>JAJHZJ010000177.1:12037473-12637473 GCA_023548195.1 Bettongia penicillata ogilbyi
TTATGGTTATACTATAATGATTCTCCATGAGTTCTGCAAATCTCAGCTTACCCGAAGAGAACTGAGTAAACGAACAGATGACAGATCACCATGTTGCAAATGCAAACCTCCAACTCTTCTTTAGAATCCATCACACCAAACACTCATAACTTCCCAATGACAAGGAATGAAAAGCTCTCACTATATTGAGACTGCAGAAGAAATCAAAACTGTGTGTGAACGGGAAGAAGTATGTATCACTCTGTGATACTATGATTCCTTGTCTTGAAGATGCTTTCTGAGAGTCTCCACACGTGTTCAGTTTTAAAAGCAATTACTTTTCCCTTTTGAGCATACCCTATTTGGGATTTTTTTTTTTTTTTGCAAAGATATTGGAGTGGTTTGCCATTTACTTATGCAGCTCATTTTACAGATGAGAAAACTGAGGTAAACAAGGTTAAATGATTTGCCTAGGGTTACAGAGCAAGGAAGTGTCTGAGGCCATTTAAACTCATGAAAATGAGTTTTCCTGGTTCTAAGCTCAGTGCTCTATCCACTGTACCACCTAGATTCCAAGCAATAGTTTACTAAACTTTAAATATGAAAAGAGCAGCAGTAGTAGGACAGTGAATTGTCCTAGGACTCTTGCTATCAGAACTCCATTGAATATAAAAATGAGAAAACAAGAAACAATCATAGTAATTGTAATGACCAATTCTGGACCTAGAAAACAGGTAATGAAACAAATTTCTTTCCTCTCTGCCAGAACATGAAGAACTATGGATTTGGAATGTCAGATGTCAGGTTGCTATATAGATTAGTTTTAAATAACTACTTTTCTCCCTTATAAAGGTGTTCACTATGTATGTATGTGCGTGTGTGTGTGTAAATCATGACATGACTGAAAAAGGCAGCAGTAAAACTTTTTTAAAAACGCAAGATAGGTGTTGATTTTCAGAATGTATTAAGGTGCACAACTAGAAGTTTTATTTTGTTTTCAGGGGCAATTGAGAGTCACTGTGGCTCCTGAAGTAGGTAGCAGCAAGAATAAAAATCTCAGCTTGTCAATGAGTAAATAAACTAAGCTCGAGTTGATTATGGATTCTTCTTTGTATTTGAAAATATATTATACTCAGATTCTCTCCCTCCTTCCCTCTTGGACTCTGCCCTCTCCCCCTCCACCCTTGAAATGTTCTCAAATTGGATGGAGCCCTCTATTTATTGGGATCCCCACACATTCTCATCTAGCTTAGGTACACATGGTGACCAGTGGTTGGGTATCATCTCCTAGAGGAGCCACAAATATTGTTTATGTAACTACTCTATGGAGGTTTCAATAGATGTAATTTCATGAGATATCTTGGAGTTTGAGGATCAATCAGTGTCCTATTAAAGGTAACTTTACTTACAGAAAGATTCTTTGGCTGTAGTTTTTGAAGCATGTGTGATTTGTTTTTATAAGTTTGGAGGAAATTTTCCATGGCAGACCAACTTTTATGGGCGTTACTCCTAATAGACTCAGGTCATTTTCATTTTCATGTTGGGGCTTAAACCTCCTAGTTTGGTCTTTTTTAAATGAGTACATGTAGCCAGATGCACGATGTAAGGAGAGTGGATAATAGCTAAATTGTCAAAGCTATCTTTAGAGATTCACTGAGACTCTTGATTTTCTCGCTTTATGACAAGACTTGGACAAGACTTACACTTAATTTTTCTGGCCTTAGTTTCCCCATCTTCAATAATAATTTTAATAAAAAACATTAATGCTTCAAGGTTTTAAAAGTGTTTTCCTTGTAACATTCTCTTGTGATACCTAGGCAAGGAGAAGAGAAGGACTTGCCCCAGGTAACCCAAGTGGTAGATAGTAGAGTCAGGATTTCAGCCTAAGTCCTCTGATTCCAAATGTATTATACTTCTCTAGAGTGTGCACCTCACTACTACCCCCAGAAAGAGGAAGGAAAGTGACAGAGAGGGAGAGAGGGGGAGCTTTTAGGTCTAGAACCTAGGTCCAGCCCCTAGCTGAGGGTGGGGGCATTATACTAAATACTAAGGTCTGGGTCCATCTCTTGTCTCCTATGATTCATAAAGGAAAGGTAGAGGAACCATGCAACTATTTTTTCTGTGAATGGGAAGAAACATGGGTCTTGGCCATAAACAAACAATTCAGTTGGAATAACTACTGTTGGGTACTTTGGTTCCTTTGAACTTTACTGCCAATTTTCTTTACCAGCTATTATCAAACATCTTTACTTTCCATCAGATTTTAGCTGAGTTTCTTTCCAATCCCCCCTCTGAAAAGTATGATTACTCAAACAAAATATATGAGCACATTTGTACTTGAACTGCTGTCAGTAACGTCGGGAACATGGCACATTTGTGAAGTGTCATCCCACTTCATATAATGCTTGATTGCATTTTGTGATCATCGTAGAAAGCGTCCCATAAAACAGCACTTAAAAAGGCTTGTGTGCAGGAATTTTTAACTTTGACTGGAAGATGCAGAACAAGTATTAAGCCTGGGTGGGGAGTACCGTGTAACTACTGAGGGAGGAGAACATGAAATGTGGCGTGAGGGCACCAGGCAGCCGGGCTGCATTTCTGTTTAGTTTCACTAAATCTGCGGAAGGAAGGTATCTCAATGCACAGAGGGGATTTGATAGGAAGCATTTCTCCTCCCCTCCTTCGCTGCTCCAACCATGAAAGAAACTTTCCTTAGGAACTATTTCTACATGGAGAAAACTTTTACTGTCAGTCCAGTGTCTGTGAGTATAATTTTTTTGTGTGTCTCAAGAGATCATAGAGAATAGAAGTATTCTTTAAAGTCCAAACCAGAGGGCTAAGGAATGTGGTTTGTTGTAGTGAGATGTGAGAAGATTGGTTTTAGCAGAGGAAGTTTTGGAAATTTCCTACTCTTTTCAGTTACCCTAAAGTAGTTTTGTCTGTTTTTTACTTTATTGATCACTCTGCTTAAGAGAATATTAAATACTTAAAAATACTTAAAAACTTCTAATGGTTTTTCTAGGCAGTTAAAAAATTGCCCATCACATAAAAATAGCTTCATTTTGGGAACTGCGTCTTATCACTTCTTTGTTAGGAATTTAAAGCATAGCATCTAACATTATCTGTGCATGTACTTTTATTCTCAAATGTAGGAAATGTTTTCTATGGTGATGTTTGCTTAGTTATGTGATTGCCTAATTTTTATAGTATGTGAATTACGGTCACAGAGATAGTACCGAAATCATCATGGTTTGATTATTTAACATTTATCACATGCCCAGGATGCACTATGTGCTACAAAGGAAACATGAAGACTCAAAGCTCTGTAAGCACGGTGTCATAAAAAACATGGTACTAATCAGGGGCCATTTGGGTTCTAGGCTTGGCTCAGCCATATCCAGCTTATGGAGCTTTGGTTTAGTCACTTAGTTTCTCTGGGTGAGCCTCAGTCTGATCATTTTGAAACAAAGTGATCTATCTCTGAGGACCCTTCCAGCGCTGATGTCATCTGTGATTCTAAGAAGCTTTTCCTGTCACCACCTAAATGTGAATATTAGATGAATTAACCGTCAAGAGACAATGAAAAATGTAAGGAAGCATATTATAAATGTAAAAAAAAGCTTTTGTAGAGTAACAGCAATTCAGGTGTGTGTGCGTGCGTGTGCGTGCGTGTGTGTGTGTGTGCGTGCGTGTGTGTTTCTATACTCCAGTATTTCAAAGATCAGTGTTTTCAGCAGTGTGTGATTGCTCTGTTTGGAAGATCATAATTCCTTTCCATCTTCATTAGTTGCTAATCACCCGATTTCTTAACTTCTGTTTAGCAGGCTGAACCTGGTGTGATAAACATATGGTCCATCGCTAGGCCCATGCCTTTTCAGTCCGGCAGCATCTGGGAGAGCCTGTACTTCACTGGCATAGAACTTTGAGACAGAGAGAGAGACAGAGACAGAGAGAGACAGAGAGAGAGAGAGAGAGAGAGAATATGTATATAAGCAGGTGCATATATGAGTGAATCTGGAAAGAGCACTGGATATGGAGTTAGATGACCTGGGTTTGAATTTTGCCTCTGTTGCTATGACCTTGGACAAATCAGTTATTCGTCATCTTTTTTTTTCTTTAAGTTGACTAGATGATCTTTGAAATTCCTTCCAGATTCACACACACACACACACACACACACACACACACACACACAGAGTATGTTTATGTTTCTCTTTCTCTGTCAAAGCTACATGTCAGTACTAGATATCTCTGCTGACTATGAGAAGTGATAATTCTAAACTTAAGTAAGCAAGTTATTTTGGATCTTTTTTGTTATATCTATACTAGTAATTTATTTTAAACAATCTCAAGTTTCAGAATTTCATCAGTTTACTCAGAACTGATCTGAAATGGTTATAAAGCAAAAGATGCTAATTAATTTTGATTGTTACAAATTGCTACAGAAACATAATTTGAAACAATCAGCAGCATATTAATTCCCATTGCATTTTGGAAGTTTCCTTATGGTACCTCTTTTAAAGTAATTCTGGGGCCCTCCAAATTAATTGATTATTTCTTTTAAATTATAGTCAATAAAGATAAAATATTTCAGTGTCTTTAGATGAAGGTGTTAGTTTCATGCAGCACTTGAATACAATCCAAAAGATTCTCATATCTGGTACTTTTCTTTTAATTGGTCGCTGGGAGAAGAGAGGGAATTTGATCTTACTTGAGAAGGATACAAATAGTTAAGACTGACCTTTATAAGTCTCTTTAAGTTTCAATGTAGTGAACTAGCATTCTATTTGTGATATGCTTTTTTTCACTTGATTCAATTGAGAATCTACTGTGTACTTTAAATATAAATGTTTTTCTTTTATTTGATACGAGCTTTTTATTATAAAGATTCAAACCTTGGATCATTTTCTGCTTATTGTTGTATTATAAAGCATTCAGATGATTAATCTCTCCAACCATGTGGAGCATTTTTATGAGTAGAGATTTATTAGTTTCAAATGAGCCAATTTATTTATTTTTTTGAGAGGAGGGCAAAGGGAGAAGAGTGGTTTTCAGTGTTTTTGTTTTCTGAGATTTGCAGTTCTAGACATGAACAGCAGGGGCCACTCATATAGCAATTTTTCTTCAGTGGGACTTTCTTTTTAAAGGACTTGTGTTGAATTCAGAGAAAAATATGTGTTAAAAACTGAGTGTTTTATATTTTTTCCACTGAAGTAATCTGATATAAATGAATTACTCTCATTTATGTTCCAATAGTTTTCTTCCTATATTATCACTAAAGTATAATCTTTCAACCAAAAAGGCTACCAAGACTTTTTGCAATAGTAAGAGTAAACTTTGTCTTTCACATTCAATCTTGGATAACACTTTATTTTAGTCAAATTAATTTTTTAGTCATTTGGCTGAAATTTTCTTTACAAACCTCTTGTTTTTCTGGAGTGCTCTCATACAAATTGTAATTCATAAGTTTAGTTGAATATAGAATCTGTTTCTAAATCAGCTTTTTAAAAAATATTTTAACAGGAGGTAATGGGTAGAAGTTATTTTTCACTGTTTTTTTCCCCCAGAGAAATCTGACTTAGAATTTACTTTTTCTAGTTAGTTGTATAGGAAATTCCTTTGAATGAAATGTAGCTTTCAGCAACTCTGAATTCAATAATAACAGTACCTTTCATGTAGATAGTGCTTTGTAGTTTACAAAACACTTTAGGCCTATTATCTCATTGATCTTCAAAGCAACTATGTCTTGTGGTCAGGATAAGAATTTTTGTTTCTCTTTCTTAAGATGAATTAATTAACTGAGGCCCAGAGAAGTTGTTAAACTTACCCAAGACTCAGTAAATACCATAGCTGAGACTGGAACCTAGGAATTCTGTCTCCAAATCCAGTGCTTTTTCTAGTGTGTGTTACTGCTTCTCATTGATATGTAATGGAATCTCTCAGTTTCTTTTTTCCCCTTAATGTTTTAAATGCCCATCAGATCAGGAAATTGAGATCAGTGATTGAAAAATACACTGGAAAGACATTTCTTTATAGGGAGTGATCAGCTGTGAGTAAATGAGCCATCCTAGGGAGTGTGTCTAGAGGGAGAAGAATAGAGAGCCTTAGACTAAGTCTTGGAGGATTCTTCTGGTTAAGGGTAGGGAGAAAACTCATATCTGTATTTTGTTATTTTCAATTACCTGCCTCTTGAATTGATTATTTGAACTCCTCCATCTCTGTCAGCTGGCAGAGTTATTGGTCACCAAATTCTGTAGATTCATTTAAAATGTTTCTCCATTAATTTTCACTGCTATTTAATTACCTGAGTTTAGGCCCTTATTATCTAGACCACTGTAGTAGCCACCAAAGCTATTGTACTGGATTAAATAATCAACTTATATAAGTAAAGATGGGAGAGATGTAATTAGATTGCAGTTATTATAAGAAAGATTCAAGAACAGGTAGGATGGTGGGGGGATACTCATGACATGTATCATGTGAACAGTTAAAAGGAGCATTTGAAAGAACTAGAGATATTAAGCCTGGATAAGAGTTGAATTAGGTGAACCATAATAGCTGTCTTTAGATTTTCTGAAAGCCTATAATACAGAAGAGGGTACTAGAGAGAAGAGCAAGAACTGATGGGTGGACATTACAAGGATACAGTAATATTTGACTTGACATGAGGAGGAACTTCTTATTAAGTAAAGCTATGTAATCAGAAATAGAAAGGATTGCTTGTGAGATAGTGAGCTCCCAGTCACTGAAGGGTTGAGGCTGAGGGTAGAGGACTACAGGGGCAGGGAAGCAGAGGAGAGGTTTCATGAGGAGTTAAAGTGTGACTCCCAGGGTTCTTCCCAACTTCAGGATTTCAGTGTATCTCCTTTTGGGCCTTTCCATCTCCAAGGAACCCTGACCGTGAGAAGTTTTCCTAAAATATTCTTTTGTTCGTTGTTGTCATTCCCCTCTTCAGGAAGTTCCAATGGCTCATTATCTGCAGTCACTGAGGTGATCATCTACAAAGTCTCTTATAAAACATCCTAAGAATTTATGATTTCCAAAATTTAGAGACCATAGACAGGCATTCAAGATGCTTCTGTGATCTGGCCCTAACCTACCTCCTTAGCATCAATGCCATGACAGTTTCTCTCTACTAACAAACACTCCACTTCAGGCCAACTGACAAATCAACAGGTCAAGTCAACAAGCATTTATTAAGTACCTACTATGTGCCAGGTACTGTGCTAAGCACTGAGAATACAAAGAAAGACTTGACAGTTCTTGACCTCAAAGATAATATGTAAACAGTCATATACAAATAAGCTATAGACAGAGTAAATTGGATTCAGTCATATGGGAAGGCACTAGAATTAAGGGGGTGGGGAAAAGCTTGTAGAAGGTGAGATTTTAGATTAATCTTGAAGAAAGCCAGAGAAGTCAGGAGGTCGGTTGGAAGAAGACAGAACATTTCAATCATGAGAGATAGCCCCCCCATAAAAACCTACAGAGTCAGGGATGAGGTGCCTTATGAGAAGATTAGCAAATAGGCCAGTGTTACTGGATCAAACAGTTCATGGGGGACAGTAAGGAGTAAGAAGACTGAAAAAGAAGGGAGAGGCCTGGTCATGAAGGGCTTTTGTTTTTGACCCTGGAGGCACTGGAGTTTATGGGAGAGACTCGAGGCAGAGACACCTCCCAGTAATCTACTGCAGTAGTGCAGGTGATGCGGGCCTGCAGTAGGGTGGTGGGAGCGTCAGATGAGAGAAGAGGGTGTAAATAAGAGATGCTACAAAGGCGGGTCATGAGGGAAAGAGCATTAACAGTTCAGAGAACCAAGGAAGGGATCCAGAGTCACCAGCTGGGTTCAGCCTTGAAGGAAGAAAGGGATTCTAAAAGGTGGATATTGTTTCTACTATTCCTTTCACCTAGAATGCCTTACATGCATGACTACATGCATCTCATCTCCACAACCTGGGTGGAAGTGAGCTTATTGCTTATACTGTTTCTTTCAAGTAGAATTTCCCATCCATTAATCCTCTTAATCTGTAGAAATCCCAACATCTGTCAGCTCTGACTTCAAATTCTACTTCTTCTTGTCAAGGCTGCTTGATCACCTCAACTAGAAATGGTTATTCATTCCTTTGAGCTCCTGTGACGCAGCAGATTAGAAGATAGTAGTCTACAACTCGTTTGATGTAGAGGATCTTCTAATGTCAGGTTATCTTCTTGTGCTAAAAATCCTTGAGGTTAATGACAGTGCCTTGTATGTCTTCATATGCAGTTTACTGGTTGATTGTTAGTCATTTTCTAGGTACTACTGAAGTTGGTCTATTCATGAAGTAAAGACATGTAGGTTCCCTTGGTATATATGTGCTTGGTCATCTGACCATAAGATTGGCTCCGTAAGATCACGTGGTTCCCAACTAAAGCTGGGGCTAATTTTCTTTCTTGACTTTTCAAGCTTATTTAAGATTGCAAGGGTTCACAAGGATTCCGGTCACACTAATGGAGCAGTAATTCAACAAAATCACAGTGGACACTTTTAAACTTGCCATTCTCTGTTTGTAACTCAGCATCTTTGTAGTAGGGCTTGCTAAGACTTTGTGCCATGTGCCGTGTGCCATTAGTTACATTGATGGCACAGTGAACAGAGTGCTAGACCTGGAGACAGGAAGACCTAAGGCAAGTGCGTACTAGCTGTGTGACCCAGGGCAAGTCATTTAACCTCTCTTTGCCTCAGTTTCCTCATCTGTAAAATGGGGATTAATGTTGTTTTGAGGATTAAATGAGATAATATTTGTAAAGCTCTCAGCATAGTGCCTGGCACATAGAGAGACTTTATCCTTTCTTCTTTCTTTCCTCCTGTCCTCCCTCTCCCATACATAAAGCATCATGTTAGGCTACTAACACTAACTACATTCTACTACATGTAGAGCATTAAGCTAGTCTTTCTGAACAGACTCCTCTGAACAAGACTGTTACCTGGCTGTCAGAGAGTTATACACAAAAAAACTTAATAAAAACTAAATACTGGTCTAATAAATACTAAATACTTTTTAAAATGCAGTTTCATCCATAGTTATTATCCTTTGCTATTTTCTAGTAGAAAATAATCTCCTTGAAGATAGTGTTGTTTTGTTTGTTTTTGGATTGTACAGTGCTTGCACAGAATATTTGTTAAATTTCATTGAATATTATCATGATATAGTAATGCCTCATTTGTCCTGGCTATTTGGGTGCCTTATTGATCCATTCATTGTCCTGCCTACAAAGGTGTAAATAAAAAAGCTTCTGAATATCCGACCTGTTATAAAATCTCTGCATTTAAAACTTTGCCTTGCTCATGGGAAAACCCTTTAGACCCTCAGCCTTTGCCTATTTTTAATTCCCCACCCCCTTTGCACACAGGTCTAACTAGCTTAGTTATCTGGCTTCCAAGCTAGCAGCAGATCAGAAGTGGCAAATTAGAAGCTGGTAGGTACAAGGGGTGCCACAGTCTAGCATGCTGGTGGTAGGAAAAAGGGACAACCAGCAACAGCTTGAGAGTAAGGGAGGGAGGGGCACACATGCCTCCGTGAATTCTTTTTCAGTTGACATGGGTGCTCCTTTTGCCTGGACAGATTGAAATTTCTCCATACCTTCCCTTCTGATGAAATTTTTGTCCATATCTCCACAAATTATTTACCCAATATACTAGAAGCCTTCCTCAACTTCTTTTAATATTTCTTAGACATCTCAACTGTTGGTCTTCCATCATTCCTGCTGCATGAGGGTTCACTTCCTTTCTCCTTGTCCACCAGAGTCTGGGGCCATTTAGTGAGATAATCTTCTATGTAGTAGAATCGGGGGTACCATTGCTACAGTATTGTTAAATTATTTGAGTCACCAATAAAGTGGTTAAACGATCCTCCGTACTCTTTAAAAAGAGGGAAGTATGCAGAATACATTTTGGAAAGATTTCTCTTTGATTAAAAGTTTTAATGCTTTAATGCTAAGAGAATATACCCTCAGCTATCCTTATTCCTTGAAGACTCCCTGGAGCTAAGATATTACTGTGTAACATATACCTGTAAGAATACTAGTCTGAATACTAATACTACTTCATTTCCGTATCTGACCTGATAGTCTCAAGTGTACTTGTTTGGCCTAGAAATTTCTATTGCCAGATCACCGTGGATAGCCACAAATAGCATTTGGGTCAGAGAATTGGTGATGCCAGTTCAGTTCAGTCATGTCTGATACTTCGTGACCCCACTTGGGGTTTTCTTGGCAAAGATACTGGAGTCCAGTGTATGTTCCACAGGCCTGGGGAGAGCTTCACGAGGGTGATAGGACCATCACAGGGTAGTAGCTGAGCCAGGTAGGGAAGCACAGATGGCTGGCCATGGATGGGAGCAAAGAAACTCTATACAGAGTGTAGAGCAGGTGGAGGATCATTGAGAGGAGGATGTCAGGCATTCAGGAGCAAAATGTAGTCACTCCATCTAGTTATAACTAATTCTGGTTCGGTTTTTTTTTGAAACTAGATTTGTGGAATAATTGAATATTTTGCCTTTAAGTAGTTGCTTATGGCCATGGCTTAATAAAGTATTGTCTTTCAATTGTAGATATCAACTGACCCTTCATCAATATGTGGGTGTGTATGTGTATGTGCTGAACCAGCCTGATCATCTTTATAACTTTTGGTATTAATTATTGAGATTTTAAAGACTTTTAGGAAAGGTGATAATGGGACCTGTGTCTTCTTTCCATTACCTGACCGATCTAGGAATACAGATGCTTGGATTCAATCTTTCATTAGTCAAGATGTTGTTCCTTGCAGGTTTTGGAAGGTTAGGGGTACAGTGCGTGGCCATGAAATGGAACTAAATTCACCTGCTCATTTGGCAATTGAACCTGGGCTCTTGTTATCCTTGGTGCTATATTTTACTCAGATGAACTGACTGACATTTAGCCCATTGATATGGGCTAAACCTATGTTCTGAACCTTTGCTTTTAGAAACCTAAGCTCTAGAGTCCTTCAATGTAACTGCTAATTTATTTGCCAAAGGCACTCGTTTTTCATTTTTATTCCTTTTCTCCCTTTCAGCTGATGAGCAGCATGTGGGGAGAGTCCCAGCCTAGAGTTAGTTTAGGGATGTTTATAAACTGGTGCCACAGGAAAGTCTCCCAAGAGCACATCAGCCACCATTAATAGGCTGACTTGTGCCAGAAGCTAGAGTTTATAGACTGGAGGTACAGAGATGAGAAAATTACAGTCCTGGCCCCTTAAAGAGTTTAAGAGGTAGAACATGACACATGAGTATAATCCAGCATAGTGTGGAGAAATGAATGAGAGATCTGGACAAAGTATTCAAGGAAAATCCAAAGCTAGCGTTCTTTCAGTAGGGGTATTGTGGGTAGAGTGATACCTGAATTGAACCTCCAGGAGAGAGATTTTCAGTAGGCAGAGGGAAAGAGGAAGCAAATTCCAACTATGGGAGGTAGATTATATAAACGTATGAAGGCAGATATATAGTAGGAAAATTTGGGGAAGCAGACTAGGAGAGGTTCCTGTTTAGGTATGTGTTAGATGAGATAATCTGCTACATTCAGGTGGGGGACTAGATAAACTATTCCAACCCCTAGCCAAACAAGGATTGTTCCCTTCCATTTCTTTGATTCTAGTGGTCCGTTTTGGCCCTATCAGATTGTGTGAAGGGAAACCAGGTGAATGAGGTGAGACTGGAAAAAACTGAGGTTACAGCTAGACTATGGAGGGTCTAAAATGCCAATTTGTATTTTATTCATTAGGCAGCAGGGAGCTACTGAAGGTTTTTCAGCAATTGAAGATTAATGCTAGTTTTTTAAAAAAAGTATTTGAGGAGTCTCCCTTCTGAAGCAAAGCAAAATGCCTGTGATCATTTGTTTCACCTACCCTGCAAAATAGCAAACGAGGATCATGTCGGAGTAGAGCCTGACAGAGACAGTAAGTGCTAATGTGGCTGTATCTAGCCTTGTGAGGTTCTGGTCATCACTCTGAGAAACTAATCAACATGTGTCTGGGCATATTTACAAAATACTGAATTTCTCATCTAACTTCATTTTTCTTACCATCTTCATCTTAGAAGTGTTTGTCTTTTAAATACTAATAATAAAGTCAAGCACAAGTCACATCATCATTTCTCTGATGGCCTGGTATTCTTCAGCAATGAAGGATGAACACAATAAAGGCATCTAAGAGAAATTGTTATATTTATTGTAAGAGGAGATAACATTCCTGTATTGTCCATATTTCTAAGTGTGGCTAAAATGCCTAAAGTATGGTCAGTATTCCTTTATGACCTTTTGCAAGTGACTCTGGTAGTTGCCCCCCACTCCCCACCCCCACCCCCTGCAACAACAACACAACTCTGGTTTTTCAGGTCTGGTCTTTTTTTTTTTTAATTCTTATAGGTTTTAGTTCTGTCCTTTCTTCCTTACCCCTTCTTTGGGGCTCACTATCTCTGGAATCTTCAAGTTAACTAGCCGATGAGTATCTCCTTGCCTATGACCTTCATGCTAGGAATACATACATGCCTCACAGGGACTCTTCTTCTCCCTATAAAAGAAGCACCTCACTGACCCAGCTTGCTGATATTCCATGCAAGCCTGTTGTGGACTCCCTTCACTTGCTGTGGACAGATGGTCATGCCTGATATTCCCAAGCAACATCTCTGGTTGTGCCCCTTCTCTAGTCCCACTTTGCTGGTCTTCTTGCAACGAAGTTAGTGGAATGTGCTGTATCAAATTTTTGTTCACCCTATCTTCTTCTTTTGTTTTCTGACAGGAGAGACAGCAGCCCACAATACTCCCCAGAGCTGCCCAAAACCAAATTAAAATGTAATTGGAAACAAAATTATAAAACAACAACCTCCCAACATAGATAATGTTAATTTGTGGTTTTCAGAGTCAATATGCCACCTGCAGGGATCAGCTTCTACTTGAGTTTGACACCCCTGGGGAAGCTGATCTGAATAGGAAGGCCTAGTGTCAACAGAAGCTTATTAGTTCTGTGACTCTGGGCACCTCAGTTGTAACCTGTTAGAAGTGAGCCCATCTAACAAACCCCCAACAGTGAGAAACATACTCACCTTAAGCAAAGAATAACACCTGTTGTGAAATCAGGAAAGCCTTTATTAATCTTTATGTCCATTCCCATATGGACGGTCAGGTTACAGGAGTGCTACGATACCTTCAGAAAGAAGGGGCTTCTTATACTGTTTTAAGAACTTTGGATCTCCCATGTTAATGTCCCCTAGCCATATGACTTTATGTTCTCCTCTCTGATAGGCTCTTCCTCACACAGCTCACTGAGCCTGCACATTAGTTTCTGACCTCTAACCTGCCCATACTAGGTTGCAATCCTTATCACCTACAACTGTGGAAAACACAATTTCCTTGTTTCCCACATAACCTATCTGAGCCTCAGTGTTCTTCTAGAAATTGGGTTTAAAAACAGAACCTAACCTGCCTTATAGGATTGTTGTGAGGAACTGAATGAGATTACCTAGGCAAAACACTTTTGCCCTTCATTCCTGAAGACACCATGACATCAGGGAAATACTGACATGACTTCCAGTTGACTTTGATTTAAGTGAGAAAGGGCTGTCCAAGGTCACCAACCTCACTTCTCTAGAGTCTTCTGGGTCCATTGGCCAGATATTCATCAGCATGGCGGGAGATGGCCCAAGATGCAATGGGAGATGGCCCAAGATGGCCCAAAGTGTGATTATTATTGTGGCTATCATTATTGTCGTCATTATCATTATTATTCTTTGGTTGTTTCTAGTGAAGACACATGGCTTACTCTTGAATGTACCAAATAAAAGGGCCTACAGCTTTTCCTTTAGCCTGGCTTATCTTATTCTTATACAAAATCCCTTTAGCTTTAACTATGGGCCCCGGCTCAAAACACCATCAGAAGTAGTGGAGTCAAACTCAAATAGAAACTTAGGGGCCACTAAACTGTTCATAAAGAACCCTATGGGCCATATGTTGACTTAGAAAATCACATATTAAATTATTTCTATTCTATTGCATTTTTAAATTTATTTTGCTATTTCCCAATGACATTTTCATCTAGTTCAGAGATCTTGACTTAAGCCCCAAGTTTGATGCCTCTGACTTGAACATCCCATTGCTGTTAATGATTCTTAAGTACCTCCCTGAATCCAAGGACAGTCAAGCTCTTTATAGATTACTGCAGGTCATGTTCATTTATGTGCAGTCTTTATATTGCAGAAATCTGTAACTATCCTGTCTTGTCATGTACATATGTGTGTCCTAGTGTTCTCATCATGTTGTCTGTTCTATTTGTAGTTGTCCTGTTATAACTCCCCCTATAGCAGATGGTTGATTATCCTCTTATTGTCCTTCTCTGCACACGTCCAGACTGTTAGAATTGTGTAGGAGCAGGGATCATTGAGATGCTGGCTGCGTTTCAGGACTCAGGTGTTTGTTATCTTGTTTTGCTATTTAAGAGTAGCTCACAGGGGACACTGAAGAAACTGCCCAGGAATCTAGGGCTCAGTACAAACCTCATGGCTGAAGATGCAGGAAGGACCGAAGTTAGCAAATAGGGAAGAATGTTTAGCACGTTCACTAATGAGGGCTACTTAGGTTTATACTTTTTTGTATAGGAAAACCATGTGTTAGCTTGAGTATGACCCTCTCTCTTCAGTTTGGCTGATATGTGAGTGAGCCTGGGTTCAAATGAAGAGGAGACCTTGGTTCAGCCTGAGAAATGCTTATTTTTGACATCTGAAGTGTATATATAACTATGATTAATTTACAAATAGTTTTTCTCCACTAAGACTGATTTTATATAATACTCGCTAACTGCTGCTAGTATTGGTTTAGGTGTTTAAGAAAGTTGAATTAGATTGTCTGCCATAGTCATTTATTATCTGTTAATAGGATAAAACTGAGAGGCAGTATGGAGTCGTGAATAGGGAGCTGACTAGAGTCAGTAAGAGCAGTCTGTGTCTCTGATATACTTGTGGAGTGACTCTGGACAAGTCACTTCCTGGCCACATTAACTAATCTGTCCCATGGTACCACCTTCCACCCATACTTAATGTTAAGGGCTTTACTTAACTCTTTAAGATTATGAATTACTGGATCCTGATCTATATTGGTAGAGAGAATTTCCTTACTGGACCAGACTTCCAAAACCAATGAAATTACAGGTTACAAGAAGAAAGAGTAAGTGAGAAGAGTAAGAGAAGAGAAAGAGACACATATGGAGGGACAGGGATAGAGAGGGAGAGGAGAGACAGAGAGATGGAGACAGGAGAGAGACAAAAAGAAGGTGAAAGGGGACAAAGGAGAGACAAAGAGGAGAGCAAAAGGGAAAGACAGGGAGGGAGAAACAGAAGAGATAGAAGGGGGTGAGAGAGACAGAGAAAGAGAGAGAAAGAGAGACAGAAAGATAGAGATAGAGAGAAACAGGAGAGGGAGGGAGAGGAGAGACAGAGATGGAGACAGGAGAGAGACAAAAAGAAGGTGAAAGGAACAAAGGAGAGGCAAAGAGGAAAGAGGAGAACAAAACGGAAAGACGGGGGGGAGAAACAGAAGAGACAGAAGGGGGGTGAGAGAGACAGAGAAAGAGAGAGAGACACACACACATACACAGAGGAAGAGAGGGAAGGAGGGAGGGAGAGAGATACTCTTGATGTTTGGAAAAAGGTATCTTGTTTTCCTTGATGCTTCTGGACAGCCAATTTGCTGCCAGGATAATTTGACTGATTTTTTAAAAAGTTACATTAATATAGTTTGTTATGATCTACAGAGTCCTTTCTCAGAATCATCCAGTGAGGTAGGTAATAAAAGAAAAGAATTATTATCATTTTGTAGAAGAGCAAATGAGGCTCACAGAGATGGTGACCTCGCCAAGGTCATCCAGGTGGAACTAGGACTTGAATCCCAGGTTTTCTGATTTCAAGTTCAGAATTATTCTTCTCTTTGGTTATCTGAAACTGTAGAAACTGCTTAATGTATTTGAAGGGAGGAAAGAACTAGAATGGAAGATAGGGAGAAAAGTAATTTGGTAGTATGTACTGAGCTTAATTATCCTTCATACGGAGTGAGAGAGGGGAAAAGAGAAGTAACAGGAGGAAAGATGCTGCAGATGGAGAGAAGACAAACACTGATCTTCACTCTTGTGTTCCTAAATAGCCCTTATTTTCTACACTAAAACCTTTTGATCCAGGGCTAAGATTACACAAAACTTAAGAAAGTTGCTATATAAACATTGGTTAAGTGCCCACTATGTTCCAGGTGCTGTGCTAGCCACTTGGATATATAGACAAAAATAAAATAGCCCCTGCCCTCAAGGAGCTTACGTTTTATGGGGGGGGGATCTATTCTAAAACAATAAAAGGTGATGTTCCAAGAAAATTCAAAATTGGACATACTTCAGTGTTAATGCATTATCTTTAACAGCTCTAAGTTAGTCTAAAGACAGTTTCTCTAATGATTAATTCACCCTATTATCTTGCCTAAATTTCACCATGTATTAGACACTGGCCAGGGATAATGATGGATGTGAATTTTCAAGAGCACAGTAGAATCTGGTCTAATTTGATGCTCATTTTTGTGTAAAGCTAGTTCTAGGTCCTTTATTTTAAATCCTTCCCTAGCGCAGAAGAACTTATCCAAGCTCATGCATCAATGGCATACACCTTGAAGAGCTCATTAGACACAGGATTTATTCTAATAGGATTTATTCTAATAAATTCTAGAGAGACTTATCACCTTGATGATTGGTCATCAATGATTGGCCACCATTTGATTATATTTTGGTCATGACAGCTTAGGAAAAGCAGAGGATTTTCCTTCTGTATGAACGCGTTATGTGAGAGGAGTGTCCATATTGATTAAATCGTGGATCTTTTGAAGTTTTGAATCATATGTAGTTTCTAAAGATTGTAAGATTAATTATTCAGCAAATCAATTGTCTGTGAATTGGCTGCTTCCGAGTACAGTACACTGATTATAAAAACATGGTTACTTTCTGATGTTCAGACATTGTCCGAAATAGGTGAATGAATGAAGGCAGTAAAAAAAATTAAGTATACATGTTTAGTGGGCATCTTTGAATGAATGGAACCTAAACTATGAAACAGGTAAAGTCAGTCAGTCCTTAAGTATTTATTAGGACAAATGAGGACAATTTCTGAGTAGTAGTTCTGTCCTACTGGGGAGTCAACTGTCCAGTTCTAGTTGAGCAATGCAGCTCGCTTTTCTTCCTTTCTTCCTTCCCTTCCTCCCTCCTCTCCCTCTCTCTTCATCCTCCCTGTTTCTCCCTCTGTCCACATGAACTATCCTACCCTTGTTTGTGGGTGTTCTGCCCAAAGGAATATAAATAAATATAAATTCTGATTGCTGAAACTGCAAGATATCTTGGGGTTTATGGGTTAGATTGCTTTCTTAAGGATTGTACCTTAAATCCAGATCACTTTGACCAACAAGGGTTCCCAGCCCAAGCCCCCCTTGGTCATTATTTGGTTGCCCTGATATCTCAGATGTTGCTGCTGTTTACCCTGTTCTCATAGAGGACATCAGGGAGGTGATGCTATGACATGCAAATGAATTGAATTTAAGTGAAGGAGGTTGTGCAGTCACCAACTTCACTTTCTCCTCTGGAGCCATCTGAGTCCAGTGGCCAGACATGGATCAGCACAACCGGAGATGGCCCAGCTGTGGTTTAACTGATGGGTACACTACAATGGAATGCTCTAGAGTGGGTCGTATCCACTGAGGAATGGGGACACAGAATAAAAGCAGTTGAAAGAAGACCACTTCACTCCACTCCATTACAGTGTAATCTTGTTGTAACTTTAGTCGCCAGATAAGGAAGCAAGCCATAATCATACCAATAATAATAGCTGCATTTATATAGAGCTTTAAGGTTTGCAAAGTGATTTATATACTATCTCATTTGATCCTCATTATAACCCTGGGGATAAGTAATAGTATTGTCCTCATTTTACAGGTGAGGAAGCTGAGGATGAGTGAAAGTAAGTGACTTATCCAGGGTCACATAGCTAGTAAGAGCCTGAGACAGATTCAAAATCAGTTCTTAAGACTCAGCATGGTGCTTGCATGCCATATTGTAGGTGCTATGTAAATGAATATTTCCTGTTCTTCTCTTTGTCCTAGCTTGAAGTCCAGTTCTCTATCCACTATGACACTTTGCTTTCTCAGTAACAATTCATGTAGTTGTTGTTTTTGTAGCATTTAACATTAGATGGTATTTTGTGGTTTTGTAGAACTTCACATTCACAACAACTTTTTGAGATTAGGTAGGGCCAGCATTATTTAATGTCAATAGTGGATGAGGGAATTGAGACGCACACAGGTTAAGTCACACAGGCACTGAATGGTCAACGCTGAGCCTCAGGCTCACTTTTTTGAGCTACAGCATTGCACTTTCCACTGTATGACTTTGCCTCCAAGGTTTGTAAGTCAGTCTCTAGTCTGTGAGGCTAAGAACTCTTAAAATGTGTTTCTGATTTGACCCTAAGAAACTTGTCAAGTGAGGGAGGTACTTTTTTTTTTTACTGTAATGCTTTGACAGATAAGGGAGTAAAGAACACTTGAAACTTTTCTTTCTTTTTTAAAAGCAAGTAACAGCTATTTATGAACTCCTAAAACCGGTTACACTAGGACCTGATCCATGACTTACCTACTTTCCGTTTATATGAAATGTTTGGAAGCCTGTCAAAGTGGTAAATAGGGAATGGAAAGAAATAAGATGGTTTTTCAGCAATGTGTCAGATTTTACTGGCTGGCACTGTGGAAACCTTGGCATATGGGAAGCTTTTAATAGAATCATCAGCAACTGTAATTAAGGTTGTGAACTGCACCATTCTACAAAAAACCAAATTCTTTGCAGCTGTTGTTCTGACTGAAAAATTACCCCCATCAGCCCAAGTTTTATTCTTCAGATTTGTTAGAGGAAATACTTAAAAAATGATATCACAGCATGATTTATGTAAACTGATCTCTCTCTTTGTGAGCAATAATTGAGATCTAATCTGAATCTCCGACGAACCACTGCTTCATGCAGTGTCCTGTTGCCATGGGTAACAAAAAGGGAGTAAAATGGAACTTCGTATGAAATGTCTTTAAACTTTTCTGACATGTACAGGCATGGTGTGGTGTTAAATGATATAATTTAAATCTGGGTGTCTGGTGTAGCAAGGAAGGTCTCCTCTCCTTAAGATGAATTTAGAAAAAAAGCTATCAGATGAAACTCAGCCTTCTTGTGATGAACAGGTAAGTGATTTGGATTACTTTATATTAGCTAGACATCATTGCTACAAGGAAACTTAGAAAATACTTTATTGGGTTATGATGTATTTTATTACTTGTTTTCTCTGCAGGTATTACAAGTAATATTTTGAAATTAACAAATGCTTATAACTATCTTTTTAAAAATTTTTCAAACTTGTAAATGCTATAGAAAATTTAACTCAAATGAGAAACAGTGTGCAGAAGTGATCTGGAAAGACACTGAATGTTCAGAATTATTCTAGGATTTCTTGATACTTGTACGTATTAACAGAATATAATATTTAACTAGTCTTTAACCCATATTGCTAAAATTATAAACATGGGCTTGTGGTACAGGACATACCATGTTTTCTTTCTTTTCTTACTCTATTTCTTTTTCCTGCAGATTATTCTTTGATGTGAAATAATATTACATAATATTTCAAAAGGTTGAGTGGATTAAATATGTGCTGACTTTTAGGAATTAAAACCTAATTGTCTTTCATTTTAGAATTTAATTTTCTATCTGACTGATATTATGTAGGTTACATAATTTACAAGTTATGAATAATGATTGATTTTTATATGTGCTTATGGAATTGTTTTATAGAATGTGATTTTGAGAAGGGGATTTTAGTTATTTGAACCAAAAAAAGCATTCATTTTTCTCTTATGTTTTTCTATTTTAATGAAATGAAATGTAATCGATGAAGGAAAGATAAATTTTAATCTTGTGGAAAATATAGTCATTAATCACTAAAATAAATGGTGTAGTAATCATAAATTCGGTCTCTACTAGGAGTTATTGTATCTTAATTCTTGTCCTAGTCTCTGTATAAAATCTCCTGTAGGAAGTGTGAAAAAAAGCAGTTTTAACATTTTATATTTAACTGATTTGAGTGTTGGATACGTGAAAATTGAATCTCAGCCTTTTTAAAAAGAAAGAAAATAATAAGCATAAATAGTTTTAATCTAGGTCCAAATTGTATTTGTGTGGAATAAGTAAACATTTAAAATGCTTAAAATAAATTATTTTGAAAAACATTTAATAATAAAACTGATAAAAAGACAAAAAAATTTGCTTTTACTGATGCAGAGCATATGTTAAAAAAGAACATTATGTAAAATTTTGCTTGATGGTTTTTTTGTACTCTGCTGTGTTGAGATAGCTTTCTGTTTGTTTATTTGTAGTATTACTTTGTTCCCTGTAAACCTTATTTTTAGTAACAAAATTTGGTTGCATTATACCCCTTATGTTGCTTAATTGTGTAAGCTATTTATATTTACAAAGAAAGCATTTCCTTATATTCAATTAGGCTGAATAAAAATGTTAATTACATTTTGCAGATGACAAGATAAATGGTATTTAATGTTTGCCTCCAAGTGTGTTGGTATATGTTAACATTTTGTAGAGATTTTAAAAATCTGGCAAATAGGATACCAATAAAATCATAGTTGTACAACATAGTTCAAATAATAGGAAATATTACAGTGACTCAGCTGAAGACAGCCGCATGACTTCAATCTATCACAATCATTTCTGTCTAGACTTTGGATAGTAGGTAGTGTTTAACTCAACGAACCCATTTGAGCAATTGATTGGTGCCAGTATTGGTAACAAGTTGTGTGAGATGCTATAGGTTTCTTTAAAGCTGCCTTCCTCATCTTGAAATGGAGAACTCCTTAGTCATTACAGTAGTGTTTTTCTAACATAATTAAAGAGGTGTGAAGGATACTTTTGTAGGAAAGGCAGTATGATAAAATGGATAGAGATCCCCTTCCAAAGCTAGGAATGTTCAAGAGCTGTCTCTGACACATCCTGACTATATGACCTTGAGAAAGTCACTTAACCTTAGTTAACTTCTAGGTAACTCTCTCTAAGACTTTATGTGGCACAGATGGAGTAAACAAAGATTTCTTATCTTCTTAGTTCCCTATACTAATGAAATCAGACATTCAGTTCCTTTCCCTAAAAAATAACTAGATATTCTTTAAGATTTCAGCCAATAAAGCTAATTAGATTGTCTTTGATGTTTTATGTACCTGGTTAGTCAGTCAGTCTGTTAATATTTATTAAGCATCTACTACCCATCAGGCCCTGTGCTAAACTCTGCAGTATTTACACAAAAGTAAGAAAGTTCCTGCTCTCCAGGAGCTCCCAGCCTAATGGGGGAGACAACAAGCAAACAGCTACACATAGTAAGCTACATGCCAGAGGACTGGAGCTCACTAACAGGGAATGCATTAGAAGTAAGGGTAATTGGAAAGGTTTCCTGTGGAAGGTGGGTTTGTAGGTAGAATTTGAAGGAAGCCAGAATGTAGAGATGAAGAAGTAGAGTATTCTGTGCATGGGGTACTACCCAAGAAAATGCTGGGAATTCAGAGATGGAGTGTTTTACTCAAGGAGCAGCAAGGAGGCCAGTGTTGTCCCTGGATTGGAGAGTAATGTGGGGATCTCAAAGGTGGATTAAGACTGGAAAGATAGGGAGAAGGTTCCAGAAGACTTTGGAGTGCCAAACAGTGGGTTTGATATTTGATGGAGGTGCTGGGAACAAATAAATTGACCAGGCTTTTCTCTAATTTTAGGTAAGGTCCAATTTAGGCAAATTTTTAGAATTTATATTGATGCATGCCAGTGACAGATGATGAGTTCCATTAAAATCTTGGCACAATTCTATCTTATTTTCTTCAGGGTCATAACAAAATAATAGAATGTGAAGACGTGAATTATCTAGAAAGGAATACTTTTAAAATTGGCCTTATAGAAATTATATCTTTTATTTAAACTATGTAAACTTATCTTCAGGTAAGCTATTTAGGTTCCATGGCTTCAATTTTTTGTTTTATTTTAAATACGATAGTACAATTTAGAGCAAGAGTACTGGATTTGGAGTTAAGGAAACATATTTGAGTCACTGTGAACAAGACACTTTACCATTCTGAGACTCCAACTAGAAAATCATTTATATAGTACCTACTGTGTGCCCAGTGTTGCGCTCAGTTTCCACTCTCTTGTAAATTGGCTCCTAGGGTCAGAGATCTAGAGTCAAACCCATACCCACCCCTACCCCATTTTATACTTCCCCAGTCACAGGTGACAGGTGGCAGAGCCAGCGGTCAAATATCTAACTTCCAAGTTGGTGCTATTTGAGCTACCCCAGACCATGGGGAGGAGAAAGATGACCAACGCATTACCTGCCTGGCAGGATTGCAGAGAAGAAAGCCCCTCATAACCTTCAAGTGCAACTCTAGAAATGTGGATTCTGTTATTTATACACAATAGTTTGAAGGCTTATGGTCTTTCAGTTTTCTGTTGGTGAGCTTGAAACCGTAATAGGTCAAAGTAGTCTGAAGTAAAAACCATTTTGCCTAATGATGCAAAGACATTTTCTTAGTATATTCGTTGTCCGGAGTAAGACTTTCCCTGGGCTAATTAGAATCCTAGAATGTAGCAATTGAGTAAATCAATAGTTCTCGCAGAGTTGCAAATGAGATTTTACAGAGCAATTTCCATCTGGGTTCAAATCCTGCTTCTGAAGCTTAGGACCTATGTATCTCTGGATAAATTCCTTGTCTCATTTCTGAAGACTACAAAATTAGGGGATTGGACTAAATGACCTCCAAGGTCCTGCCCCTCCGCCCCCCAGGTCTGGTTCTATGACCTTATGATCTTTCCATTCATTCTTTTTTCTTATTGATCAATCAGATCTTGTACCTTAGGAAGGTTTGTGGTCAGGGTCATCTTTCTTTCCCTATCAAGGCTTATTCACTTAAACAAATTTTATGAAGATACTGAGAATTAATTTCTTTTTTGACATTTCTTTCCTGGGCTTTTATTTTGATATTGACTAGACATTGTTACTTAGATGGATCTGTGATCTCTAAGCCACAGCCCCTCAATGTTCTTGTTCAGGTCCTTCCAGAATTCCTCTACAGAGGATCTGTTTCACATGCTAGCAACATTCTTCTGAGATTTAAAACATTAGAGCACAATGGTAATTAAGTGAAGAATCTTCCTTTTTTCAGTTCTGAGATCACTATCTGATTGTTTAAAAAATGTTTTTTTGAAGCACTTTAAGTCCCTTGGTCACTGCAGATTATTTAAGGTGCAATCCTGATTGTTGATGGTAAAACTTTACAGTTTATATAGTTAGCTTCTTATAGTCCACCATTGCTCCTATATCTACTTGAAACCAAGTAAGGGAACTTAACCCTTTTTGTGGCTTGTCCATGACTTAAGTTCCCTTCCCAACTTATATGTAGAGTCTAAATCTAGACTCACAGAATGTTAGTATTAGAAGTTCAGGCCTCCTTGTTTATAAATGGATGAAAATGAGATACAGAAAGTTCTGATTGGTCCAATCAAATAGCTTTTTATTTATTTTATTTTATTTTATTAACAAAGCCAATACTAGAATCCAGATCTCCTAACTCTAAAGATCTGTCCCTTAAAACAAAATCCTTACTGATCAAAAAGAAAGGCAGACATAGGAGTTTCCTACAGCCCTGACTTGTTTTGACTTGTGTGTGTAGTTAAAGGGACAGGAAATAGTATATCTTTAGCTAAATTTTTTTTAAAGCCTGACTATATTACACCAATGTGGATAGATATGTTAGGAAGATAAATCTTACCAATGTTTTATTAGATTACTCCTTTAATAGTGAAAACATTGTGCCTTGCACATGGCAGAAACTAAATAATTGTTCACTGAATGAATGAATGGAAATATTTAGTGAAATCTCATATGTTTGTGTTCTATTTTGAAATCTTCATTTGGCAATTCAGTGGTAAGTGGATGCTACTGCACTGAGATTTAAATGGTTAATAATAATTATTGTTGATCATCTCCAAGGTTACTGTGCAGAGCATACATAATTGTGGGATTTGGTGATGGAAAACTGAGAGTGATGAATGAAGAAAAATTCTTCATCATTTCATTTTCTTCTGGTGTCCATATATTCCAGAATATCTAGGGTATAATAAACTGCCCAGGATGTCCACAAACCAGAAAGTATCCAGAGGAGGGCAACCAAGATGATTGTGTAATCCAGATGATTAGAATAAATATTATTCTGAGTTTCAAAATGGGATGAAGGCGCTTGGTGTAACAGAAAGGGCAGTGGATGTGGGGCCATGAGACCTTGCTTTAAATTCCAGCTAGGACAGGAATTCTTTGCTGTATTGACTTAACATTTTCAAGCTGTGTGATCAAGCACAAATTATTTGACTTCTCCACATCTCAAGTTTCCTTTTTTTAATTTTATTTTTTAAATTAGTTTTCAGTTTTCTACAATGACTTCCCTAAGTCTTAGATTTTCTCCGCCTCCCTCCTCCTTCCTCTTCGAGACAGCATGCAATCTTATGTGGTATCTATACATACATTCTTATTAAGCACATTTTCACATTAGTCATGTTGCGTAGAGGAAATTAAACCAAATAGGGGAAACCATGAGAAAAAACAAACCACAGCAAAACATAATGCAAGAGAAAACATTCTACTTCATTCTGTGTTCCAGTTCCATAGTTCTTTCTCTAGATGTGGATGGCATTTTGCCTCTAGAGTCCTTTGGGAATGTTTTAGGTCCTTGCATTGCCGTGAAGGGCTAAGTCTACCAGAAAAATTCCTCACATACTGTGACTGTTACTGTGTACAGTGTTCTCCTGGTTCTGCTCCTTTCACTCAGCATCAGATCATATAAGTCTTTCCAAGCCTCTCTGAAGTCTTCTTGTTCATCATTTCTTATAGCACAATAGTATTCAGCCCTCCCTCACTCAAAACGAAGTCAAGTGCAAGTCATATCATCATTTCTCTGATGTCATGGTCGTCTTTGAAAACAAAGGACAAACACAACAATTCCATTACATATGTATACCACAACTTGTTCAGCCATTCCCCAATTGATGGGCATCCCCTTAATTTCCAGTTCTTGGCCACTACCAAGAGAGCTGCTATAAATATTTTTGTACATGTGAGACCCTTTCCCATTTTTATGGTCTCTTGGGGATACAGTCCTAAAGCGATATTGCTGGGTCAAAGAGTATACACATTTTTATAGCCCTTTGGGCATATTTCCAAATTGCTCTCCAAAATGGTTGGATCAGCTCACAGCTCCACCAGCAGTGAATTAGTGTTCCAACTCTCCCACATCTTCTCCAACTTTTATCATCTTCCTGTTTTGTCAGGTTAGCCAATCTGATAGGTGTGATGTGGTACCTCAGAGTTGTTTTGATTTGCATCTCTCTGATCAATAGAGATTTAGAGCATTTTTTTTTATATGACTATAGATAGCTTTACTTTCTTCCTCTGAAAGCTACCTGTTCATAGCCTTTGACCTTTTATCAATTGGGAAGTGACTTGTAGTCTTGTACAATTGACTCATTTCTCTATGTTTTAGAAATCAGACCTTTATCAGAGACACTGGTTGCAAACATTTTTTTTCGTTTTTTTTCAGCTTTCTGCTTCCCTCCTAATTTTGTTTTCAAGTTTCCTTTTCTTCAAAATAAGGGTAGCTCTACTTGCCTACCAGTATTGTTGAAAGGAAAACAAATTGTAAACCTTAAAGTACTGTAGACATGTAAATAATTATGAGGTGGATTCCAGAGACTTCAGATCATTGTATTTCATCACATTAATGGGCAACAGTCTAAAACATATTATATTGACTGAAAGGTCTGAAAGCACTTAGAAATGGAAGCCTTATTCACAAGTTCCTCAGTGCAAAATTAGGGTGTTGAATTAGATGCTTTTAATAGCCCTTTCCAACTCTAAATCCTATCATCCTGAGAAGGGTTAACTAAGAACATGCCATTATCACAGATTGCCCATTTTTGACAGAATTACTTGACTGGTAGATTAGGGAAATGCTGTAGATGAGTAGCTCTTGACTTTTTTTGTGTCGTGGACATATGGCAGTCTGGTAAAACCTGTAAACTCTTCTTCTCAGAATAAATGCATAAAAAATGATATGTAGGATTACAAAGGAAATCCATTACATTGAAATACCATTATCAAAAAAATATATTTTTAAAAGCAAATTACAGATCCCAGATTAAGAAACCTTTCTGTCAAAATAGTATACATGGATTTCAGCATGGTATTTGGCAAAGTATTTCATGATATCCTCATGGCAGAGATGGAGAAATAGAAGCTAGATGATACCATAGTTAATTGAATTGAAAGACCTTATCCAGTGAGTGTTGGTTTATGAATTGATGGTCTACCTGAAGGGTGTCTAGTGAATGCCTGGGGCTCATCTCTCTATTGTTCTGTTCTTTTAATCAGAGATTTCAGTGATACCTATCAGATTTGAATATGATTAGATATGAGAGTAAAGCTAATTCTTGTGATGCAGAATTGGGTTCTAGAGACCAGACTCAGATTGGAATGATGTTTTGAATCTAACAATATTATATTTAATAGGAATGAATATAAAATCTTATACTCAGTTTAAAAAAAATCAATGACAAGTCCAGAATGAGGAAGATGTGGTAAGACAACATGAATTTTAGTGATAACAAGCTCAGTATGAGTCATCAGTTTACTCTTATGCTATAGTAATAGAAATATACTGTCCAGAAGAGACCTGACTGGGAAAAGACTGAGAACTGATGAGCAAGAAAGAATGTAATTACAAGCATTAAGTGAGGGGTGGGTAGACTTGAGAAGAGATGCAAAATGTAATCCCTGGGGTGGATGTGGAGGTGGAGGAAAGCCCTCCTAGAAGTGTTAGACTAGGACAGTTGACTACATCAAATGCTAATGGGTTGTTGCAGGGTCAAAGAGTAAAAGACCTTGCCTGTGGGAGATGAATTTTGAGCTGGATTTCAAAGGAAGTGAGGAAGATGAACTTGGTTAAAGATGACATCATAGAATATAGAATAAGATATACAATGACACAGAGATGAGATTGAGTGTGGGATATAGCAAAGCACATGAGGCTAGCTGCTTCAGCAAATGTTTATGAAGCACCTACCATGCTGAAAGCACTGTGCTAGGTGCCAGGAATGAACAGATAGAGAAATGAAAAACATAAACCCAGAAACAGTCTTGCCCTCAAGAACTTTACATTTCACTGGGCAAAGCTGTAGCTAGAAATTCATGTGCCTAACACCTAACACCTATTTATCAAAAATAATTAGTTGTTCCTTCATGCTTGGCTGGAGTGAAGCCTGATTCTAGCTACGTGGGACTCTATGGCAAACAGGTGCTTTGAGGGAGTGGCCTCGAAGCAGGGTTGAAATAAACCTCTCTCATTGCCCCAAAACAAAATAAAAAACTCAATGTTTCGTAATAGTCCTGAAAGAAATCTTAAGCATCCTATAGTCAAAATTGATTTTACAGAGGAAGAAACGAAGACCCCAGAGATGTGAGGTGATTTTACTGAAATTGGGACTAAAGTGAGGTCAGTTTGAACAAAGGAGCTCAAATCTCTTAGACTCACAGACTGTTGGAGCTGAAAGTGATCTTAGAGGGTACTTTGTCTAATTTTCTTATTTTGCAGAGGAGAAAACAGACTCAAAATCAGCAGGAATTAGAACCAACTTCTCTTGACTTCTAATCCAACACTCAGCTGTATTGCTGAGGGGCATGGGGCATTATCCCTTTTTGAGCAGTTGATCTTGATTTCATGACTCAGAACACTAAGCCAAGTAGGGGGAAGAGTCCTTCTGAGCAGCCCCTTCCCCCAAGCTTTACCACTCCCCAGTGTGAAAGTTGGAGCATCTTGGGAAGGCAGAACTTCCAGGGAAAGGAAAGTCCCAGGGAGGGAGGAAGCATAGCCATTCCCAGGAAGGCAATAGGCCTACAGTAGGGGACTGGCTCATTCATATTTAGGGTCCTAGCAACATAAATTTAGGACAAAAATGGACCTTACAGTCGATTCAGACCACTTGTTTTACAGGTAAAGAAACTATTAAATGATTTGTCCTGGGTCACATAGCTTGGAAGTATCATACTCTTCTTGATATACCCAGTTCTTCTTGACTCCAGGCGGAGTGTTTTCTTTTCTACCCCATGCTGCTTCTCCCTAGCCTTTTCTCACCTTTGACCCACCTCTTGTGTGCACATGGAGCTAGGAAGCTGCAGGGTGCTTTTAGGATGGGGGAAGAAGTATTTTCTGCTTTCTGGGGCAGCCTGGACCCTGGAGGTCCCTGAGGTACTCAATTCCCAGACTTCAGACCTTAAGAAAGTTTGAAAAAATGAGGAGGGCAAAATTTTGTTCTTGGGAAGGAATAATCTTCTAGCAGGGGCAGAGACATGTTTTTCCTTCCTTTCACTTACTTACCCCCTACCTGAGGAGATGCCCTTTCTCACCACATGGTCCATCCCTGGGCTGTTCACCACCTGGTGGGCTGTGAGATATATGCACTGAGGGGTCTGACTTCTTGAGCCAAGAGCAGGGTCTGCCCTCCTTCCCCAACTTTAGGCCAGTTCAGAACTTGGGTTCTGCACATCTTTGAAGAACTTTAAGAGGAAATGTCATCCATTTTTACTTGTAACCTAATGTATTCATCCTATCTCCTTTACCAGCCACATATGTCATCCTTTGTATATGCTGCTTTCTTCTTCTACCCACCATGCTTCTTACCAGTTTTCACAGCAATTCTTATCAAATAGGAATTCTTCTTTAATTTTTGTTTTTGTAATTGTTGAGTTCAGTTATTTCTGAACCATTCTTATCAGGGCTGTTCCTCTAATTGGATTTTTTTTTGCTTTTAAAACCAGAGCAGTTATTTTCAGTGATTGTTACTTTATGGTATAATTTGAGGTTTGGATCAAGGGGTATAATCTTGATAAAAGTGTAAAGAACCACTACGTGGTGATCATCATTATGATCACTGCTATTATTAATAGAGCTACATAATGCTTCAGGGTTTACAAAACACTTTCCTGACAACATCCACGTCAGGTAGATGTGAAGTTTTATCCTCATTTTACAGATAAGGAAATTGAACCCCAGAGGGGTGAAGTGATCATCCTTAGTAACACAGTTAAAGTGTCACAGTCAGAATTCATACCCAGATTTCCTGACTCTAAATCCAGCATCCTTCTATTGTAACGTGCTATCTGTCTTAAACAGGGAGTGACATGAAGAAAATGAGCTTTGAAGAAGATTTTGTTTTCAGCAGCGGTGTAAAGGATAATTTCTAGAGAGGGAAGATTATCTCAATAACCTGCACGTGAAGGCTGAAGACCCAGACTAGAGTGGTGGTGTTGGAGTTTGAGGGGAAGGAGCAATCACATGGGTCCATGGAGGAAGAATTGGCAGGAATTTGACTGAAAAGGAAAGAGAGAAGTTGAAAATGACTCCAAAGTTTTAAGTGTAGGGAACTAGGAGAGTGATAAGCTGTTGACAAAAATAAGGAAGTTGTGAAGCAGTGAAATGGGTTTGGTTTCAGGTGTATTAAGTTTCAGTTCCAGGGGGGCTTTGGAGAGGAGGAACTTTATAATAATTGAAAATATGGGACTGGTGGGAGGGCAAGATTGAGTGCAATATGATGTTCTGTACACATTAGGTAACTGATTCATTTAAGTTTTTGGACTAGCTGTAAATTTGAGAATTATCTACATACAACTGGAACTTTATTCTACTACCTGAGTGGGCGAGAAAAAGGAGAGGGACAATGACTAAGCATTGGACAGCTCCCATAGTTAATGGGAATTAGGAAGAAGGCAGACAGCTAATGCAGAGAAATAATAGTTAGCCAGATAGGAGGAGAGTCAAGAGAATATACTATCTGTTATAGAGGCTAATGGAGAGATTGCAATATAAAAAATTAAGAAAGTTCAAAACAGACAAGATAGATATATTTTGCTAGAAGGAAGAATATCAGAGAACAGTGTTGTTGGTGTGGTAAGGGTGGATACTATATTACAGAAAGGAAGGGAATGAGTAGGGAGGAAAGAGCAGTTGTCAGTAATACCATATACATGAAAGTAGCCTAACAGTGCTATGATAGAAGAGGGTTTTTCTTTTTCAATTTGTGAAGACTCAAGTAGTTTGAAACCACAGGAGAAGGAGAAATTAAAGGTACTAGAGAGAGGATAGGATCTTCATAGAAAATAAGCAAGATAGAATTAAAAAGATCAGATGGAAGGATTAACCAGTGAGAGCTAGGACACATTCTAACCACAAATAATTCTTGTAGTCAGACATAAGAATCCTGTCTAGATCTCTCCTAAGTCCTGTTATATAATCCATAGGAAAAAAATAGGTACTTTATCTTTACGCTTTGATTCGTGTGTTCTTTATTGTTGGCTTAAGTTCCCTCTTTTGGTCTTCCGTGTGTTAGAGTAACCAAGCTGAGCTAATTTTAGCCTTGCCTCACTGGCTTATTTCTCAAACATATCATCTTTTTTTTTTCCATTTCAAATTGCAATATATTAGGTCCATTTTTGACCAAAATCTCTCTAAAGTCGATTTTGGAGAACTGCCTCTTTACATACCTTCTGATTTTATCAGCTTTTAAAACTGTTGCTTCCATGAGTTCAGCTCACTTATCTTCCAATATATTACAGGTACTAAAACATATTTTTTGAAAACTTTTTTCCTGCCTGATTCATTGATTTACAGGTGAAAGGGACCTTCATGATCATTTTATCCAAACTCTTTGATTTAGATTTGAGGAAACTTGAAGCCTAGAGAAATTAAGTAACTTACCCAAAGTCACACAGGTAGTAGATGGAGCCAGGTTTTAATGTAGATCATCTAATTTTAAACATGGCATTGTTCCCACTGTACCACACTGCCTCCCCAAATTAATCTGTAAAGTTAATTTTTCTTAATGCCTCTCTTAATTATTAAATAAACATTTATTTTATAATTAGGTAAGTGTATCTTCTCATCAGCAGGTGTTTCAAACTACTTGCATCTACACATCTTATGAAATTCTTGTCTATACACTTCTATAAATCCTTTATAGAGGATCTATCCAATGTGCCAGAGACCATTTTATGAAGACCAAGTGCTTCTTGATCAACTCCTCTCCTTTTCCAATTGTATTATATCTTTGGTGATGTCTTTTAAGTCACTTCTTATGCATAGGACGTGATTGGTAACACGCTGAAGATAACTGATACCTCTCATGTCTTACAGTTGCTTTTGGTATGCTCAGTTTTGATTCTTCTAAGTTTAAGGTCTTTTATGACTGATACCTATATGGTATCATGGGGAGCGTGTTGGAATTTTCAAAAATGGGCTTTGGTGACAGGGAACCACTTGGGACCATGGAAAGCACTGTAGTTTCTTGATTTCATGATTTATCATATTAATAATAAAATCATTAGATAGTATACAGATTACAACATTTTTATTTTAATAATATTAGTCAATATTTGTTATATATCTGAATAGTGCTTGCAGTATAAGTTTTTCACAAAAGCACATTTATATAATGTCATTTGATCCCTAGTTCTAAAATTGTGTGACTGTTCTTTGAAAGCCTCCTACTGGTTTCACTTTGCCTATATATAGTATGTACATCTCTTTATCTGTAGACGTTTCAAGGGTATTTCACAGAGTCACAGAATATCAGCGCTGGAACGGATTGTTGAGTTCATTCAGTCTAACCTTATTCAGTAGGTGATAAAACTGAAGCGCAGAGAGTGACTTGCCCAAGATTACATAGCGAGTAAATAAGTTTGAGGCAAAGCAAATTAGGCTTATAGCTCAGATCCCTTATCTGTCGGTTTAATCTTACTATCAGACCATAGATGTCATAAAGCAAGGTAGATGTTTATTCAGTTATTATATTTTTTTCTTCCTGTTTTTCAACATTTGTCCCTGCCTCCCTTCCTTATTTTTAAAAACGGATCACATTAGACTATTTCTCCTTTCTAGGAGGCAGCTAGGTAGAGTAGTTGTTAGAGCACAGGGACTTGGAATTAGAAGGACTGTGAGTTCAAATCTCACCTCAGCTACTTACTAGCTGTGTGACCTTGAACAAGTCACTTAGCTTTGTTCTGCCTCAGTTTCTTCATCTATAAATAGGAATGATAATAGCACTTATCTCCCAGTGTTAATTTAAAGAGCAAATGAGATAATATGTAGAGGGCATTTTGTAAATCTTAAAGCAGTGTATATGTATGAACTACTTCTATTAACATTATTATTTTCACTATCTATATTATGTAACCAAATAGTTCTCATCTCTCTTTCCAGTGGAATATTGAAGTGGTACACTAATATTTCTACATGTAACCTTTTCTGACCTCCCCAACTGCTACCTTGTTTTTAAGATAATTATGTTGGTCATTTTCCTAATGCTGAATCATCCTTTCATCCCTGAATTAAATTCCACGTGATTGTAATGAGTGATTTCTTAGATAAGTACCTGTAGTCTGTTTGATAGCATTTTGTTTAAAATATTTGAGTCAGTGTTTATTAACAATGTTGGCCTATAGTTTTCTTTCCATGTTTTAACTTTCCATGGTTTAGGCTAACTACTTTGTATTTATTTTTTATATGTGTATATTACGTACATGTCTCTTCTAGTAGAAGGTGGGCACCTTGACAAATCAGTGTAGGGATCATTTCATATTTTTGCGTGCCCTCTTCACAGAACACGGGGTCTGACATGAGATTCTTAATAAATACTTGTTAATTGACTTAAAGATTAGTGATAGTTGGACTAAACTACTGTTAATGCTTTTCATCTTAATATATGAAAAAATGAATTTTTTAGTGAAATCATGGTGCTTTCCATATGATAGAAATGAATAAATGTTTATTGAATTGGATTTAAACAAGATGAGCATACATGTTCTACTGCAGATTCAGTGTAGGAATGAAGACAAGAATTTTTAGAATGCTAGAGCCAGAAGGAACTTCTCAGAGATGCTTTTCACAGTTCTCTCATTTTACACATGAAACTCAGCGAGGGCAGAGCCAGGATTTAAATCTGGTCATTTGGACTCCAAATCTAGTACTTTAAAAAAAAATTCTTGAAACAAATTTTTATTGATAAATTTATTTGATATTGTTTCTAATTTATTTATTTTTAGTTTTCAACATTCATTTCCACAAGATTTTGAGTTCCAGATTTTCTCCCCATCTCTCCCCTCTGCCCACCCAAAATAGTATATATTCTGATTACCCCTTCTCCTCAAACTGCCTTCCCTCCTACCACACCCCTTTCTTCTCTTATCCTTATCCCCTCTATTTTCTTGGAGGGGAAGTTAGATCTTTATACCCCATTGCCTATATACTTTATTTCCCAGTTGCATGTAAAAACAATTTTTAACATTCCTTTTTAAAACTTTGAGTTCTAGCTTCTCTCCCTTCCTCCCTCCCCACCCATCCCAACTGAGAAGGCAAGCAATTAGATATGTTATACATGTGTAGTTATGTAAAAGACTACCACAAAAGTCACGTTATGAAAGACGAACTATATTTCCCTCCATCCTATCCTGCCCCCCATTTATTCTGTTCTTTCTTTTGACCCTATCCCTGTTCAAAAGTATCTACTTCTAATTACACCCTCCTCCCATTTGCCCTCCCTTCTATCTTCTCCCCTACTTTCCTGTAGTGTAACATAGATTTTCATAGTAAATTGAGTATGCATGTTATTCTCTCCTTAAGCCAAATGCAATGAAAGGTTCACTTTTTCCCTCTCACCTCCCCTCTCTTCCCTTCCATTGAAAAAGCTTTTTCTTGTCTCTTTTATGCGAGAGATAATTTGCTCCTTTCTGTTTTTCCCATTCTCCTCCCAATATATTCCTCTCTCACCCCTTAATTTTAGTTTTTTTAGATATCATCCCTTCCTATTCTACTTACCTTGTGCCCTCTGTCTACATGCATATAACTCCAACTACTGGGAATGTAAACAGTTCAACTTTAGTAAGTCCTTTATGGTTTCTCTTTCCTGTTTCTCTTTTCATGCTTCTCTTGATTCTTGTATTTGAAAGGCAAATTTTCTATTCAGCTTTGATCTCTTGAATAAGAATTCTTAGAAGTCCTCTATTTCATTGAAATTCCATTTTCTCCTCTAAGTATTATACTCAGTTTTACTGGGTAGGTGATTCTTGGTTTTAATCCTACTTTCTTGGGCCTCTGGTATATCATATTCCAAGCCCTCCAATCCCTTAATGTAGAAGTTGTTAAATCTTGTGTTACCCTGATTGTGTTTTCACAATTCTTGAATTATTCCTTTCTGGCTGCTTGCAATATTTTCTCCTTGACCTGGGAACTCTGGAATTTGACTACAATATTCCTAGGAGTTTTTGGGATCTCTTTCAGGAGGTGATCAGTGGATTCTTTCCATTTCTATTTTATCTTCTGGTTCTAAAATATCAGGGCAGTTTTCCTTGATATTTCTTGAAAGATGATGACTAGGCTCTTTTTCTGATCATGGCTTTCAGGTAGCTCAATAATTTTTAAATTATCTCTCCTCAATCCACTTTTCAGGTCAGTTTTTCCCAATGAGATACATCACATTATCTTCTATTTTTTAATTCTTTTGGTTTTGTTTTATAATTTCTTGATTTCTCATAAAGTCATTAGCTGCCATCTGCTCCATTCTAATTTTTAAAGAACTATTTTCTTCAGTGAGCTTGGCTCAGCCCCCCCTTTATTTGATATTTTAAAATTGATATCATTTGCCTCAGTTTTACCTGTCATTGCCTAAACTTTCTCCCTTCAATAGTCATTCAATAAAAGTAAGAATATTTCTTTTTTTAAAAAATTTATTTATTTATTTAACTTTTTACATTCACTTTCACAAATTTTTGGGTTCCAAATTTTCTCCCCTTTTATCCCCTCCCCCCACTCCAATACCCCAAGCAATCTAATTTTCCCTATCTCCAATCTGCCCTCTCTTCTGTCATTCCTCCCTTCTCTTGTCTCCATCTTCTCTTTTCTCCTGTAGGGCCAGATGACTTTCTATTCCTCCTTAACTGTATGTCTTCTTTCCTAGTTGCAACAACAATACTAAACAGTTGTTCCTAAAACTTTGAGTTCCAAATTCTCCCCATCCCTCCCTCCCCACCCATTCCCTTTGGGACGGCAGGCAATTCAATATAGGCCATATCTGTGTAGTTTTGCAAATGACCTCCCTGATAGTCGTGTTGTGTATGACTAACTGGATTACCATCCCTCCTAACCTGCCCCTCATTGTTTCTCTTCTGTCTTTTGATCCTGTCCCTCCCCAAGTGTTGACTTCAAATTGCTCCCTCCTCCCATTGCCCTCCCTTCCATCATCCCCCCCTTGCAATATCTCCTTCTCCCCCACTTTCTTATACTGTAAGATATGTTTTCATACCAAAATGTGTGTGCATTTCACTCCTTCGTTTAGTCATATGTGATGAGGGTAAACTTCTTGTTTTTTGTTTTTTTTGTTTTTTTTCTCAGCTCTCCTCTTTTTCCCTCCACTAAAAAAAACTCCTACCTGCCTCTTAAATGACATATAGTTACCCCCTTCCATTTCCCCCTCTTTCCTCCCACTACATTTCTCTCTCACCATTTACCTTAATTTCTTTTAAGGTATGGTCCCATTCTATTCAGTTCAATCTGTGCTCTCTATCTCTGTATGTGTGTGCATGTGTGTATGTGTGTGCATGCGTGTACATGTGTATGTGTGGTCCCACCAACTACCCAGATACTGAAAAGTTTTAAGAGTTAGAAATATTGTCTTTCCCTGTATGAATGTAAACAGTTCACTTCTGGTAAGTCCCTTAAGACTTCTCTTTGCTGTTTCCTTTTTCATGCTTCTTCTCATTCTTGTGTTTGAAAGTCAAATTTTCTTTTCAGCTCTGGTCTTTTCATTAAGAATGATTGAAAGTCCTCTGTTTCATTGAAAGACCCTATTTTCCCTTGAAGTATTATACTCAGTTTATCTGGGTAGGTGATTCTTGGTTTGAGTCCTAGTTCCTTTGACTTCTGGAATATCCTATTCCATGCCCTTCGATCCCTTAATGTAGAAGCTGCTAGATCTTGAGTTATCCTGATTGTATTTCCACAGTACTGGAATTGTTTCTTTCTAGCTGCTTGCAAGATTTTCTCCTTGAGCTGGGAGTTCTGGAATTTGGCCACAATGTTTCTAGGAGTTTCTCTTTTTGGATCTCTTTCAGGTGGTGATCGATGGATTCCTTCAATACTTATTTTGCCCTCTGGTCCTAGAATGTCAGGGCAGTTTTCCTTGATAATTTCATGGAAGATGATGTCTAGGCTCTTTTTTTGATCATGAGTTTCAGGTAGTCCCATAATTTTTAAATTATCTCTCCTGGATCTATTTTCCAGGTCAGTTGTTTTTCCCATGAGATATTTCACATTCTCTTCCATTTTTTCGTTCTTTTGGTTTTGTTTGGTGATTTCTTGGTTTCTCATAAAGTCATTAGCCTCCATCTGTTCCATTCTAATTTTGAGAGAACTATTAAATTCAGTGAGCTTTTGAGCCTTTTTTTCCATTTGGCCAATTCTGCTTTTGAAAGCGTTCTTCTCCTCATTGGCTTTTTGAACCTCTTTTGCCAATTGAGTGAGCCTATTTTTCAAGGTGTTAATTTCCTCAGCATTTTTTTGGGTATCCTTTACCAAGGTATTGACCCGTTTTTCATACTTTTCTTGCATCTCTGTCATTTCTCTTCCCAGTTTTTCCTCCACCTGTCTAACTTGCTTTTCAAAATCCTTTTTGAGCTCTTCCAAGGCCTGAGCCCACCCGCCACCCCCCTGGGGTGTCTGGGGTACTGAGGCCCCACCCTCCACGTCTTTCCCTGATGGCAAGAATACGTCCTCATCTTCGTCAGATCCGAAGGTCGGGATCATTTGCATTTGTTGGAAAAAACTCTCTAAAGTCTTATTTTTCTTCCCTTTTCTAGGCATTTTCCCAGCCAGTTACTTGACTTCTGAGATTCCTTTCCACCCCCGCCTGGATCCGCCCAGCTAGTGCTTAGCCTCTGAGATTCAAATGTGCTTTCCGCGGCAAGCTTTAGTTCTGGCGCTGGGGTGGAGGCAGGGCCGCCTCCCAGGCTCAGTTCCCTCAGGGGCTTTATGCAGAGACTTTCAGGAATGGAGCGGGTGGGGGGTGGGGTGGGGGGCCCGCCTCCCAGGCTCAGTTCCCTCAGGGGCTTTATGCAGAGGCCTTCAGTAATAGAGCGGGGTGGGAGCAGGGCTGTCTCCCAGGCTCAGCCCCCTCAGGCCGTTCATGCAGATACCTTCCGTAATGAAGATCCTGCCTGCTGCTGGGGGATTCCTGAGTCCCGGGCCGCTGCCGCCTCAGCCGCCGCCCACCCCTCTGCCTCCGCCGTTTACTGCCCCCGTCTCTGCCACCACCGCTTCCTCCCAAGGGGGCCCGAGTCACGTAGCCGCTCCGCTCCTCTCTTCTAGCTCAGCCTTCTTTCTCACTGACCTGTAGCTTCTGTGGGCGGAGGGACTTTTCCGGCTGCCGCAGCTTCCGTCCCTGAAGCCTGCTTGGGTCAGCTTCTCTGGGGCTGCGGCCAGGGCAGCGTTGGGGTGGGGTCCGCTTTTCGGGGCGCGGACGGACCCCGAGGACGGCTCTTCAGGGCTCTCTGGCACAGAAATCTCTTCCACTCCGTTTCTGCACACCTTGTATTGACCCAGAAGTTATGGGGGTCTCTTTTTACATTAATTCTACGGGCTTTGGTTTCGGAGCTCGTAAACGTGCGTCCTTCTACTCCGCCATCTTGGCTCTGCCCAGTAAGAATATTTCTTTAAAAAAAAGAAGGAAGAGAAAAAAATTATCAAGAAAAAATGTATGCAGTGTTCCAGGTCCATCTACCTCCTACTTCTGCAAAGAAGGGAGGGGAGATATCTTCTCCTGTCTTTTCTTGGGAACCACATTTATTCTTTGTAATTTTGTAACATTCACTTTTTGATTATTTTATGATTATTCTTTCCATTTGCATTGTTTGGTCAGTGTCTATTATTCCTTTCATCAGTTCATCTGTCTTTTTATGCATTATTCATCCTATTCGTTGTTTCTTGTAACACAAGAATATTCTGTTACCTTCATGTACATAATTTGTTTAGCTATTCCCTACCTAATAGACAATCTACTTTTTTTTTAGTGTACTGTAGAAATATTTTGATGTTTATGAGAACTTTGTTCAAATCAGTGGCCTCCTGAGTGGGGTGGGGTGGGTACATGAACAGTAGTATAATCTTTAGGTCAAAGGATACAGACATTTTTGTTATTTTAGTTGCATAATTCCAAATTGCTTTCCACAGTGGTCATGCTACTGCATAGCTCTATCAAAAAAGAAGCCCTGTGACTAGACACTAATGTGCCTGTCTTCCCACAACCCTTTTAACAATGCCTGTGTTCTCATCTTTTGTCATTTTTGCCAAATTGCTAGGTATAAGGGGAAACCTCAAGGTTGTTTTGATTTGCATTTATCTTATTATTAGTAATTTGGAACATTCTTTCGTATGGTTGTTAATAGTTTTAAATTCTTCTTTTGAGATTTGTTCATAACTTTTGACTATTTTGTTTTTTGTGGGGGAATGGCTTTTGGCCCTATATATAAATATTAGTTGTCTATATACATATTTTTTTAAGAAACCAATCAATAAGCATTTATTATAACCAACTATGTGCCAGAAACCATTATTAGTCTCTAAGAATACAAAGATAAAAACAAAACAGTTCCTGCCCTCAAAGAGTTTATATTCTATTGGGAGAACAACACACACACACAAACACACATGTCTGTATGTGTGTGTGTAAATATATATGAATACAAAATATATGCAAAGTCAATGTACTCAAAAAACTTATTGCTATCTGATTTAGAAGAAAATGGTTTACCTTTGTCTAACATTTTAAGGTTGAGAAATTGTTTTACAAACATACATTTGGACTGCATAAAAGTCCTGTAAAATAAAATAATGGGCTCATTATTAACAGGTGAAGAAACTGATGCTCAGAAAATTTAATGACTTACCCATGGTCATATTGCTAGTGATTGACAGAGATATTGTCTATATATCTTGATGCCAAACCCTTATCTGGGAAATTTGATAAAGATTTTTTTTCCCCAGTCATTCAAGGACTTACTTTCTTGTCCTAGATAGAATTAGCTTTGTTTGTGCAGTTTTTCAATTTAATGTAGTCAAAATTATCTATTTTATTATTTGTAATTTCCTCTATCCTTTGCTTAAAAAAAAAAAATATATATATATATAGTATATATTTATATATTTTCTCTTCATGAAAGAGATAGATGAGCTACTTCTCTTCTAATTTTTTATATGAGTTTTAATATTCAGTTCTTGTATCCATTTTGAATTTGTGGAGTATGGTGTAAAATGTTGGTCTAAGGCTAATTTCTGGCAGACTGTTTTCTGGTTTTCCCAGCAGTTCTTATCACTTAGGGAGTTGTTTCCTAAGTAATTTCTACTTTATGGGTTATCAAGCGCTGAGTTATTGAGTTGTATTATTTCTGATTCTCCATTATCTGGTCTGATTCATTGATCTACTCTACTTTTTAACCAGTATCAAATGGTTTTGATAATTATTGCTTTGTAATATAGTTTCCTTCTTACTTTCTATTATTATTTCCCTTTATATTTTAGAATTTTGTTTAAGTGAATTTTGTTATTAATTTTGGGGCTCTGTAAATTATTCCTTTTATAGTTAGACTGGCATAGCATTAAGAGCTGTAAATTAACTTAGCAACCCATCCATGAGCATTCAGTATTCCTCCAATTATTTAATTTGGTCTTTATTTCCTCACAGAGCATTTTGTAATTCAGTCTATTTAAGTCTTTTGTACACTCTGTGCTTTGCTAGGTCTAGCACTCTTTTTGTTATACCCTACCCTTGTATCCAGCAAAATCCCTGTAAGCTGCATGGTGCCTAGTGTTATGCAGAAGAAATGAATCTTGTTAATGAATACCAAGGGAGACACACAAAAGTTAAACAGGACCAGAAGACACATACATTTCAAATCCAGTTGTTGTTCTTGTTGAATCATTTCAGTAGCGTCTGAGTCTCCATGTACGCATTTGGGGTATACTTGGCAGAGGTCCTGGAGCAGTTTGCCATTTACTTGTCCAGCTCATTTTACAGGTGAGGAAACTGATTCAAACAGGCTTAAGTGACTTGCCCAGGATCACACAATTAGTAAGACTGATACCGGATTTGAACTCAAGTCTTTCTGGCTCCAGACCTGTTCCTCTATCCACTGTGCCACCTACCTGCTGCCCCCATTTAAAATCTAAGATTTTTCTTGATTTTATGAGGCTAAGAAAATTTTGTTTTGAAGACTTGCTATATATTAAACTATTTTTCTATTGGATTAGACTTCTACTTCAAATGCATTATTTGGCTCCTGAATCTGAATGTCTTGTAAAGAATCGAAGTGTTTTGTTTGAAAGAAAGAAATCTTGTTGGCCCTCTCTGGTATATACCATAAATGATATTTAGCACCTTGTAATATAAAGAGAGATGTTTCCAGGAAAACTACATTTCAGGTGAACTGTTTACCACTTGCTAAAAAGTTTAGAATTAACCTTTGGGGATTCTGAATTTCAGAAAATATAATGCTTGTTTTTGTATAGACATACATGCCTTGGGTGCTCCTGGAAAGTACCAGTTCCTCATAAATAGATTAGGTTAATTTTGAACAAGTTTACATTCCATGTCTGTAAAAGAGACAAGTAATTATTCACAAATTTCAAGCCTAATTTTACAGCTAATCTCATTTATATTAGTCCTTAGACCTGTTTTCCTCACTACAAAACATGGAGACCACCAGGTAAATAAGAACAATAGCTGAATTTTTTCAAAGGTATACTTATTTTGACAATTGTAGCCCTTACCCATATTATTCAAATTTTATTTAAACTATAAGAAAATCTTTGCTTTCAGTTTAGCTTATTTAAACTTAAAGGAACTCTTTGGTTTCAGTTGAACATGTTCTTCCTAAAATAAATCTATTTTCATTTTCTAAGTTCCAAAAGAGATGTAATCTGTCCCTCATCTGACCCCGACACATTTGATTTTTTTTAGTCATTCTCTTTGCAAGTTCTTGTAACAATTATGTATTGTGCAACACTAACTGCCCCTCCCTGTGTCCTTGCCTTATTTTGATGTTGGACTTGCTCCCTTTTTCATCTCTATTCCTTGTTGCTCTCTGTAGTACAGTACTATAAGCAATCTGTCTCCTTCATCCACTTGTCTGTTCTACTACACAGATCATAGAAATAATTAATTGTAAGCTATAACAAGCCTAGCCCCTAACTATGTACATTTCACCTCAAAATTAATTATTGTTTCCAGTTTTTGTATGTCCTTCATGTATTATAGACTCAGTTGCAAAAACTCAGAGAGTAGAATTGGTAGGGGCCCTAAAGCCATTTAATCCATATTTGTGTCTTAATAGGAGGTTATTCTAGAGAAGACATTCTTAACCTGGGGTTTCTGGAACTATGAATAAGTTTCAGGATGGAAAAAAAATTGTTGTCCTTTTCATTAACGTCTAACAAATTTAATATTTCCTTCAATTATGAATGTAAGCAATAAACTTTTTTCTTTTTTGAATAGGAGTCCTTAGGCTTTACCAGATTGCCAGAGATCTAACATACCTTTTGTGTCCACCTTTTCACCCAACTCTTACCTGTAGCTCCAGGAAGCTGCAGCATGCGCAGTAGCCATATCCTGATAAAAAACATCCCGGCAAATGGGCTGAACCATTTTGAGGGTAACTGATAGTCTTTATACCCTTTGGTGAGTAGGGGGAATGTCACCTGTAAACATGGGAAGATTTCCTCTGGGGGAATAGGTGGATGAGGATGCTTTGTTCCAACAACCATGAAGTCAGCTGAAGCAGGTGCTGTGGAGCACTCAGAGCTTGGTCATACGTCAGAGATGCCAAGGTCATCCCCTACTACCAGTTGCCTTGATTTTTGTCCTGCCAGTGGGCTTCAATGACTCACGAAGAGAGAGTGAGGCTTCTGACTTTGGGCAACTCTGCCTCACTTAAATCCCATTTATGTGAAAGTCAAGACAGGCCCTGTGATGTCACTGGTCTTCAGAAAGGAAGAATGGACAACAAGAGTGATGGGCTGCTGAAAACCAAACGGCTCTTGAGTGGCCCATTCTGTTCTGGGACAGCGTGTTTGATGGGGTTTTCATTAGATTCTGCTGAAATCCACCCTTTCCGTAATCCTAGAATTTAGTGTGGGATTTTGATCCTCGGACTGTGCTTTGGAGCCAAACAAGTAAGTCTAATCCCTCTTCCCTATGATAGTTCTTCGAAGGTGTAAAAATCATTCTCAAGTTCCCCTGATGTCTTCTCTTCCTCAGGCCAAACATCCCTTGTCCCCTCAACTGAACTCCTACAGTATGATTTTTTATCCTTCACTTTCTTCGTTGTGTTTTACTGGATGCCCATGAGTATGTCAGTGTTCTTAAAGTATTGTGCCCAAAACACAATACTAGTTGACACTGTGATCTTATTGGGTCACAAAATCTCTTTAATTAATTTTTTGGGATAGATTAGGGACTTGGGGGGGGCGTTGAAGAAAAAAGGAAAACGTATAAAGAGAATGAGTTTTGGAGATTATTTTAGGAGGAAGTTTTGAATGATTGTGAATATTTGGAAGGCTTGAATCAGTTGTTTTAATAGTGCCTTTTTTTTGTCCTCAAGAATTCCTAGTTTATTCATGGAAAGATCTCTTAATCTGCTTCTGAAGTAGGAACTTGCAGGAATAGTGACAATTTGTTACCAAACCCAAAGACTCAACATGTTGTATGACAAAGGTTGTTCCCGTTTGTAAACTCTCATTAAAAGTACATCTTCTTTTCTTGAAATTGGGCCTTTCCTAGAAAACATAGTAGTTATATATATAATAGAAGCCTGTTTAAAAGTTTAGGACAGGCAATAAAGAATATGATAGGAACCATGAAATCTTAGACCTAAAAGGGACCCTTGAGGTCATCTCATCCAACCAGTCTATTTTGTACATGAACAAACTGAGGTCCAGAGTGTTGAAATGACATGTTCAAAGGGAGTTAGTGGCAAAGCTGGCATTAAACCCAGGTCATCTGCCCAGAAATTGCTTGTTTTTTTTCAGAACACTATCAACATTTAGTCAGCACTAAGTATCTTTCAGGCATCATGGTGTCCATGGACCCCAAGGGATTTGTGGATAGATTTCAGGAAGTTCATGAGCTTGGATGGGAAAGAACTACATCTTTATCTTCACCAACCTTTGGTTTCCTTTGTTAAGAAATTATTTTATGTCCTTATAAACATTCCAAGAAGGAGTCTATATGCCATAACAGAGGGATTAGAAAATGTTTGATGTAGAACAGAGGTGTGAGACATGGGCTGAATGCCACCCACAGCACTTCTGAATGTGGCCTGAACTACCTCAAAATATAATTGGGAAATATTTAATAAAATTTAAAAAATATAATAAAATATTGATAATATTACATTTTAAAACTAAGTCAATATGTGACCCATATATAGTTTAGTGGCCCCCATTGAGCCATTAGTAGCTTGATACTACTGGTGTAGAAAATGGCCCCTTGAGTTAGTTGAATTATAAAAGAAATAACGGGTTCTTACTGGTATGTAAGTACCATGGGGTACACCCAATACAAACGCATGGAGGTAAGAGAGTATCATGTGTTAGGAATAACTAGGGGACTGTGTTGGCCATATTGTAGAGAGCAATGTATAACGAATCTGGAAAGGTAGGTTGGAAGCAGGTTATGAAGGTCTTTAAAAGCCAAACAGTAAAGTTTACATTTGATCCTAGAAGCAACAGGAAGTCTTTGTTGTTTGTTGAGGGTGTGTGGGGGGAGGGGAAGGGGCTTGGAGGAGGAGGTAACATGGTCAGACCTGCACTTTGAGAAAATCATTTCAGTAGCTCTGTGGAGGATGACTTGGGGTACAGAGAGACTTGAGACAAGAAGAAAAATTAGGAGACTTTTGCAATCATCACCTTTTGCAACAGGCAAAAAGTGATGAAAGCCTGGACTAGGGTAGTGGCCATGTCAGCGGAGAGAAAAGGACATATCCAAGACATGTTGTGGATGTAGAAATGACAAAATTTGGCAACCGATCCATTGTGGGAGCAGATGAAGATAACCCTTAACATTGTGAACTGTGGGCAGCTAGACGGAAGATGGGAATAAGAAAGTTCAGAAGACAGGCAGGTTAATAGAGTATGGAAGTCAACAAGTTCTCCTTTAGACATGTCAGGTTTGAGAAGCCTCTGGGAGCATCCATTTTGTCCAATGAGATAATGCACGTGAAAGTATTTTTTTAATTCCTATGTTCTACACAAGTGTGTTATTATTATCAGCAGCTTAACATAACAAGATGTATAAATATGCTTTATATTAATTGATATACTACATTGTAAAACATTAAGTTCTAATCTAATACTGTTTCAAAATCTACCTCAGTATAGATTGTTTTTATCCCACAAGTTTGCATCATACTAAAACATATAAGTCTTTTATAAATATTTATTTTAAAATAGAATCTTCATAGGACTTGTTTAATCTAGTCTTGCAACTTCTTGCCATGGGCAAATCTAGACAAGCTCCAACTGAACTATCCAGTTTGAAAAGCTGAATCAAGTTGGTTGTCTAAATCTTATACACTATGTATAAATAACATATTGAATTTCTTTGTAGTACAGATATGTTGAAAACAGTGTATATTTCAACTTTGAGACCTTGCCTTGGAATTTTAGATCTACTTAATTTGGTAGTTTTTCAGTACAAATAATTTAAATTGTGAGCAAGATATGTACTGCTTCCTGAGAAGCTTTTTCACTGGCAGTTCTGTGTTTGTGTCCGGCCCCCTCCATATAAGTACAAAATGTGGATGTGGGAATTTGGGAAAGCTCCAAGAAGGCAAGACGAATGAAAATAAGTTAATAATACAAGTTGTGTTTTGTATCAGATTAAACATAGGAAATTTAAAATTTTCATTTGTAAGCATTGTCTCTGATTTATGGTGACCAAAATGTATCCTGTTTATTTGTGATGTCAGTCACAATTTCTTTTTTAACCCTTGATATAGAGTAATATTAAAGATTAGTCAATTTTCTAATCTGCTTTGTGGGTTATTCAAGGAAATTTTTAAAAATTCTAGACTGGCTTTTCTTATTGCTGCCATATTATTGGACTGCCTCTTTTAAACATTACTGAATAAGGGGAGGAGCAAGGTGGAGTCCATAGTTCTCTTTAAGTATCTAAAGATTGTTGTTGTGTTCGTCCTACATTGCTGAAGACCATGCCATCGGAGAAATGATGACATGACTTGCACTTGATTTTGTTTTGAGTGAGGGAGGCTGTGCTGTGCAAGGTCACCATCCTCATTTCTCCTCCTGAGCCATCCAGTGACCAGATATTTGTCAGGATGACTGGAGATGACCCAGGATGCACTGGGAGTCCTTGGCTCCTTTAAGCCAAGGTCTATTCGGTGTTCACTTAGGGTGAAGTAATGCCCATTCATTGAATAGGCCTGTTTAAGTATCTAAAGAATGGTCAAGTAGAAGAGGGATTAAACTCGTTAGGTCCCGGACTGCAGAACCAAGAGCAGTGGCTCAGTGGAAAGTCCATTAACTCTTGAGTCATATTTGTGGGTTCAGATCCTATTTTTGCAAGTCCCTGTGTGGCCTTAGACAGGTTACGCTCCCTTCTTTGGTCTTATTTTCTTCAACTGTAAAATGAAAGGTTTAGATTAGGTCCCCTTCATCTCTAAATCTATGATCCTATGTTTCAGAGATACCAAATTTGATTTGTAGTATGGAAAAAGCTTTCTAACTTTCATAGATTCCCTTTCTCAGTATATCTTCAAGCAGGTATATAATATTCTTCCAATAAGAGCAGGGAAATGTGGAAGAAAAGGAAGTCAACTCTTTAGGGGTACCTACCTCTTTCTGGGAAGCCTTCTGTGATCCTCCTCAAATGAGCTTAGAGAACTTTGTATTTCTCCTTTCCATTTATCACATTCTGCTTTTTATCATGAATGTTAGATGATGTTACAAAGTGAACCAAGGTCTGGGATCAGATTCAGAAAGACCTGGGTGTAAATACCTAGTCTGACGCTAACTGTGTAACAGTAAGCAAGTCATTTAACAAAGCTCTTTGAGACTCATGTAACTCATTTAGTATATAAACTATAGACAATAACCCATTGATAGCAGGGACTATTTCTTGTTTCATCTTTGTAGCTAGTATAGCAACTAGAATATTATCTTGTAAAGACTAGGTATTAAGTGTTAGTTTCCAATCCAGATGAAGATACATAGTCTTTAGGCATTTGGATATCCTTTATCATCACTCCTATAGTGGAGAAAGGGTGAAAAATCAAGACTAGTTAGTAAAATTTACAGCACAAAAAATCTATTTTATGTTTTCTTTTAGCAGTTCCCTTTGATTTTTATAAGAAGTAATAAACAAACCAAGTGCAGTAAAAGGGAAACTGGGAATTCTGAGACTATTATTTACCACAGAAATGTGTTTGAAGAGATTTTAACATAATTGTCAGTTCTGTGCCCACTGCCTACATATATTGCCTTGCCGTGGGAGAATATCTGTCTAGCTTTTTATAATCAAAAAGCCTTTTTTGAATCAGGCTATGACTTTTTCAGATGTAGAGGTTTGGAGGGTAGGAAGGTAATTTAATTTTGCAAAAATTTATTAAGCACCCACTATGTTCTAAACATTGTACCAGACACTGAGAATACAAAGATTGCTACTTCCCAGTCCTGATCAGTCCTTATAGTCTAATGCAATTCTATCTATCTATCTATCTATCTATCTATCTATCTATCTATCTATCTATCTATCTATCTATCTGTCTATCTATATCTATCTCACATGCATATATGTATATTCTATGTATATAACATATATACATCTCTGTGTGTGTGTAACAGCATTTATTTTTATATCAGGTTCATTTCCAGATATATTCTTCCATTCTCCTATTCGATGATATGTCCAATGCAACAAAAGTTAAAAAAGAAAAAGTTCAACAAATCATCGCAGTTCAGCAGTATATATACAGTGTTCCTTACCACAGCCCCTGCCTCTCCAAAGAACAGGAAAAAATATATTTCTCATTTTTCCCTTAGGCCAAGTTTGGTCATTATAATTACAAAGTGTTCATTTAAAGTTGTTACTGTTGTTTTGTTTTACATTGTTGTAATTGTTTTGTGTGTTATTTTCATTCTGCTTACTTCACCTTGCATCAGTTCATAAAAATCTTCCTGTGTACGCCTGTATAGTATTACCAATTTTTTTATGATACAGTAATATTCTATTTCATTTATGTATTACAGTTTGTTCAGCCATTCCCTACTTGATGAACATCTACTTTGCTTCCAGTTCTTTGCTAGTACAAAAAGTGCTATTATGAATATTTTGGCGTATGTTGAACCTTTTTTCCCTCCATCTTTAACTTCCTTGGTGTATATGTTTAGCAGTGATATTTCTAGGTCAAAGAGTATAGACATTTTACTGACTTTCTTAGCATAACCCCAAATTTATTTCCAGAATGGTTGAATCAGTTCATGGTATCACTGACTATATTAGGGTGCCTATTGTTTCATAGTCCTTTCAACATTGATTAATTTCTTATTTTGTCATCTTTCTCAAGAATTATGTATATTTTTCTATATTTTCAATTATGTGCTTTCTATGGAGGTGCCAGTATATTTGGAGGACATAAAAATAATTAAAGTTACAATCATGAACTGAGTTAATCTTATTACCAAAGAGATAAAAATATTCTTAGATATATTCCTAAAAAAAATTAAAAACTTTTATTGTGAATATCCTTTTGTGTGTATATTTTCTTAATATGTTATCTTTTTGTTTTTATTTTCCATTTATTAATTGCTTTGATATTATAAATAGTTGTAATGTCAGTAAGTCAACAAGAATTTATTGTTTATCTGTGTTAAGTACCAAATACACAAAAAGGGCAAAAAGTCCTTCGTGTGCTCACATTCTATTGGGAGAAAGGGAGAGAAACAATATGTAAATACTTGTGTCTATATATGATATAGAGAGAGTAATTGGAAGGTAATATCAGAGGGAAGGCAATAGGAGAGGAGTGACTGGGAAAGGCCGTTTATAGAAGGTTGGATTTGAGCTCAGTTTTGAAGAAAATGAGAGAATCTAGGAGTCCAAAGTATGGAAGGAGAGCATTCCAGGCATAGAATACAGCAAAGGCAAAAAGGTGGAATGTGTTAGATGAACGGTGAGTAGGCTCATGTAGCTGGATCCTAGAGGGTATGGAGAAAATAAAGTTATAAGAAGACTGGAAAAATAGGACGGGCACAGGTTGTGAAGGGGCTTAAACACCAAACATGGGATTTTACATTTGATTCTGGAGGTAATAGGGAGTCACTGGAGTTTATGGAGTGGGGCTGATGTGGTCAGACCTCCATTTTAGGAAGATCAGTTTGGGAGTTGGGTGGAGAGTCTTAGGCAGGTAGGCCAGTGGATGAATTACCACAAGCGTAGCTTTGATGTGGAATTGAGAGCTTTCCAAAAGCTGAAGACTTGCCCTGCTGTAAGAGAAATAGCATGTAGGTCTTACAGGTGACATTAATGCAGAAGCTAATAAAAGCCTGTTTAGATTTCACACTCACAGCAGGTTGGACAACACCTTTGCACTGCAGACTGTTAATCTGGCTCAGAGTCAGATTCTGCCTGCCAAAGGATATGCTATTATTTGAAGTTCTCTCTGACCACAGTTTCTTTTCTTTCCCAGTTCTATTCCCTCATTCCTGTTGGGCCTGTTTTTTCTCTTTGTTATGACTTCCAGTCCCCAGATTTGTAGGTCTTCAAGCAGAGACTGATGACACTTATTAATGATGTCCTAAAGGGGATTCTTGATGAAGTGTGGGTTGCCATCTGAGGTTCTGTCAAATTCTGAAATTCTAGGATTCCATGAACCTTTCCCTAATCTTTCAGTCTTTTATCCTTCTTCTGGTTTCACCTGCCTCCCTAGCGAGCCTGGACGTAAAACCTTCTCTGTTGTGTAATTGCCTAATTTCTTGAATTATCCTTAAAAACTCTAGTTCTTTGTTTACTTGACTGTCTTGCAGCCATCTCTTCATTCTGCTTCAGGTCTTCATTACCGTATTTGCTCTCGGTCTTTCTTAGCGGTCTTCATACCTCCTTTCTTGCCCTTCTTCACATAAGCCAAAGTAGTCTTCCTAACCATGTTGCTGCCATCCTCACAACTCTTCAGTAACACCCTGTTGCTTACTGGATGAATACCTATTTCTTATCTTGACATCAGAAGTACTTCCTTTGGATAATTATATAGCACAAGCTCTGGACTCACTCTTCCAATTAGTGCTTGGTCTAGTGGTCTAGTTCCATAGCTACTGTTCCCCTCTAGAGTTCTAGAGGTAATTTCCCAAGTATGCCTCTGTACAATTTTTAAAAATTTTTATTCATTTTTTTACATCATTATCGTTTCCCCCAGTATCCCTACCTCTTCTTCTCCCAAAAAGCAGTCCCGTATAAGAAATAGTATTTCTTAAAAGCAAAAAAAGAAAAAGGAGAAAAAAATTAGCACAACTGATCAATGCATTAAAAAAGTCTGAAAAAATGAGCAATGTGTAATATCTCTGGATTTCCTACCTCCACCAAGGGGTGTATTGGGGCTGTCTTCTCATGTGTCTCCATTCAAGTTATGCTTGATCTCTTAAATTTTGTTACATTCCTTCTTAATTAGCTTTTGGTGTGTGTTGCTCTTTCCATTTGCATTGTGGTTACTATGTGTGCTGATTTCTTAGATCTGCTTATTTCACTCGGTATCAGTTCATGTGGGTTTTTCCATGCTTCTCTGTATCTATCACATACAGAATTTTTTATAGCACAGTAATATTTCATTAAATTCATGGGCTATACAGTTTATTTAGCTATTCTCCAATAGAAAGGCATCTCATTTTGTTTCCAATTCTTTGTTATCACAAAAAGTGCTGCAGTAAGTATATTTGTGAGTATGGGGACTTTCTTCTTACTGATAGCTTCCTTAGCCTACAGGCCAGTAATGGAGCATCTGCTTCAAAGGATGGACATTGTATTTCACCAACAATGTATTAGTGTCCCTGTCATCCTACAACCCCTCCAACACTGGTTACAGTCATTTTTTGTCATCTTTGCCAATTTTCAAAGTGTGAGATGAAACCACAGGATTGTTTTGATTTGCATTTCTCTCCTTATTAGAAATTTGGTTCATTCTTTTGTGGGCAGCTAGGTGGTATGTTAGATAGAGTGCTGGGTCTGCAGTCAGAAAGGCTCATTTGTGAGTTTAAATCTGGCCTCATATGCTTACTAGGTGTGTGACCCTGGGCAAGTCACTTAACCCTGTTTATCTCAGTTTCTTCATCTGTCAGATGAGCTGGAGAAGGAAATGGCAAACCATAACCATGTTTGCCAAGAAAACCCCAAAGGGACCACAAATAATTTAAATGGCTGAATAACAACATTCTTTCATGTGACTGTGAATACTTTCCAATTCTTCTGAGAACTAGTTTTTGATATCCTTTGAGGACTTATCTATTGAGTAATGGCTATTAGTTTTATATATATTTATTTTTATGTATTTTGGATACCAAGCACTTATCAGTTCCAGGTTGTCTTCTTTCCAAAACCCCCTCCCCCCACCTATTAAGAAGGCAGAGTTGATCCTTATAATGCATAGGAAGTCATGGAAAACGTTTCTGCATTATCTATATCCCCCCTCCCAGAAAAAAAAAATCAAAGAAAATAAAGGCAATAAAACTATGCTTCCATCTGGACTCTGAGACTTTATGGTCCTTCTGGCCTTTGAAACTTCACAAGGTCCATTCTGTCAGTGACGCTTATTCATCTAGAATTAGGAAAGACTCACCCCAAAGGAATGGTGGTTAACGTGCTCCTGGCCAAAGGGTGGCAGGAGAAGGGAGAAGCCAGTGCCCCCGCCTGGAGGCCAGCGGCAGTTGTTGTGGCGGTTGTTTGTTTTTTGCTCAGCACCTGAGAAGAGGGGGAAAGTTTGTGCTTTGGGGTTCTTTGTATGTACACTTAGCTAAAACTCAACAGCCGATGAAAAGCCTTTCCTTCACCATGCAGTGAAACGGTACAAGTGTGCTCTGACCCCTTTAGTAGGCTCCCCAAACCTCCAAAATATCATACGTATTCTGAGAACCTGGCTCTCATTGCTCATTCCCCTGATTGCATTTATTTTACATTAGTCTCCTTGTGGTGTGCTTGCCAAGCTGAGCAGTTGCTCTTTTTTTTTTTCTAATTTATTTATTTATTTAACTTTTTACATTCATTTTCACAAAGTTTTGGGTTCCAAATTTTCTACCCTTTTATCCCCTCCCCCCACCCCAATACCCCAAGCAATCTAATTTTCCCTATCTCCAATCTGCCCTCTCTTCTGTCATCCCTCCCTTCTCTTGTCTCCATCTTCTCTTTTCTCCTGTAGGGCCAGATGACTTTCTATTCCTCATTAACTGTATGTCTTATTTCCTAGTAGCAACAGCAATACTAAACAGTTGTTCGTAAAACTATGAGTTCCAAATTCTCCCCATCCTTCCCTCCCCACCCATTCCCTTTGGGAAGGCAAGCAACTCAATATAGGCCATATCTGTGTAATTTTGCAAATGTCTTCCCTGATAGTCGTGTTGTGTAAGACTAACTGAATTGCCCTCCATCCTACCCTGCCCCTCATTGTTTCTCTTCTGTCTTTTGATCCTGTCCCTCCCCAAGTGTTGACTTCAAATTGCTCCCTCCTCCCTTTGCCCTCCCTTCCATCATTCCCCCCCCTTGCTTATCTCCTTCTCCCCCACTTTCCTATACTGTAAGATAGGTTTTCATACCAAAATGAGTGTGCATTTTATTCCTTCCTTTAGTCAAATGTGATGAGGGTAAACTAATTGTTTTTTTTTTCTCAGCTCTCTTCTTTTTCCCTCCACTAAGAAGTCTCCTGCTTGCCTCTTAAATGACAAATAATTACCCCATTCCATTTCCCCCTCTTTCCTCCCACTACCTTTCTCTCTCACCATTTACCTTAATTTCTTTTAAGATATGGTCCCATCCTATTCAATTCACTCTGTGCTCTCTGTCTCTATATGTGTGTGCATGTGTGTATGTGTGTGTGTGTGCATGCATGTGTACATGTGTGTGTGTGGTCCCACCAACTACCCAGATACTGAAAAGTTTTAAGAGTTACAAATATTGTCTTTCCATGTAGGAATGTAAACAGTTCACTTCTGGTAAGTCCCTTAAGACTTCTCTTTTCTGTTTACTTTTTCATGCTTCTTCTCATTCTTGTGTTTGAAAGTCAAATTTTCTTTTCAGCTCTGGTCTTTTCATCAAGAATGATTGAAAGTCCTCTGTTTCATTGAAAGACCCTATTTTCCCTTGAAGTATTATAGTCAGTTTAGCTGGGTAGGTGATTCTTGGTTTGAGTCCTAGTTCCTTTGCCTTCTGGAATATCCTATTCCACGCCCTTTGATCCCTTAATGTAGAAGCTGCTAGATCTTGAGTTATCCTGATTGTATTTCCACAGTACTGGAATTGTTTCTTTCTAGCTGCTTGCAAGATTTTCTCCTTGGCCTGGGAATTCTGGAATTTGGCCACAATGTTCCTAGGAGTTTCTCTTTTTGGATCTCTTTCAGGTGGTGATCGATGGATTCTTTCAATACTTATTTTGCCCTCTGGTTGTAGAATGTCAGGGCAGTTTTCCTTGATAATTTCATGGAAGATGATATCTAGGCTCTTTTTTTGATCATGGCTTTCAGGTAGTCCCATAATTTTTAAATTATCTCTCCTGGATCTATTTTCCAGGTCAGTTGTTTTTCCCATGAGATATTTCACATTCTCTTCCATTTTTTCATTCTTTTGGTTTTGTTTTGTGATTTCTTTGTTTCTCATAAAGTCATTAGCCTCCATCTGTTCCATTCTAATTTTGAGAGAACTATTCTCTTCAGTGAGCTTTTGAACCTCTTTTTCCATGTGTCTAATTCTGCTTTTGAAAGCATTCTTCTCCTCATTGGCTTTTTGAACGTCTTTTGCCAATTGAGTGAGCCTATTCTTCAAGGTGTTATTTTCTTCAGCATTTTTTTGGGTCTCCTTTACCAAGGTATTGACCCGTTTTTCATACTTTTCTTGCATCTCTCTCATTTCTCTTCCCAGTTTTTCCTCCACCTGTCTACTTGCTTTTCAAAATCCTTTTTGAGCTCTTCCAAGGCCTGAGCCCACCCGACATCCCCCTGGGGTGTCTGGGGTGCTGAGGCCCCGCCCTCCACGTCTTTCCCTGATGGCAAGAATATGTCCTCCTCCTCGTCAGATCCGAATGTCGGGATCATTTGCATTTGTTGGAAAAAACTCTCTATAGTCTTATTTTTCTTCCCTTTTCTAGGCATTTTCTCAGCCAGTTACTTGACTTCTGAGATTCCTGTCCACCCCTGCCTAGTTCCGCCCAGCTAGTGCTTGGGCTCTGAGATTCAAATGGGCTTTCCGTGCGCCCGCTAATCAATGTGAGCTTTAGTTCTGGCGCTGGGGTGGGGGCAGGGCCACCTCCCAGGCTCGGCTTCCTCAGGGGCTTTATGCAGAGACTTTCAGGAACGGAGCGGGTGGGGGGGGCGCCTCCCAGGCTCAATTCCCTCAGGGGCTTTATGCAGAGGCCTTCAGTAGTGGAGCAGGGTGGGGCAGGGCTGTCTCCCAGGCTCAGCTCCCTCAGGTTGTTTATGCAGAGACTTTCAGTAATGAAGATCCTGCTTGCTGCTGGGGGAGTCCGGGCAGCCGCCGCTGCTGCCTCCACTGCCGCCCACGCCTCTGCCTCCGCCGCTTCCTGCCCCCGTCTCTGCCGCCGCCGCTTCCTCCCGAGGGGGCCCGAGTCACGGAGACACTCCGCTCCCCTCCTCCAGCCCAGCCTCTCTCACTGACCTGTAGCTTCTGTGGGCGGAGGGACTTTCCCGGCTGCAGGAGCTTCTGTCCCTGAAGCCTGCTCGGGTCAGCTTCTCTGGGGCAGCGGCCAGGGCAGTGCTGGGGGTGGGTCCGCTTTCCGGGGCGCGACGGACCCTGGGGACGGGTCTCCAGGGCTCTCTGGCACGGAAATCTCTTCCACTCCGTTTCTGTACCCCTTTCAGTGGTCCAGAAGTTATGCGGATCTCTTTTTACATTAATTCTACGGGCTGTGGGTTGGAGCTCGTAAACTTGCGTCCTTCTACTCCACCATCTTGGCTCCGCCCCTCGCAGTTGCTCTTCTTTTACGTCCTCTCCTGTAGCTGCGAATTCTTACAAGTGGCCCTGCATGTCTTTAGTGTGCTTCATTCTCCTGTATGTTAGAAGCCTCAGCTTGCAGGCCTGTGGCTGGTTCCACCTCTTCCATGAAGATGTTCCTTTTTCCTCTGCTGAAAGTGCTCTTTTCCTCAGATTTTCATAGAATAACTGTCTGGATCTCCCTTTTGCTCTTATTCATGTTCTGCCTTGGTCCAGTGAGGAGAAATTGCAATTTCTTTCCCCTTTATCTCTTATCTTTCCCTAAAGTATTTCTTTATTTTCTTCATCTTTCTCCTCTTTTGTTTTGAGCATCAGAGACCATCACTTGGAGGTGGTATGTCTCTGAAGAGACAATAAATAGTGTCACCTCTCCTTCAATATATAACAGCATTTGATTGTCACTTGGCCTTTCTTAATTGTTCCAACTTGTTTTTGTACTTTTCTTAAGTTTCTTTAGTTTGCAGGGTTTGTCCTTCAGAAATTCTGATCAGCTCTTAGTTTTTTAATAGGAATGCTTGGAAGTCATCAAATTTGTTAAAAATCCATTGTTGTTGTGTTTTGTTTGTCCTTCGTTTTCGAAGACCATGCCATCATCTTCTGTAGGAATATGCTTAACTTGGTAGGCTAAATTATTTTGGGGTATAGACCCTTTTTCTTTCACTTTGTGTTATTCCAGTTTTTCTTCCTTTTGTTACAGCAATTTGCAAAGTCATATGGAATTCTACTTGGGATTGTGAGATTATCTTATAAAAACTTCATTTTTTTGCTTTTTTCCCTTAATTTTGCTACATTTCTTACGGTTTCTGAAATAATAGAGGAAAGACCTATGTTTGGCTAGAATTTTTTCCTTCAGCCGCTTGCCTTTCTAGCCTTATATTACTTCTCTCCAAACACTATGCTCTTGCCAAGTTGTATTTACTCTCCATCCCCCAATATGTGCCTTGCCTTCTCCTACTTCCTTATGCAATGATTCATGTTGTTTACTATGCCTGGGATGCTTTTTGATCCTCCCCAACCTATTGAATTCTTAAGAAATCTTCTAAAGTATGATTCAAATATAGCATTCCTTCAGCAAGCCTTCACTAGTCAGTAATGACCACCCTCCCTCTCCCCTTCATATAGAACTTTGCTTGCATTTCTCTGACGTAACTATGTGTTATTTTGTGCGATCATTTTTTCCCATGCCTCACATCTTTACTACTTGTGTGACTGCACAAGTAACATCTTCTTTGGGCCTCAGTTTCCTTATCTCTAAAATAAGATGATTGGGCTAAATGACCTCTCAGATCTCTTCTTATTTCCCTACTACATTACACACTCTTAGAAAGTAGAGATTACTGTCTCACTTAAACATTTTCTCTACCCTAGTACCCAGCCCAGTTATTAGCATACAAAAGGTGCCTAATAAGTGTTTGTTGAATTAGTCAGTGTACTAATATTTCAAAGTTCCATGTGGGTGCATCCTCCACAATCAATGAAAACCCACCAGTGCTTTCTTATCATGTGGAATTCTTGCCCACTTCCTTCCATAAGTCCTTCATAGAAATTCTAGCCATGGAGTCTTTCCTCTGGGTACCAGTATAGCATCTGAGCTCTCTATTTCTCAGCCTTCCCTTTTGATACAGGACTAGCCTACCTCCTTTGTTACTGATACCCTTCATCATATCATTTTGACTCTTGCTTTGTGAGTTTTGTTTAAAGACTTATGTTCATGTTGAATTAAACTTGTAAACTCCTTAAAAGTAGTGGCTGTACTGTTATATTTCTTTGGTGTGCCTTTTAGAGTGCTTAGTCCTGGAGAGCACTCATTTAGAGTATGTCACTGTTCAAAAATTCTGTTGCATCGTTTAGGACCAATGTAAATTAGTAACACAACTTAAAGGACTTTTAATAGATCATATTTATATAACAATTTATTTGACATAGCACTTTTCCCCTTCTCAATGACCCTATGAAAGAAATTGGATTAGTATAGTAATATCCCTTATTATAGAAGTAAAAAAATGCAATTTCCTTGTTTGTGATTCCTGATTATCTAGTTAAGTGTGGGAGCCAGTCCCTGGCCCCAGGTCTTTGACTGCCATCTCCACTGTTCTTCTGTGATATCACTCAACTTCTCTTTTATGTTCCGTAACTGTGAAATTTGCTTTTCTGTTCTTTCTTTCTTTCTCTTTCTTTCTTTTCCTTCCTTCCTTCCTTCCTTCCTTCCTTCCTTCCTTCCTTCCTTCCTTCCTTCCTTCCTTCCTTCCTTCCTTTCTTTCTTTCTTTCCTTCCTTCCTTCCTTCCTTCCTTTTTTAAAGTTAAAAATATTGTTAAAACCATGACTTCTTTCTTTCTTTTTCTTTCCTTGCTTTCCCTTCCTTCCTTTCTTTTCTTCTGTCTCTCCTCCCTTCCTTTTTTAAAGTTAAAAATATTGTTAAAACCATGATTTCTTTCTTTCTTTTTCTTTCCTTCCTTTCTTCCTTTCCCTTCCTTCCTTTCTTTTCTTCTGTCTCTCCTTCCTTTTTTTAAGTTAAAAATATTGTTAAAACCATGATGTCAAAGTTGGTAGGGTGTGTTTTCTAAAGTGAAAATCATGATGATTGTAAAGCTCAAGGCATTACCAGTTTGGGAGGAGTTCAGTAGGGAGGAGGGAGCAGCTGTGAGAAAGCTACTTGACTCATTTAGTTGTAAGTCTGTCTTTGCTCTGATACCTGCACTAGAGTATTTTCTCATCTGAGCTTTCAAGTCTAATCAGAAACTTCCAGTTTTTGTTACTTAAATGGACTGATTTTCTTCCACATTTGGTCATGAGGCTTAATTAACTCATGTCTCTCTTTTTTCCCTTTCAGTCTGCAACTGTGTCCGATGGTGGTAAGTCATAATTTCTTAAATACGCTTTTATGTTTTTGCAATGAAGTACATTAGTTGTGAAGAGTATATTGGCCAGTTAGAAGGGTTATTTTAACTGTCATGCACTCTTCATTCTTTATCGTTTTTTTTCTCAAAACCTGAAGAGCTTCACATTTTTTATAAGTTCTAGAATTTTCAAAACTGTTTCTGTAGAGAAAAGGCATAGAACCTGAACATTCATGTGATTGTTTCAGTAGTAGTTTATATCTATAAGATTTGCTTTTGCAGCAGTTTTTCATATCAACACATGCTCATGTCTCACAAGTTAAAACAAGCTTTGACACTTATTTTGCTGTGTAGCCAGCTTTTAAACTAGCAAGGAGTAGTGCCAAACTCCCAGCAGATCAAGGAAATTGTGGAGATGGAGATGACACGTTAAGTTGTTTTCTTTATTCCTTTGCTAAGAAAAGATGTGATGGAGAAATTGTTATTTTGATAAATTTCAAACCTAAATAAATTCAATTTTTCATCTCTCCTTCTTTACAAAGTCTCTATGTGGAAGCCCTTTAATAGAACTGGAATAGAACAAGAAGTAAATAGAACTCTTCTGTCTTTCCATTTAATAGCTCTGTGATACAATTTTCATTTAATGTCAACAATAGAATGTAGTTCAGTAATTTTGGGGGAGTCATTTGTAGTTGTGGTTTTTTTTTTTAAAGAATTTTCATGTCCATTTTATTCCTCACTTGATTTTATGAGTAGTTTTGAAAGTACTTTTATGAATTCACTAGTCTATTTCAGGAGTTGAATTATATGTTTTCATTCACAAAAAGGAACCAGCATTTTGTGGTCCTATAGCATGTAGTATATGGGTCATAAATAAGTATAGGTCATGAAATTAGATTCAAGGGCTGAGGCTGGAGAATGATCTTCCCTTCTTTTTACTCAAAGTAAAAAAGAAATTCATTGTATTCATTCTTTAGTGTTTTACTTGTTTCTTTTTTCCTCGTGACTTTTCTGTCCTCACTGTTAGTACTGAACATTATTCATGTTAAAGGAATGGAGGCTAGGTGTCATGACTTTCCTGGAATATGTATCTCAGTGACTGATGTCACTTTTGCCCGAGTTGGTTGGGGAGGCAGTATGCAGCGGGGGATTGGATGTTGAGATATACAGTTGTTTATTCCAAAGCAGAAATTGCTGGCTGAGATCCTAAACCATTTATATGTTTGGTATTTGTTGTTTTGACATAAGGCATTGCATTACCTGTGGGTTATTTTTGGTATATTGATAAATGTATCATTGAACCTGTTAATTTGGGAATGAGAGCAACTTTTTTATTGGTTAAAAAAGTTAGTATTGCCACCAAACGTATTATAGGATTCAGTAATTCATGTTTGCTACTTCTATTTTTCTATTTCATCTCATCTTTTGTTATAGAAAAAAATAATTTGAGTGAATAAATTTCAGAATTGGTATAATTTTCCAAGGTAAGTAATGTATTTGCATATTAAGTTAATGTAATATAGAATTTGAAATATAAAAACAGTCATGCATATAAGCATGAAGTAGTGAAAAGAGAGCCGGATTTGGGATCAGAGAATGTCAGTTCCAGTCCTTGCTTTGCTACTTACTACCTATGTGGCCTTGAGCAAATCTCAGTCTATTTGGGCCTCAGTTTCCTCAATTGTAAAATGAGGGAATTGGCCTAGATCAATGGTGTCAAACTCAAATAGTGGCCACTAAATCATATATAAGGATCCCTGCAGACCACATAGTGAATTAGAAAGCCACATATTACTACTATCTAGTTTTATTTTTTAAATTTTATTTTGTCAAATATTTCTGAATTGCATTTTAGTCTGGTTTAGACTGCACTTAAGAGTGTTGTAGGCCTCATGTTTGACATCTCTGGCCTAGATGGGCCAGCAGGTCTGCAGCCTGTTTTTATACCACCCACGAACAAAAAATGTTTTTGACATTTAAAAGTAAAATTGTATTTTTAGTTAATTAATTAAATTAATTTTAATTTTATTTTTAAATATCAGAACTATGCTTAGCTTGCCGGCCAAACAGGTGAGGGAGGGAATGTAGGGATGAGGGGGCTCTCCACATCGCTTGCTGAGCCCTGCCATAGGTAATTTATAACTTTTCCTCTGAATCCTGTGGACCTTTTGTTTTTATGTGCTAATCTCAAAAATATTTCTGCTCACCATGATAGTGACACAAGTTACAGACCATTTCATTATGTCATGTTTTCTGCAGAATGCAGTAAGTACCCTGATCAGGAAGCAGCAGAAATTCCCGTTCTATCCCTTCTGTGGTGGGGGATTCCCCCAGGTCTTTCTCCTTCCTAGAACACTCTCCCCTTTACTTACCTAGTTTTCTCTATGACCCAGTTCTTGAAATGTCAAAGGAAGGAATACATAGAATATGGGGCAGAAAACCTCACTGTGATACTGTCTCTGGTCTGTGATGGAGCAAGGGGACCAAGGAGAAGAGAGAGAAAGAAAAGCCCTTTCTTTGTAGGATCTCTGTCTCTGGCTTGTCCCATCCTTTGCTGCTGTTTTCCCTCCTCACAAGACTAGAGAAGTGAAGGAAAAAAGCCAACTCTGTTATTGCTTCTGCCCCTTCCCCACATCTCCAGATCTCCTGATCTCCTTTTCTCACTGCATGTAGCCCAAAGCACTCGTTCTCTCTTTCTTTTTTAGGAGTCACTTCCTCTCCTCCCTACCCCCATCGTTCCTTACCCTAGAGCCTGTGCTTCAGAACCTCGTCCTACTGAGCCCTTCACCCTGTACTGAGGTAGCCAGGGCTAATAGTTTGGCATCAGAGGATAAAAAGGGGTGAGGGAATGAGTAGGGGTAAGGAGAAGAGGAAGAAGATCAGGAATACTGCCTCAATTCCTGCTGCTTAGTTCTTAGAACAAAAAGAAGTCTATTCCTAGCATTCCAAATTAGAATTACAGATCCATTTTGATGAAGAAACATTGTGGTAGATAGATGATGGTTAAGAGTGCAGTTATCGTCAAATCACAGTATTTGGGTGTTAGGACCTCAGTGGCCATAGTTCAAGCTATTCATGAAAGACATTTCCAGTGTAAGTCCCCAACAAGTGGTTGACCAACCTGTGCTTGAAGACCTCTAAGAGAGGGAAGGCCAGGTTTTGTGGTGGACCATTCTACCTTTGGACAGCTCCAGTGGTTGGGAAGTTTTTCTTGATACTGAGTCTAAATTTGCCTCTTTGCATCTTCTACCCACTTTTCCTGGTTAAGTCTTCTGGGGCTAAACAAAACAAGCCTGCTCCCTCCTTGGAATGATAATCTCTTTAGCACTTTTAGCACTTAGCACTTGAAGATAGTTATGTTCCCTTGAGTCTTCCTTTCTCTAGGCTGAACCTGCCAGAGTCCTTAAACTTACTCTTATGTTATGGACTCAGAATCTTCATCTTCCTGGTTGCCCTCAGACCACATATAACAGTGATAATAAAAACAGCTAATATTTAGGGTTTGCAAAGTGCTTTCAGGTTTACACAATACTTTGCAAATCTTATCTCATTTTATCCTCACAACAAACTTTAAGGTAGGTGCTATTATGATTCCTATTTTATAGATGAGAAAACTGAGGCAGATAGAAGTTAAGTGTCTTGCCCATGGTAACAGGGATAGTAAGAATCTGAGACCAGATCTGAACTTAGTTCTTTCTGACTCCAAGTCCAGTGATCTATCCACTATGCCACCTAGCTGCCAATATATTTGTATAGTTAGTGTTGGAAGAGAACTCATGTCTTTATGACTCAGTCTTTATGACTGAGCATTTTATCTCCTATACTATTCTGCCCTCTTAAAATGGCACTGATAATTCCTTATCAATGTTCTCCTTTAAACTATGGAGTCAGAACTGAACATAAGACTTCAGATGAGGTCTGATAGGGGCATAGTAGTACCATGGGACTGTCACCCCTATATCTGGAAGCTGTGCCCATCTTATTGCAGCCTAAGATCACACTAGCTTTTTTGATTTCTATACCACATTGTTTGTGACTCATTGTGCTTGTGTTCCACTAAAACTCTCAGACCCTTTTCATAAAATTGCTATCTAACCACACCTTCTACCACCTAATACTTGAAAAATTGGGTTTTTTTGTATCCACATGCAATATTTTGCATATTTTCTTTTTGAATTTCACTTTATTAGATTACGAGTTTTGAAAGATTTAAGATGCTTGATAAATGCACCATGATTACCAGCCATGATTCCTGTCAGGTGTAAAATGAGGCCTATATTTCTGAACATATAGAATATGGGAATCTATTTTACTTGACCACATGTTTGATCCAAGGGATTTGGTTTTCTTTTTGTTTTCTTTTGGATTGAGGAGGGTGGGAAGGAAGAGAAAATAAATGTTTGTAATTCAAAGATAAAATGGAAAAAATGATTTAACTCAATGCTCTAATTTGTCGAGGTCATTTTGGATCCTGACTTTGTCATTTGCTGTATATAAGCCTTTCTTTCCAACTTTGTGGCATTTGCAGATTTGACAAGCATACCATTTATTCCTTTATTCCAGCTATTGATAAAAATATCAAACAGAACAGTATTTCAAGTACTCTGCTAGAGACCTCTTGCCACTTTGACATTGAACCATTACTAACTATTCTTTGAATCTAGCTGGGCCACCCTACCCACTCATGAATCCATTTGATTATATTTGTGACCCTGTCTCTCTACCTTCTTCATAAGAACAGCATGGGGTACTTTGTCAAAACCTTCACTAAAATCTAGGTAAGGTATATCCACAGCATTTCACTCCTCTAATCATTTAATATACTTTTAAAAAAATTAAAAGGAAATGATTGGTCAGATATACTTGTTTTTGATGAGGCCATACTGCCTCTTCAAAATGACTGCTTCCCTTTCTAGATTTCTTTGTACTGTTCCATTCTAGAATTTCACTAGGGTTCAAAACCAAGAACACTGGCTTGTAGGTTGCTCACTGTTCTCTTTCCTTTTTTGAAAACTGGGAGCCCATTTATCCTTCTCTAATCTTTCAGCTCATCTTCTGTCACAATCATTCAGATACCATTGATGGTACCTGAAACGTTCCAGCTGCCAGTTCCTTCAGGTCTCAAGGATGTCATTCCTCTGAGCCAGATGACTTGAGTCTATGAATGGCAGCCACATGCCCATTATTTATCTTGGGCATGAATTCCATTTTAGTAATTTTTGTACTGTTGTTTACAGTGCAGGCTCATTCAGAGAATGAGAAAACAACAGAGAAAAGAACAATAGAATCAGAATTGAGCAGCTTTGTCTTCTCCCTGTTGTTAACATCCTGTCGTGCATCCTGAATAAAAGTCTTATTTTCCTTCGAGCCTTCTTTTCTCCCCACATAGCTCTCAAAAAACCCTGCCATTTTTGTTGTTCTTGGCATCTCTTGCCAGTCTCACCTCATTCCTGCTTTAGAATTCCTGATACTCCATACCTTTATGTGATAAGGCCATAATTTACCCTTGTACTTGGCCTTGCTTCCCATCTTCTGCAAATATCTGTCTATCTATCTATCTATCTATCTATCTATCTATCTATCTATCATCTATCTGTCTGTCTGTCTATCTATCTATCTATCTACCTATTAATGGTAAGTTGGTTGGTGAATCCCCTGTGCATCCACATTGATATCTTAATGTACCAAATACGTTTTGAATTAAGTGAAACCATATGGTATGATGGAAAGTGCACTTGACCTGAAATTGAGGAGAGCTTGGATTTCAGTTCCTGCTCTGACATGAGCAGCTGCATGACCTTGGGGAGTTCATTCATGTTTCTGTGCCTTCTTTTCCTCATCTTTAAAGAGGATTGTTGTGAGGGAAACGTTTTGTAAATCTTTAAATGCTATCTCAATGTGAAGTGTCATTATTATGAATAGAATGTTGTAGACCAGACTGGAACTTAGCCACCATGATTACATTATTCCTATGTGAAAAATGCTTCCTGTGCTCTCAAAGACCAGATGATCCATTGACAAATGCTGACTGTGCATAGTCAGCAGTCAGTCTGATTAAGTAAACAGCAGATCACCTGCACATCCATGCTGTACTCTTAGTATATCAAATATCTTAGTATACCAAGCTACCTAGGAGCTTCTAAGACATCTAAATGGCACAATGGATAGAGTATTGAGCCTGGAGTCAGGAAGACCTGAGTTCAAATCCAGCCTCAGATGCTTACTCTCTATATGAACTAGCACTTACTTAACAGCTATCTGCCTCAGTTTCCTCAGTTGTAAAGTCAGAATAATAATAGCACCTACTCCCCAGGGTTGTTGTGAGAATCAAATGAGGTATCTGTAAGCACTGGCACATAGTAGGTGCTCCATAAATACTTATTCCCTTCCCTAACACAGTTTTGGTGGCTAGTAAACATTTTATTTGTTTTCTGAACAAGCAGACTCATTTCTGTATTAAAAACTGTAGCTCTTATCACTTAGGATCCAGTATAAATACCAATGAAATACTAAATACTCAGATTTTTTTCCTCTTCAGTACCATATATTGAGCTTTAACATTTTTATTTTAAAATATTTGAAGATTTCTAATACCTTTAACCTTCATAAGCTTACTATCAATAACAGCCAATAATAATAGCTAACATTTATTTAAGTTTTACAAAATATTATTTCCTGTGTTATATCACGATTTATCATGAAATCTTTCAGTAACAACAAGATCACCAGTTTTAGGAGTATGCTAGTTTTTATTAGACTATTCATAAACACTTGGCAGAGATTAGCAAATATGATTTCAAAATTAAACTTAATTTATATTATACAGTAGGGATTATCAAGATTTTTATTTTGGAAGGCTCTGTGATTTCATCCCTCCTGGAATTCCTTCCACTGGCCCACATAGCCTTATAAATGGGTGTTGAAAATTTCTATGGCTAAACAATCCATCACTTTTTCTTCTTTTTTTAATTTAATATTTTATTTTTTCCCAATTACATGTGAAAATAATTGTCAACATTTATTTTTGAAATTGGGTTCCAAATTCTCTCTCTCCTTCCCTACCCACCTCATTGAAAAGGCAAACAATTTGAATAGGTTATACATGTGCAGTCATGCAAAACATATTTCAATATTAATATAGACCAAAATAAAGACCCAAGAAAAATGAAGTTAAAAAAGTATGCCTCTGTCTATATTCAGACTCCGGTTCTTTCTTTGGGGCATTTTTAATCATTAGTCCTTCAGAATTGTCTTGGATTGTTGTATTGCTAAGAATAGCCAAGTTACAGCTGATCCTCATCTTACAATATTGCTGTTACTTTTTACCATATTTCTCTTGATTCGTCTCATTTCATTTTGCATAAGTTCATGTAAGCCTTTCCAGGTTTTTCTGAAGAACATCTAACTCATCAAAATCCATCCATCTTTAGCTGGCTTTGTGATGTTTTCTTCCATTTGGCTGGTCTAGTTCTCAGCTAGCAAATGTATATTCCCTTTTGTGGACTCAAATCCACTAAAGAAGGACCATCTTGGTTGGATTTGATGGAGATTTTATATTTATCTGTATTCAATTTCATCTAGTTGGATTCTTTTCATGGTAGAGAGAAAGTGTACAGCCAACTGGTGACAATGCTGGATCTAGAGTCAGAATCTCTGAGATCAAATGCTAATTCAGCTACTTCATCACCTAGATAAGTTGCTTCACCTCTTTGACCTCCCATTTCAGCTTCTGTAAATTGTAATTGAAAGCCTACTTCAACTCTACATCCTTATAACTTAAGCCTATCTCTCTATTGGTATGACCCTTGATAGTATCACCCCTTCCCAGCACCATAAACCCTCGAGTCTTTAGTGAAGAATGAATCATTCCATACCACAATATTTCTGTGGACTTTGCATTTGCTTAGGAATTTCTGATGTACTGTCTTGCAAATAATGTTGGAATCTTATCATCTATTAATTGAGGCTTTACTCATCAGATCATGCCTCTAAAATACGATACTAGGATTATGGAACTACAGGAAATTTCATTTGTTAAATGAGTAGTCATCCTTTCAACAAAAGTACTATTCACTCTGGGGCAGTTGCCTTTCCTTTGAAGGGTAATATGTTTTCACTACTTCAAATAGAGCCAAATTGGCATGTTAATTTATTGTACATGATGCTTATGAAATATAATAATTTCCTCTTGTCATGTGTATTTTCATGGTGTGACTGTAACCCAAAGGAGTCCATTGTCAGTCAGACAGTGTTATTCTTAAGGTTTTGCTGACTTTTCAGTGTTTTGGACATCACTTTATTTGTCTTTAACAATCTTCATGGGGCCATGATGTCGTTGTTTGTTGTTCAGTCAGGTCTGACTCTTTGTGACCCCACTTGGCAAAGATGATGGAGTGGTTTGCCATTTCCATCTTTAACTCACTTTACAGATGAGGAGAAGTGATCTGCCCAGAGTGACACAGCTAGTAAATTTCTGAGGCCAGACTTGAACTCTGGAAGGTGAGTCAGGCTCTCTCCAGAGATGGGACTCTATCTACTGCACCTCCTAGTTGCCTTAGGGCCATGATAGCTATCTTCAAATATTTTAAGGGCTATCATGAGGAAGAATGACTAGATTTATGCTTAAACGTTAAAAAAATGCATCTGTTCCTTTTACTAAGAAATTTCAGATTTTGGCTTGATATGGAGGAAAAAAAACATTCTAAAATAAATATCATTCTTCAAAAATAGGAGCTGCTTCAAAAGGTAGTATTGACTCCTTTTATTGGATGTGTTCAAGTAGAATCTGTAAGGGGTCCACAAATACCCAACGGGGTGCATGAATAGATTCCAGAGGGCTTGTGAAGTTAAACAGAAAGAATTATAGCTTTATTTTCACTAATGTCTAATTGAAATTTGAAGAGGTCCTTACGCTTCACTAGACTGACAAAAGAATACATGATACAAAGCAATTAAAGAATTTCTGTTTTATTCCAGTCTCCTAACTAATGCATGATTCTCGTTAGAGTACTTCTGATAAGTTTTACTTGAACACATCCAATAAGAGGAGACTGAAAAGCACAGTGTACTGTTCATGAGAAGTGCTTAATTGATGCTTGAGTTTACATGTCAAATCTTGACAAAGATCTGGAAGGTTATACAGTAAAATAATATTATTATTTATTTTAAAATCACAAAGTAAAATTAAATTTTAATAGCCAGACTACTGTATTTGCCCACAATGAATTATGGAATTGTAAGGGAACCTAAAAAGCTCTCTAGTTATTTATAGAATTTTTTTTAATATCAAGCCAAAATTTATCTTTATACATATAACAATTACTAATATAAAATACTTCATATATTTTATCTCATTTGATGCAAATGACTCATATATATGTGTGTGTGTGTGTGTGTGTATGTTTATGTATATATGTATGATGTCTCTATGTATATGTGTGTTCTGGTCATCCCTAGGCCCTCCTGAGTTACAGTTCCTCTTCTGGGTCTTTTTATCACTTGTCATTGTGAGCCATCACTGCTCTCTGTAGCCTAGACCTATCCTTCCTTCACAAACTTTTTTCTTTTTTTCTTTTTTCTTTTTTTGCCAAATCTAGGCAGTAGAAGTGCCTTCTATAATATTGGAGACAGCATAACTTGGTTCCATAGCAGAACAACAAACCATTTTGGGGAGCTACCAGGGAAATGTCTATTAAGTGAAAGCTTCTTATCCTGTCCAGGATCATTCCATTGACATTGCTTCTGATCCTTCAGGCCACCAAAACTCCAGAGACCATGTCCTGGGGGTTCTTATTTGGGAATTCTATCCAAGACTGAACTATCCTGATTGGTCAATAAGTTTGAGAGCTTCAACTCAGAGAACTGTATCCAGGGTGTCCAAGATCAGACAAAACCATGTTTCATATTCCGTCCGTCCATCCATCCATCCATCCATCCATCCATCCATCCATCCATCCTATCCATTTTCTTGTCATCTACCCTGCATGAATCTTCTCCCTGTTATTCACCTCTTACTCTGAGAACCATATTCAAATCAGTATTACCATTGCTTCTGGAAAGGTTACATCTGTCAGCTCTTCTTATGGCTCGTCTCACCATGCATATGACATCCCAGACCAAAATACCTTTCCCTGGCTACCACTTACATGTGTTGTGTTTTCCTGTTAGAAATGAGAGCTTCTTGAGATCTGAAATGGTCTCAACTTAGTATTTGTTTCTCTAGCCCTTAGTATAGTGATTTATAAACACTTAAAAAATGTATTTCATTCATTCAGTCAATTCTGAGCTCTATTAGGCAATGTGGAGTGCTGAAAGGACTAGTTTAGTTTGCACATGTATTGTGATATTCAGTTTTACAAAGCTCTTTCACTTCCATTAAGCCTTGTTGAATTCTTACAAGAACTCTATGAAGGCTGGCAGGGTAGGGATTATTGTCTTTATTTGACTGGTAATGAATTAGAGCCACAAAGAGATGGATTTTTGTGACTACAGTCACGCAGATGCTGAGGGATGGAATGAGGACTCACACTGCAATGTATAAAGCTGAGCGCAATCTGGTTGTTTCCCACAAAGACACATGATGATGCAAATGTAAAACACTCTTAGGCATGTAGGAATCTCAATGTAAACATTTATAATCTATAATAAGCTAACCTTTGAACCAAAGAACCAGTAAAAGAAAATAAATGAGGTGAAATAAAATGGGAAAGAGTTAACCACATGGTTCCCAACATTGCAGCTCATGTCAGTCAGTCAACATCAGATACTCCATAAGCGTCATGGCTCCTCTCAGGACAATCTCATCATCATGGTTATTGATCTGCCTTTGATACCCCAACACCTTCTTAGTACCCTTAGCTTGCCTCTTGTTCTTGATTATATGGCTGGAGCAATAAATAGCCTCCCAAACATTTATGGAGAACTCCGAACCCTCAAAGTGTTCCTGTTCTATTCAGGGGAGACAACTTTCAAACAACTATGTAAACATAAGATATATTTGATGTAAATGGAAGGTAATCTCAGAGGTAGTTGTAGTAGTGGGCAGAGGAGAGAGAACCAATGAAGACCTCTTGCAGAAGATGAGATTTGAGCTGAATCCTGAAGGAGGAGAGGGAAGTGAGGAGGTAGAGGAGAGGAAGGGAGGAGAGCATCCAGGCCTGGGAGGCAGCCAGTGAAAATGCCTGGACTTGGGAGACGGAGTGTTGTATTTAAAGAACAGTAAGGAGGCTCATATCATGGATCCTAGAGTACCTGGAGAGGACTAAGCATAAGAAGACTAGAAAAACAGGAGAAAGCCAGGTGATGAAGAGTTATAAAGGTTATAGGAGTTGAAATTCATTAACGTTAAGGAGCAAGTTAGGATCTGTAAGTGGAGAATGAACATTCTATAAAAATTAACCTTGATTTTAGGTTATTAAAAATTAGTAGAAATGTAATAGGTTTCACCTATAAAATTTCTACCTCTCTAGAGGAATCTTTTGCCAACATGTTCTTGTCCGTAGCATTATGGAGGTAGGGTAATTGCATTTAAATTAGGCATTCAAGGACAGCTAAAGCTAATGATTTTCCACCATGATTTACAGTAGAGGAAAGAGAATTATTTACAACATTTTAAGTTTCAAAGCAGGTAGTAATTTGAGTGAGTTCATACTTTTCTTGCTTCTTCCTCACTTGATACCAGAGGTCGTTGATCGTTAAAGAAAAGAAATTGAAATAAAAGACCCAGCTTTCAGCATTTATATGGCTTAAGCAAAGTAGTTAGAAAGCAAGCGGAAGCTTACAGATTATGGTTAGGTAGGAGGGTCTGCATGATCTGTGGGTGAGACTTGGGTAAAAGGAATAGAAGTTAGAGAGAAAAGGAGAATTCCTCTCGCACCAACCTCAAGCTCACCCCACCCCCAAATCATGGGCACACATGCCCTTAATTCTTGTGCTTTTCAGATCTCATCACTGAAACCTTTCCAGATCTCTACTCCCATTAATACCTAATGAGCATTGTAGATGTCTATGGAGTCACTGCTTATCAAGGACTTCCTGTGTATTTTAGTTCTTTACAATACTGTGTTGTCATTATGTGTGTTTGTTTCCTTGGTTAGTCAATAATCAAGTCCATAATCATTATGTGCTTAACAGGTGCTCAGCCTTGTGCTGAGCACTGGGGACACAAAGAAAGACAAAGACAATCCTTTCCCTCAAGGACCTGATAGTCTAGTGGGAAGAAAACGTGCAGACAACCATGTATAAAGGAGATGTAGATAGGACCAACTGGAGATGATTGACAGAGGAAGGTGCTAACATTAAGGGATTGCAAAAGGTTTCTTATCAATGATGGGATTTTAATTGAGACTTGAAGAAATCCAGAAGACAAAGATGAGAAGGGAAGGAATTATAGGCATGAAAATTAAAGTATAAATTCCTTGAAGGAAGGAACCATGACCGTAATTTTTGTATGTTCTTCTGTAGAAACTAGTACAAGGATCTGGGGCATTTATTATGTGTCTAGTATATGCCAGGCATTGTACTAAGCAGTGATACAAAAGGAGACACAAGAAGGCAAAAGACAGTACTTTCCCTCAAGGAGCTTCCAATCTAAGAGGTAGGACCACATACAAACAACTATATTACAGAGAAGCCACATACAGGATAAATTGGAAATAATCAATAGAGGGATGTCACTAGAATTAAGAGGCATTGGGAAAGGTTTGCTGTAGAAGGTAGAATTTTATCTGGGACTTAGAGGAAGCCAGGATAGTAGTCAGGAGATGGAGGAAGAACATTCAGTATTTAAGAAACAGCCAGTGTAAATGCCAAGAAACAGTAAGGAAGCCAGTGTCACTGGACTGACAAGTATGTGGGAGAGGGTGTCAGGTACAATAAGACTGGAAAGGCTGGAGGGGGATAGGTTACAAAGGGCTTTGAATGCCAAGCAGAGGATTTTACATCTGCCCCTCAAGGTGATAAGAAGTCACAGTTTTGTTAGCTGACTAGAGGACTGGCAAACAGATTTTCACATAATATTCCAAGCTGTGCAGCTAAACCTTGGTTCTTGGTTTGGGTGCTGTTCTTAAGTCCTTTTCCAGGCTATTTTGTTGGGGATTTTTTCTTGGCCATAGTAGCTCTTTGAGCTGGTATCTTCAGATCACAATCTGTAGCAGAGGTGATCAATGTATATCTTTAAGACTCAATGCAGTTTTTGTTCTTTTTTTTAGAGCTTCATGTTATGAATTATAAAAGAAATTATTCACAAAACCAAGTTTTGAATCCAAATGAGTAAGTAGAAAATTAATATAGACATTTCTGAGGTTTATCCTATACAACAAATAGATGCATATTAAACTCTTTCCTACTGTGATGTGTTCTGGCTCCTCCTTTTGAGGAGAAGGACCAGCTGGCGTTGGAGGTCCCTATGAACTATCATCCTATTCTACTTATCCTGTCTTTGGATAGGATATGTTATTCATTTTCTGGTTCACATTTCTATTTCCTTTGTTATTATTTGCAGCAAAGAAACAATCACTTAGAAGTAGAGCTTTATTGTACTCTGTGCTTTTTTTGTTAGGGATATTCCTTCTACCTCTGCAGATCACAACCCCTTCATCCTGGGTGTTTGTCAGCCACTCCTTTCCACAGATCCTTCATAGAGAAACTCTCTAATGCACTTCCCACGTACTGTTAATATTTCAAAACTGTCATTTTTAACCCAAGACCATCTAATCAGATGTGTCTTGGATGATCTCTTTTCTGTTGCTTCTCACCTTCAAGTTGTGATTGTCAGTATACTCTTTATGCCTACCATGTGTCTTTTGATTGTTCTTTGGGGTCCTTGGTGATCCTTCTGAGGTTTTGGCATTTCTTGATTAGCAGTCATATAACAACACTAGAATATTGGGAAGAGGTGATTACTACAATGAATAGTTTAGGATTATTGAAAGAACTCACAGTTGCCCAAATGCAAGACAGTCCAAAACTCCTCAAACTCTGCTTCATTTCTAGGCCCTGTCCAACATTTACCTGTCCTGATGCCATATTTCTGCCTACTTCCACAGATCAGGGTATCTTCTTGTAGTTTACTTCCATCTGTTTCAACATTTCAGTCCTCAGAAAAACTCAAGTTTATCTTCTACAAATGTGGAATTTTGCACATTCTCCTCAAAAACATTTATGGAAATGTTACCCATTCTCCCAGTGATGCATCTGTGGCCACAATTATGGAACATTATGGTCTCTGAAAGTGGTAGGTTACTCAAAGGGCAATGGAAAGTTGTGTGATGAGTGTCAGGGGTTGTGGCAAATCTTCTATGAGGATATACTAGTGAGAAGTAGGGTCAAAGACACAATCGAGTGTATGTGTAATAAGAGGTCATATGCCAAGAAGGAGAGAGAGAGAGAAGATGGATTTCATGAGATCCACACTGATTGGTATCTACTCAGTATCAAAAGGAACAGGAAGGCCTACAACATCCTAGAGAGTTCTTGTGTAGAGAATTTATGAAAAAACATGGAAGAGAATCCAGCAAGATGAAAAGCTGTGGATAGGTTGTGATCTACACCAGTGGCTATTGATATCATAGATCTCAATCTATATAGATCATCAAAGTGGGAAAAAGAGATGAAAGATCCTGTCACTGCTCTCTGGGGTGCCCCAGCTCTGTTCATATTCTTCCCAACTGCTCCCTGATCCTTAGTATTGAAATGTTGTTCTTCAAGAGAGACACTATTCATTTTGGGTCCCTGAGGAAACCAGATGCCTTAGGCCTAGAGAGGAGAATGGCTCAAACTGAGGTTGGGAACTTTAAAAAAATGCTTAATTCTAAATTGGATAATGCTTTATCTTTTTTTAAAGCAATTTTCTTTTATATGCACCTCTTATTGTCTGGCATTGGTATATTATTTAAGAATTTGTTAATTTTTTTCCCTTTCAAATAAACTCTAGAAAATGTATTCTTACAGTCTGGTGTATTGCAACAGAAGGTGGAAAGGAAAGAATGCCAAATTTCCAGACTAGGGCCTTCAATTATGGTGAAAAGGGCAGAGGAAGTTGGAAAAGATAATTAGAGATTGAAAATCACTTCTCTCTGAATCTGGAGAAATGTGAAGGGACAATCAGTAATTAAATTTAATAAGCATTTATTAAGCACTTACAACTACACTTAGGGCCAAGAGAGACACAAAGTTTAGATGTGGGGTAGTGCTTGTTTGCCCTTATGGTCTTCACAATCCGGTAAGGGAATATGACACATACACACATCCTTGGGGTAGGCATCCCCCTAACTCACTGTCAGGCTTGAAGCTCATCGGTTACCCTCAACCTAGTTTAGCCAATCTGCCCAAGATGGTTTACTGGGGTGTGGCTGTTGCACATGCTACAGCTTCTTGGAACCACAGATGAGAGTTAAGTGGACACCAAAGGTGAATGAGCAGCCCTGAAAGGGTCTCACCTAGCCCACGCAGAGGTGCTAGTTCTCCTTGAACACCTATGGAATGGGCAGATGAGAACAGTGTGTTCCAGTGCCCATGAGGATTGCTAAAGCAGGGGCTGTGGAATGTTTAGAGCTTGATCAGACATACAGACACCGACATCATCCACTGTGTCCTGGGCCATTGCCCGTCAGCCTGATTTTTGCCTTGCCACTGGACTTCTGTGATACTGGGAGATGCTGATGACTTTGTTCAGCTCTGCCTCACTTAATCAAATCATCCCCCTGTGGTCCCATTGGTCCTTTTCAAAAAATGAAAAACGAACAAGATATATACATAGATAACCATAATGCATAGTAATGCATGATAAATGCATTATCATGCACCCAAACTCTGTGCTTCTTTAGTGCCAAATATGCTGCTCTATACACAATATATGTTTGTATGTGTGGAATAAATGTTTGTTAAAGGAATAAGAGAATTACACATAAGTGCCACATGAGGGGAAGATCCAGGAAGGCTTCCCAGTGGAGGTAGAATTTGTGTTGGGTTTTAAAGGATAGGTAAGAAATCAACAGGTTAACTTGAGGCCATCTAGACATCAGATTATTTAATTGATTAAACTTAAGAGATGGATAGAGGACTGTGAAAGTTAATTGAGAGTCTGTCTTTAAAGCTTTAATTCACTTACCTATCCATGACAAAAAAAAATTAATGTTTTATATAACAGTTTTATCATTGGTGGCAATTTTTTTCCAAGCATTGTGTCAGTAGTGATGAACTTGAAAAATGTCCCATTCCATTCTTTCCTTTTCCCTATTTTAGATGGAAAAATATTAGCCACAAAGGGATTGAGGAGGGGAGGGAAGGGTTTACAACTAACTGAGATGTGGTCAAATTATCCACATACTGTATTTGCCTGTACTCTATAGATAATGACATAATACTGAGTCACTTTCAGAGGCAAGTACAGCTTTCCACTGTCTTCATGAGAAAATCGAGGGTCATGGACCGTAAGAAGCCACCCAAAGGGCACAAACGGGCAATGCCAAGATTAGAACAACTCTAGCTTTCACACTGACAGCTAAATGGGCCAGTGAGTACAGTCTTGGACCTGGAATTAAGATGTTCTCGGTTCAGTCCCAGTCACAGGTACCTCTCAACCTCAATTTCCTCCTCTGTAAAATGGGGATAATAATAGTGCCTACCTTCTAAGGTTGTTGTGAGAATTAAATAAGAAAATATTGCAAAGCCAGCTATCATCATCATAATTATTATTATTAAATAGTATATTTAACATCAATTTTTCTTAAGATTTCACTACATAAGGGGATGAGGTTGGGGAGAACCTTTCATAATATTCTTAGAATGTTGATGCTTATAGCATTGGCCATTCATTAGAGTTCAAAAGTCTGGTTCCAACCATCCTGTCCAATGTGATTTCACACCATTGCTCTTCATGTATATATCATGCCCCCTTTTAATATAATTTCCTTAAGGAGATTGACTCAGTTGTTTTTCATCTTCCTATCTCCAACACTGAATGCCTTGAATATAATAGACACATTATAAATGCTCGCTGAATTTTTGATTTAAAAGTGGAAGGGACCAATCTGTCCAACATCTGACAGTTGAGGAAACAGAATACCTGAGAGATGCAGTCAATGTTCTGAGGTCATGTATTTGATAGCCTCGCTAAGACAAGAATGATATAAGAACCCAGTTCTTTGAGTATATAAATACAGATTTAACAAAAGATAATGTCTCTATGCAAAGCAGAACATGGAGACACTTTCTCCTGAGACTTAATTTCATTGGTTTTCTTTTTATCCTATAATCTATTTTTGAGACTGGTCTACATACGTACACACACACACACACACACACACACACACACTCACACGATATTTGAAGTAAAAAAACAATGTTCATTTGATATATCAGCCAGAAAATTTGTAGATCTATCCTGATAACTTGGAAAAGCCTTAATTTTCACCATCTGTTTTCCAGAAACCTCAAAAAATCACTTCCCATACTAACAGTTTATTTTTAATGGAGCCTGCTTTGTTCTGTGCAGCTTTCAAGTAAAGCAATATTTATGTATTCATAATAAGTGCATTGCAAATATTTAGATCAATTTGTGATCCAAGTGTCACAAAATTACGAATCACTCTATTTTTCTAAAAGTGTTCTCCTAAAAATTTATAACTGTTGAGAGACGCTACCCTTGCAAAATCCCAGAGATCTTTCCAGACCAAGTATTGCCAGTTGGACAGCTGAGAAAACAGAGTGATGGAAGAGTAAGTGAGTTTCTCATGCCTGATCACAGACTCACTGAGGAATCTTAGAATCAAACCAGTTTTCTAGTTTGGGGATCCATCTCAATTAGTCTGTGATAGTTTTATGACTCTGTAGATACATCGAATATGTAGTATGGCATATTAGAACTGTTTCTTGTCTCCCTTCTGGGCTATAAGCTCTATGAGAGCAGAGACCTTGCCTTCCTGAAACACGTGTGCTTATACTACTACCTAGTCTAGGGCTGTGCTCATAGTAGGCACTCAATAAATGTTTGAACGAATGAAATTATGATCCTTTGTGTTTTTAAAGAAAGGCATATTAATTATGCTTTGAGCATTTAAATAAATTTTTTTTCATGGTTGTACAATACATAAGCAAATGAATAGTTTTGATACCTTCTGAGTTTTTATTTTCCTTTTCACCAGAAATGATTTATTTTCATAAAAATGTTTGAAAAAATTTAATTTCTTATTGAATTGTGGTTTAAAATACATCAGGTGGGAAAATGAATTTTATAAACCTATATCCAAACAGTATACTAAAGCTGAAGTTTTATTTTCTGTTTTGGATCCCTCAATGCTATTCTGATTAATTGGAAATTGATGGTACATTATTTTCTCTAACAGCTTGGTGTTGATCTTTTAGCATTTATACCACCTAGTGTGCAGTTACTGTAGCTATGTGACCTAAATAATTCAAGTTCCTTTAGCGACAGCAGGCTAAAGGTCTTCTCTTTAAATTATTTATGGCATCTTCAATAATGCTTTGTGTCAAGTATTCTATTAGTTTCGCCTGCTTGAGACTGTGATATTCAAGAAATGACTCTGTCAGACTGAATGATTGGAATTTTTGGAGAAATTGCAATTGTTTACTTTCTTCAGGAAGACTTACCAAAGGAACAATGCCATGTTTTGTAGCAAGAACCTTCACCCAGCCCTTCCTGGGCGATTTCAGCTGAGTTTGGTATGGATTCAGAGGGGTGGTTTGCAGTCAATGGTTGGAAGTATTTGGTTAAATGGCATCACAGTGGCTCTTATCAGCTCTATCCAGGTAAAGTCCTTAGTGGAACATTAGAAAGCTTCCACCCTGGGTATGTATACATAGTTTTCATGAACAGACTTAGTTATTTAGTATAGAAGTATGTTTGGTGCATGACCAATGCTATCTATAGTTACAGGAGGTGAGGAATGTAAATATTTTTATTTTATAATTGATTTGAAGTCTGATCTTGAGTTGCATTTGAAAAAGTGAATATAGTTATGATTTGGGGAATATAATAAGAGATTACAAAAGTTAAATATAATAGATTGTCAAATTTAAGTCAAATTCCATTCCATTATTTGCAAATAAATCTTCATTATTAATGGACAAGTAGATTATATTTCATAATAAACATTTGTAATGTAATTCCCATTTCAGTTTTATTTTCTATACCTTTTAAAATGTTCCATTGCAGTAGCATTCCTGTGAATTTAACTAGTTTATGAAAATGTGCAAGTGTGTAGTATAACATGCTGAGTTTTTAAAAATAGACTTTTTTCTGAAGTCAGATTTTCAGTTACAAAGACAAATAAGTTTATATGTTTTGAACAGTATGCCCAAGAGAATTGTGCTAAGAAGGCCTTGAGAGCAGGCTAACATATTACAAACTGATTATTGGTGTATTTTAGGCTCAGCTTTACTGTCAGTTATTACTATAGCATTTACAATAATATTTGAGGAATGTTAAATGTTTCTGTGTGACTAGAGGAATTCTGAAGCAGTTTTTTTTTGTTGTTGTTTTAAAGAAGTTATTTATGGAATAACCTCAGTTCTTGAAGTGGTCACCAGAGAAGAGCTAACTTTCTACACATGCTCAACTATATATGAAAATGCTAATATGAATCCAATGATTTAAATGAGTTTCACCCACTTTAGGTTTGACACAAAAGAACCGTGCATTATCAAACTCTAGAGTGTACTTTGCTTCATACACTGAATGGGCTCTTGAAAGTTCTTTGCTAATTAGGCTGTTTTCGGTTTTGTTTTGGTAAGTTAAGTTCTATTTTAAATTTGCTAGCAGATGGCTCGGTTTTTAAAGGCCCCTCTAGTGAATCCTTTTGTACAACAAATGTCTTTTTGTAATGCTAATAATCATTCCTTAATTTTTATCTGTTTTGTAAGTTTAGATTTTGTTGTAGTACAAAGAATGGTACATTTGGAGTTACTTATCTGTATGACTTTGGAAAAATCCCCTAACATTTCTGGCCTTCAGTTACCTCCTCTATGTACTTTTAAATGTCCATTACAGTTCCAGATTCTATGTACTTCTGTGCTTCAAGTGTGTCCTCTTAAGGTGGTGCACACCTCGTATGATTTTCATTATTTCCCTCCACAAAAAATCCACTAAAGTTCATTCTTTGAATGATAATTATTTTAATGAGTCAAAATTACAGTAGATTCTGGGTAGACAAGCTTGTGCATCTATCATTCTGATAATCTTTAGTTAGGAAATATCTAGAAAACATTAGGTAATCTGGAATGTGCTACTTACCTTTCTCTTCCATCGTCATGGAATTTCATCTGCTCAATTTTTAATCACAATTTTTTTAGGGCAGAAACTCCTGAACAATATACTCCTCCTATGATCCACCTGAGTTGAGACAGTTTTTACCTTTATTTCTGCTGAATGCTAGAAGTATCTTTAGCATTTTTAATCGCTGCATCTTGTTTAAGGTGAACATAAAAACAATATGAATAAAAATTTGAATTATTTCCCTGGGGTTTTTAAAAATTTATGTTTTAAGTTTTCAACATTCACTTCCACAAAATTTTGAGTTCCAAATTTTCTCCCCATCTCTCCCCTTCCCCCACCCCAAAATGCCAAGCATTCTTTTTTTTTAACCCTCACAGAAAAGTGGTTGTTTATTATGATGACCGTTCATTGATATTTAAAAACATAAATATTTTTAAAGTACAGAATAACATGATTTTGTGAATTACAATTTCTTGTTCCCAAAGCCTGAAGATGAATCTCCATTAGGAATTTAGAAACACTACTGAACGTACATGAATGGATAAAAAAGCATTTAGTTTAAGTGCTTACTGGGTGCCAAGCTCTGCTAGGTGCTGGGGAAACAAACAGAAAACTGAGACAATCCCTGATCTTAAGGAATGTCCGTTCTCATTGGAGTTCTGAGCCAGATCTTAGTCTGACACACCAGCTCTTTCTTCCCCTTCCCTGCCCCTCCATCCAGCTCTTATCTTCCTGATCCTTTTCTCCTCAATTCCTCCAGGTAGCTGTGTGCTCTCCCTTTGGTCACTAGCACTAAGAGAGTTAAAGCAAAGGGGAGGTAAGGAACTAAATGCGCTGAGTCCTCATGTCAGGTGCCTGTAGCTGCTCTCTGTTGTAGGGTTTGTTCTCCTAGGATAATCTCCCACCTACAGGAAGGGAAAGCCTGTGTCACCTGTCTTTCCCTTCCTAATACTGTTTTTGTCTCCACTAAGCTAAACCCCCATATGTAAGAAAGCACACATTTGTCTTCTCTGTGTCCCAATCCCAGGTTTCTTCCTTTTTTCCCTATCTTAAAGTAGCCTAGCATTTCACTTAGTCTCTTTATTGTAAGACCTAACATTAACAACTCTACAGTACTAGTATGATATGGCTAGTAAGTTTTGGAACTAAAATTTGAATCCAGCTCTTTTAACTCCAAATCTAGCCTTTTCCATGTGTCCAAAAAAATGATTAAAAATCTCCCCAAGCCTGCTGAAGGTGAAAAATAAAACTAGGTCCTGGGAACCCTAGGTCTTTTAAGGCAGAAAACGATGCCTCTTAAGTCTTCAGTTCATCTGTCCAGTGTGTCTCTTCAAGGTTGAATTCCACGTCTTCCACATCATTAGAATATGCCTTGTGTAGATGGATCAGGTCTCCCCACAACAAAGTATTCTTACAGCCTGAGCTGTAGCCCTTCAGTGGCAGGAGCTGTTGAGGTTCCTCTTGAAGGAATTCTTCAGCAAGGCAGATGAGATGAGCATTCAGTAGACAGTTGGGCTGAGGACAGCACAGGGGTCCATCCTTATCCTGGACTTGCTGTTGGCAGAGAGAGCAGAAGACCCCGTCTGCTCCCATGCCCACCCCTCTCCTTCCTTTGTGAGTGAGGTCTGGTTGCAAATGGCCAAAAGTAAGAGGCATGTGCTGGGAAGGTGGAGGGCTGAGTTCCTGCTGGAAGTCCTGTTGGAGCCAATGCAGGGTGAAGGACAGCCAATTCCAAGGGGCCACCTGCAGCATCTATGCCAGTACCCGAAGGTGGAAAAGAAAGGTCCCTTCCTTTCTAGCTTTGCCACTCACGTGGGCCAGGCGACAGGAGGCTGCAGGATGCTGCCAGGCCCACTCGAACCTAAGGGCAGCCACATCGGATGGAAAGCCATGGACGATGAGGACCATTTCCCTGCAGAAACCACAAGGGAGTCAGGGATGCTATCTAAAGTCTGAGGATGCTGGGGGGCTGTGGTGTAAGGGGCAGGGTGGACTTGGGCCTGCAACACCAAGCATTCTAATTACCCCTATCACCAGTCTGCCCTCCCTTCTAACATCCCTCCCAACATTCCTCCCTTCCTTTATCCCCATCATCTCTTTTGTCCTATAGGGCAAGATAAATTTCTGTACCCCATTACCTGTATTTCTTATTTCCTAGCTGTATGCAAGAACAATCCTCAGCAGTTGTTCCTAAAACTTTGAGTTCCAACTTCTCTCCCTTCCTCCTTCCCCACCCATCTCCATTGGGAAGGCAAGCAATTCAATATAGGTCATATATGTGTAATTTTGCAAATGACTTCCATAATAGTCATATTGTGTAAGACTATTGTGTAAGTATATTTCCCTCCATCCTATCCTACCCCCCATTTCTTCTATGCTCTCTTTTGACCGTGTCCCTCCCCAAAAATGTTGACTTCTAATTGCTCCCTCCTCCCATTGCCCTCCCTTCCATCATCCCCCCTACTCTTCTTATTCCCTTCTCCCCCACTTTCCTATATTGTAAGATAGGTTTTCATACCAAAATGAGTGTGCATTTTATTCCTCCCTTGAGTCAGATGTGATGAGAGTAAGCTTAATGTTTTCTCTCTTACTTCCCCTCTTTCCCCCTACATTGACAAGTGTTTTTTTCCCTCTTTTATGAGAAATAATGTGCCCCATTCCATTTCTCCCTTTCTCCTCCCAATATATTCCTCTGTCACCCCTTAATTTCATGTTTTTAGATACGATCCCATTCTATTCAACTTACCCTGTGCTCTCTGTCTCTCTATATGTGTGTGTGCATGTGTGTGTGCGCACACGTGTGTGTGATCCCACCAACTGCCCAGATACTGAAAGAAGTTTCAAGAGTTACAAATATTGTCTTTCCATGTAGGAATGTAAACAATTCAACTTTAGTAAGTCCCTTATGATTCTCTTTCCTGTTTACCTTTTCATGCTTCTCTTGGTCCTTGTGTTTGAAAATCAAATTTTCTTTTCAGCTCTGGTCTTTTCATCAGGTATGCTTGAAAGCCCCGTATTTCATTGAAAGAGCATTTTTTCCCCTGAAGTATTATGCTTGGTTTTGCTGGGTAGGTGATTCTTGGTTTGAGTCCTAGTTCCTTTGACTTCTGGAATATCCTATTCCACGCCCTTAGATCCCTTAATGTAGAAGCTGCTAGATCTTGTGCTGTCTTGATTGTATTTCCACAATACTTAAATTGTTTCTTTCTAGCTGCTTGCAAGATTTTCTCCTTGACATGGGAACTCTGGAATTTGGCTACATTGTTCCTAGTAGTTTCTCCTTTTGATCTCTTTCAGGAGGTGATCAGTAGATCCTTTCAATATTTATTTTTCCCCCTGGTTCTAGAACATCAGGGCAGTTTTCCTTGATAATTTCATGAAAGATGATGTCTAGGCTCTTTTTTTGATCGTGGCTTTCAGGTAGTCCCATAATTTTTAAATTGTCTCTCCTGGATCTATTTTCCAGGTCAGTCGTTTTTCCCATGAGATATTTCACATTCTCTTCCATTTTTTCCTTCTTTTGGTTTTGTTTGGTGATTTCTTGGTTTCTCAGAGAGTCATTAGCCTCCATCTGTTCCATTCTAATTTTGAGAGAACTATTTTCTTCAGTGAGCTTTTGAACCTCTTTTTCCATTTGGCTAATTCTGCTTTTGAAAGCATTCTTCTTCTCATTGGCTTTTTGAACCTCTTCTGCCAATTGAATTAGCCTATTTTTCAAGGTGTTATTTTCTTTAGGATGTTTTTGGGTCTCCTTTAGCAAGGTATTGATTGACCCACTTTTCATGCTTTTCTTGCATCTCTCTCATTTCTCTTCCCAATTTTTCCTCCACCTGTCTAACTTGATTTTCAAAATCCTTTTTGAGCTCTTCCATGGCTTGAGCCCATTGAATATCTATTTCAGATGTTTGGGATACAGAGGCCTTGGGTTCTATGTCTTTCCCTGATGGTAAGCATTGTTCTTCCTCATCAGAAAGGAAAGGGGGAAACATCTATTCACCAGAAAAGTAACCTTCTATGGTCTTATTTTTTTTTCCCTTTTCTGGGCATTTTCTTAGCCAGTTACTTGACTTCTGAGATTCCTCTCCTCCCCCACCTAGATCCGCCCAGCTAGTGCTTGGGGTCTGAGATTCAAATGCTGCTTCCCAGACTCAGGGCTTTCAGCAGGGGGTGGGGCTGCTATTCAGTGGGATTAAATTTAGGTTCTCAGGTGTGGGCAGGGCCACCTCCCAGGCTGAATTCCCTCAGGGGGTTTATTCGGAGACCTTTGATAATGGATCCGGGGTCCTGCCTGGTTTTGGAGCCCCTGGCCACTACTTCCCCCGCTGCTGCCTCCTGAGGGGGCCTGAGTTATGGAGACACCCCGCTCCCCTCTCAGCGGGCCAGATAGAGTCTCTCACTGACCTGTAGTGCCTGTGGGTGGAGGGACCTTCGCAGCCGCTGAAGATTCTGTCCCTGAAGCCTGCTCGGATTTGCTCCTCTCAGTGCCGCGTGGCCAGGGCAGGGCTGGGCTCTGCCCCGGGTCCGGTGCGGGACGAACCTTTGGGGTCGGTTTTTCAGGGCTCTCTGGAACAGAAATCTCCTCCACTCCATTGCTGCATGGCTTCCACTGCTCCAGAATTTGTTGGGAGTTCTTTTTACAGGTAATTTATGGGCAGTGGGTTCAGAGCTAGCATATGTGACTCTTTCTACGCTGCCATCTTGGCTCCTCCCTTCGAGTTAGCCTATTTTTAAAGGTATTATTTTCTTCGGCATTTTTTTGGTCTCCTTTAGCAAGCTGTTGACTTGTTTTTCATGATTTTCTTGCATCTCATTTCTCTTCTCAATTTTTCTTCCTCCACTCTTACTTGATTTTCAAAATCCTTTTTGAGCTCTTCCACTGCTTGACACCACTGAATATTTATTTTGGATGTTTGGGATACAGAAGCCTTGACTTTTATGTCTTTCCATGATGGTAAGCATCGTTCTTCCTCATCTGAAAGAATGAGAGAAGATATCTGTTCACCAAGAAAGTAATCTTCCATAGTTTTATTTTTTTCCGTTTTTAAAGCATTTTCCCAATCAGTTACTTGACTTTTGGGTCCTTTATCAAGAGTAGGGTATATTCTGGGTATCTATGAGATCTCAGTTCTTCCAAGGTGGCACAATCAAGTGTGTACACTGGTCTGGGAGCCACTGGAAGCTTTTGTGCCCAGAATGTGTGAGTAGTAGAATTTCCTCTCCACAGCCACCTGGCCTCCAGTTCCACCAAGCCAGCACTGGGGGCTGAGATTCAGATAAGCTGTTCAATTCCCCTGGGAGCAATAAGTGGGGGCAGGGCCTCCTCACAGAACTGAGGTAAGGATCAGCTGCTCAGTCATCTGTCTCTCTCCCCCACCACCCCCCGCCCCGGGTTTTACGATCCAACAATGGATGAAGGCTGCTGTGGGAGCTGCTGCCACTCAATGTGGCCTGTGCTGCCGCCTGAGGCCGGAGCTATGGGAACGCCCTTCTCCCTTCTTGGCCAGCTGAAAAAAACTCTCTCACTGACCTTTGGTGCCTGTGCATTGAGGGATCTGGGAACCACTGCTATTGCAGCTGGAGATTCTACCCCTGAGGCCTGCTCAGGTCCTCCTCCTGGAGCCATGCAGCTAAGACTGGACTGGGCTCCAGTCCTCGTGCAGTGTGATAGATGTTTCCGTCGGCCTTTCAAGTGACCCTGGGCTTGGAATCTCCTCCACTCCATTGTTCTGTGGCTTCTGCTGCTCTAGAATTTGTTGAGAGTCTTTCTTCACAAGTATTTTATGGGCTGTGGAGGAAGAGGTAGTGTATGTGCATCTTTCTGCTCCACCATCTTGGTTCCGCCCCCCATTTCCCTGAGATTTTGCTCAAGCAAAATCAGATTGGGAAGAGAAACTTAATTCCACATCCAACAATGGTTACCTTGTCTTATTGTAGTAACAGTTCATGTTTCTCTTCTGATTTACTTATTCTCTGCCACAAAATTAGGGAGGCAGGTAGTACAGATAAGGGAACTGAGGCTCAGAGATGAGGAATGACTTGCCAACAGTTTGGTAGCTAGGAAATGAGAGAGCTGGAATTCAAACCCACGTCTTCAGACTCTAAATCCACTACTCCTATGTGGGCATGTGCACCTACATATGTACGTGCACACACATGTGTGAGGTTCAGTGACTTGCCCAAAATCACAAAACCAGTATGTGTGAGAGGTACAATTTGAATTCAGATCTCCCTAAAACCCAGGCTGTCTCTATCTACTATATCATGCTGCCTCTCATTCAATATGTATTTGTGCATATATATTGAATTATTTTAGCCAAAAAAACATTATGTACATGTATTTAGCATGTTGATGATGATGTTAATAATAGCTCTCATATCAATAGATAGTTGTTCAACATTTACGAAGCACTTTTCTCATAATAATCTTGGGATGTAAGTTGTGCAGATACTATCCTAATTTTACAAATGCAGAACTAACACAAATGCTTCATTTTTTTTCTGATTAACATAGATCTTCCTTTTTTGTCCAAAATGACACCTTAGTGTTTCATTTGTCTCTTTTTCTTTATTTTATTCCTAACTGTTCTTTAGTCTAATTTATCTGTGGATCAAATAGTCTAGTGTAGGTACTATATTTTGGGGTTTAGCAATTTGCAATCTTATCTATGACTTCCTTACATTTTTTTTCTCAATCATATATCATTTGCATGTATTGGTATCTCTGTATACAGATAACCAAAACTTTAGAGAAATAGTTTCCATTTAATTCTTTATTATTCATCTTTATATGTGTATGTAAGAATTATTGTTTAACAACTGACATGTCAAGAAATTTTTAAAAAGATTTTTAATATGAAAATGTTCAATTCACATAGGATAATGTTTTCCACAATAGAATTAAATCTTTTAGTTGGTCATGATTTTAGGTCCTGTCAATAATTTAGATTCTATATTATAGATTTATAGTTTTTAATTCCAGAGATGAAGCAAATTAGTATTTTTAGAAATAAGTTCAATAAAATGGATCAGTTTTCTCATTTATACATATACATATTTGTGTATGTATATAGATATATATTTATATATACATACATACCCGCACACATTATCCTATATTTTGTGTGGTCTGTCTCATGGCTTGGCAACAAAATACCAATGCGTTATCATTAGACTTGTAAAATTGATGGAATTTTAGGTCCTTTCATTTTGAGACGTGCATTTTGTTTAGAAATGCCAACTTTAGTTAGAGTCCAGTGTCCTGAGAAAATTTGTGAAGTTTTATGCATTGAGAATCTCTGAGAACAGTAGATCAGATTTAGAGTCCTGAGAATTCCCTTTTCCCTGAACTTAACATTCCATTTCCTACCTGCCTCCATACCTTCATACAATCCATTCCTCATGTTCTGGCTTCCAGATTGCTCTTGTACTTGTCATTTCCTTATTTGTGTACATGTTGGATACTTAAACATTTGCACTTCACAGGACTGTTTTACATTTGTCTTTGTATCCCTAGTGCCTACCAGTGCACTGCCTTGTATAGAGTAATAGTTTAATAAATGTTTGGCAAGTGGAATGAAGAAAATTCATTTCATAGGAACCCTTTGAGAGTGGTGAGACTTGACTAAAGGAAGAGAAAAACCTCTTCTGACTTCTGCTCCACCCATTCTTAGAATCAGAGAGTAGGAAGGTACCCTAGAGACCATCTCATGCAACCATATTATTGTATAAATAAGGATGGGGATTGGACCTGTAATTTAATTGAGATAGAGAATTCCTAGATGATGAAATGCCTTCTACCAATGCAGGGCAATCACTTCTCTGCAACTGGAGCCCTGCCAGGTTAAGTAACTTGCCCAGGTCACCCAGCCAGTGTCTGTCACTATCAAGATGACCTCCAGCCTTCCTGGTTCCACTACCACATAGTGCTTCTTGTTTCATAAAGGCTCTTGCAGGGACTTTCACCTATTAAAGGCGAAAGGTAGAATCCAGGTATCTTGGCTCCCAGTTCAATGCTCTTTTCTTTGAGCCATTCTGCTTCCAACCTTCTGTTCTAATTAACAGAAGAATAGTGTACTTGATGATAACACTTATTGCTTCAACTGTACTTTGACCCTTAAACTTTTGCTCATAAATCATGGCTCCATAGAGCTGATTTTATCACTTCTCTATCTCTAGAACCAGATAGTGACTTTCCTTTATGTAAATTGGTGTTAATATTTGATCCTTTATGGTCTCATCTCTTCTGTACATATTTGCCAAGTCTTAGCTTCTTGCTTGAACAGTGTGTATGTAATCTGGGAACTACCTGGGAGAAAGTCTTGGCGTAAATTTCTGAAACTACAGATCTCACTGATGAAAAAAATGTCTTCTCTACCTTTAGTGTATTACAGTGTCAGGAGTACCAAGTTACACTTGTAGCCACAGATACTTCTGTTAAGTTGGGGAAGTTCAAAGATTCCACTAAGGCAGCCTATGGCATGGTCTCCAAGGTGGTACACAGTTTGACTTTAAGTAGCATGGCTTATAGAAGGACCAACTTACAGGTAGTCCTTTTGACTCTCTATTCATACTAATAGTCCTTAAATACCAGGAACCTGTGACTTAGGGGTGAACTTCCACGTAATGTTACATGTGATACCTCTGCCAATGGGCTTGTCTCGGTCAATCATGCAGGCATGTGGGAGCTGCCATACACCACTGAAACTTCTTATAGTGATCTATAGTCAGTTATTCCTTCCTCCATTTTCAAAGGAGAGAATTAATGGAAAATTTTGAACATTCCCTCTGAGAGGACACTCACTCCTGAACTAAGCCTAAGCATAGAATCTTTTTGGCATGCCACTAACATGTTGTGTGATTTTGAGTAAGTTACTTCGTTTCCCAATGTCTCAGTTCTTCCTCTCCAGAATGAATGGGCTAGCTGATTTCTCAGATCCTTTGCAATTCCAATATTTTGTGATAGTCCTAGTAGAATATAATCTTCTAGAGAGTAGGTCATGTTCCGCTCCCAGTCCCTCATCTAAAACTGGCCAAGCCAATGAAAAAATTGTTCAACCTGCATTTTTTACTTGTGTTTTAATGTTCTGTAGTCTGTATGCCTCAATACAGTGTATGGCAAATAGTGTTCTTCACATATTTAGCAAGAGCATCGGTTTCATGTCCTCCAACAGAATCTATACCAATTATCCAGCCAAATATTTTCATAATAGGATGAGGTCAATACACTTTTCTTTCTCTGTATTTAGTAAGGATGTGACTGTGCTGTTCACAAACGTTATTCTTCTCTATATTAGAATATTTACTTTATCAACTTTGTGATAATAACCTTGAAAGTAATATAAAATTGCTCCTGTCCATTGTTGCTATCCATATTCTATTGTAACTTGTTATTTCTTCTTTCTTCAGTGGTGAGAATGTTTTGATCACTCCTTGTCTCTACAAATTTCTTTCCTTTTCCTATCTAAAATATTTGCAAAATTTTGAATATTTTGTTCTTCCTGTTATAGAAAGTGGCAGATCATGACTTCAGTATGAAAAGGTGGTATGCATAAATGCGTGCATGTGTGTTGATTTATAATAAATTCTTACTTTCTCTCACTTTAAATCTCAAAAATCACACAGCCATATTGGGCTTGGTCTACGTTAATGGTTATCTTTATATTCTACTCCTCTGACAATCATTTATTTTCAACTAAGCTTCTATTGTAATTTATTCTGTTTACTTGTGTTCTATCCTTCATATACAGAAGTCATCTATAAAGCAAGAGCTTGCTCTAGACATTCTCTAAGTTCTCTGAACACCATGATTAATAATAACCTAATGTGCCACTATTGTACTTTAAAATTCACAAAGCCACTTCCCCACCACCACCATGTGAGATATTGAGAACAAATATTCTTATCTTCATTTTACAGATGTTTAAAGATTTTGTTAGACTCAAAGAAATTAAATGATTTGGTCATTTTTTAAAGTCATCGACCATTCAAATTGGAATGGATCTACTGGCAATAATGGCTTTTGCTGTTAAAATACTTTGCAAAGTATAGAATCCTATATAAGTCTAAGATATTTTTTTTTAGCTTTAATTTTTTTATTTTTTTTCAAATATTTATTTATTTCTTTAACTTTTTACATTCATTTTCACAAAATTTTGGGTTCCAAATTTTCTCCCCTTTTATCCCCTCCCCCCCACCCCAATACACCAAGCAATCTAATTTTCCCTATCTCCAATCTGCCCTCTCTTCTGTCATCCATCCCTTCCCTTGTCCCCATCTTCTCTTTTCTCCTGTAGGGCCAGATGACTTTCTATTCCTCATTAACTGTATGTCTTATTTCCTAGTAGCAACAACAATACTAAACAGTTGTTCCTAAAACTTTGAGTTCCAAATTCTCCCCATCCCTCCCTCCCTACCCATTCCCTTTGGGAAGGCAGGCAATTCAATATAGGCCATATCTGTGTAGTTTTGCAAATGTCTTCCATGATAGTCATGTTGTGTAAGACTAACTGAATTACCCTCCATCCTATCCTGCCCCTCATTGTTTCTCTTCTGTCTTTTGATCCTGTCCCTCCCTGAGTGTTGACTTCAAATTGCTCCCTCCTCCCATTGCCCTCTCCTTCTCCCCCACTTTCCTATACTGTAAGATAGGTTTTCATACCAAAATGAGTGTGCATTTTATTCCTTCCTTTAGTCAAATGTGATGAGGGTAAACTTCTTGTTTTTTTTTCTTAGCTCTCCTCTTTTTTCCTCCACTAAAAAGTCTCCTACTTGCCTCTTAAATGACATATAATTACCCCATTCCATTTCACCCTCTTTCCTCCCACTACCTTTCTCTCTCACCATTTACCTTAATTTCTTTTAAGATATGGTCCCATCCTATTCAATTCACTCTGTTCTCTCTGTCTCTATATGTGTGTGCATGTGTGTATGTGTTTGTGTGTGCATGCGTGTACATGTGTGTGTGGTCCCACCAACTACCCAGATACTGAAAAGTTTTAAGAGTTACAAATATTGTCTTTCCATGTAGGAATGTAAACAGTTCACTTCTGGTAAGTCCCTTAAGACTTCTCTTTGCTGTTTACTTTTTCATGCTTCTTCTCATTCTTGTGTTTGAAAGTCAAATTTTCTTTTCAGCTCTGGTCTTTTCATCAAGAATGATTGAAAGTCCTCTGTTTCATTGAAAGACCCTATTTTCCCCTGAAGTATTATACTCAGTTTTGCTGGGTAGGTGATTCTTGGTTTGAGTCCTAGTTCCTTTGACTTCTGGAATATCCTATTCCACGCCCTTCAATCCCTTAATGTAGAAGCTGCTAGATCTTGGGTTATCCTGATTTTATTTCCACAATACTGGAATTGTTTCTTTCTAGCTGCTTGCAAGATTTTCTCCTTGAGCTGGGAGTTCTGGAATTTGGCCACAATGTTCCTAGGAGTTTCTCTTTTTGGATCTCTTTCAGGTGGTGATCAATGGATTCTTTCAATACTTATTTTGCCCTCTGGTTGTAGAATGTCAGGGCAGTTTTCCTTGATAATTTCATGGAAGATGATGTCTAGGCTCTTTTTTTGATCATGGCTTTCAGGTAGTCCCATAATTTTTAAATTGTCTCTCCTGGATCTATTTTCCAGGTCAGTTGTTTTTCCAATGAGATATTTCACATTCTCTTCCATTTTTTCATTAACTTTTGGTTTTGTTTGGTGATTTCTTGGTTTCTCATAAAGTCATTAGCCTCCATCTGTTCCAGTGAGCTTTTGAACCTCTTTTTCCATGTGTCTAATTCTGCTTTTGAAAGCATTCTTCTCCTCATTGGCTTTTTGAACCTCTTTTGCCAATTGAGTGAGCCTATTTTTCAAGGTGTTATTTTCTTCAGCATTTTTTTGGGTCTCCTTTACCAAGGTATTGACCCGTTTTTCATACTTTTCTTACATCTCTGTCATTTCTCTTCCCAGTTTTTCCTCCACCTGTCTAACTTGCTTTTCAAAATCCTTTTTGAGCTCTTCCAAGGCCTGAGCCCACCCGACAACCCCCTGGGATGTCTGGGATACAGAGGCCCCACCCTCCACGTCTTCCCCTGATGGCAAGAATATCTCCTCGTCATCAGATCTGAAAGGTGGGATCATTTGCATCTGCTCAAAAAAGCTCTCTATAGTCTTCTTTTTCTTCCCTTTCCTGGGCATTTTCCCAGCCAGTTACTTGACTTCTGAGATTCCTGTCCACCCCCGCCTAGATCCGCCCAGCTAGTGCTTGAGGTCTGAGACCTTCAGTAATGGAGCAGGTGGGGCAGGGCCACCTCCCAGGCTCAGCTCCTTCAGGTGGTTTATGCAGAGACTTTCAGTAATGAAGATCCTGCCTGCTCAGGGAGTCCTGGGGGCTGCCGCTGCTGCCTCTGCCTCTGCCGCTTCCTGCCCCTGCCTCTGCCTCCGCCACTTCCTGCCCCTGCCTCTGCCTCCGCCACTTCCTGCCCCTGCCTCTGCCTCCGCCGCTTCCTCCCGAGGGGGCCTGAGCCACGGAGACACCCCGCTCCCCTCTCGTCCAGCCCAGACGTCTCTCTTACTGACCTGCAGCGTCTGTGGGCGGAGGGACCTTCCTGGCCGCCGGAGGTTCCGTCCCTGAAGCCTGCTCCGATGTGCTCCTCTCGACTGCGTGGCCAGGGCCCGCTTTCCAGGGCGTGACGGACGCTGGGGACGGCTCTCCAGGGCTCTCTGGAAAGGAAATCTCTTCCACTATGTTTCTGCACACCCTGCAGTGATCCAGAACTTGTGGGGAGCTCTTCTTACATTAAATCTATGGGCTGTGGGTTTGGAGCTCGCATCCGTGAATCTTTGTACTCCGCCATCTTGACTTCGCCCCCAAGTCTAAGATATTTTTATCACTATTTAGGTGAAGATGGTGCCAGTGACCACCACCAGTAGGACCTGCCTTATGAGTTAGATGCTTTTTTTCCTTTCTTTTCCCTGGCATGCTGAGGTGCTCCCTATTCAAACTTCCCCAACCTAGAGGCAGCTTAGTGCAATAGAAGGAGTGCTGGACCTGGAGCCAGAGGACCTTGGTTCAGATCCTACTTCTTTGAGACCTTGGACAGTTGCTTAAACTCTCTGGTTCTTAGCTTCCTCACATTTACAAACTGGAGGGTTGGACTCGATGGCCTCCCCATTGCTACAACTTAGTGAACTGGGCAATCCTTTGATTTTGTTCTGTTCCATGTACACTCTATAATTTGTCTGGTGTACATTACTGAGATGATCCCTTGGGGCTAAGCCTGCAGCCCGGGCCCGCAAAAGATGGCACATCTATCTGGTACACACTAGAGTTAAACCAACGACCGTGGCCTTCAGCACATTGCTTCTAATCCAGCACAGATCACTTGTCCTGATCATACCATGCATACACAGCACCAGAGTGCTTAATCCTTATGGCAGATGTATTTCGTAAGACTGCCTAAGAAACAAATTTGATGAAGAGCTATGATTTTTCATACTTTAAGGTATAGCCAGACCATTTACTAGGTAATTTATTTGTATACAAATGAATTCATGTTTGTGGTACTGGCGTTCAGTCGACTACTCAGATTATTATGAGTGTTATCTCCAAAATTTGAATTTAGTTGTATAAAATGATAACATTGTATTTCTTTCTCTAAAATTGTGGACTTTATTTGACTCATTGGATGAATACACAATGGAGCTTTTTTGGTTATTTTCCATTTCAAAAAGGAGAATATATTATTCAGGGATCCTTAATAGCAATGGTACCCAAAGGATTATTACCTTCTCTTTTCCCAGCTCACTTGATAGAAGCTCATAAGGTATTCAGTTTAATGTATACCCTGGAAAGCAGGTGCTTAAAATGCCTTACACAAGCAGATACTATTTCTACTTGGACTTTTTAAAATGTTTAATTATCTTAATGGCCTGATTTCCTCCTACTTTAAATAGGAACATGTCTGAAGGTTAATTATTTCCTTTTTAAAAAGAATATCTAATAAGTGGAAAACTGTAGGGTCATTCTTTAATTTTTAATGTATATCTGAAAACTGAAATATAGTGCTACAGGGTTGCCAAAGAGTAAAAAAAATACATTTTTGTTTTTCCGACAGAGTTAAACAGTACTGATTTGAAAGACTGTGTTAGCAACAACAGCCTCAGTAGCAATGCCAGCCTTCCCAGCGTGCAGAGTTGCAGAAGACTTCGGGAAAGGAGAGTTGCAAGTTGGGCTGTTTCATTCGAGCGTCTTCTGCAGGATCCCATTGGTGTTAGATACTTTTCTGTAAGTAAGGAAGGGAGACGGTGAAACTTGTTGAGACAAACAGAAGCATGTGTTTGTAGTTTTTACAGAATTTCCAAAGGGTACTCAAGGAATAATAAAGTCAGGTTCTTGGTCCAGAGGTTAAAATAATTTTTAACAGTTTACATATATATATATATATATATATATATATATATATATTTCTGTTTTGTGGTATTGTTTTACGTTGTTCCTTTTTGGGCCCCATATTTCACCTGGTCCTGTTGCCTCTACTTCCCTTGAAAGTATTGGGAGACATCTTAAGTTTGGCCAAAGCCTATAATGCTCCACAATAGTAATTTTCACAGTGTTTTGCTTGACATGTCCCTGCTCCTTCTTCGAGCCATAGTCTTAAAGGCCTTACCCATAAACGGGGCTGAACAGTGTACCCCACTGATTCACAGGGATTTATAGTGACTAGCAGCAGGAAAAAAAAAAGATGAGAAATTCCTCTGCCTTATTTATTCAAGGTTTCCCAGCTACAAAGTCTGGTTTTCCCTGAATTTCTAGTTAAGTACTTCCTCCTCAGAAATGTATCTATGTGTTTACCTTTCAACAATAGTAAAAGCTAACATTAAACTCTTAAGAAATTCAAGGCTGTTAGAATAATTGATTACAGACATGAAGTGACCAATCCTATTTTTCCTGGCTCTGCATTTCTCAGTGGAGGATATCCACAGAACACAGTAGTTTTTATGAAAGCTGAAGATAAGAAAAAAGGAGGGAAAAAATATTATACAACAACACGCTAGATAAAAGCTTACCTTTCATTATTAAGACTGAAATTTTAACTCTTGATATATTTTCCTAGGATTTTCTAAGAAAAGAATTCAGTGAAGAAAATATTTTGTTCTGGCAGGCCTGTGAATATTTTAGCCATGTACCTGCACATGACAAAAAAGAGGTAATATCAATTATACATATAAAATGATTATTAAAATAAGATGAAAGAACAGTGTTGTTTTCCCATGTTTATTCTAAACTTATGACTAGTATCTACAATATTTTGGAAGGTTAAATTTTAACTTATGTGACCTGGAATCAGGAAGATCTCTGTTCAAATCCAGCCTCAGACACTTGCTAGCCATGTGGTGCTGGCCAGTCACTTAGACATTTGGTTCAGTTTCTCATCTGTAAAATGAGTTGGAGAAGGAAATAGCAAACCATTGCAGTATTTCTGTCAAGAAAACCTCAAAAGAGGCCACAAAGAGTTGGATATGATGGAAATGGCTAAACAACAATGTTAATTAATTATAGACATTTCTTTTTTGATGCAGTTCTAATACATATAACATTTAATTTTGATGATAGAGGAATTTTTATGAAAGAAGTCTTAGCAAGCATTATCTATCAGAAAGAATACTGGGCCTGTAGTTAGAGGTCATGGGTTCGAAGGCTAGCTTACCTACTTACTAAGTGTGCCACCACAAGCAAGATATTTCCCATCTTTGGACCTCAGTGTTCTCATCTAGAAAATGAGGGTGCTAGACTGAGCCTTTCTAACTAAAATTCTGTGATCTTATGAGAGGAAGAACATTATGAAAGAAGAGTAAGCAGCCTGGTAAAGAAGGCACAAAAAAATATAGAAGAAAAAAGCATTTTAAAAAACAGAATAGGCCAGATGGTAAAAGAAGCACTAAAATCTACTGAGAACTTAAAAAGCACAATTGACCAAATGGAAAAAAAAAAGATATACAAAAATTCACTGAAGAAAAGGACTCATTAAAAAGTAGAGTTAGCCAAATGGAAAAGGAGTTACAAAAGCTGACCAAAGAAAATAATTCCTTTAAAATTATAATTGGGCAAGTGGAATCTAATGACTCCATATGACATTAAGAAATAATAAAACAAAATCAAAAGAATGAAAAAGGAAAAGTGAAAAATCCCTTTGGAAAAACAGCTGACCTGGAAAATAAATTAGAGAGAGATAATTTGAGAATTATTGGACTGTCTGAAAGCCATAATGAAAAATAGAGCCTAGACATCATCTTTCAAGAAATTATGAAGGAAAACTATCCTGAGATTCTACAACCAGAGGGTAAAATAGAAATTAAAAGAACCCACTGATCACCTCCTGAAAGAGATCCCAAAATGAAAACTCCCAGAAATATCATTGTCAAATTCCAGAATATCCAAGTCAAGGAGAAAATATTGTAAGGAGTCAGAGATAATTCAAATATCATGGAACTACAGTCAGGTCAACACAAGATTTAGCAACTTTTACATTAAAGAATCAGAGGGCTTGGAATATGATATTACAAAGGGCAAAGGAGCCAGTATTAGAGGCAAGAATCACCTACCCAGTAAAACATTAATATTTTCAGGAGAACAAAAATGGAAATTTAATGAAATTGAGGACTTTCAAGCATTCCTGATGAAAAGATCAGAGCTAAGTTGAAAACTTGAATTCCAAATACAATTATTAAGAGAAACATGAAAAGATAAACAGTTGGAAGATGTGTCATAAGAGATTCCATAAAGTTAAGCTGTTTATCTTTCTGTAAGGGAGGATGATATGTGTATCTTCTAAGAATTTTGTCATTATTAGGGCAATTAGAGTGTATAAAGGGTGTAAGTGTGAGTTGAATGATGGGATACCTAAAAAATAAAATTAAGGGGTGAGAAAGAGGAATGCATTGAGAGAAGGAGAAAGGGAGAGATAGAATGGGGTAAATTATCTCACATGAAAGAGGCACAAGAGAGCTTTTACAATGGAGGGGAATTTGAGGGTGTGGGGGAGACATTTGAACCTTACTATCATTGGAATTGGCTCAGAGAGGGAATAACACACCCACATATGCACACACATACTCATTTGGATATAGAAATACATAGGAAAGTAGGAGAGGAAGGAGATAAGAAAAGGGGTAGTGGAGCTGATAGTGTCAGGCCATGGAAGGGCTGAAAAAGGATTTTGAAAATCAAGTAGAGGAAAAATTGGGAAGAAAAATGAGAGTGGTGCAAGAAAATCATGAAAAATGAGTCAACAACTTGATAAAGGAAACCCCAAAAATGCTGAAGAAATTAGACTAACCCAAATGGCAAAAGAGGACCAAAAAGCCAGTGAGGAGAAGAATACCTTAAAAAGCAGAATAGGCCAAATGGGAAAAGGTCCAAAAGCTCACTGAAGAAAATAATTCCTTAAAAATTAGAATGGAGCAAATGGGAGCTAATACTTTTATGAGAAATGAAAAAATTATAAAATAAAACCAAAAGAATTAAAAAATAGAAGATAATGTGAAGTATCTCATTGGGAAAAACAACTGACCTGGAAAATGGATTGAGGAGAAATAATTTAAAAATTATTGAGCTACCTGAAAGCCATGATCAGAAAAAGAGCCTAGTCATCATCTTTCAAGTAATATCAAGGAAAACTGCCCTGATATTTTAGAACCAGAAGATAAAATAGAAATGGAAAGAATCCACTTATCACCTCCTGAAAGAGATCCCAAAAGGAAAATTTCTAGGAATATTGTAGCCAGATTCCAGAGTTCCTAGGTTAAGGAGAAGATATTGCAAGTAGCCAGAAAGGAACAATTCAAGTATTGTGGAAACACAATCAGGATAATACAAGATTTAGCAACTTCTACACTAAGGGATTGGAGGACTTGGAATATGATATTCCAGAGGTCAAAGGAAGTAGGATTAAAACCAAGAATCACCTACCCAGCAAAACTGAATATAATAGGAGAGAAAAATGGGAATTTCAATGAAATAGAGGACTTCTAAGCATTCTTATTGAAGAGATCAGAGTTGAATAGAAAATTTGACTTTCAAATACAAGAATCAAGAGAAGCATGAAAATGTAAACAGGAAAGAGAAACCATAAGGGACTTAGTAAAGTTGAACTCTTTACATTCCTACTAGGAAAGATGATATTTGTAACTCGTGAGACCTTTCTCAGTAATAGGGTAGTTGGAGGGAGTGTCTCTGTGTGTGTGTGTGCGTGTGTATGTGTGTGTGTGTGTGGAGAGAGAAAGAGACAGAGGGAAGGAAGGAGAGGGGGAGAGGACACAGGGGTGAGATGAATATGAAGGGATGATATCTTTAAAAAAAGTGTTGAGAAGGATGTATTAGGAGAAAGAAAAAGGGAGAAGTAGAATGTAGTAAATCATCTCACATAAAAGAGGCAAGAAAGAGCGTTTACAATGGAGGGGAAGAGGGGGAAGGGAGGGAATAAGTGAACCTTACCTTCATCAGATTTGGTTTCAAGAGAGAATAACATACATACTCACCTGGGTATGGTATCTTACCCTTCAGGAAAGAGAAGAGCAGGGATAATAGAAGGCACAGCAGATTTGGAGGAAGGGGTGATCAGAAGCAAACACTTTTGTGGAGGGACAGGTCAAAGAAGAGAATAGAATAAATGGAGGTCAGGACAGGATAGAGGGAAATATAGTTAGTCTTTCACAACATGATTGTTACAGAAGTGTTTTGTGTGGCTACACATGTATAACCTATATCAAATTGCTTGCCTTCTCAGTGAGGGTGGGTGAGGAGGGGAGAAGAGAGAGAATGTGGAACTCAAAGCTTTAAAAATGAATGTTAAAAAATTGTTTTTACCTGCATCTAGGGAATAAGATATATAGGCAGTGGGGTGTAGAAATCTATCTTGTTCTACAGAAAAATAGAAGGGAAGAGGATGGGGGTGTAATAGAAGGGAGAGCAGATTGGAGGAAAGGGCAATCAAAATACACGCTATCCTGGGGTGGGGAAAGGGGGGGAGATAGGAGAAAATTTGAAATTCAAAATTTTATGGAAGTGAATATTGAAAACTAAAAGTAAATTTAATTTAAAAATTACCTTATTTTTCTTGTTTTTTTGGGTGGGGGAGGGTCTGCATTTTTTTCACAACATGACTAACATGGAAATATGTTTTGCATAACTGCACATGTATAATCTATATCAAATTGCTTACCTTCTCAAGGAGGCAGGACCAGGAGGAAAGGAAAGAACCTGGAACTCAAATTTAAAAAAAAAATGAATGTTAGTTATTTTTACATGTAACTGGGGAAAACAAAATATTTAAAAAAAAAACAAAAGCAAAGTAAGCCTTGCAGCTTCTTTCTGGGGGTATTTATGTAGTTCTGGGCTTATTACTATTACAACAAGGTGATTAACAGAATAAGCTCACAGCATAAATCATAGTTCAGTGAAAATGGCAATGCATCTGCTCCAGTGTTTTAGATAGGAAGCTTCTGTTTCCAGCCTTGCCATTCTCTTTCCGTGTGTCACTAACACCTCCAGTTTGGGTAACCATTATAGTACTCGTTGTTGTCACTCAAATGTCTATAACATTCTTTAAGATTTACCCTTTCCTCTTAAAAACCCTGTGAGACAGGAAGGGCATGTATTATTATCCCCATTTTACAGATGAAGAAATTGAGATTCACAGAAGGAAAAGTCACAGAACCCAGTCAGATTTGACTCTAGGTCTGTTGACTTAAAGTCTACCACTTTTTCATTACATCCTATTACAAGTCTCTTTTCCTCTCTAGACCTCTGTTTCTTCATCTGTGGGACCAAGTGATCCCTGAGGTGACTTTCTACTCTAAAATTCTAATACTTTTATCTCTGATTGTGACTCCAGTTACCTTTGAGCTCAGTCCTACCCACAGCCGTGAACTAATTTTTTTCAGGACCTATCATGTTTTAAGTTGTCATGACCATAGATATCTACATATCTACAGGAACTTCTTAGCCTTTGGACTACTTAAGGATAACAGTTAAGGATTAAAAAGACTTAGGTTATTCTACTTGTTTCATCTAGTTGAATTCATCTTTTAACACTTATATTGAAGAGCTCATTTTGTGATGTATGAGATTGTGCAAATCATAGTATACCATGGTTAGAATTTCTTTCCCTGTTAACATTGCTTTTATTTGTCAGCTTTCCTATAGAGCCCGTGAGATCTTCACAAAATTTTTGTGCAGCAAAGCTACCACACCAGTTAACATCGACAGCCAGGCACAATTGGCTGATGATATTCTCAATGCACCACATCCAGACATGTTCAAGGAACAACAGCTACAGGTAATCGCTTCTCCCAGCTTTTGCCAGGGCTGGTGGGACCCTTCCTTTTAAAGTGTGCGTATGCACAGATTGGATTGAAATGACAGAAGAGCAGCTGATGAGCCATTGTCAGATAAACATGGCACCCTTTCTCAATACCTCAAGTAACTCCTACCTTTACAAAGGAGGGTGAGATCAGAGGAAATTCCTGAAAATTTCTGAGGTTCTGGGATGGGAGAAAAGTTAACACCCATAAGTTTATTCCATATTAACCTTCTGGTACACAATAGAAAGAGCCCTGACTACCAGTCAGGGTACTTGGTCTCAAATCCTCCTGATACGTGTGTGACCTTGGACAAGTCACTTAACCCAGTGCCTAACCCAAGGCTTCTAGGGTTTAGCACAGTGCCTATTACATAGTAGGTGCTTAATAAACTCTACTTGAGTGGCTGGACCTCCATTTCTTTATCTGTGAAATGAAAGGAATTGCACTTATGGCTTCTGAGATCTGTGATTCTGTGACCTGAAGTATTCTTATCTGTGCGCACATACATACTTATTATGTATACTGTATAATCCATATATATGTACATGCTGCATATGAAATTATTTTTTCTTACTAGAAGAAATAAACTTTGTGGTCCACATTAGAAAAACAAAGTGTATAAAAAGCCCATTACCCAAGGTTATGACATGCAGTTATATAAATAGCCTATTGAATGAGCTCTTCCGTAATACACCTTTGATAGGCTCTGCAAATGAACAGTGAGCTAAGGCCAGAATTGAATAGGAGGAGGAGATTGGCCTATATACCATTTGGAAAACTGCATGCTAATTTCAATGACACCAAGTTCCTCTTTGTCACAGAGTGAATGGCCACAGATGGATAATGCATTTTGCATCGCATTGCAATGTAACCCTGAAACATTAGGAGAGCCAGTTACTGGATAAATTTTCTTTAGAGGCTTTATGGAAAGTTACAGAATGTAGAGGTTGAAGGGTGATGGATAGAAAGCTGGACTTAAGAGTCAGGAGTGCCTTTCTTCAAGTCCTTGTGATGCTGTGTGACCATAAGCAAGTGACTCTGCTTCTCAATGCCCAAGGCAGTTAGTTCTGTAAGGCTAAATGACCGATGAGTTGCTGGTCTGTGTCAGTGGTAGGAGTTTGCTCATTTCTTGTAGAGATAAAATCCCAGATTCAAATCTGCTCCCCAAAATCCCTCCCCACCAGTTACAAGAAAAAATAGCTGTTATTACCAGTAGCTCATATTCACATAGTACTTTGGACATGATGTTCCCGATGATTTTTGCTTAGTCTCACTGGACTCTTCTAGCCTGGGTTCAGCTTTAGAGTTTAGGTATTGAATAGCAGCTGCAGACCCCACTTTCAGTTTTCTAGGTCCACAGCAAAGCTGTGATTCAGAAGGGTCACTGGATAGCCTGGAGCTCTTTATAATAGATTTTGGATTCTTGTGGCCATAAAGGCTAAGAACTGACAATGTCTGAGAAGCAATTTGCAAATTTGGATCAGCAAGATGCAAAAAGCATTTGGTTAGTCTTAATTTGGGATCTGGACACTTTGAAAGCAACTCTCACTTAGAAATATTCAGGGGTTTTTTATGTCTTTATATTGAGTAAAGTAAAACTTATAAAACATTCTGAGTTGGTGTACTCTTGATAATCTGCTCATTACTGATGCTGTGCTTCTTATCAAAATCTGTCAGTTGTTGAAAATAGCAAGTGAGAGGGCAGTTTTTAAAAGTGTTAAGTGACTGGGCAAATGGCTTTAGACAAAAATGTAATGCTGGAAGAGTTTTAGGAGGCCTTGACATTTGGGAGGAAGGTAGAGCAAAAACATTGTCCTCAAAATGGAGGTGATTGACATGTCCTGTTCACCCACTTAGCATTTTAACTGTATGCCTGCGTAATGCAATTTAGATCTTATGTGTGCATATTCCACTGTGTTTACTTTTCAGATTTTTAACTTGATGAAGTTTGATAGTTACACTCGTTTTCTGAAATCCCAGCTCTATCAAGAATGTATTTTGGCAGAAGTAGAAGGTCGCTCCCTACCTGATTCACAACAGGTCCCAAGTAGTCCTGCCTCTAAACACAGCATCGGTTCAGATCGTTCTAATGTCTCAACGCCAAAAAAGGTGCTGCTTTTTATACTCATTGTAAATTTGAGATACGATGTTAGTTTTTTTAATGAATAATGTAATAAAAACTGGAATGAAAATCATACTGCAGAAAATGAAATGAATAGAAATTTGAATTCAGTTTTTCACATGGAAGAAAATAAGCACATATTGGAAGATATTTGGAATTCAAATATAGGCAATTTCTGTACTTATAAAGTGGATTACATTCCTGGAAAAGGGGCTATAAATTTGTCTTCCGTTAGAAGCAATGTTCTAATAGGAGGTTATATTCTGATCAGAGCCTTGATGCCTATCTTTTTAATTCAAGTGACCCAGCCCTGGAAAACATCACATTTGTTTCCCTTTTTCTATTGTTTGAGATCATCAAATTCACTTCAATTCAGGAAACACATATTAAACCCTATATGCTAAAAAAAATTGTGCTGTTTGGATCCACTACAGATTAATATTGTCAGACTGCAGCTGGGTCTCTGGATTCATTCCTCATCTTATTGGCTCTCATTGCTTGTTGACTGAACTCCTGAACAGTTACTTGGACTATTCTCCTTTCCTCAAGTGCTCAATCCACTGCTATCTCTCACTTGCATCAGAGTTTTTCTTTCCTCCTGCTTTCCCCGGGAGATCGAGGCCATCCAACATGAATTTCCTCTCTTGTTTCCTCCTGGTTCTGAGGAAGATGTAGTCCTTCTCCTTGCAAAGCTGAACTTCCTGACTTCATCAGATCATAGCTTTTGTCAGTGTTCTCCCTTCTCTCCTGTGTCTTCATGCCTCCTCCCCCTCTGCCTAGACCACATGCAGCTCTTCCTCTTTGCTCAAAAGAAAACAAAACACAAAACTTTTCTTTTAACTCTGCTGTTGCCCCATTAGCTATTCTGTCTTCACTAAAAAAACTTCCTGGAAGAGAAGCCTCTTGGTTGCCTCTATTTCCTTAACTCCCAGTCCCTCCTTAACCTCTCTCCTCCCCATCTCTGTCGTAGACCAGGCCCCCTGGATTTTCTGCCATGATCCTCCTATCTTTGTCCTCCTTCGCATTCCCACAGGCACTGCCCTAGATCAGGCCCCTGTTACCTTTCACATAGGCTGTTACAGTCTCCCAACTGGTTTCCTCACCTTCCATCTCTGTTCTTTCCAATCAGTTCCTTCTAATACTGTGCAACACTACTTGATTAATGTTCCCAGCATGAAACTCTGGTCATGCTCCTCCTGTGCTCAAAAATCTCCATTGGGTAAGAGTCATGGGGCCAAATAAAAGACAGGAGCAGAAACCTTTAGTATACTGGGGGTGGGTGGGAAGGGATACACACACACACGTGTATATGTGTATTTATATATGTACATATATGTGGGTATATATTATGTATATATGCATGTATAAAACATGTCCAGTATTGAAACATAATACATATCCAAAGCATATAACTACATACATATGTTTTTGCATGTGTATGTATACATACATACATGCATACATATAGATATGTATGTAGGTGTGCATGTGCTACATAAGTATAAACCATTGAAATATAGAAAAAAAAAATCTAGTTTGTCCTCTGTTTGAATTGCCTATTTTGATTTGTACGATCTTGTTTTCCTGTCTCCTGCCTTTCCTGTTCATCCTTCACATAGCTCCCAAAATACTCTCTCTAATGCAAAAGTATAAAAATAGCCTGATATTTAAGGCCCTCCCCAATCTAATTCCAGCTTGTCCATATCTGCATATATGTGTCGGATCCTCAAAAGAAGCCCTTTGCCATTTTTCAGCTTCTCACCCTAGCACTTATCACAGTGTTGTTCATATGGGAGAAATTTAATGTTTGTTGAATTAAAATATTTTTAATGTAATCACTGGAAATTTATTCCATATTTTTTATGTGGTAAAGTATAACCAGTATACTTTAGCATTTTAATAGCACTGACAGATGACATATTGTTTTAAAAAGTTTTAAATTTAATGGCAGTTAAGTGGAAAGTCAAAATCAGGAAGATCCTTAAATGAAGAATCAGGAGAAGAAGATGGGGAGAAGAAACGCAAGGGAACATTTTTTTCTTGGTCAAGGAATAAGAGCACTGGACGCTCCCAAAAGAAGAAGGAACATGGAGATCACGCACATGGTTGGTATCAATTTTTTGGCTATATCAATGAGTCCATAATTAATTTTGAGGTGTGAGTGACACCATGACTTGTTACTAAGCCACATGAAGCCACAGGTGACTAAGAGAAGAAAGGAAATGAGATGATTTAAATACTGTTCCATCTAGATAAATAAAGGAGCAGATTGGTTTTTTCCACTGGCATACACATGCATCTAATAGACAGCCAAAAAATAAGAATAATTTCAGATGTCCCCCCTCACTAGCAAAATGTGGGTATATGTACATTCTAATTCAACTCTTCACTTCAAGCCCTGGAAGAAAATATTTTTGCATAAGATTTATGTGTGCCTAGACAAAGTGTATAGTTTATTTTTCAAAATTTTCCTAGATTTACTATTAGAAGATACCTTGGGGAAATCTAACTTCTCTGGGACTCAGTTCTCTCATTTGTAAAATGATGGGGACTTAATCACCTTTGAGATCCCTTTCAGCTCACAAATCTCTGATCCTTTGAATCAGTCTTGCTGGTACCATTAATATGAGAACCTCTACAGCACCTGTGATTGGTGATTACCAGCTTCAGGCACTCCTCTGGTGCCTGGGAATTCACTACCTTCTAAATCAACCCATCCCATTGTTGGGCTTGAACTGAAGTTGGCCTCCCTGGAACCTCTACCAGTTGATCCCAGTTTTGTTCTCTGGTACTAGGCAAAACAAATCGAATCCCTTTTCAAGTAACAGCACTCTTCAAATGCTTGAAGAACACACTCATGGGCTCTTAAATCATCTTTTTTGTAAGTTAGAAATCCTTAGTTCCTTCAACCAAGTTAACATTTTACTAAAATTAAGCTGGGAAATTTGAGATTTTTTTCCTCTCCGTTCTTTTTCACTAATTCAGATTTAAGGGGGACACTTAAGAAATTCCTGTGCTAGAAGGATACATGGATGGAGAGGGGGATGGAGGTGAGACTGGTGGCATTCCATAATAGGGGGTAGGTCAAAGAGAAAGAATAGATGTGATCTTTGCTAGGCCAAGTTAATGGGCAAAACAAAGATTTACACTGGCCACTGGAAGGCACTATCAAGTGCAGCTGTGAAATTTTCTTTGAAGATTAAAAAAACCGGGTGGGGGAAATTGCTTTAATAATGATAAGTCACATTTCTAGAATGCTTTAAGGTTTACACACTGATTTAATCACAGCCATGTGAAGTAGGGAGTGTCAAGTAGTATTACTGCTACTGTCCAGAAGTGAAAACTGACAAGACTCAGAGATCAAGTGAATTTTCCAAGGTACTGGTAGAACCCTACAAGTCCTTTCCACAATAAAGCGTAGCTCAAGTGAAGATCCTGCTAGAGGGTCAAAGGACCTGACTCAATCTCTTGTATTGAGTCTGGGCTAAAATAGAATCATTGTTATTCACAGGTGATTCTGATGAGTAAATATGGTACACCAGGAATCCAGCCAATAAATTTGAGCTATCTGTGCATATGAATGAATTAAATTTAAAAAGTGAGAATGAATTGGAACTAGGTAATTTGGTGTAGGTAAGAGCTCTGGATTAATTAAGAGCAAGGGATTCTGACTCAGCCCCAGCTCTGTCACTCATTTCCTGTATGACTTTGGGCAAGGCCCTTCTCCACTCTGCAACTCATTTTCCTCATCTGCAAAATCGAGGGGGTTGAGCTGGTAAGTTCTAACCTCTCTAGTTCTAACCTTCTGTATTTTATATGTTATGTCTTATGGTTCCTTCCAAACCCCAAATTCCGTATCCTGCCATTGCTTCTCACTCTTAATGCTCTACATCTTAAGGACCCTTCCACTGCTATAATTTTGATTCTTTAGTACAAAGGTTTATAACCTTGGGTCCAAGGGAGACTTCCATGAGTGAGAGAAAAACAATTATAACTTCATTTCATTAGAATTAGTTCCTTTTGTAATCCTATGCATTTAAAAACATTGTCCTGAGAAGGGTTCCATAGGTGTCACCAGACTGCCAGAGGGGTCCAGGATGTTAGAAAAAGGCTAAGAATATGTGCTTTAGTTCATTTGCATTAGTGTTGAAACAGTCAACCAAATAGAGACAGCTTATTGTTAGACTCACTGATTTTGACTTTGTGATACTTTAGGCAGGGATTGGACTTAGCTGATTCTTTATTCATTGTAAAGTGATAAGATTTCAAAATTAAAAGGAAAACTGGAGATCATCTATTCTAACTATTTACAGACTAGAAAAGGGTCCCATGGAGCTTACATGATTTCCCCAAAGTCACACAGTTAGTGAGCCTGAATTCAAAACCAGCCCCTTGCTCTAAAACTAGTGTATTTTCTGTTATACTACTCCTGGCATATGGCTGAAGTTTACCTTTTCTTATCCAATTCTTTCTTCATGGTAGGACTGTAGAATTTTAGAGTTGGTAAAGAAACTACTATTTACAGATGAGAAAACTGAGTACTAGAGTTCCCCAAGGTGACACAGATTCAGGAAAGTTGCATTCAAAACCAATTCTGCTTCCAATTCTAGTGTCTGTTCTACCACATCACTCTCAACAATAGAAGGCACTTAATGAAAATTTGTCAGTTGATTTATAAATAATTCTATGAAGGAATGTTTAAAAGACTATAAAAAACAAAGTACCCTTAAACACTTCAGAGGTGTTCCTAACATATACAAATGATTACTATTTTCTCTAAAACTATTAGATAATTTAAAATCACTATTCACTTCAGCAACCCCCTTAACCTTTACTAGGCAGTATTTTGTTAGCTTCTTTTGGTATACTCTGTATAACTGGAGGAATGCAAACTGTGTTTCTTTTAAGATACTCAGTAATTCAGGCTTTTTTTCATTAATTCTAATAGGCTTAGACCTCAGTGAGTCCAGATTGGTGGAGTTTAATGGAAATGCTTTGAAAAAAGGACATTTTGAAAACAAGCTATTTAGGAAGCCTATCCTTAATGATCAAAAGCACAGGTGTGGAATCTTTAAGGATTATCTACTATTTTGTTGAGTACTTGCTGTTATTTGGAGGTTAGTGTAAATATAGTTGAGATCAGAATTCTAAATGGAATCTTGACCCCATTACCCAGTATAATGAATACTCTTAATGTTAGCCTTTGAACATAATTCCCTGGCTTTGTTTATCCCTTCAGAATTTTTAAAGGGGTCTTTTCAGCCCCACCAGAAAACAAATTGCCTAATCAAATGAATAAATTCTTTTATGACAGTTTTCAGATAGGTCAGCCTCTGTACAGCATGATCTCCATTGCTAAGCAAAGTAGAAATTTGGAGAAGTATGCAGTTAATTGTGGTTTTGATAGTAAATGGAAATTTCAAATCAAAACTTTTCTGTTGCCTTACTGACTAACAATGCCATCTCTAACTTTCTTTTTCTCTACAAAGATACTCTTCACTCTAATGGGGGATTACATCGACGGGAATCACAAGGTTCCATGTCTTCTGCTGCAAGCCTTGACCTGGTAAATTATGGCTTTTCAGAAACAAAATTAATTTATCTTTAAATGATGATAAAATCTTATTTATGAAACTAGTCATTGTCTGTGCTATTGTTAGCACCAGAATTCATAAGAATTAAAATTTGTCTTATAACCCCCCCAAAATACAAATTGCCCCATTTTATTACTGAAAGTTGGCATAATAGAAGTGAATATTCCAGTTTGGGTAGGTGTTTTCTCTTTTATGTGCCAGTCGACACATATTTATTGAGTACTTACATACAAAGTCAACCAGTTAGTTCATAGACATTTATTAAACACTTAACTATGTGGTGAGCATAGTAATGGGGAAGCAACATGCAAATACCTACATAGATACAAGACATAGACAATCAGGCATTTTTGGAAGTAAAGGATATGGTCTCTTCCCTCAAAGGAGAGGGTGGAGGAATGCCAGGTCTAGGGTCAGAAGACCCCCACTTCTAGCTGTGTGACCTTGGGTAAGTCCTTTAATTTCCTTTCATCTCAGTTCCCTCACCAAGGGAGTTGATCTTTGTGATCTCTGAGGTCTCTTCCAACTCTCAATCACCCTAGGCTGTTTGAAGACCTTAAATGAGCTAAAATTTGCTTTCTGGCAGCTTACCCCTGTTACTCCTAGTTACACACTTTGGGGACAAGCAGAACAAAACAGAGCCCTCTTCTACATGAAAACTTGACAGCTGCGATGTCCCCCTAAACCTCATCTCTAGGAGAAATATCCCCAGTTCCTTCAGCTGATCTCCATATAGTGTGGCCTCCAAGCTCTCCTGGGAGGAAGATTTTGTCAAACAGGTGCAGCATAACAACCTTTAAGATTCTGTAACTTATCACCTTGATCATATCCTTCTCTTAGTACAGCCTCACATCACAACTTATACAGGATGTGCCCAAACTGCAGGAGATCACATGAAAAATCTGAGGATTTCAGGGACTTGCCCATGCAGTACAAGTTAAAAATGTCATGTGGCATCCAAAGAGACGTGGAATCCTTATCTTACTTTGGAAATTGACAGTTTGTAGGAAACACTTCCTTAGACTTTAAGGGTTTATAATTGTGGAGGTGTATCGAACCTTTTCCACTGACACAGACTACAAATGTACATATCGCTTAGTATTTGATCTTTGAGGGTTGAAACTAGAAAATGTATTGCTTTACATGCATGCAAACTGGGGATTAGCCTCCGGGTTGAGCCAGACCATTCCTGAGATTCCTAGCAGGCAGCCTATCACTTGGCAGCATCATTGGCACAGCCTTCAGGAACCTTCCATACCCTGAGGAGGCTCTTATATAGGACTTCAGTAACATTGTAGAGAGTTGTCTTAGAGAAAATATTCTTATCATCAGCAGTTCATATTTTTGCAGTTTCCAGGTCACAAAGCACATTCCTCATACCAACTGTGGAGGGTAGATAGTGCACAAATGATGACTCCCATTTTACAGATGATTATGCTGAGACACAGAGAGAGGAGATCACTTGCAATAACAAGGTGCCACAGCTTGTTGGTGTTGGAGTTGACTCCATATATATCGCTTTTTCCATTACACTATGTAGAATTTTATTAACTACTGTGTGTGGAGACCGTCAGCTTTAAAAAAGCTCAGAAAGGCCGCATTGCTATAACTACTGGACCATTTATTGAAGTGGAATCTCTTCTTGGAGGTTTTTTGCAGAATTTCCATAGGATATAGGAAGTAGTCTTATAGTGGCTCACAGTTGACGTGCATGTCAAGGAAGTGTTATGTTCGTAAAATGTAGTGTTTTTTTTTTTAAGAGAATTCAGGATTGTCATTTTGCAACTTATGAGAATGCTTCTCTGCTTGTGAGTCATGCCATAGGCCTTTACTGCCAGAGGAGGAGTGTGTATCTGCCCAAAGATTTAGTGCACACAGGCCTGCCACTCACAAGAGCTGCATTTGGAGCTGATGAAAAGAGTGTTGTGAAACTACCCAGCCACCGGGCAGTATGTCCAGTGGGGGAGATGCTTACAGCATTCTCAAGGAATCCTTTTGTTGTGATGGGAGTCAGTCGCTCCTACCTCTGTGCCTTTGTCTGCATAGTTGACCACACCAGCAATGTCTTTCCCCCACTCCTTGCTCTGCTTGTTTAAGTCTTACCCATCCTTCAGGGCCTAACTCAAGATCACCTCTTCTAGGAAGGCTTCTCTGATTTCTTCAGCCTGTAATGATTTCTTCCTTTTTTTAACATGTAAAGCAGTTATCATCTGTGGCACTTCCTCTTACATTGTTTTATATCATTATGTAGCAGAGTAGTCTTAGAGCAGGGGTGGGGAACCTGCTGCCTTGAGGTCACATGTAGCCTTCTAGGTCCTTGGGTAGAGCCTTTTAACTGAGTCCAGTTTTTACAGAATAAATCCTTTTATGAAGGGAATTTGTTCTGTGAAGTTTGGATTCAGTCAAAGGGCTGCACTTGCTTGGAGAAAACCTCCAAGTGCTATGGAAATGGGACTCATTGTTATTGTCGTCCATACCAACATCTAACTTGCCTGTCCCATGTGTCCTCTCTTCCTAAGATGACAGTAAGCTACTCAAGGACAAGAATTTTTATCTTATAGTTTCTTTTGCATAGTGTTGACCACACAGTAAGTACTCAATTAAAAATTTGTTGGATAAATCAAAGAGTTGCAACCTATCACTCACTGCTTTGGGGAAATTAAAAGAGGCAGTGTCTGGTGTCATCTTTATATGTGAAGGGTATTAAAATACAGTATCTCCTGGTTTGGAAGGAGGTTGTTAGGGAGTGAACCTTTGCCATTAATCTTTTTTATTTTTTTGGTGAGATAATCAGGGTTAAGGATCACACAGCTAGTGTTTTAGGTCAGATTTGAACTTTGGTCTTCTGGATTCCAGGACTGGTGCTCTATTTACTGCATCATCTAGCTGTGCCTCCTCTCCCATTAATACTTAAAATAAAAAAATGGTGCTTGTACTATTGCTTATAAATGCTTAGTAGGCTTTCTGCATGAACAGTACTGTCTAGATTTGTTAGACTTCTCACTTTTAGGTAGATGACTACTAGTTGACAATGAACCAAGTAACTGTGATTGTCTCAACTGCAATCAAACTGGATGAGCCCAGTGTCATGTTCTCACTGTCTATTTGTCTGAGTTTGAAACAAGTTAATTTCACATATAAACATTAGAAGGTTGGCTCTCAGGTCCTATGTTGTTTTGAGCCTGGCCACTCATAGATACCATACTATGTGTGGAAGGCTGGCTGCCTTTCTTGGTGTGACCATGCCCAAGTAACCATGAATCCTTAGCAGAGGGTCCAACTAGAGACCCCGCGAAACTCCCAAGTGCCACCCAATCAGATTAAACAGGAGTTGGGAAATGTTTTGCAAAATAAAATAACAATATAATACAACCTAGAAAATATTAGTTTCTGGTTTTCCAAGTCAGTATGCAGTCACACATCCGTTTTGATTAAATTGGACGCCACTGCCTTAGAGTATCTATATTAAGCTGTTGAGATAGATCACAATTTGCCTGACTCAATAAATGTTCTTCAGCTGAGATAGCTTATTCGCTTTCAGTATCTTATTCATGTTTCCTTCTCTTCCTTTCTTAAGTCGGAAACCTGTAGGGTCTCAGTGACTGAAAAAGACAAGTCTTCCAAGCACTGCTGCATAAACCTTCCCGATGGATCATCGTGTGTGGTGGTTGTGAAATCTGGATTCTCAATCAAGGAAATATTATCTGGGCTGTGTGAGAAACATGGCATCAATGTGGCTGCGGTTGATCTTTTTTTAGTAGGAGGGGACAAGGTACTTGGTGTTCACTTATGATTTTTAAAAGGATCCTAGGCTTATCAGTGGAGTGCAACAGATGGTGATTTATTTGTCTTGTTAAAAAAAAATTCTAGCAAAATATTTTCTCCTTTTTGACTTTGTTCTAACTTTTAATGTCTGACCCTGTTTGCTTAGTATTTCTTATGCAAACAATGTCTCTTGAAGTAGCCCAGATTATGAGAATTATGTTATGTTGCTTCCTGCAAGCTCCCAAAGCTATTATTAGTTTTAGATGCAAAGAATGCTAACTTTTCTTTCTCTTTTGATGGACTATTTTTGAAGCTGTGCTTTTGTTCTCTGCACAGCTGTGCATTCCATTACATATTGTTCAATATTCCAGGGGAAGATGCTTGTTCCCACTTTAATTTTGTTTGCTTTTGTTCTTTTCACGTGCCCTAAAGCCGTTAGTGCTGCACCAAGACAGCAGCATCTTGGATTCCAGGGACCTGCGCTTAGAAAAACGTACTTTGTTCCGGTAAGAGGAGAAAATGGGTTTCAACTTAGCCAATGTCTCTAAGAGTTATTATAGTTGCCTTTATGACTAAGTGAAAAATAGGCACTACCTTTGTTATGTGTGTGACTACTAAAAAACTATACAATGTAAATAACAAAGCAATACTTTTAAACCAGTTCTACCCTCAATATGCTGTTAGTCATCAAGGGCCGGACAGAAACCTAAAGAAAACCCAGCAAGACTGGCCATGGAACAGAAAGGCATCAGGTGTCATGGCGGGGCCACGTGGGACTGATGATTCTCCCCATTTTTACTACTGCTCTGCTCTACTCTGGGAGTAACTTCCTTAGAACATGCCTGATTAACCAGGGAAGAGCCTGGGAGAGGACTCAGAACAGCAGCCTTGACTTCTTTGTATTCAAGTAAATCTTTTTAGTGTCTTCTTGGTACCATCTCCTAGTGTGGAAGAAAGAACACTAAATAAGAAAAAAAGAGAGGCCTTGGTTTGTATCCTGATTCTGCTACTTAATATTTGTGGGACCCTATACAAATCTGAACTTCAGTTTCCTCATCTGTAAAATGGGTATAGCAATCCCTGGATGCAACTTGCCTAATAGTTATGAGGAACATAGTTTGTGAACTTTAAAGTGCTATACAAGTATGAGGTACTATTAAACCTCTACTTCCAAAGAGAAGAATTGGGTTAAATTTTAAAATAATTTAGTTATATAAGTAGCTAATTGCTTTTCTTGCTAGGTATTATGCACACCATGAGGACTTAATATCAATCTGAAAGAAGTCATTTTCAGATTCACTCCTTGGGAATTTTAAAAAAAAAGTTATAATGCATATAATTGAAAGTAAGAAGATATTGATGACATGGAGCAGATGTCTTAATGAAACATTATTATTGATAGCAACTGTCTTTTTAAGTGAAGATTTCTATAGATTTAAATGTATTTGTCACAAATAGTTTCTCAGCCCATTTCCATTCCTTTCCTCAGGCTTGATCTAGTCCCAATTAATAGGTCAGTAGGACTGAAGGCCAAGCCCACCAAGCCAGTCACCGAAGTCTTGCGGCCTGTGGTGGCCAAGTATGGTTTGAATCTTAATGACCTTGTGGTGAGACTAGTAAGTATCTTTTAAATTATGCTTTCTGTTCAGCATTACTTGCCGGTAAATTAAATAAGCAAATACTGTTCAATGAATTTTTCTCATCTTAACATTCTCCATTTTTCTTATAAATGATAATCTTCAGTATATGAGAAGAACCATGGTTTTGTCAGCATGGGTAATCACTCCTCCAGTGCAGATTGCAACCCCTCTAAACATCAAGAAAGTGTTTCATATATCACTGTGGCCAAGGAAAGTTTATCCTCTGGTGATAAGCCTGTCTGAACTGAGCTAGGCTGGCCTGAAGATAACAGATACACACTCCATCTGTGGTGGAGTTCATATTTGAAACCTTGCCAATTTGAGAGTCAAAAGTTACTTCTACATGGGAATGAGGCATTAGGGAAAAAATAAGAACATGGTATAAAAGATTCTGAAGGCTATTTTAAGATGGATAGACCACTAGTGTGTTCTCATTTGCTTTGGGTGTCATGTAGTAGACCTGAAAGAAAGAGCCTTAGAGACTGGGCTTCTCATTTCAGTTTTGCCATTTACTGTGAACTTGAACCAGCCCCTTGTCCTCAGAGCCTGTAAAATCAAGGAGTTAGGCTAGAGGATCTTTGAAGGTTCCCCCTGACCCTCTCTGTGCATGGTTAGCCAGGATCATTCACTGCATGGCTTTTATTTCTCATGGTTTTGGTTTGTCAACATTACCTTGATCCCTCCCACTGCTCAAGCCATTACATGTGTTGTGGGCAGCGAGGAAAGGTAGATGATTCATTTTTGTTTTTCACCTGTACAACAATTCTAAAAAAATATATATTTACTTTTAGTTATTCCCAGGCTCTTTTCCCACCAGCCTAACCTTCCCCATCTGGTACTGAAATGCATTCCTTCTGCTCATTAGTACGATAGCTTTGAACTCTGGAGTACTTGACAAGATGAAATCATATCTGCAGCCACAACGAGAGGGGTCAGGGTCTGTCTCTTCCTAAGAAAAGGATAGGGACTTTCACTGGTCAGGAGAACTCCTGGGTGAAGAGTCTCTCTCTACCAATATAGGGAGTCACTTTCTCTGCAATTCACAGTCTTAAAATAGTAGCTTATAGCGTTGGGAGGTTATGGGTCTTCCTAATTTCAGAACCAGTTCTCCAGCTACTATGCCATTCTGTCCTAAGAAGAGCATGGAGAAAAACCCAATAGAACTATAGTAGACTTTAGCCAGATTTAGTGAACTGTAAATTTCCCTTCCTGGCATAAAATTATGCCTTTGTTATTACTTAACCACTCAACGGCCACAAGTCTCTTATTGTCAGTTATTTCAGATGTTACATTTGACACACTTTTTAGCCACGAGTTCCTCTGAACGGATACTAGAATGTCCCCTCTCATTCAATGTTCTATTTAAATTTGAGTTTGGCATAAACTTCGTGTGCTTTGTCACAGCCTAAGAGTTTAACATTTGACAGTAGGAATTCATTCTGTCTCTGTAGCTCAATGACTGAGTATGTAATCATAGATCAGGAAGGAATCTTATGAGGGGATCGTGGCCATCCTACTGCCACAAACAAGATAAAAGCATGGAATCTGAGGACTGGAAGGGACCTCAGCCTGCACCTGAAGAAGAATTCCACATAAGTGGTTCTCCACTGATGGGGAACATCTTCCAAAGCAGCACACGCTACTTTTGAAAAGCTCTCATTCTTAGCAAGTTTTTCCTCATATCAAGCCTAAGTCTGCCTCTTTGGATTCTCTGTTCTTGTTCCCGGTTCTGGAATGATGAAGAACATTTTATTAGAGGACATTTTGAACTGGTTACCTCATAGTCTTTTCAAACCCCAAATATCCAAAACAGATCTAATTGTTTTCTCTACAAATCTTCCCCTATTCCTAAACTTCTGTTTCTGTTGGGAATTTGACCATGCTCCCAATATGCAGGTTCACCGTCTCACAGTCCCTCATCTCAAATATTTCTTGCCAAGGTTTATTGATTCTTACTCTGCGCTATCTCTTAAATCCATCCTCTTGTCTCCATTCTCGTGGTCATCTTCCTACTTCAGGCTCTTATCACCTCTTACCTGGAGTATTACAGGAGCTTCCCTGATTGGGCTCCTTGCCTCAAATCTCTTCCCTCTTCCATCCCTCCTTACATGGCTGCCAGTAGTACCAAATTCAAATAGAAATGGGCCACAAAGCCATACATAGGGATCCCTGAAAGCCTCATATTGACTTAGAAAATCCTATGTTAACATTACTTCTATTCTGTTTTACTTTTATTTTATTAAATATTTTCTAATTACATTTTAATCTGGTTTGGTTCGCGTTGTAGACCCAAGGGCTTTGCTTTGATGCCTCTGACTTATATACACTAGGGAAGAGTCTAATATAAATACATTGGCAAACAACAGACCCAAATTTAGAAACAACCTGGTCAAAATTAAGTAGTTAAAACTAAATTCTACAAGGTATCTTTATCTGTAAAACTATTTTTTTTGAAACCATGAAATCTCAATTTAAAATACAATTTGAGCTGGTATTTATTTCTAAAGAAACAAACCTTCCTACTATATATATTAGCAAGCACTTAAAACATTATCCAGCACGTAATAAACATTTAAATGCTCTGTCTATACCTGAATCTATTTATCTACTGAACAGTAATTGTCTTTCAGATGTAACAGTAGGAGTGAAAAATAACCAAATTGATTTTTCAGTTCTGTGGTATTCCTAGAAATTAAAATATCCTATAAATTGATAACAGTTTAAGTCCTTGGACAATCTCGCTGCCACCTCAGTTTTACATTTCAGATATCCGCTTGCTTGACAAGAGTTTATTTGTACTCTAAAACACTGTGATCTGCCCTCAGAGTGGAGAAAAGGAGCCGCTTGATCTCGGTGTTCCTATTTCTAATTTGGATGGACAAAGAGTGATCTTAGAAGAAAAGGATCCCACTAAAGGGAAAGGTAAACACACAGTAGGACATTCTGTTTGTCCGCCTATCCATCTGTTTCATCCTATATCTCCGGTGTGGGGGGGTCACTAAGGGACAAGGGGCATTGCCATAGCTGCTCCCTCCCCCCAGGAACTGCATCCTGCTTGCAGTCGTAGGAAAGAGGGAAGCCCTCCCTGTGGTCTAATGGCATCCCTCAGTGGGCTTTGGAAGGACCACCTTCCTCAAGAATGTTAATATATTGATTTGAATATTATTAACTGCCCTTCCCCTCCAAACGGCTTGTGTAAAATGAGTGAGGACTATAACCCCATAATCAGGAATATTTTTCAATGTATATATTATATATTATATTATATACATTCCCAGCTGTCTGGGAAAATATATATGTATATGCATATAATGTGTATGTGTTTTCCCAGAGATTTCATTTTAGGCGGTTTCCTATACTCATGTACAGTCTACATTTAGATCAATATGGTACTTTTTGTGTGTACATATGTTATCTATATGAGTCCAAATGCATTGCATTTCCTAAACAATGTCTAGAAAAAATCGTTGCTATTCTTATTGGCTTTTATTTTAATATACTCATGCCTAAGTATTGGTCTGATACATGCAAATGAAGATTGCCATTTCTTCCCCAAAAGAAGTCTAGTCTGCTGATTTCATTCATGACAAAAGAAGTACTTTTCAGTATTTGAATACATGAAGCCAACGAGACACATTCCTTCTTTATTGTGCTTCTTTTTTTTTGTATTGAGGGAAAAAAAAGCTCAAAAGATTTGGCCAGATCCTCTTTTCGTTTGTCCCCTGCCATCATTTCCTCTTCTTTAACTTTAAGGGTTTGGATTAGAGAACCTCCAAGGTTATTTCTTGCTCCCTCTAACATTCTGCAGTTCCCAGAAGATATTTATTCTTTTGAATGACCTCTCTATAAAATACGTTACAGATATCTTTAAAAAGACAATGTTTAAGAAAAACATTTGCTTTTAACCTTTCTACTTAGAAGGTTAATCTCACTTTCAAAGACAACCTAAGTATAATTGAATTTCAGTGTTTGGATGGGTTCATGATGTCCCAGAATTATAAAGATATCTCATTATGTTTAGTATTCACAGACAAACAGAAAGGTGCATCAGCCAAACAGAATATAGCTGTAATTCCCAGTTCCAGAAATCACTCTGCTACGGTAATACTTTTCACCACCTTTGTTCCCTGCATTTCATCATGGTTGTAAGTGTGTCTGTAGAAGGGGAAACTTTGGGGCACCATGCCAAGCACCACCCCTGGCCCCAACTATAAATATACATGTTTCTGTTGACCTCACTAACAAGCTGTGTTTCTCCTTTTCTCTGGACCCAGAATTGGAGGGACACAATTCTGTCGGGGATTCTTGGCCTTCCTGCAACTGCTCAGTTCATTTCATTTGTAGGCCAGTCATTCAGCTTAGAATTGAACCATTGCCCTTTCTTTTCTTATGGTGCTGCTTGGGGTTTAATAAAGCTATGCTTGATACAATCTCTACATTTTGTGGGGTTTAATCGGTATGTGTAAAATCTATAACTCCACAATCTATATTTAAAATGTTTCTTGTCTAACAATGTATTCAGTGTTTGTTATCATGTATCTCAAATGTAAGTAGTACTTTGACTTTCCTTCTGATACAGGGAGAGGAAAGAACACTAGGCAAGTCTAATTCTATTAAAATAAAAGGAGAAAATGGAAAAAATGCTAGGGATCCCCGGCTTTCAAAGAGAGAAGAATCTATTGCAAAGATTGGGAAAAAAAAATATCAGAAAATTAATTTGGACGAAGCAGAGGGTATGTGAACTTTTTAAAACTTCCACGTGTTTTAGTAAATGCAATAACAGTTTTCAAGCAAAATTATTAAAAATCATTGTTTTTTCTTAACCATTTGGAAAATTAAATTCCTTTCACTCAAGAATATGCATCTTCCATTGTCATATTAGCATATTTATATAATTGGTGTAACTCAGAATAGGATAAAACCTCATTAATTTGGATTATTAATCACTGGATTTATTTTAATGAAAGGCTATGGTATGACTCTTTGTATTAAACAAATATTTATTAAGCAATTGTTATGTGTAATGCAGTATATTAGAGGTGACATGGATGGTTTCTGCCCTCTAAAAGTTTACACCTAGTAAATAGAGGAGATAAGGCACACACAAATAAATATGAAATTAAAATATGACAAATGCTTAAGAATACCAGTGCTGAGAGCTCAACTAAGGAAGGGATGCCTTCCGTCTTGAAAGGAAACTTTAAGCAATATTTCATGGCATTCAATCTGAATCTTGAAGGAGGCATAAGTTATTGACAGTTAGAGATGTTTGGAGAGGGCATTCCAGCCATAGAGGACAGTGTGAACAAAAGTATGGAGGCAGGAGAGACTAACCCATCTATAGGGACTGATAAGAAATCCAGATTTTCTGGAACATGTAGTATTGAATGGGTGATTAATGGGAGAAAAGACTGAAAAGCGGGGTGAAGCCTGATTATAGAGACCCTTGCATATGGTAGAAGCTTAAAAAATGTTTACTGAGTTGAATTGAATTGAGTGCCAAGCAAAGGATTTTGGAATGAAATCTGTGCAACTTAGAAGGCATTGAGAGTTTGTGCTCTGTAGAATGAAGGGTCTCAGCAATCAAGAAGATAAAACATTGGTGATCAGTAGCATCTTCACACAGTGTACTCAAATTCTGAAGGAATAACTCCCTTACCTAGGCTAAATGTGCTGCTTGCTACCTTGTTTACTCTGTTAATTTGCTTATCTAACCCTTTTTGTCATGGATAGCTCAAACCTAAACTTCTACCCAGTCTAAATGGTACCCTAAATTGTAAAATTAGTTGCATCCAAATTAATGAGGTTTTATTATACAGCTTTTAAGCAGTTTTGACCGTGGTTTACTTCCCATCAATATTTGTGGGACTGATAAAGATCTTTATTTACTCATGAAAATCATTTTTTAAAAAGCCATATGGTGACCTATGGTTAGCATCAGATCTTTTTGCATTTCCTTTATAAGTGAAAGATGCTATTGAAAAGATTAAGGGGAGAAAGAGGTAACTGTCTTTATATAAAACCTCTTTCCTATAAAAAAAATGGTACCAAAGGAAAGCAGAGGGATCTGGGGGTCTGATCCCAGCTCAGCCTCTGATTTGCTGTCTAACCTTGACCAATCTGGGCCCCAGTTTCCTCTTTTACAACATGAGAATGGACTCAATGATCTCATAAGCATTGAAAACTGTCAGAAAGTTACAACTTTTACCATAGTTGTAACCAAAAGCTTAAATTTAGTTAGTATAGCAGTTAAAAATGTGTCTTGTAACTAACCCTTACTAACTTTGTTGTAAATATATGACATGTGTTAACCTCATTCTTCACCAGGTAAGTAGTTTGTGGTATTTTTGTCATACTGAAGTTAAAAATTAGAAAACTTCACTTTGATGGTGTATGTCCAAGGAGTATCAGATTTGTGATTTTTGTATTCTAGCAAGATATTTTTAAGGGACTAAAAAGGACTTAAATGACACCTTTTGGACATGCACTAGTTTGAGACTAGATAATGGCTTCACTTGTGACTCACGTTCAATCTTGTGCCTTGTGTAAGGGGTGAAAATCCAATCCTGGCAGTAGGACATCACAATTTTATATTTATTCAAGATGGAAAAAGTGTCCAAAGGTGCTGTAAGAGCTCCCTTGTTCTGGGGAGGAAGCAGAAGGAACAGAGCTGTTGTTCTTTTGGTGCAGTGTCCCTCCAGCACACACAACACCAGAGTGGTAGAGGCAGGGCCTACATTTAAGTAGGTAGTTGGTAGTCTGGACCCTGAACACTGGAGGAAAAGGGGTGGCCTCGAAGGGAAGGCCTTCCTTGTCTACCCGTCTACACAGGCACTTGTCAGCTTCCTTTTAGAAAGGTTGTTGTACTTGAGAGCCAAGAACTCTGCAACTCTTCCTGATTATTCAGATTTCTATGATTTTATAGCTAGTGGGAAATTGGTCCATGAAACCAAATGGTTTTATCAAGGGATACTTTATTGTCATTCCAAATTATTAATCTGAGTCATGTTGTGGGTGGGGAGAGTAGGGTCCTGGAAGAGCGTCATTGAGAAGGGGAGGTTCCTGAGATTAAGCACCATTTTGTGGGGCTTTTCTGCTATAGAACAGTCTCATTCCTTCTTGTCAGGGACATGGCAAAGCTTTTAGCAATTCTTTATTACCATATATACCGATGGTTCCTCCTTGCTCCCACAATGTTAAGGATCTCACTACTTAAGCCCACTCTGGGATTTGTGTTGTAGAGGGATGCTACAGAGCTTTTACAAAGTCATCCAAGGAAAACAGTGACTATAGCCCTTTGGATAAAAAGGCGAAAGGAGAGAAATTTGAAATAAAATTCCTTGCTTTGCTCTTGAGTTGAAATGAGATTCTAAGTGACTCATTTCCATGGGCTTCTCTTCCAGTTTTTAAATGGAGACACTATTTGATCAGTGTCTTGGTTTAAGCCTTCAGGTGTTAAATGACAAATACTTTTTAAAGAAAGGTAAAAAACAAATCTTCGTTAAATGGCACACCTCTGTTTAATTGGATCACCCTCTATAGGTACAGAGGTTTTAATATGATTATGCTAAAATATAAAGATATTGAGTGACTCTCAGGTGATGTGGGAATTAGTGTAAAATGTTATTGAATTTTTAAAATGTGTCCTGAAAAAGTTCAGGCATCTAGATTTTCATAAATCTTTGTTTTTAGGTACACATGTATAGCCGTTGTAAACTCTGATGACATTCCCTTGTAGGGGAATCTCTAGTAGCTCTGCCTTTAATTATGAGTGAGTAGTCCTCTAATATGAAATAGGTTCCTGATTAATGTAGCCCTTCATTCCAGGGCGCTAGAACTACAGGGCAGCAGGGCCTATTGGGAAATAAATTTGGTGATTGTTGACACTTATCAGTGATAAGTTTTCTTTAAAATGGTCAATATGGGTTTTTCCCCCAATAGAGTTTTTTGAGCTCATTTCCAAAGCTCAGAGCAACAGAGCAGATGACCAACGTGGGCTGCTAAGAAAAGAGGACCTTGTCCTGCCAGATTTTCTTCGTTTACCACCTTGCACAGCAGAACCAACTGCATCTACTCCTGCAACAACAAAAGGCCTGACCAAGAGAACTGTAAAAAATGGTAGCAAGGAGAAGGTTTTACAACCAAATGGGAAGCTGGACTCTCCTCCAAACGGTCATGAAAGTCCAGTGAAGAGCCCAGGGCCTGCAGAGAGCAAGCCCAGACCCACTCTGACTGCCCTCCACAGTCAGAAAACTCCCAGCGTACCCTTCAGTGCCCCATTGTCTCCAATTCCACATGTCCAAGAAGGAACGGCCTCCACACAAATATGGAAGAGGCAATCCAAGGAACTACATACCGAAGGCATACAGACTATAGATGATGAGAATGTTGCCGACTTAACACTTGTGGGTGAAGGAGATATCAGTAGTCCTAACAGCACTTTATTACCACCTCCTCCAACCCCACCGTCAGATGTTACGAAACTTACTGAAGCCAACTCCTCACCCCCAACTCCTCTGACAGATAAACAGGAAAAACCTGGATATCAGAGAGCCGTTTCAGGTATTTCTAGATTTTAATTTTTTCCTCTACACTACAACTACTTTACTTTTTCACTGTTATGCCAGTATTCTATATCCATTTTTCAATTTTAGAAGTCCAAATTAGGTAACCTTTCTGCACCATACATTTTTGAGTTGGAAGTTTCTTTGTGACAGTCTCTTCATCATTAAAATACATTTGGTTGATTTTTTAAATGCATTTTAAAAATGTTGAGTGCTACGAGGTCTGAAATTGGTAAATAAGAGATTATTGGGTTATGCAAATTCTGATAAACTTTAATATCATGAAGATTTTGCTAAAAGGATAAAGTACTTGCTGACCATGAAAGCGGCCTCCTGCTCTAAAAATGTAGACACAACAATACTTCTGGTAATCGTTTTTGGCCCACTCTTTCTAGAAGTGAAAAATCATTGTAGGTTCCTAGATGTCCTAATCTTGCTGTTGGTGTAATTAACACTAAATAACCAGTTAAAAGCAACAACAAATCATTGCTACTTAAATGCAGTAGAAACTGTTGAAAATCAAATCATTGAGGAAATTCAATCAATTTGAAATGGTAATGAAAGTCCAGTGAAGAGCCCAGGCCTTCAGGAAGCAAGCACTGAGTCAAAAATTGGGAAAATTTAAAGTTTTATGGTCTAAGACCTTTTCAAAAAAATATTACTTACCACTAGTATATCAAGTAAGAAAAAAAGTGGCATTTAATTTCTGGCAGTAGGAATAAGCACAGTTAATGGTATGCATTTGGCTAGAATTCATTTTAAGTTGAGTTAGTTTAAATTTAAAAATTTAAAAAAAACCATAATTTAGGGCAGTATTTTCCCTAAAATCAGAGTGTGAAATTTGGTGTTGTCCAAAAGTATACAATATGCTTTTGTAGCAAATGCTGTTTCCATGTGCTGCAGATGTTCTAAATGGAAGTGTGACTTATGGCACACACATGATTCTGTCATCCATCAGCATATAAGCATGTTCAGAAAAAAATTTTCCAGAAACTGTATTCATTTTTACTTTCACTGAGTTAATTGTGCCATGATTTGTCAAACCACCATTTCTTTAATGTAAGATAGCATTAATATTTTTAATATATATTTTTACATGGTGAAGTCTGTTGTTTCTTTTATGTCTTATCAATGAGATGTAAATACTGTCTGCATTGTTATATTCTTCTCTATGGCAATGTGAATGAGTTCTTTGGCTCTATAGCATTCATTTCCATAAACTGACGGAAAAGATCTATGATCAATTGTTGACTGACCTGGAACCCAGGGCTTCCTGTTGAGGACATATGAAGTGCTTATTTTCAGTGTATTTTATGTACATATGTATAGATCTGTATCTCCTTTTCAGAATATGTTGTATACCCAAGTGGGTTTTAGTTTTTTCCTCTAAGTGCTAATATGACAACCCTTACCCTTGCAGCTTTAGAAATGGAGCATTTTAATGCATGCATTACATTTCTGTATAATTACTGAACTGTAGCTTTCACCTTTTCTGTTTTCTGCTCTTGCTTTGTAGATAGATATCTTTATGTAGTTTTTACATGTATTTTGTATGTGTTCTTTTGAGAGGAATAAACTCTAGATCTAATTACTCAACTGGTTTTATACTTTTCTCTTTTTTTATTTGATCATATTCTACTTATAGCAAACTGTAGCTGTCATCTAATTGAAAGCAATGAAAAATGTTTCCATGTGATTAAGTTAAATGTACTTTATGTGATGTTCTGGTACCTTTTTAAATGTTAATGGTACCAATCTAGATATAATATAAACTGTTATATGTGGAAACTAAAAATACTAAAGTAAAAACAAAGATCTATTTTCCTGTGGAAAGTGAACAGATTTGTTGGGAGACAATGGTATTGTAACAAAAATGATATAACCTTTGATATCCACCTGTGAAGTCTGAGGTTTAGAGGTTTACTCTGATCACCTCAAAGCTTTTTTTAAAAATTGTATTATATTTGATTTCAATTCCAGCATACATTTTTAGTAATCTTAGTCATGTAGTCATATAACAAATTCACATTAGTTGAGTGTTCTGGTCTTACCCTCAAATTGCCTTTCTTATTTGCCCATCTGCCTCTTCCCTTGTCAGTTATTTTTCATGCTTCCATAACTCTTCCATTAAATGAGAGTTCAATGAAAAGGAGTCAAAGTGAAATCTAAAAGACTTGTTATGTGTCGATAGTTTGTATAAGTTATAGTGAGAGGTAGAGAAAAGGGAGGGAATAGGATTTTGGACTATCTGTATGTTTCACATACCCCTGTTATTTCTTGTTTAAAAAAAAAACCTGAGAATTTTACATAGTGACGACATGAAAGGCTTGAACTGAAATGATTCAACATCATCTCTTTCAGGGGATCCTCAGAATTTGGCCTCCTGGAATAGTAGCATAGTTTTTCTAGATCTATACTGACTCTATCAGTACCAGACCTGAAGGCAGACATGTGTGAACTCTTGTTTTTAGTTTTCAACAGTCATTTCCATAACTACCAAATTTTCTCTCCCTCCCTCCCCAAGACAACATGCCATCTTATACGGGTTCTACACATACATTCCTATTAAACATATTTTCACATTAGTCATGTTGTGTAAAACAATTGAAATGAATGTTAGAAACCATAAGAAAAACAAAACATAACAAAGGAGAAAATAGTCACTTCATTCTGTGTTATGACTCCATAGTTCTTTCTCTGGATATGGATAGTATTTGGATCATGAGTTCTTTGGAAATGTTTTAGATCCTTACATTGTTGTGAAGGGCTAAGTCTATCAAAAACAGTCCTCGCACAATGGCTGTTACTGTGTATATAATGCTCTCCTGGCTTTGTTCACTTCACTCAGCATCAGTTCATATAAGTCTTTCCAGGTTTTTCTGAAGTCTGCCTGTTCGTCTTTTCTTATAGCAAAATAGTATTCCATTACATTCATATACTGCAGCTTGTTCATTCTTTCCTCAGTTGATGGGCATCTCCTCAATTACCAGTTCATTTTTGTACATGTGGATCCTTTTTCCATCTTTATGATCTCTTTGAGATACAGCCCTAGAAGTGGTATTGCTGGGGCAAAGGATATGCACATTTTTATAGCCCTTTGGGCATAGTTCCAAATTGCTGTCCAGAATGGTTGGATCAGCTCACAGCTCCGCCAACAGTGAATTAGTGTTCCAGCTCTCCCACATCTTTTCCATCATTTATCATCCTCCTGTTTTGTCATATTAGCCAATTTGATAGGTGTGATGTGGTACCTTAGAGGTGTTTTGATTTGCATCTTTTTTAAAAAATTATTTTGTTTGTTTTCAGTTCTCTACAGTCACTTCTATAGAGCTTAGATTTTTTTCCCCCTTCCTCCCCACTCTTTCCCCAAGATAACATGCAATCTTATATAGGTTCTACACATACATTCTTATTAAATACATTTTCACCTTAGTCATGTTGCATAGAAGAATTAAAATGAATGAAACCATAGAACAAAACATAATATGAGAAAATGGTCTGCTTCATTCTGCAATTCAATCCCATAGTTCTTTCTCTGGATATGAAAGACGTTTTGCCTCGAGTCCATTGAGAATGTTTTAGGTCCTTGCATTGCTGTGAAGGACTAAATCTACCAGAACAATTCCTCGCACACTGTGGTTGTTGCTGTGTACAGAGTTCTCCTGGTTCTGCTCCTTTCACTCAGCATATAAGTCCTTCCAGGCCTCTCTGAAGTCTTCCTGTTCATCATTTCTTATAGCACAATAGTATTCCATTACATTCATATATCACACATATACCACAACTCTTTAGCCGTTCCCCAATTGATGGCCATCTCCTTGATTTCCAGTTTTTGGCCACCACAAAGAGAGCTGCTATAAATATTTTTGTACATGTGTGACCCTTTCTCATTTTTATGATCTCTTGGGGATATAGTCCTAGCAGCAATATTATTGGGTCAAAGGATATGCACATTTTTATAGCCCTTTGGGCATAGTTACAAATTGCTATCCACAATGATTGGATCAGCTCACAGCTCCACCAACAATGAATTTGTGTTCCAACTCCCCCACAATCTTCTCCAACATTTATCATCTTCCTGTTTTGTCACATTAGCCAATCTGATAGGTGTGATGTGGTACCTCAGAATTGTTTTGATTTGCATCTCTCTAATCAATAGTGATTTAGAGCATTTTTTCATATGACTATAGATAGCTTTAATTTCTTCCTCGGAAAACTGCCTGTTCATATCCTTTGACCATTTATCAATTGGGGAGCAGTTTGTGTTCTTGTAAATTTGGCTCAGTTTTCTATATATTTTAGAAATGAGGCCTTTATCACAGATACTAGTTGTAAAAATTCTTTCCCGTTTTTCTGTTTCCCTCCTAATCTTGGTTGCATTGACTTTGTGCAAAACCTTTTCAGTTTAATGTAATTAAAGTTCTCCATTTTGCATTTCATAATATACTCTCTTGTTTGGTCATAAATTCCTTTACTCTCCATAAATATGACAAACTCTTCCTTGCTCCCCTAGTTTATTTATTGTATCAGACTATATACCTAGATTATGTACTCATTTGGACTTTATCTGGTATACAGTGTCAGGCATTGGTCTATGCCCAGTTTCTGCCACACTGTTTTCCAATTTTCCCAGAAGTTTTTGTCAAACAGTGAGTTTTTATCCCAGAAGCTGAGGTCCTTGAGTTTATCAAACATGGATTGATATAGTCACTGACTACTTTGTCTTGTGTATCTAACCTATTCCACTCCTCTACTCCTGTAGTTCTTAGTACCAAGTAGTTTTGATGATTGCTGCTTCATAATACAATTTAAGATTTGGTATGACTAGGCTACCTTCCCTGGCATTTCTTTTCATTAATTCCCATGATATTCCATCAGTTCTCTTAAAGGTTTAAAGCTTTTATTCTATACATTCAAATTGACCTTAGGTTTTGGTGTTATTTTTTTCCTAGCAGAAATTTCTTGGTATTTGTCAGTTCCCAGATCTTGGAATTTAAGACTGCCAGTGATTAGAAGGGCTTTTTAACAAAGCTCCATGGAAAAAATCTTTCTGAAGGAAAGAAGGCATGACCCAAGCCTGGATTGAAAATATTGAACAGGATGCTTGGGCTAGATCAAAGCCAGGAGGCTTGACAGGGGATCGGAAAGGAGTACATGGCCATGGGCCAAAGCCGGGGAAATCAATATGGAGCCAGTGAGAGCTTGCAATGAAAGAGAGCAGGAAGATCAGTGAAGTAGATGCCAGTGTGTTTCATGCAACTTCTCAGAATCAATTCAGTGACATTCTAGGATTTTAGAGTGGCATGCCCCTTCCTTACTTACTCTGCTGTATTGGCAATGCCCCTGGATCTCAGAAGTTCATTAGAAATCCATTAAGTACTGGAACAGTGTCAGTCATTTGGTAGCCTCTTTGAAATGCATTGTATTTTCTCTCCAATCCTAAGTAAATGTCCATTACCATCACCCTAATGAATGTTATTACATTTCAACAGTACTAGCCTTTTGATACAAAATTACCCTTTATCCCATGATTGAATATGTATCTGTATTTATCATCCTGATGTTTTTCTGACATTCCATTCATAGTGGAAGAAGGCAGCCAAGGCAGATAATATCCCCACTGTACAGGTGAGAAAGCTAAGGCTCATATACAGAAAGTGATAGAGCTTTAAGATTAGAACCTAGATTTCCTGTTTTCTGGCCCAGGGCACTATGTTTCCAAAGGTTGATCAGAAGAATCTTACCAGTTTTATTTAAAATCTGTTTAATCCATAGGAAGAAAATGATGTATTTTCAGCACTGGCTAACTTGATCAGCCAAGAGCCCTGCCAATAAATTTTCATTTCACACACTGGCTGGTTGTACTGATAAACCCTAGGCTTGGTAGTTCTGGAAGTTGACCTCTTCCTCTCCTCCCCTCCCCTCCCCTCCCCTCTTCTCCCTTTCCTTTCCCTTACCTGAGGGTATTCTACTCAAAGGAAGGTAAATTTTGATGGCCAAAAACTACCCAGTTACCTTGGAGTTTACTGGCTAGATGTAGTTCTCAAAGAGGGAACCTTAGACCCAATTCACTCTGGAGCTCTTGTATTGGACACTAATAGATCCCTGTCCAAGCACCACTTAATGATTATTTTTGGGGCCCTCCAGGCTCAGAGTGAATGTAAATAGTAACTTTCTCCTTTGTCCAGCAACCCTGAGAGTCTTCCCCTCCCAGATTTTTTTCATTTTTGTTTGTTTTGTATTTTGCATTTAAAAGGCCATCCTTGGACTTACTTCTTAAAGGGGCCTCTTCACTGAATGAGCCTTACCTCACTCAAAATGAGACCCTGAAAAGACCTTATCCTAAAAGGGCTAGAGTCTCTTATGGTATCCTGGGCCATCTATAGTTGTCCTGATTTTTATCTGGTCACTGGACCCGGATGATACTGGAGGAGACAGCCCTCCTTCACTCAAATCAAAGTCAGCTGCCTATCATGTCATCATCTCCTTGATGTCATGGTCCTCTAAGGGAAGGAAAGACAAACCACACACAACTTATTCCCTAAGCCTGGGGCTTATTCCATAATCAGGTCTGTGAATTCACTAATCAGAAAGTCAAATCTCTAGCTATCCAGCAGTCAAAATAAAGTCTTATTGGGGGAATTAGCCAAGTGAGTCAACCAAAGCTGAAAATACCTAATTAGTATCCAGTCCAACTAGTGTTGGATTGAAACAAGCTCTACTGAAAGCAGAATAAGATATTTTCTTTGTCGATAAGACTTCTGGTAAAATGTTAGAAAGAGATATTGGTTAATGGGAAGTCTACTGAGGAGGTTAGGGCTTAGGAAGTGTGTGTGAATAGAGAGGGTCTCCTGGGGGAACACTACTGAAGTATATAGCTAATAGTATTTGGATATTTTCTTTCTATTCTATGAACTCAATCAAGGGAGGATGACTTTCATCTTCTCCTAACCTCCAATGCCCAGCAGAGCTGCCTGCATTTGAAAAATGTTTAACATATGCCTGTCAAGTGAAGAAATGAAGGGAGGGAACATAGGAGGAAGGAAGGGATAAATGGAAGGAAGGAAGATGGAAATTCATGGTTCTAAATTATCCCTAAAATCCCCTCCAGTTCTAAGAGTCTATAATTTTGTGTCAGTCAATAAGTAGTTATTAAGTACTTACTATAGGCTAATCCAGGGGTGAGGAACCTATGGCCTCAAGGCCACATGTGGCCCTCTAGGTCTTTAAGTGCAGCCCTTTGACTGAATCCAAAGGGCTCTTAAGGATGTGGAGGGCCACATGTGGCCTTGAGGCCACAGGTTTCCCATGCCTATCTAAGCATTGTGCTATATGCTGACGATACAATTATAAAGAATGAAATACAATTATAAAGAATGAAATAATCCACACTCTTAAGAAACTTGCAGTCTATCATGGGAGACAACAGATACGTACATGTGAGCAGTGTGTATATATATATATATATATAATATATATATATATACATACACGCACACACACATATATATATACATATATAATAAATATGAGATAAATATAGTAAAGTTAGGGAGAGCAGTCACTATGTAGCCACCCTATATAATGAAACAGCTTTATGTTTTGAAAATGAATTAAAATTCTTTTGGGGAAGATTTGAAGGTTTAAAATCTTTCAAAATAAAATTTCTAACACATTTTAAAAGTCATATTTAAATTGCTTTTTTCCTTGTTCACTCTTGAAAAATAAGATTTGAAAGTTTTAACTAGCTGTACTTTTCTCCTTTGCCATTTAAAGGCTTTCTTCATACCATATGTCTGGCACAGTTCGTTCGGCTGTTGATGTTTCCTCCTGGGGCTGCATGAGAACGGCTGTTTGGTGTACTGGTGTGCTTTTTACTTTCCATGGAGCCGATTTGTTCATTTTGCTTCTCAGTCTCATAGCAGCAATTCTAGCACCCCAACCCTTACCCTGTGGGTTTGGAAGAGAGAATATATTTGTAACTTAGGGGACGGAGGCGGGTGGGGAGAGAACAGACTTCTCTAAAGCATGATGAATCTCAAATCGGCTACAGCGTTCAGTTTCTCACTGATCTCCCCATTACCCCACCCTTTGATGTGGCCACAGGGTTGTGCAATGATAAACTATCGTCTTTTATTTAAGGAGAAAATATTTAGATCTCTATCCTGTAAATAGCTTAAAGATGATAGTACACAAAATGATTTGAGTCTTGCTTTAGTCATGGAGTCACATTGTATTTAAGAGCCTAAGCTGTGGGAAACTATTACAGGCACTCCCTCCATATTAAAAATTCAAGCTCTGTGGATGCTTTCCTTTGGAGTTTTTATTATCGTTATTATTACCATAGCCTGCTTTGATTGCAGCATTGTCTCCACCGGGTAGGAAAACATTCATTCATTTTCATGGGTATTTCTTGAGCGCTATAGTGCATACAAAGATCTCTCTAAGTGGTAGCTTGCTCTGAAGGGGCTGTAACCTATGAAAGGGCAGAACCTTTTTCTATCTTTGTTTATAATTAAGAATTATAATATATAATATAATTATACATACTATATAACATAATTAAAAATCATAATTGTATTTAACATTAATGCTGGCAATCATCCTTTCAGGTAGCTAGCATGAGAATTATTGCAAGCAATTCATAAATGAGAAGACTGAGGCCCAGAGAAGTTAAGTGCCATTTGCTCATGCTCACACAACTAGTAAGCCTAAAGTCAGGATTTAAAACCAAGTGACCCTTCTCCATATCCAGCACTTTTCCTGTTGTTCTGCATGGCCTCTTCTTCACTGGATGCCTGCTTAGTCTGTAACAACAGCAATCATGGTTAACACTTAGTAGCACTTCAAGTTGGAAAAGCACATTGCATGCATTGACTCATTTGATCCTTGCCTGGGGAAGTAGGCATTTTTTTTTTGTTCCTTGTCATTTTTTCAGTTGCGTCTGTGTCTTTGTGACCCCTTTTGGGGTTTTCTTGGCAAAGATGCTGGAGTAGTTTGCCGGTTCCTTCTCCAACTCATTTTCCAGATGAGAAAACTGAGGCAAAACAGGGTTAAAAGTGAGTTGCCCAGGGTCACACCTCTAGTAAGTGTCTGAGGCTATAGTTGACCTTGTAAAGATGAGTCTTTCTATCTCCAGGGCCAGCACTGTATCCACTAAGCCACCTAGCTGCCCTCAGGGATTATTATCTCCATTTTAAAGATGAGAAAACTGAGGGTGAGAGAGGTTAAGTGATTTGTCCAGGGTAACAGGACTAGTGAGCATCTGAGGCAGGAGTCCAGCTCAGGTCTTCCACATTGAAAGTCCAGTGATCTATAGACAACTCTATGCTATGATTAGCAAAATATATAGAGCCCCTTTTGATAACCTTAGGGCTATAGTTGAGAATTTAAAATGTTATGCTCAGCGTTCATCCTAAGCAAAGAACCCTACGTATTAGTGATTGGGCAAGGCATATTTTTGGATCATTGATCATGTCACTGCTTAACATTCATCTCACCACTAAAGAGAAATCAACAGTTCTCAGTTTAGAGATGTGACCCAGTTTGCAGAAAAGCAGTAAAAACTGAAGATTTCAAATTTGTCCAAAATTTAGATTTCCCAAAGATATGAATTATTCATGATCTTTAGTAAGAATATCTGTGGATTAGTAATTAGTCATTTGGATAAGATAAATTAAATGCAAGAATATATTAAAATACCTGGAGCTTATCCAGTAGTTGCTTCAAATAAGAATAGAAAAAAGCTTTGGTGGTACCTCCCCCCCCAAAAAAGAAAACCCCAACATATGTAGAAAACATTTGTTATTTCTAGACAAATTTCTAAGAGTGAGGATGCATAGCTTGAGAAAGTAGAAAGAGTACCTGAAACCTGGATATTTGAGTTTAGACTCTTCGATTACAAGAAAGTCACTCCCTTGGCCTCAATTTATCCCTTTATAAAATAGCAATATAAGATAGCAGTATCTTTCTCATAGGGTTGACATAAGGAAAATGCTTAAAAACAATCTTGCTAGGTCTGAGGATATCTGAGGATATCAAGTTCAGTTTCTTGCACAGTATCAGAATAGATAAGTCAAAAGATCTTTTTAGGTTTCCCAGAAGACTGAAGAATGCCTTATTATCATAGTGTGTGTATGTGTGTATGTGTGTGTGTGTTTGTCTGTGTGTGTGTGTATGTATGTGTAAAAATATAATTACGTATTTTAAAAGTCCCTCTTGTATAATCACCTATCCTGGATATTGAAGCCTTTTTACTTAGGGAGAAATTCTTATGCCATCATAAGGAACCAATCACAAAGAGATTTGGGAAGTGGCCCATTCATCATCAGAGATTATACTAGAAAGTCCATCAGACAAGACTCATTGCTAGTTGAACTTGGTGCTTATTCGTCTAGTATTCCAACTCTGTAGACAGCAAAAAAAACCCCCATAAAACCAAAAACAAAGCCCTAGGCAACAAGAGGAACAGGGAAATATTCAGGACTGTTATCTAACTCTCATAGACTTAAAGGAGAAAGGGATTCTATCTTACCTGTCATTCTATTGGATTCCCTTTAGTCTTGGTTGGGAAGGTAGGACATTTTATTTTACATTGGTTCTGGATCTTTGGGAAGCTGATAATTAGGGTTTGGGTTTTTCTTTGTTTTTCAATAAAGAAACAGTTCCTGGGACCAAATTAAATCATTATTATTGATCTGTTTTATTTAGTTTTTAAAATATCAAATATCCTGGTTTCTCCTACAGTTTCAGCTATAAGTAAATATTCATTCCAAATTATATATTGGGAACCTACCATGTAGGTTCTTTGACACAAAAAAACCCAAAAACACGATATGGTTTCTTCCCTAAAAGGGCCTATAATCTTGTCACATGAAACAAAGAACATTTAAGTGCTACAATAGATGATGATACTAATTACAAGTGCTATGAGGAGCGTGAGCTGGAATAGTCAAAAGGAAATTTTATGAAGCTGATGAGATTGGAGGTAGCCTTGAAGGATGGGTAGACTTTAAATAATGGGAAAGGAAAGAGAAGACAGATCATTCCAGACGAGTGAAAGGACATGAACAAAAACAAGAAAGATGGGGACTAGTACATAAATCAGTATTTCCAGAAGATAAGCCCAGTTTCTTCAAGGGTGGATATTATGGAACAGTGGGAAGCAAGGTTAATGAGACAGAGAAGCAGCCAAATCATAGAAGGCCTTGTCAGACAATTAGTGGAGTTCAGACTTGATTCAGTAGACAATAAGAAGCCACTGTTGGTATTTGATAAGGGGAAATGACTTGATAAAAGAAAATCCTTTAGGAAGATTTCATTGTTCTGTAAAATTAATTTGTTTATTCATCCAACAGATATTTATGAAGCATTTCCTATCTGCTGAGAGTGGCTGGGGGAGGGGAAAGATAAAAAACTTAGATGACATAGTCCCTACCTTTATGGAGCTTATGATGAAAAGGGGCACATGTGTGGCCACACACACACAAACACACAAAACTGTGGTATTCTGTATTACATGTACATTAAATATTTGCAAAGTGCTCCATGAGATCTGAAAGAAGAGGTCAGTATTGACCAGGGGATCAGATAAGAGTTCATGAAGAAGGTCATTTTAATTCAACTTTCAAGCATGGGTAGGAATTCAAAAGGTGTGTTTGTCCTTCGTTGCCAAAGAACGTTGCCATCAGAGAAATGATGACATGACTTGCACTTGACTTTGTTTTGAGTGAGGGAGGGCTGTGCAGGTCACCAGCCTCACTTCTCCTCCAGAGCCATCTGAATCCAGTGACCAGATATTCATCAGGATGACTGGAGATGACCCAGGATGAGGCGATTGGGGTTAAGTGACTTGCCCAAGGTCATGCAGCTAGTGAGTGTCAAGTGTCTGAGGTGAGATTTGAACTCAGGTCCTCCTGGCTCCTGCACTGGTGCTCTATCCCCTGCATCACCTAGCTGTCCCATGAATTCAAAAGGTAAAGAAGAGCAGGAAAGACATTCCAGGTAGAGGAACATGAAGAGGGCATTAACAAGAAGCAGGGAGATGGCCTAGCAGGTTATTATGGAAATTTAGGGTAATCTTATGCAGTGAGGCCCTGGACTAGGGTGGAAGCAGGGGAAATGTAAAGAAAGAAACAAATCTGAGACATTCTTTGAAAAAAAACAAATGACCAAATCTGGTAGTAGCTTGGTACAGAGAAAAAAGGAGAAGAAGGAACCAAGATTTGGAGAGGGAGAATGTTAGCACCATTAACACAGTTATGATTTGGAAAAGCGTGGTTAGTTGGAAGGAGAAAAGAGAAATGATGAATTCAGAGGAGTTTGAAGAGATAGCGGGACACCTAAGGAGAGATTTGTGTATACAAAAAGTGAATGAGACTGAAGTGTAGCTATGAGTTCAAGGCCAGAGATGTAAATTTGAGGGTCACCTTATAGACGTAATAGTTGAAGTCACAAGAAAATATATGTTCATTGGAAAAATTAAAAATAAAAGAGCAGAGTGTCAAAGACAGAACTTTTGGGGAAAAACCACAGTTGGGTCAAGGGAAGATAAGAGGAGGATGAGAAACCAACAATGAAAACAGGAAAAAAATACTCAAGAGTTAAGAGAACCATAAAAGTACAAGGTCACAGAAATCAAAGGAGTATAAAGATTCAAGATGATATTCAAAAAAGCGTGGTAGTTATGGACTTGAGGTCAAATAGCTAAGAAAACACCATTTTGGGGTAAGATTTGTAAATGTTTACGTTCTTGGATATCTTGGACTGTAAGATTTCCCAATATTCTACCTTGAGTTATGCAAAGGAACCAATTTGGGAGAAGATGTCATTATAGTTAATACGTATTTTCTAATAAAGATTTTCTCTTGGTGTGAAATTACCTCATAAGGTAAGTTTCATCATAATGTTGCGGGAGGGAATCATGCAGAGAACATATCATCGTAGACTCAAAGGTGGAAGAGAGGCCAAAGGTCATATAATCCAACTCCTATATTTTATAAATGAGAAAAATGAGGTTAAGTTGCTTGTCTGAGGTCACACGAAGTTGGAGGTTTTAGATCCTGTGTGTTGGGGAGCAAAAAGGACGTACACACTACATGAATATCAAGTTGCCTCAGTATAAGGAATGAAGGCATGCACATTCTAATAAATATCCAGCAGTGAATGAAGAAAAATGAGTTTCTACCTTATTCTGATTATATGGAGAAGCCTCTAGGGAGAGACTTGAGGCATCTCTCAGAGGTTAATAAAATGCGAAGTGATTTGCGTAGGTTGTAGCAAGATTTTGAAATTATACTCAGCTTTTTGAATAAATGTATTCCTTTATTTGGCTCTCAGTCTTTAATCAATCACATTTACACATAGAATAATGCAAATGTCCAATTAATATTTAAGGTTCACAAAAATGTTTTCATCACAACCCTGGGAGGTAAGTACAGTAGTACAAGCACCTCTTTTTTAGATTAACAGATGGGTTTGTTGAGGTTAAAAGAATCATGCTCACGGTCACACAGTAAATGTTAAAACGATACGATCATGGACAATCACTTATGTAAACTTTTATTATTTCAGCTTTTAGAATTTTCATATACTTTTATTGTCTAGTCGGTTGGTCATATCCAATTCCTCATGACCCCATTTGGGATTTTCTTGGCAAAGGTACTGGAGTGGTTTGCCATTTCCTTCTGCAACTCATTTTATGCAAACAGGATTTTAAGCGACTTGCCCAGCTAGTGTCTGAGACCGAATTTGAAGTCAGGTCCTTCTGACTGCAGGACTGGAACTGTAGCCACTGAGCCCCAGTTACTCTATATACTTTTGGTCAGTATCATCATAGAATCTCATAGGGGAAGGGTATCTTACAGATCAATGATTCCAGTCTCTTCTATCCCATCTAAGAATCCACTCCTCAACATTCTTGAGAGGTAGTCATCCAACCTTTGTTTGAACACTTCCAGTGATGGAAAATTCAGTATTCTAAGGCTCTTTGTTCCATTTTGGAGGCAGTTGTAATAAATTAGAAAGTCCTTCCTTTTATGGAATTGAAAACTGCCTCTCTATAACTGAAACCCATTCATCCTTGTTATGCTGCCTGAAAGGACAGGACACACAAGTCTATTCCTTTCCCTTAATAATAGTCCTTCAAATACTTAGCTATCGTAAATTATACACATTACTGTCAAAATTGTCCTTCCTGTCTGTATTTCCTTCTGAACTTCCTTGTGGACTCTTACATTAATTTTCTAAATGGTTCATTGGCCTTTTTTGGCATCACTCTTGCCAAGCACCTTTACTCTCCTCAACCTCTACCCTCCCCAATTAAAACACCAAGAGAAATTAAAAATTGCTTGTAACAAATAAACAAAATCAAGCAAATTGAATTACAAAGTGACCATGTCTCTTTACAAAGTCATTACAAAGTGACCTATGTAACATGTATGTTACTTTTCATACCTTGAATCTATCAGCTCTGTCAGGAGGTGGGTAACTCAATTCTTTGTAGGTTTTCTGGTTCGTGTACTCTTGGCTGATTTTTTTTGTAAAGTTCTAGAATAGGAAGAAAAATCATTATAGCTTCTTTTTTGAATTTGTTGATCTTTATTTAGTCTCATGGGAATTTCAGGTTTTGCTAAAGTAGGTTTGTGAGATCTACTAGGCATGCCATCATTTAGGCGTCCATCTTGACTGGGAATCCCAAGTCTTTTCTAAGCGAAACATTCCTAATTCTTTCAACTGTTTATTATTTGATATGTCAATGTATTATAGTAGGAAGAACTCTGGATTTGGAGTCAAGTCCTAAATTCAAATGCTGGCTTTATTTTTTTATTAACTGAATGACCTTGGGCAAGTCAGTTTCTCTAAATCTTAAATCCTTCTCTGTAAACTGGGGATGATAATTCCTGCCCTTGCTATCACATAGGGTAGTTGTAAGGATCATAGAATTTTAAAGTTGTAAGGAATCTTCCAACCCATAGCTGAATCCCTTTTACAGCAAAAGCTATCCAACTTCCACTTGAAAACCTCCAGTGATGGGGAATCCACTAACTCCCAAGGCAGCTTATTCTTTTGAGTAGCCCAAGTTGTAGGGAAGTGTTTTTTTTTATTGAGTCAAGATGTGCTCTTCTTTAGCTATCATTCATTGTTCCTCATTCTAGGACCGAGAAGAACAAAGATTAACTTTTATTCTACAGGGTAACTTTCAGACCTTAAAAACAGCTGTAATCCCACCTACCCCCAACCTTACACCTACCCCAGGCTATAGTCCCCTAACCATCCTGATCACATTCTACTTTATCAATGTTATTCTTAAAATGTGCATCCAGAATTGAACATAATGCCCCAAATATCACCTGACCTGGGCCGAATACAGAGAAGTTATCAGTGTCTTCATTTCTCTATAGATACAACCTATAATCACATGACTCTTTTTGCCTGCCACATCATAATGTTGACTCACATGAAGCTTGCTGTCCACTGAAATTCTCAGAGCTTTTTCATACTAACCCATTCTCTATCTATGCTCACCCTGTGATGTACTTGGACAGTGAATGTTTTTAAACCAAGGTCTAGGAATTCACAATCATTTCTCCATTAAAATTCATCTTATCAGCTCTCTATTGGGATCTTTTTAGATTCATACTCTATTATCTCAACATTGTAGCTATCTCTCCCAGCCTGATGTCATCAGCAAATATGATCAGGATATCAGATCAGACTTTCTCCAAGTCATTGACAAAAATATCAAATAGCAGAAGACCCCTGCTGTGGCACTCTGCCAGAGACTCTCTCTGATTGGGCATTAACTCATTAATGGTGACTCTGGCTCTAGCTCTGAATCCATCTAACTCTATGACTATCTAACTTATATTTCATCATCTTTTCTTCAAGGATGGCATAAAAAACTTAGTCAAATGCTTTGCAGAAATCCAGGTATCCAGTTCGCTTGACCTACTAGCCTAGTACCTGTCCAAAAAAAAAAAAAAAAAAGGAAATGAAAGTAGTAAAACAACCTGTTTTGGATGAAGCCATCTTTTTAGTAATGCTTTCAAGAATTTCATCAGGAATTAAAATTAAGTTCACAAAATCCCAGAATGCCAAAAAGGACCTTCAGGGGACTTCACAGAACATCTAATCCAACTCATACCTGACCAAAAATCCTTTCATCATCCCCAGCAAGTTGTCATCTCTCCAACCTTTGCTTCAAGATCCCCAAAGATGTGTGTTTACTCCCCACTCCCCACAGATAACCCATTCTACTTTTGAACTCGTTTTATTGAAATTCAAATAATGGAATTTTTCTCTTTAGCAGCAAAACATTTTATGCATAAAGATGATTGTTCCTACTCCCATACTACTAATACATTTCAGTTTAAAAAACATCACACTTATTAAATGCCTATTATGTGCAAGGCACTGTGGGAAAAAGAGGCAAAAAATGAAGTAGATCCTGCCCTGAAGGAACTCACTGCTGAGGGAAGTCGCACAATTAGACTTCCTGGGTTCACTGCCAATTCCCACGATCTACCTTCCACTGGGATCTCGTTGTACAGAAGTCTTTTTATTTCTAATTAACTGATTCTGTTCCATGTTTCCTTTTCCCTTACTGCTCCTCTTTTGTTCAGCCTCCTTCTGTTTCTGAAGAGGACCTCTCCATCTATTTTATTGAGAAAATTAAAGCCATTTCTCTTGAGTTCTCTTATCTCCCCTACCCCACACCTTGAAACCTTTCTACATGTTCAACTGTACTGCATTCACTTTGACTTTAAGGTGGCCCTTTTTGTTTGGACCAAACCCTTGTACCCTTGATTCCATCTCCATTACTTATCCCACCATTCATATTCATCATTCTCTCTCTCTGTCTCTCTGTCTCTCTCTGTCTCTCTCTGTCTCTCTCTGTCTCTCTTCTCTCCTTTTCTCTCTCTTGCTCTCTCTTTTTCTCTATCTCTCCTTTTCTCTCTCTTCTCTCCATCCTTCTCTCCTCTCTCTCTCTCTCTCTCTCCCCTCCATTGTCTATAAATATGTCAAATCGTCTCTCATTCTTACCTCACTTTACCTACCTTTCCCCTGAAACTACTATCCTATGCCTCTCCTCCCTTTCCCTATCAACCTCCTAGAAATAATCCTCTACAGTCACTGCCTCCATGATTCTTCACTGCCCACTCACTTCTCAACACTTTGCAATCTGGATTTCCACCCCATCACTACTGAAATTGCTTCCTCAAAGGTTGCAGATGATGTCTGACTTCATCTTCCTTGACCTCTCTGAAGCCTTCTGCACTGTCAATCACCCCTCCTCTTAGATGGGAGGAAAATAACAGACGATAAAAAGAAGGTAGGTCTGCTAAATTCCTATTTTCCATCTTTTTTTTTCTGCCCAAGAGAATAATCTCTGGCCTATAACAACAGAGGAAAAATGGCTAATAAAAAGCTGATGTCCAAGATTAATAAGGAGATAGGAAGGGGCAGCTAGATAGTATAGTGAATAGAGCACCAGCTCTGGAGTCAGAAGGACCTGAATTCAAATCCAACCTCAGATATTTGACACTTACTGGGTAACCTTGGGCAAATCACTTAACTCCAATTGCCTTGCCTTCCCCCTTCCAAAAAAAAAAAAAAAGATACAAAGAGAGCACTTAACTGCCTTTGATGAGTTCATGTCACTAGGTCCAGACACCCTATGTATTAAGTACTGAAAGAACTGTGTGAGATGTGATTGCCGAGCAGAGGTCAATAATCTCTGAAAAATCATGGAGAGGGGGAGAGGTAAATAATGGGAGGAAGGGAAATATCTTGATTAAAAAAAAGAAGAATTATATTTATAAATTATAGACCAATCAACTTGACTTTGATTCCTGGAAAAACTCTAGAATGTATTATTTAGGAGATAATTAGTGAACATCCTTTGGTACAAAGCAACAGCACTCAATGAGACTGCACAACTTCAAGAATAGGTTATTACAAACTAATCACATTTCTTTCTTTTTTTAACAGGGTAGATGAGGAGATACTGTAGTATTATTTACACAGATTTTGGCAAGTATTTGGAAAAAATTTCTCATGCTATTCTTGTGGAAAATAGAGGCGTAGTGGAAAATAGAGGTGTAGAAATGTGGACCAGATAATAGTATCCCAAGTGGTAGGTAAATCTGGAATTGGTTGAATGACCAGATTGAAGGAGTAGTGGTTCCATGTTAGCCCAGAAGAATATCTCTAGTGGAATGTCCCAAGAACCTGTGCTTGATCTCATGTTAACATTTTTTTCAAAACTTGAATGGCATACTTGCCACATTTGTGATAACACAAAACTGGAAGGCGTAGCTAACACAGCAGACACAGAATCAGAGTCCAAAAAGATCTTAAACATTGGTCAGTTCTTATAAGTTGATATTTAATAGAGATAAATGTCAAGTCACATGCTAGTTCCACAACAAAAACAACAGCTTCACTGGACAGCAGTTCATTGGGAAAGGACAAGATGGACATCAAAGCTCACTACTGTCAGTATGTGAAATGGCAGCCAAGAAAAAAAAAAGTATGATTTTAGACTTCATTGGCTCCCTTCTAGGATGAAATAAATTTTCCATCAGTCATTTAAAGTCCTAACAATATGACTGCAATCAGACATTTCCTATTATTCCCCCTCAAGAATTCTAGGTTCTAGCATACCTATTGTTTCCTATCCTTGGTATTCCACTTCCTGTCTCCATGCTTTTGCAAAAACTGGCCACCATTCCCAAAATGTTCTCCCTACTCCTACCTTTTAAAATCCCTAACTCCATTCAAGATTCAGGTTAGGTGCCACCCCTGCAAGGGGTCTTTCTTCATCTTCCCATTTCTTAGAATTGTTTCACTCAAATTACTATTTACCCTATCTATCTATCTATCTATCTGATCTGTCTGTCTGTCTATCTATTGTCTATCTTACTCATCATCTATCTAGTAATTGTAAGCATAACAAATAAAGTAATGAATGAATTTCTTTAGATGTAAATAAAGTAAATTCTTTTATATATAAAGTTTGGGAGTATATATATATATTCATATATATAGGTACGCACATACATGAACATATGCACCTACATATACACATACTCACACATTTGTATTTACTTACCCACATACCAACTGTTTCTCCGTAGGGACTCATTTCTGAGGACAGCTTTCACTTTTGCCTTTATATCCTTAGTTCCTCGAGCATTACCTAGAACATAGAAGGCATTAAATAAATGTCCATCAAATTGAATTGATGAGACTGCATTAAAAGAGTAGTACCCAGCCAGTCTACAAACATCTATTAAGTACTGCCTGTGCAAGAAAAGTAAAAAAACATGATCCCTTTTCCCACAGAGCTCACATTGTAATAGGAGAGACAAGCTTGCAAACATCCATCTATTCATCTACACACATATGTGTGTATACAAATACATACACACATAGACATATATAGTTGTTTGCATATTTGTCTCTCTTATTATCACATGAGCTTCATGGGGGAATGGACCGTGGGAAACAGCAATGCTTGGAGTAGGGAGATGAACTGACCCATTCAAGGAGCATCCATCCACAGGGCAAGTTTGGTGGTACTATAGAGGAGTCATTTATAATGAGACTGGAAAAGTAGGTTAGTAGAGTGGGAGGGCAGTAACCCCACAGTCCTCTGCCCAGGCTCGAGTTATGACCACATCTGAAGAATTGTGCTCAATACTCCCCCAGCTCAGGTGGAACATTGATAAGCTGGAGTTCATTCAGAACAGAGCAGAACAGAGAACAGGCTGTAAAAGGGACTTGTGACCATGTCATACGAGGCTCCATTGAAGGATCTGGGGATGGTTAGCCTGAAAGAGAAGATTTAAAGGTGGTGTGATATCACATGATAGCTGTCTCCAAGTATTGAATGAATGTCATTTGGAAGAGGCATGAATGAATGGCTATAAAGAAATACAAGTCTTTGCATTTACTTGCCTTTAAAGAATTTATAATATCCTTGTGAAACCGCATATAATGATAAATATGATTAATTATACTAAGACGTTGCCTCTCATTTTGGTCTCCATGGCTATAAAAAAAACAAAGCTAGTTCGTAGAACCCTTTCCTACACTTAGCCTTGGTAGTAAGACACCCCACTGCTATTCCTCCTCTGTACCAAACAATCCCAGTTTCTTTCATCTTTTTTTATAGTCTTCTATCTCTGCGCCTCCCTCCACAGGGTCATTAATCCCTCCCTGCCAAAGGAATCCTCCCAAAGCACAGGCAGTCTATGTCACCCTCTTCTACAATTCTGTTATTACCAATGAAGCCCAGACTCAGTAGACTGACATTCAAAACCCCCAATGAACCTCTTCAATGATATCTTTCACTACTCTCCATATTGTATCTGGCTGGATGACTGAACACATGCTATCCTTTTCTACCTTTGCTCATCCTGCTCCCCTAATTTGGAATGCCCTTTTCTGTTGGGCATTCTCTACTGCTGTCAAAAATCCTATCCATCCTTTAAGGTCAGTTTAAAATCCATCTCCTCCACAAAGTTCCTGGATAGTCTCTAGACAGAATCAATACTAAGAACAGTTGACATTTATCAAGCACTTTCCATAGATCCCATTAGAGCCTTACAGCAATTTTGGGAGAAGGGGAGTTGTTGTCAAGGTATTATTGTCCCTATTTTGCAAATGAGTAATCCAAGGCTTACAGAAGTTAAATAACTTTCTCATGACCACAGTTAGGGTCAGAGGCAGAATTTAGATCCAGATCTCCTGATTCCAAGTCAAACATTCTGTCTGCTGAAGCATACTCCTACCCCTTCCTCTCTGCAGTCTCTATTATGTATCATATTTTGCCTTGTCATACTTCCTTAATAATGCAGCCATTCTCCCCACTCCCACCCCCTTCAAACAAATAGCCTTGAACATAAGTAGATGCTCAAAAAATATTTTTCAAATGAATGAATAAGTTCCTCATAGGACCAGGTCTTTCATTAGCTACCATTGTTGCTCACCAAAACTTTCCCAAGTCTTTTGGGAATGTGGACTGATGCAAAATGGTTCATCATTATAGTCCTGGGTTTCATCAAAAGGCAAAATGTGTTTGTCTTGGTGGGAGTTTTGTTACCGCTTAAGGTACCTCCCACTGCCTACTCATAACATTTCAGAGTTACAAAGATGGAGGTAGTCATATTGTCCTGAAGTATTGTGTTCAGTTCTGGGGCCCATGTTTCAAAGTTTATTTTTATTTATTTCATTTTAAAGATATTTGTACTGATAGCTTCATCTATCCCTACTCCCTCTCCCCTCTTTACACACACACATTCAGAGCATCATTCCTTGTAAAAAAAATGTCTAAAACAGAACAATTTAACAAAACCAATCAATGCAACAATATTCTTCTCCATGGGTACCCACCTTTGCAAAGAAGAAAGAAAGATACCTTTTCACAAACCTTCTCAAGGGCTAAGTATGATCATGAGAATGACACAGGATGCAATTAATTTTTTTTGTATTTTCCATTGAGTGATCCTTTTTAAAATGACTTTCACAGGCTATAGCTTGTCTAAATGGGAGTAGCCAAGATGGTGAGGAAACTAGAAGCCATTTGAAATAAAGATCTTTTGAAGGAACCAGAGGTGTTTTCTCCAAAGAAAAGGTTTAGGGCAAGGGAGGGAGGGTTGGTATGTAATAGATATCTTCAAATTTCCCAAATATCTGCTCCTTCCATTATTTCTGCCATCCCTCCCCCAACTTGTCAGCTCCAGTTCTCCTTTATGTTCTGTCTTCCTTAGTAGAATTTAAGCTATCTGAGGGCAACCCATCTGATTTGCCTGGGTGGGTGGTTTTATTTACTCTCAGGCCCTTAGCTCAGTGCTTGGAACATAATGAGAGCATAATAAATAATCACTCATTTTTAGGGAGACCAATGCGTAGGTGATTACAATAATCTAGAAAAGCAATGGAGAGAACCTGAACTAGGAACACAAGATGAAATTACTTGTTTTCTGACTTATTTTTGTCTCCCCAAATTATCTCTTCTTCTCTTCTTGACTCCCATCTCCCTTCTCATCCAACATATTCATTTAACAAATACTTAATTTCCACTATGTACAAAGTCTCTTTAGTGTTAGAGACCTTTATAAAATTCATGAACGGGGCCAATTTTTAATATCTGTGGCTTTTTTGTTAACCCAACAATCATTTACCAAGCTCCTACTATGAGCACCCAACAAACATTTATTAATCCCCTCCTATGTACCAAAGCCCTGAGAATACAAAGACAAAATGAAAATAGTATGTATACTCGACAAACATTCTATGGGAATGACTGTTTTTGAAGGAATCTTAGATCCTGTTGTGTCAGATCCAGAAGGGACTTGGATCAGATAATCTGAGAATCAAAAGAAATCTAAGAATGTTAGAGCTGGAATGGACCTCAGGAGAGTATTCAGACACAATACTCAGGACGGTTGTGTCCTTTCTAGCTCTGAGCCCATCAGCCTGAATTTGTACAGTGTCAATGCCATAGTAAAACCCAAGCATATTGCTCTGTGAGGGTTATGTTCAACAGAGAATTATTTTTTTTGACAAATCCTTTGTTTTCCCAATACCAGTATAGACTTGCATCTCCTGAGGAAGTGATGGGATTATAACTTGTGATTCAATTACAGTGCTTTATGCCTTGGTTTCACTTTAAGACTTGGCCTGTTCTGGAGTGGCTTCTTGACTAGAAAACCCTTGTTATGTACCATAATATTATTAATAACCTATGTTTAAGGCACTTTAATCTTTCCAATCTCATTGGATCTTCACAGGGACTCTAAGAAGTTGGTAGCCCAAGTGTTATTATTATATTGTAAATAAGGAAAGTGAAGCCCAGAGAGAAGAAGAAAAGCCATGCTTCTGTCTTTCCACCCCTCCCCTAGTCTCCTCCTGACTCTGTGTTTATTTTGACCCTTGGTCCCTCATTCAAGCCCTATCATCCTAGTTCACTTTGAGCTTTGCCTCCATTTTTTCACGGTCTTGACCCTATGGCTATCCACTGCCATAAAGCTCTGATATCCCCTCTTAATTCTTTGTCGTTTTGTCCTACCCTGCTAATTCTGTCCCTCTGTCAAACCCACCATATACATTTTCTGGACCTAATCTCAAGAGGCCAGGAATTGATCAGATCAAGATCAGAAGTTTTTAGACTTTTTTGGTCTCAGGACCCTTTCATGCTTTTGAAAATTATCGGGTCCGCTAAGACCTTTTTGTTTGTGTGGGAAAAATATCTGTGTGTGTATGTATATATGTACACACACACACATACACACACACATATACACATCAGGGGTCTGTGTTCGTTGCCAAAAAGACCATGCCATCAGAGAAATAATGACATGACTTGCGCTTTGTTTTGAGTGATGGAGGGCTGTACAGGTCACCAGCCTCACTTCTCCTCCAGAGCCATCTGAATCCAGGGACCAGATATTCATCAGGATGACTGGAGATGACCTAGGATGAGGCAATTGGGGTTAAGTGACTTGCCCAAGGTCACACAGCTAGTGAGTGCCAAGTGTCTGAGGTGAGATGGTGAGATTTGAACCCAGGTCCTCCTGACTCCTGCCCTGGTGCATATATATCTATATCTATATCTATATATATATAGAGAGAGAGAGATTATTAACATGGGTATTAGAAATTAAAATATCTTAGTATTATTATGAAAATAATTTTGTATTATTATGAAAACAATTTTGACCTCAAAGATCCCATGAAGGAAAGGTCTCAGGGACTCCCAGGGGTCCCTGTTGAGAACTACTATGCCTGGGCAATCATACATTGCATTGACTAAATCTACAAATTCATGCTACCTGACCTTGCTAGGGACTTATACCTCTGCACGACTAATTCCTTTTAACCCTAAATTGACTCTTCCAAACTTTCCTATCTCTTCTTACTTGCCAAGTTCCATCCACAAGCCCCCCTCTGTCTCTCAGCAGACCACCTCACTTCCTACCTTATTAAGAAGATTCCAGACATCATCAGGAGTTCCTTCATCTGTGCTCTTTCACAAGGAGCCCATGAACCTTTTTTAAAGGTAAGGGAATGTGGTTAGATTTATGCCTTAGGAAGATTTTTGGAAGCTGAATGGAACATGGATCAAAGCAGAGAGAGACTACAAGAGAAAGAGTAATTGAGATGCTCTTACAGTACACCCAAGTGAGAGGTGCAAAAGCTCTGCAGCAGAGCAGTGGCCCTCTGAGTGGAAAAAGCACTGTACATATAGCATCTGACTGGATCCTTGCAGCAACCCTGTGAGGGTAGGTGCTGTTATTATCCTTATTTTGCAGACCAGAAAACAGAAGTTAACAGAGCTTAACTGATTTGCCTGGGTAACAGTGGTGTCTGAGATAGCATTCAGACCCAATCCTCCAATCCTGTTTGACTCCAAATCTTGTGCCTTATCCTCTGTACCCTCTAAAAGAGCAAGATTCAAGAGCTGTGGGGGTGTGTGTGGGTGTGTGGGTGTGTGCATGTGTGTGTACGTGTGTGTGTGTGTGTGTGCATCTTAGAATTGATAAGATTTACCAACTGGTTGGTTGCTAGATGGGCACAGCAGATAGAGTGCTGAACTTCAAATCAAAAAGAACTTAATTCAAAGGCTGCTTCAGATGTTCACTACCTTTGTGACCTGAGCATATCAATTTGCATCTTTTAGCCTCAGTTTCTTCATCTGAAAAATGAGGACTAATAACGCCTCACAGGGTTATTGTGAGAATCAAATAAGATAGCCCATGAAAACGTACTGTACAATCCTTAAAGTGCTTTGTATATGCTCACTATTATAGTTTTTATATTTTTCTATACTTAATTATTTTTATAGGATTGGAAGGGAGAGGGAAATGTCAAGAATGAGTTCAAGCTTGAGAATCTGGTGCCTGGTAAACCAAAATAGGAACAAAAAACAAAACAAGAAGTCAAGAAAAAATTTAAATATGAAAAACCATTAGGTGTATAAGGATGGTATGTTGGTTTATCAGAGACAGGGAACCAGAAACCTTGAGATCACATATGGCCTTCTAGGTCCTCAGGTGCAGCCTTTTGACTGAATCCAAGTTTTACAGAACAAATCCTTTTATTAAGGGGATTTGTTCTGTGAAATCTGGATTCAGTCAGCCACACTTGAGGACCTAGAGGACCACATGTAGTATTGAGGCTGCAGGTTCCCTACCTGTGGTTTAGTGGGAAACATGAAGAATTCCATTTTGGACATAATTAGTGTCAGATACTAATAAGATGCGCAAGTAGATCTTGATCATTTAGCCCTTGTGACCCTCTGCTCTCTCAATCTCTGCTGGACAGCTTGCTACCGCTAGAGCCAGGAGTGTATTATAATTAGAGATGTGCTAGTAAATGTTTAACAACCAGTTTTCTAGGAGAAAAAAAACGTACACAGGATGCACTTTTAGATTTAACCCTTATTATTAACATTTTCTCCATCATTTCCTTAAGCCAGGATAATCAATAGTAAATCAAGACCTAATCTGTAGTCTTTGTCAAAGCAACTTCTCACATTTGAAAATGTAACAGGACCTATGTAAGCTAGAGAGTATAATTCCAAATTTTAATGCTTTTTTTTATTAAGGATATTATTTGCCTAGAATCGTAGAGTTGGAAGAGATCCCATCAGCCATCTAAGTCAGCCTCATATCTGAAAAGGAATTCCTATTTCAGCACACCCAACAGGTGGCTGTTCATTCTTTGCTTGAAGACTGCCAGTGCAAGAAATTCTTCAATTTCCTGAGACATCTCATTCCGCTCTTGGGTATCCCTATTTGGGAGGAAGCTTTTTCTTAAGATCAAGCCTAAATTTACCCTTTTGTCACTTCTACCTAATTTCTTAATTACACTTTGGTTTAGAGCAGTAAGTTTCAAAAAACACATTTTGAAAAATGTGTGGGAGTATAGTGGGAGTCCAGAAACTTGTCCAGAATCTTCTGTTGACTCTGATGCTGCCCTTTTTACCAGATTCAGTTTCTTTATTTGGAAAATGCAGGATTTGAGCTGAAAAGCCTTTAAGGTCCTTTCCAGTTTTTTACTTCCACATCCTTTGCTTTAAGGATCCTTCCAGCTTTTGCAGTCTATGTTCCATCATTCAGTAAATATTTATTAAATGGAGGCAGGTTGAAGCAATGAAAAGTATGTTAGATTAGGAATCAGGGACTTACTTAGGTTTGAATCCCAGCTCAACCACCTGCTCTATGTGTGACCTTTGGACAAGTCATCTTTCTTCGTCTTAGTTTCCACATTTGTAAAATTTGGTGGGGTTGGACTAGGTGTACTCAAAATGTCTTTCCAGATCTAATTCTTATGTATTCAAGGTCTCATGATCCTTAGTGCCTACAAGGTGCCAGGTACTGTCCTAGACTCCTCATATACTAATTACCACCATTTATTAATATACTGTGTGCAGAATTTTTTGCTTGGTGCTAGGGAAAATAAAACTGAGATAAGACCCCTTCCCTATCCTTAAAGTTTAGCTAAGACACTTTCTCTGCTCTCAAGGAATTTACAAATTAATAAGGATAACACAGCTGTAAGTATATCAGAGAACTTTAAAAAACCAAGAAAACAGTGCTGTGTAAAGTATAAGAGGAAAGGTTTTCTCTGACTTAGGAAATAAAGCAAGACTTCTCAGAAAAGGTGGAATTTGACTTGGGGTTTAAAAAAGGTAGAAATTCAACTGGGAAAAGAAGGGAGAAAAAGGGCATTCCAAGCACAAAGGAAAAAGCCTTTGCAAAAGTCTAGTGATGTGAAAATACATGATTTGTTCTTCTGTTAGAGAAGTTTTGAATAGTAGGAGATACAGGTAGAAAAGTATGATTGTGCCAAAACGTGGAAGGCCCTGATAATAATAGGGAGCCACTAAAGATTTTTGAGCAAAGTAGCAAAACCAGAGCAATTCAAGAGAAAGATTATTTTTGTACCAGCATAAAGAATGAATTCAGGTGTGGGGAGAGTGAAACTAATCAATCTAGTAAGGAGGCTTTGTAATAGTATAGATGGGTGACAATGAGACAATAGAAAGCAAAGATTATAATAGAATTGACAACACTTAGGAACTGTTAGATCATGATCATTGGGAGAGAGTCTCAAAAGCCAAAGAGAATCCCAAGGTTATAATAGCACAGAAGGCCGAGGGGCGGTTGTTAGAATCCTGACTGTAGAAGGAAGGAAGGGGGTGGAAGGTAGAGAATTGACTCCGTCTAGGACTTGATGAGTTTGAGGTTCTCTCAGGACATCCAGGTGGAGATGTTCTGCCAGCAGCTGGACCTTAGAAGAGAAGTCAGGCCTAGGCTTATAGGCTTAGGAGTCAGACATGCATAGAGAAATAGAAGCTGTGGGAATGAATAAGATGAAAATCCCATTTTAGGGCCCCTTCTAATCCCTCATGTTCTAAGATTCTGCTCTGTTTATGTAGGGAGATTTTTATGGTATCATCAAGTAAAATATTCCTTTTTCTTTGGCTAGATAACACTAAACATTTCTCAAGATTTCCAACCCTGCAGCCAATGGCACAGATAAAATTTAAGGTCTAAGAGGTATTTGGGACTGGGTGCTTGTGTGAGTCAAAACTTCAACCAATGGCAAATCCTGTTTCCCTACTCTGTGACTTTGTCTCCTCACCTATAAACCTTTTTCTGGTGAGAAATTTTAAGAGACTTAGATGAAAGACTTTATTAGAAGCAGGGATGATTATATTACAGAGACCAGAAAGCTTTTATGGGGAACGGTTCCCTTGCTTATTAATAACAAAGAGCTTCTTACTAGAGCTTTTTAATCTGCAAGGAATGAGGAAAGTTGAAGGCCAAGTAAGATCAGAAAAATCTACATTTAAAGCTGGAATGTACCATAGAGCTCAGTGTATTCAACATCCTCATTTTGTAGATGGAGAAACTGAGGCACAGAGAGGTTAAAGTTAGTCAAAAAGCATTTATTAAGCACCTATTATGTGCCTGGCACTGTGTTATGTACTAGGGGATACAAAACAAAAACAAATATGGTCCTTGACCTCATACTTTCCAATGGGGGAGACAAGCATGAAAATAGGAACATGCATGATTAATATAGAGTAGATGGAAGGGTGTTCTTAGAAGAGAAAGAGAGGCAGGAAAGTCTCAGGAAAGGCTTTCTACAGAGGGTTGAATGTGAGCTTGGTCTTGAAAGAAGCTAGGAAAACTACAAGTGAGTGGGCTGAGCATTCCAGACTTGGGGACACCCAAGGACAAAGGCATGGAGGTGGGAGAAATAGCAGATAGGCCAGTATGGAAAGATGGTAGACTACATTGAGAGGAATAAAGTGTAAGAAGATTGGAAAAGTAGGAAGGGACCAGATTATGAAGAGCTTAAAGACCGATCAAGAGACCTAAGTTTGATCCTTGAAGTAATGAGCCATTGAAGCTCACTGAGTAAGGCTGAAGGGTGATATGGTCATAAAGACTTTAGCAACATTGCTGGTAGTTGAGTGGAAGACAAACTGGAAGGGGTAGAGACATGAGATGGGAAGATCAGTTAGAAGGCTGTTGTGATGGCCCAAGCTGGAGGTGATGAAGGTATGAACTAAGGTAAGGGCTTGTGTGAGTAGAGAGAAAGGGAATGTAGCCTATGCAGGAGTAATGGCGGGGGGAAGAAGAGAGGGGTGAAGAGAAAAGATAGAATGATAAAAGATTGTGATCTGAAAAAAGATATCCAGGTTTATGAACATGGAAGTAGAATGCCTGTGGGTGATCATAAAGTCAAGGGCAGGCCCATCTCTCGTTGCAGCTGAGGTAAAGTGGAGGAAGAGATGATGAATAATGGATAGACTGAGGAGTGGGATGTTAGGGTATGTGAGGGAGCATCAGTATGTATGTTGAAAGTCAACAATGTGAGGGCAGGAGTTGGGGTTCAGAGAAGGACTGTGAGCCAGGCTCTGAATTCACTGAAGAAGTAAGGAAAGAACCACTAGGATCTGGACTGGTCGATAAATATGGATAGTAGAACATCCAAGGAAGTTGCAGGATTTGTTTTTCTTGCCTTCTCATTGTAGCGGGGGGAGGATTTGGAGGGAAAGAGAAGAGTATTAAAATCTCAGTGAATTAAAGAACAAAAGGAGGTTCCAAGGTTCACAAAGCCAAGAAGGGCAGAGTGAGACCTCGAAATCTTTCCATGACTTCAAATCTGCCGCTGATTCTGCTACACCAGCAGAGACAGTGGAAAAGAAATACCAAATACCAACTGCAGCTACCTGAATGAATTTTCATTTACTTCTTTATTTTACAAATCCTGCTTTGAGATGGGGACCTTTCCAAAAGAACCTTTAAATCTTTGATCCAACGGACACATGAGTGGGAGAAGAAAATGCATTTTGGCCATGAGGGACAGTCCTCAGGAATGTGCAGACATGTGCAATGCAAGACTGAGTTAAAGGAACCTAGTTTGGCTGGAGGATATGGCACCAGAAGTTAAAAAGCAGGATTGTGGGAGGTGAAGGCCCTTAGAACCCAGGCTAGGAGTGTGTCTATTATATGATAGACTGGAGGTGTCAAACCTGGGACCCTGCTGAAGGCACCATTCTGGGCAACACACATGCTTCCTCTACTAGATTAAAATACAATTGGGAAGTATTTATAAAAAAAATACAATAAAGCAGATAACATTAGATTTTAAAACTTAGTCAACATGCAAGGACACTTAAGTATGGATTAGTGGCCCTGTTTCTTTCTGACACCATTGTTGTAGAAGAAGGAGTTATTGAAGGTTTTTGAGCAGGAGAGGGACATGGTTCAGACTTTGTAGGAAATCATTGACTGTTCTGCCCTAATTTTACTTCCTGTTGAGTACAAATAATGAAATTGTTACCCCTAATACTAAGCCACAGTTAGGCTGATTGAGTGAGTAAGCATTTAATAAGCCCTCCACAGTCTTTGGGTGGAAGCTGTAATATAATTACAAGGCTTCCAAATGGTTACTAGCATCAGACATTGGCCCTTTGAAGAATTCCTATGACTCACAGTTTGCTTGTGTCTCTCCACACCACCCCCCCACCACTTTTTTTCTGTCCTTGGTTTGCAAAGAGGGCATGAAACAAAAAGTACATATCTATTGGACAAAGGTTCAATCTGCTGTGGAATTGTGTGCTGTTTGTTGACATTGGTACAACTTGTATGCTTGGTGGAAAAAAATGAAATAAATATTTTCCTTTCTCTGCTTACAGTGACATAGCTCTGCCAAGCAGGATTACGGGCAGGGAATTCCTCGCTACTTCAAACAAGTAGATTCTTGAAAGCGACTCAAAGCCAGCTGTTTGTGCTCTGGAACAGATCTCAGAGCTCATGGTTATGTTAGCCCTGTAAAAGACTTCAGGAAAAAGAACATCAAATGTCAGAGCTGGAAGGAACATTAGAACACAGAACAGAGAATGTCAGAGCTGGGAAGGAGCCTTAGAACAAAGGACATCAACAGTCAGAGCTAAAGAGGCCTTAGAATGTAGAACACAGAATGTCAGAACTAGAAGGGAAAGCAGAACTTGGGACATAGAATGTCAGAGTTGGAAGGAGTCTTAGAATGTAGGATGTAAGAGCTTAGAACATAGAATGTCAGGACTGGGAGAGACACTGGAACAGAGAACACAGAATGTCAGATGCAAGTGAGATTAAGGGATCATTCCTCATTTTCTAGATGAGAAAACTACCTGGGTCTCAAAATTATTCATGTTTTGCTTACTTGTGAGTACAATATTCTTTGAAAAGGGGTAAAGCCAGGTCTAAATCTTGCAAATTCATCAGTAGGACTAGAAACCCTGACATTCTGCCCTAGCAGGATTTCAGCCTTTAGTTTTCTTTTTATGAGAGGATTGGACTACATGCTTGCTAGTTTTAACAGACTAGAATTCTGTGAAATACAGAGCTGGTATTTCATAACTTTACAGACTTAAAGTTATTCTTGTTTACCCACATTCCTTCTAAGTTACTCTCCTAAACAGGAATTAGCTTCTAATTCTTCAAGTTTGACTTATCTGTCAGCCTATCAGGACCTATTTCCTGTTTAGGGGAAGGAGACTTTGGGGCCTTAGCTATCTAGGAAAATGAAGTCAATATGGAAATAATCAGTATTGAGAAGTAATGTGGCAAAGGGCATAGGGATATGACCTTAGTGTAAGGAAGACCTGAGTTCACATTCTGCTCTGAAATATACATTATATATATATATATGTATATGAATATATGTATATACATCTACATATATAATTATGATATCCTGAATAAGACAGTGCTGTGGACAATTATCTAAGATGAAATCACAAGTCCAGAAAAGAAGGAACTAGCCAGCCTGCTATCACCTCTTTACCCACCCCTCAAACATCCCTCATCCCATCAAGGGGAATAGTTCCTTTAGATTTTTTGAGTTGTTTTAATAATAGTGGTATCAAAGTTAGAAGTAGGCATTAATATGATTGGAAAATTATAATATTCTCTTTAATATAGCAAGTGGTTCCAAGTACATTCTTACATATTTTATTATGCATTAAAAGCAGTATGTATACTGTATATACTATACTGTAATATAATATAATAATATACTATACTATACTCTATACTGTAATGTAATATAATACTCTATAATATAATTTAATAATCACTTAGAAAATAGATTCATTATACTAATATTTGAACTAGAGATTTTTTGGGCGGGGCAGGAGATTCTTTGAAATACATCAATTACTCAGGGAAGCAGCTAGATACCATAGTGTATAGAATGCTAGACCTGGAGTCAGAACTCTTGAGTTTGAACCCTGCTCTAGACAATTCCTTAGCCGTGTCAGTTTCCTAGGCAAGTCAGTTTCCTCCTCTGTAACCGGGAATCTTCACTGCCTATACCTCACAGGGATCAAATGAGGTCATATATGAAAAGTGCTGTACAAAACCTAAAGTGCTATATAAATTATTGTGGTGCTATATAAAACCTAAAACCTATACAAAACCTAAAGTGCTACATAAATTATTGCCTAGTGAAGGGAGTTGGAGTCAGGAAGGCTTGGGTTTGAATTCTCCCTGTGGTTCTTGTAATCTATATGGTCCAGGGTAGATTTCTGTGCCTCAAGCAAATCCCTAGGATTGACTGAATTTTAATTCCCATACCTGGAAATTCCTCACACTGATGAAGTTGCACACCCCATCCTATATTTGAATGGGAGGGGGGGGGTCAAGCACTGAGCTGGACACTTAGATCTGGGACTGATTGGCCAGTTACAGATGGGAGTGAAGATTTCCTGAAACCCATCCATCTCCCTTGGATCTTAGCTCTAGAGACCATCAATGTTAAGCCACCCCCCTCAATTTACAGATGAATAAATGGAGGCTTGTGGGATTAAGTCCCAGAGAGGAGAAGGTGGTTCAGGAATTTCACTTAAAAGCATCCGAGATAGGTTTGAACTCACATTCTCCAGCTCTGAGGCCCCTTGTGCTGTACCACACTATATTTCCTCTCTGGTCTAGGAACCATTCCTTCTCTAAGTGAATTTTTCGGATAGCTGGAGGCCAGATCTAGCCCCCCTTTCCTGCCTAAAATTTCAGTCCCATCCTTCAGAAGTCCCTGTGGGGTCCCTGAGGTTCACCTTTAGATTTGCAGTCCCTGGGCTTGGTTTTCACTTTTATTAAGAAAACCAGCTAAGGAAGAAAGAGAATCCAATTCTGGATTAGAGTCCTAACTATAGCTGTCCAAGAAAGAATGCAGGGGGCTGACGTCTCCCACAGTGCAACACCCATCCGTGGAGCAATAATTATGGTCACGCAACTGACCCGAGATACTGCATGGTCTCTGAGATAATTCCATGGAAGTTAGGTTTGTAGAATGTGATAGCCAGGACAAACATAGAACATAGAATTAAGAGAGATCACAGAATATAAGACATAAAATGTTGTTAGAAGGAACCTCAGAAACCATGTAATCCTATCTCCTTGTCTTTCAGAAAGGAAACCAGCATTTATTAAGCATTTATGTGCCAGGGACTGTGCCAAATGTTGAAGATATAAATACATGTAAAAAAGATAATACCTTCCTCAAAGGAGCTTACATTCTAATGAGGAAAGACAATATAGAAAAAGGAGCTACAAAGGGGGGTTGGGGTGGAAAAATAAGGTTTTAGAGTCTAGAAAATCAAGGGACTTATCTGGGAGAACAAAGGTGGACCAGCCTGGGTCCTTCTACAAAATGGAGGCCCCAGGAAGAACTTATAAAAAGGGAGGGGTAGGGCATGGTATGGGCCTTGCCCAGGAATACTCCAAGGTGGGGGAATCTGAGGTCCAGAGAGTAGAACCCCACTACAGGCAAATAGGTGGCACAGTAAAGGACTGGATCTGGAGTACCCCAAGTTCAAATCTGTTCTTAGGGTTAGCTGTATAACCCTGGGCAAGTCATTCAAACTCTGTCTTCCTTACTTTTTTTATATTAGGGGATAATAATAGCCCCTGATGGGACTGTTGTAAGGATAAACTTTTTTAAACCTTAAAGTACTATATAAATGCTAGCTTTTATTATTATTGCCCCAGCTTGGGTAACTTGGTTATTAATGGCCCCACGTCTCCAAAGTTCTTTCCATTGCACTGCAGACACAGACATATGAAATCCTCTCAACCCACTTTTAAACAATGAATCATCTTCAGCAACTTAACATTTCTCACCTATAAAGGAAAGAAGAGCAGCCTGAATTTTAGGCAACAGTCAGATGTAACGGAAGCTTACTCACTGTAACCTTTCAATGTGCTTGTGGCTGATGGTGGGAAGGCATGCTGGCCTTTCCCAGGGACTTATCCAGGAGATAAATGTTACAGGCGGAGCTGGCCTTTCCAGAACCTTCAAGGAGGAGCATCTGAGGGACTCTGTGTGCCCAGCACTGGGCCAAGTACTGAAATGGAGTCTTCAGATTGCATCTCCTCTAGGGAGAGTTTCAGAGGGACGGTAACTGCCAATAAATGGAATTAGGTAAGAGAATGAGAAAGGATGGAGAGATCAAGATGCAGATGGTGAAGGCAGGGCTCTTGGATCTCCGAGGAGGAAAGGGGTACCCCTCAAAGGGTAGAATAGTCAGGGAAGGCTGATTATAGAGGGATGAATATGTCCAAGGCAAATGAAGAGGAATGGAGAGAACACACTACGGAAGAACATGTGGTGTGAGAAGTAGGCATAATCTCCATTTTAGAAATGGAAGAATTAAAGCAGAGAAATGATCAATAAATAATCAATGGGAAAGTTAAAACTGACCCCCACTCCCTTTATGTCTGGTAAGTACAATTCCTTTTACCACATGCTATAATGACACAAACATTATATTCAACAACCACACCCACAACACCACCACTACAGTAATAATAGTTGTCATTTATGTAGCATTTCAAAGTTTGCAAAGTGCCTTACAAATATTATCTCATTTTGTTCTCATGACAACCCTTTGAGGTAGGGTTGATTATCCACATTTTACAGATGAGGAAGCTGAGGTAGACAGAGTTGAAGTGATTTGCCCCGGATCACACAGCTAATAAATGATTAAAGCCAGATTTTAAGTCGGGACTTTATCCACTAGAAAAATCTATTAAACACCTCCTTTGTTCATTGCTAGAGAGTCTTGTAGGTTGTCCTTTGTTCTGGAAAAAGACCATGATGTCAGAAAGGTAATGCCATGACTTACAAGTAAATTGGATTTAAGTGAGGAAGGTTGTGCAAAGTCACCAGCCTCATTTTTTTTCTCCAGAGCCATCTGGGTCTAGTGGCAAGATATAGATCAGGATGACTGGAGATGGCCCCCACAGAAGTAAGAAGAAAAGAAAAGTAGTGTTGTATGTGAGAAACAAAGAAAAGGAGATCTATTCTGCATGCTAGGGATTTGTGTGTATACATGGCATAAATATACATATACGTGTGCATATATGTATGTAGGTGTATACATACATAAATGCATATATATGTATGTGTGTGTATATTAGAGCCAGAATGATGCTTAGATATCATCTAATCAGGTGTAAAACTTTACATTTTTCCCGATTAAACCATCCCATCCCACAAAGTGTCAGTGATACCTATCAGATCAAATTTACCTTCTTGCATTATTAGGATATCTAATTTATCCTTTTTATTATCTCTACTTTGTACACTTTTATATAACAGGGGTAGACAAACTCTGACCCAAGGGCCAAATCTGGCCCACTGCCTGCTTCTGTATATCGCCTGGGGTAAGAATGATTTTATTTTAATAGGTAAGATACAGTGTTATTACTATTACAAATTTATTTGGTCCTAGCACATGACAGTTGGAAATTCAAAGTTTAGAGCAAAAATAGTCTTTGGCTATTACATTTTAGCAGGGAAAAGCACTATGTACACTAATAAATACACACACATATACATACATACATATTCATATATACCCTCCAGAATGCATTCATTGGTTCCCAAATTATACTCCTAACTTTTCCATATTTTATAAGGATGATTTTTTATATTTTTAAAAACAAGAAAACTTTACTTAAAAATTTGAAAACCATTCTTAGCTCTCCCTACAAAAGCTGGTAGTGGAAAAGATTTGGTCCATAGTTTGCTGACTCCTGACATATATAAATATATATATATATATATATACATATATATATATATGTATATATGTGAGACCATGGATTTTTATTACTGTTTTCCTCTTGAATGCTCACTCCTGGGAGTTACTGATCCTCTCTTTTGCTAGCTTTCTTCCTTTGCTGTGCCTACTACTCTCTATGGCACCAAAGATATGGGTTTGGCGTTTCCTTCTGCCTTCTCCTTTCAGTTTTAGCCCTTTCTATTTGATTCACAAAACTCCAGTTAAATACTTTTTTTTTTTTACCAGTCCTTGTTAGATGCACTCCATCCCTTGCCAAGAACCCATCATTCATATATTTCAAATTATGGTCCAGAAATCTGAATCCCATTCTCAGACACCATCTTCTTAGCCATCTGTTAATTTCCTAAATTTATCTTTCTCTTCTGAACCCCCTATCTTCAATCACCAATAGTGGTGAAAATATCAACTATGCCCTAAGGTCTTTATTTTTTGCTTTTTACTCATATTTCTTAACAATGTTTTCTAACTTCTTTCTGATAATATCATTTGTCCCCATATGAATAACCAGAAATTTGGAACTTAACTGCCTTAAAATATAGATGCATATTTTTCAGTATTTTTCTGTTCCCCTCCACATTGAATGGTCAAGCCAAGTACTTTACTTTCCTTAGCCTTGGTTTATATCTGATGAGTAGTTGTTTTCAGGGTTGGCATACCTTGGGAGAATCTTAATCATGTCCCAGATACAAGCCCTGGGAAGATTGCAGATGTCTTTATGTATCTGTGCAGATGTCAGGCCAGTAAATACCTTCAACAGGAAATCCCTCTCTTTCATTACCTTTTACATAATAGATCCTTACAGTAAGAACTTTCTGGAAAAGTCCTAAGAAGACACTCTTGGCACCATGGATTAGAGATCAGAATTCGAAAGGGACCCTGAAAGCTATCAAATCCACCTGCGTCATCATACAGAAGGAAAACTGAGACTCACAAAAAAGTAATAGCTTGTCCATGGTCACAAGTGAATTAATGATGATGCCTGTAGTAAAATCTAAGCTTTCCAATTCTGACCCTAACAACCTTTTTTATGGAACCACATTCCTCTCTTAGAAGAGATCCCTCTTCCCTTGCCCTGGTTCCTTCTGTGCTGCCTATAAACATACCCACATATCTCCTGTCTTCAAAAAAACAGAACAAAACCTAAAACCAAGTCTGCTAGATCCTACCATCCCCTTCAGCATCAACCTATATCTCTTCTCCTTATCTTGTCTCCACTTCCTCTCTCCCTCTCTTTTCGTCCTTTTTCAACCACAGCTGACCTCATTTCTCCACTAAGACTGATCTCTCTCAAGTCACTATTGATTTCTTAATTGCCAGTTCTTAGGATCTTTTCTCAGTCCTTATCCTTCTTGACATTTCTGCAGCATTTGACCCATTTCCTCCCAGACACTCAGTCCTCTCCAGATTTTGTGATTCTCTCTTGATTCTTCTACCTGTCTTAGACCTCTTTTTTACTGTCCTTTTCAGCTTCATCATCCATATTCTTCCCCTAATTGTGGGCATACCTAGAGGCTCTAGCCCGAGTACATACTTCTCTCTCCATACTCCCTCTCTCGATGATCTCATCCCTCAGCTTATCAGTTTATCATCTTTTTGCTGAATGCTCCTGGATCTCTCTATCTAGGAGCCTTAGACTTGAGCTCCAGTACCACATCACCATCTTGCCTATGGAGCATTTCCACCAAACCAAACATGTCCAAACAGAACTCAGTATCTTTCCCGAAAAAATCCACCCTTCTTTAGAAATTTCCTATTTTTATCCAGGGTATCAACCTCCTTTTATTCACCTGAATTCACAACTTCAATATCATCCTCAACTCTTTACTCTCCTTTCCTCTATATATTAGTTAGTAAATGAAGGCCATTTTTAGCTCCACAGCATCTTTCCCACCCTCCCCCTTCTCTCTACAAACATGGCCCTGGTTTAAGCCTTCATGACCTCTTACCTAGACTATTACAAGAGCCTCCCTTTTCATCTCCTGCCTCCAGGTTCTTCTGCATTCCAATCTATTTTCCATTCTGTTGGAGACTGACATTGTCAGAGCTGTATTTTAGAAAAGTAACATTGGTCAAAATGGTTTTTCTAAAACACAGGCCTAACTATGTCAGGTCCCTTACTGAATACATTCCTATAGCTGCTTATTACCAGTAGGAGTAGATAATACGGTTCCTTTTTCTGTCATAGAAAAACCTTGACATTTGGGGCCTAGCCAGTCTTTCTAGCCTTACACATTACTTCCTTCTGCACATACCAGCCAAACTGGCCTTCTTGCCCTTCATACACAACACTCCTACCTCTGTACCTTTGCGCTGGCTGTGACCCATGCCTGGCATGCTCTTTTCTCTTACCTCCCTCTTTTCCTAGCTTTCTTCAAGACTCAGATCCAATTCTACATTTTGCCGGAAGCATTTCCTAGTCTCTCCCTTTCCTCTTTCTTTAAAACATGTGCTTTCTATCAGATATTAATTCCTACTCACACTGTATGATCTTGTATGCACATGACTATTGATGGTGTCTCTCCCATTACAATGAGATGTAATGGAACTCCTTGAGGGTAGTGGATGGGTTTTTGTCTTTGTATTCCTAACTCTCAAGTATGGTTTCTGGTCCATGGTAAGCATTTAATGCTGGTTCACACAGAAAGGGAGTGGAAAGATCACTGGACCTGAATTTGATTCTTAGCTCATTCAGTTACAAATGAGATAACTTAATGTAAATCCCTTCCTCTCTCTAGGTCTTATTTCCCTTCTCTAAAGTAAGATCAGGAGGACTTGCATGACTTTCTTCACAGGACAATACTTCAGCATGTACATACCTTTCCCCCAGGGCAGATTTGGCCCCTCCATCCCTTAAGAGTGGGTCTTTGAGAATGATTGGGGCTGAGAAATTCATTACCCTGGAGTCAACTTGGAGATGAGCTTCTCAGAGCTTAGCTTAGCTGCTGCACATATGACAGACCTATAGCCATTCAGTCTACCACCAAGTCTCTATTTGAAGCCTTTTCAGCTTAGTAGGACCGGTCCGGGAGCCTGCACTCTGCTCAAAGATACTTTGAGATCTTGGAGTTCTCACTTGTGTAGACACAGGAGGATAGGAGAGATAGAATGAGAAAACCACTTTGTAAAAACTAATGAAAAAATAAACAAAAGCACAGAATAAGTATGAACCATCACCTACCTCCACATGACCTTGGGCAACTCACTGAACATTTTGGGGCCTGGATTTCCTCATCCCTAAACTGAGAGGGTTGAAGTAGATAGCATCCTTGCAGTCTCCTTAAGAACCACGTCTGTTGTTGTCCATATCTTCACTCTTTGTGATCCCATTTGGAGTTTTCTTGGCAAAGATAGTGGAATAGTTTGCCATTTTCTTCTCTAACTCATTTTACAGATGAGGAGTAAGGCAAACAGGGTTGCTCAGGGTGACATAGCTAGTAAGTATCTGAGGCTGGATTGGAACTCAGTTGGAACTCCAGTCCTCTTAACTCTAGGCCAGGCTCTCTATTCATTGCATCACTTAGCTGCAGGAACCATCTCTACCCCACTGGAAATTTGGAAATGAGCTATCACTTCCTATAATCTCACCATTCTTCTTCCCCCCTCCTTTCTAATACCCACTTTAGTATTGTCTTACCTCATTATTTTCAGTAAGCTTCTTGCAGAGAGAGACAATAATTTATTTGTATTTGTCTCCCTATTCCTTGGCACAGTGCCTAGTCATATAATAAGTATTTAATAAATGCCCTATCTATCTATCCATCCATCTATCACCTCTCAGGTTCCTTTCTGTTCCAAATCTATGATTGTAATCCAGTCCTCTCATTTTACAGATGAAGAAACTGAGGGTCAGAGAGTGAGGGACTTACTAAGGTCACACCACAAATAAGTTTTAGAGCAGACTTAGAATCCAGGTGTCCTGCCTTTCAGAGCAGGGTTTATTGTATTCTCTAACATGGGCACTGGAAAAAATTCCAGCTGGGGTCCCCTCAGGGCTGGTCTCTCCAGAGCAGGCTGCCTTCCCTGTTGTCTCTGTAGTCTGCTGAGCTAAGAGAAGAAGCATGCAGTCCCCACCCTGTTTTAGGCCCGGTTGTTCCAGTTGTACAAGGCAACTGTTGAATGACTCCTTTTTTTCCCCTAAGGACAGAATGCACGGCTGGACCGGCTTGAAACTAAGACCTTGAAACTGCGCCATAGATCCTGTCTCAGGTTGCCCAGGTCTGCTCCTCCTCAGCCACCTCCCCCTCAAATAGTATTTGTATTAGTGGGCTGATGATCCCTAAATCCCTTGTCCCCAGGGTAGGGTAGGTGGGTAGGTGGGTCTGCTTAGGACCAGCTTGTGAGCTCAGTTCCTGTCCACATGTCTCAACTTGACCCAATGTACATGGGAAGAAATTTCACAAACACTCCTCTGAGAAAATCGTGTGACACGCTGAACAGCTGAAGGCACGTCATTCTAACCACCATCATTCAGCTCAGCTTGCCGGACGAACACCTGTGTAGCTTCAAGGATTGAACCTGATGTGAGCTGATGAGCTCCTCCAAGAGAGGAAAGAGAAGAGGGCCCAGGATAGTTTTAGGAAATAGCCGTGGTTAATGGGTGTGAGGCACAAAAAAAGACTGAAAAGGAGTGATCAGATGGGTGGGGAGAGAACCAGTGACGAATAGGGTCATGAAAACCTAGGAAGGTGGGTAGCCAGCAGTATCAGTGCTACAGAGATTGTTTAATGACCATTAGATTTGGCAGCTAAGTGATCACTGGGAACTCTGGAGGGGGAGTTTCATTTGAATGATGATGTCCAGAGGCAGATTGCTCAAGGTTTAGAACTGAGTGAGAGAAGTAGGGACACCAAGGCTTAATGTGAAAGGGGAGGTATAGGATGAAACAGAGCTAGTGGTACTAATGAGTTGGATGGTAGGAATGCCTGGAATAGTAAGATAATAGCATCAACTGAGAGGTTAAGGATGGGGAGACATGAGCCTTTATGTAAACAGCAGGGAAGCAGCCAGCAGACCGGGAGAGATTGGAGATAAATGAGAGCATACTTACAATCTTCTTTGAATTCAAATCTGGCCTCAGACACTCCTAGCTGTGTGACCCTGGGCAAGTCACTTCACTTTGCCTCAGTTTCCTCATCTCTAAAAGGAGCTGGAGAAGGAAATGTAAAACACTCCAGTATCTTTGCCAAGAAAAGCCCAAATGGGGTCACGAAGAGTCAGATGTGAATGAACCCCCTAAGGTTTCTGATTCTCTCAGGCCCTAGGTTGTTTCCTGAACTTGAAAAATTAACTTTGCCTCAGTGTCCTACTTTGTAAGATAACTAGATAGTATCTACAATTCTTTCCATGGCGTGTGCCACATCTTAGGATATCCTCCTCCATGCTTAGCCACCTGGCCTTCCCAACTGTCCCAGACTGTGAGTGCAATGATAATAATAGCTGACATTTATGTAGTGATTTACACCCATTATCTCACTCCATCTGGCTTCAGCCCACCCTTCCTCCAGCCTCTTTCCCTTCGATCCGATCCCTCCTCCAGAGAGTTGCCACAATCATCCTTGATGCCCAGTCCTGACCATATAACTCCTCTGCTTGAAAACCTTCCATAGCTCCCTACTTTCTACAGCAAGTAATTATCAGAAAAGATGATAATCTCTATGCCAAGGACTCCTAAATCTGCATATTTGGCCTTACTCTCTCTCCTAACTCCAGTCCAACGTCACTAATGCCTGATGGACATCTCCCCCTAGATGTCCCACAGGCATCTCAACTCAACAAATCCAAGATGGAACTCATTACATTTTTCTCGAAGTCCATCCTTCCTCCAGTTTCCCATTTCTGTAGAGACCACCAATATTCCAGATTCATAATGTTGGTGTTGTTCTCCACTCTTCTCTCTTCCTTCCCCATGTTCTCTGCCCGTTCCTATGCCAATCAGCTCTCTTCCTTCCCCATGTTCTCTGCCCGTTCCTATGCCAATCAGCTTTCAAGTCTTGTCAGTTCTGCCTCTATCTGGCCCATTTTCTCTCCTTGAATAGGCATTCCATAGCTCAAACCCACATCCCTCTCTTACCTGTATTATTGCAATCATAATTCCTTAGTTCTTTCTTCTCCATTTCCAGTCTCTCCCCTCTCTAATCCATCTGCTACAGAGCTGCCAAACTGATATTCCTAAAATATAGAGCTGACCCTGTTATTCCTTTACTCAAAAATCTGGAATGGTTCGCTATTGCTGCTACCATCTACTTTTCTAGTCTTATTTTATATCATTCCCATCCTCACCACGGCCTTGTGGAGTGCTGTAACTTCCTGCCAGACACAGCCCAGGTATGACATCCTACCTGCAGCCCTTCCTGATCCTCTTGAAATTGTTTTCTATTATTTTGTGTATAACCTTTATTTCATTTTCTGTGTTCATGTCCTGTCCCTCAGAACAATGACTCCCCCTTAAAGTCTGGGTCTATTTCATTTCTATCTGTGAATCTCTAGCCTTTGACACAATGCCTTGGCTGTGGTAAGCACTTAAGAAACATTGGTTGCATTGAATTAAAGTCAAGATTTAAACCCAAATCTTTGGACCTTCAGTCCATTGTTATTGATGAGTTGTTCAGTCATGCCCAACTCTGCATGAGCCCATTTGGGGTTTTCTTGGAAAAGATACTAGAATATCCAGTTCACTTTATAGATGAGGAAACAGAGGTAAGCTGTATGAAGTGACTTGCCCAGGATCACACAACTGGTAAGTGTCCAAGGCCAGATTTGAATTCAGGTCTTCCTAACTCCAGGCTGGGCTCTATATCCACTGCACCACCAAGTTGTCCAGTCCATGCTACTGCCACTCAATTCATGAGGACAATGAGATCACTCAGTAGGGGCTCTGAAGTTCATAGTTAGAAATCATTTTTAACCCTTCCTTTAGGTCTGTGAAAAAGCTGCTGGATAATAGTTCTCTCAAGCTGGTGAGGGAGTGGGGGATGGTGTGGAATTAGCGTGGAATCATCTAGAATGGCTGATGTCGCCGTGAGAGCAAAGCAGTTTGCAGGAGGTGAATTTTTGAGTGCAAGTCAACAAGCATTTATTAAGTACCTACTGTGTGCCAGGAACTGAGTAACTAAGTACCAAGAGTAAAAAGAAAGTCAAAAAACCAATCCTACCCTCAAGGAGATCACACTCTAAAGGGGCAGACAACCTGCAAATAGCTATGTAGAAATAAGCTGTCTGGGACAGATGTCAGGGAGAAGGTACTAGCATTAGTGAGGACAGGGAAAGACCTGACAGAAGTGAGGATCGAAAGAAGCCAAGCAAGCCAGGAGGAGGGGAAGAGAGAGAGGATTCCGGAGGTGGGGAGTTGGATTGGCTTGTGTGAGCCACAGCCAGGTCAGTGTCACCGGACTGTGGAGTTATGGAAAGGGAAGGAGGTGTAAGGAGATGGGAAAGATAGAAAGGGACAAGTCTAAAAAGGGCTTCAGAGCCAAACAGAGGATTTTATCGTTGATCCTGGAGATGACAGGGAGCTGCTGGAGTTGAGTAGAGGGGTGACATGGTGAGACCCCTTCTTTTGGAAGATTACTGGGGCGGCTGGCTGGAGGATGGACCAGAGTGGGCAAGGGCTTGAGGGAGGGAGACCACGCTGCAGATTATTGCAACGGTTCAGGCACGAGGTGATGAGAGGCTGTACCAGGGTGTGGGCAGAGAGAAAGGGGTATATACACAAGAGATGTTCTAAAGATAGAATCGACGGGAGTACATTTTCCATCCTGCTTGCCTGTAAATTTTCAAAAGTCACAGGATAGGTATACATTCCTCATTTTTCCTGGGGCAGCTGCTGCCAAATATTCTCAATGAACTCCTTTCGGATGAGATGACTGTGTCTGGACATCTGGGCAGAATCATCCAGGAGGAACAGGCTTGCTTGGGAGTTGGCAGAGTGGGACATTGGACAACTGTTTCTCCCTTAATGAACCTCAGTTTCCTCTCCTGTAAAATGAAAACACTGAAAAAATCATCTATATTTAAGGACCCTTCAGGGCTGACAGTCTATGATTAATCACTAACACTTTATATATGGAGATGAGGCATCCAAATATTTTCAATTGTTTTGTTTCCAGGAATTTCTTAGTTTGAGAAAGTTTTCTTTGTAAACCAAATTTCACAGCAAAGATCATTTTTGGTTGGTCAATATGTGTAACAGACACATGTTGTGTATATGTGAATGTGTATGTATTGTGTGAGTGCATGTAAAAATAATAATGCCCAGCATTTATATGGCACTTTAAAGTTTACAGAGCACTTTACATGTTATCTCACTTAATCCTAGTAACAACAATGGGAGGTAGGTGCTATTGTTATCCCCATTTGATAAATAAGGAAACTGAGGCAGGCAGAGTTAGGTGACTTGCCCAGGGTCACATAGTTAGGAAGTACCTGAGTCAGGATTTCAATTCAGTTTTTCCTGACTCCGAGTTTAACACCCTACCCATGGTGTCCCTAGCTGCCTTACATAGCTGTGTATATATGTGTGTGCTGTAGTGTGTTTGTGTAGGTGTATATATTTATATTATATGACTCCTGATGTAGGTGTATGAATGTATATCTGCATAGTATATTTACATCTGTACAATTTTATCAGAATGTATGTATCAGACAATGTATAAGAATACATGTTCATATACGTATCCATATTACTTGAATATACATTTGTATCTATGTGTCTGCATGTATGTATTAGTTTTCATTTGTGTGAGGATACATATTTATATTTTGTGTATGTGTATAGTTGTGTGGATGTGCATTCTTATGTAGTCTTGTGTTTGTGGGTATGAATTTAATGTGTACTCTCTACATAAGTATGGATATGTATTGTATATATGTAAGAGAATGTCACAAGGGTGGTATGTGAGAGCATGTGTGTGTGTGTGTGTGTGTGTGTGTAGAGGGAAAGGAAAATTCCTAGTTTTGACTGATGACTCCATGAAAACAAACTTTTTCAACTGTTTAAAAAAATCAGGAATTCAAAAACAGTTCAACAGGCGTGGGGGTGGGAGCAGGCGTTGGATTTAAAATTGAATATAGAAACAGCCCTATGTGAGAGAGCACTTTGCTCAGTTTCACAGAGAAAAAGAACCAAGAAATCTTGGTTATGAATAAGAGCTAATGTTGGAAATTACTGGTCTGTGCAAACAGAGGCCAATGTAAGGGGTGCACAGTGAATGTTTGTATGGCTGAGGAGACAGTGCCGGGGGCTCACACAGGGAGAACATCACGGAGTGGGAAAGAGCAATGGATTTGGAGTCAGTAGAGCTGGGTTTGAATATTGCCTCTACAACTTGTTATCAAAGTGATCTTAAACAAGTCACTTCTCTGGGCCTGTTTTTTCATCTGTAAAATGAGGGAGCTGGGATAGATGAGTCCCTGTTCTACATTTGATAGATGTGATGATGTGAAGGTATGATGATATGATATGAACATGCTGGAGCAGAGGAGAGATCCAGGCTGGGCTCTCTCAAGTACATGAATTATAAAATCCAATATAATTGTCTCCAGAGACTTCTGCTCTCTGTTCGGTAAAGTGTGAACTTGGTCAAATCACAATAAACTTCGAGTTTCCTCAGCTGTAAAAGGAGGAGGCTAGAACAGATGATTGCCAAGGTCCTTTCTAGGTTTAAATCCCATGAAGTATGCACTTGGAGTGTGACGATCTTTGCCCTCTTTCATCTAAGCCAATAGAGAGACACCTTGATTCTTTTCTATCACTGAGTCTAGGTGTGAATCTCAAGTCTGTTGTTATTTACTACCTGTGTGGCAGGGAGGGATCCTGATCTATGTCTTTCCCCTGGATCTAGATGGTTCCAGAGGAGAAAGTGAGGCTGGTGACTTTGCACAGGCCTGCCTCACTTAAATCCAGTTCATTTGCCAGTCACAGCATCACCTTCCTGATGTCATGGCCCTCTCCATGAATGAAGGTTAACAACACCAACCCATATGGCCTTGATCAAATCACTAATCCTCTTAGGGCCTCAGTTTCTTCTTTTTACAAATGAAGAAGTTAGATTAAATGACTAGATTCTTTCTAGCTCAACATTTATGATCTGATTTTCCTGGGACCCAATGTTTAGGTAGGTTGTGGTCGGCAGCAGGCTGAGACATGACAGTTCAAATACTAGCAAAGCTTAAGAGAAAGAAGGACCCATATATAGATGCTGACTTCAGGGAAAGTCAAGTGAGAATCAGTCTCTGAGAGGAGAGTGCTCACTTAATTCAGATCTCCAAAGCCTAACGTGATTGAAACTGGTCAGAACCATGTGCTGCAGCAGTGAAAAACACAGCAGCCTGAGTGTAAAGGAAGTTGGTGAGTGATTTCCAATGGATCAGATTGATGGATGAACTCTTTGGGAATCTATGCAGAATCTGGCTTCAATTAGATACCTACAGTGTTAGATCTGTTATCTGTGGAACCCTCTAAACGTGGCATGGATACTAGGGCATTGCAAGTACTCATGAGAATGGGTCAGTGACAGTCAGGATGCCTCCAGTTGAGGTCTTCCCCATCCCAAAGTCATCATGTGCAACACAGACAAGTTGGAGAAAGTGGTGTTTTCTAACAGACTATAAAGTCATGATACTATCATTTTAAAAAGGGAACTATTAAGAACATAAGTACCAAAGAATAGGGAAAAGTGTTGTATATTTTCAATACTTTAATAAACCTAAAAATGGAATGGAAAGCATGTTGGATGGAGAATCTAGTTGACTTGGAATCTCTAAAGTTCCTTCTATTGTAGGAGTTCTTAAGGTAAAAGTTTGTGTGTTTTAAAAAAATGTTTTTTAAATGATTATTTCAATGTGATCAGTTTCCTTTGCAATTCTTGGGATTTTATTTTATGCATTTAAAAACATTATTCCAAGAAGGGGTCCATATGCTTTACCAGATGACCAAAGGACATCATGTCACAAAAAACATTAAGACCCAGTGTTCTATTGATAATATTCAATGCTCAAAGTCATTTTCAGCAAGGCATTCTAAAATCTATGTTCTAAGTCATCCCCCCCCCCCCACCAGTCTCCAAGATATGACATTCCATGTTCTAAGGGCCCTTCTGACTCTGACCTTCCATGGTCTAAAATCCCTCCAAGCTCTGACATCCCATGTTCTAAGATCCCTTCCAAATCTGACATTCCATATTTGAAAGGCCTTTCCAGCTCCAACTTTGCATGTTGTAAGGTCCCTTTTACCTCAGATGTTCTCTGGTCTAGAGCAGTTCAGACATTCCATGTTCTTTCATGTTCTAGAGATCTTTCTGACTCTTAAATTCTTACTCTAGTTCCTGCTATATGCTAGGCCTAGTCATCCATTCTGTCTCCTCAAAGCAAAGGAGGTGGTGGTAGGAGACTTAACAAAAATACCTTTTCTCTTGAGGTACTGAGAGGGAAATAAGATAAACAAATGACAGGCATGGAAATATAAATAACCCCACTGGGCATTCTATCCTGAGGACAGTAACTGCAATATTGTCCTTCGGTGGGTTGTGATAGTCAGGGAAAGCTTCCTGGAGGAAGAGATCCTTGAACTAGGTGGCTTAATCAAGGTGTTAAGAGATAAGGAGATTTCATAGAAGAGAAATGAGTTTTGAGCAGTGCAATTCACTTGGAAACCCTCTCTTACATCTGCTGCATGGTCTGAAGCGTGGTGGAGTGGATGGAACCCCAGGTCTGTAATCAGGAAGACCTGAGTTCAAAATCGACCTCAGACACTTACTAGCTGAATAACCTTGCCTAACCAATTTAATCTCTGCCTTAGTTTCCTTGATAGTAAAATGGGGATAATACTAACACCTACTTCTCTGGCTGTTGTAAGGACCAAATGAGATAATTATAAAACTCTCAGTACAACATCTGGCACATATTAGGTACTATATAAATTGCTAGTTATTATTAGTAGTATTATTATCTTATATCAGGGGAGAGAATGTGGGAAAACAAGTGAAAGATGGTCCTTCTGCCCTCTGGGCTTTGAAAGGGAAGCTTTGGGCGCTGGATGAGTGGGACGATTTAGAGAAAAGGTGGGCAGTGTGGAGGGACAACATCCTAGGCATTCTCTGCTTGGAACCCAATAATTGGCATGGATAGATTGTAAATAGTATAGGAATTGAGAGGAGGTAAAAGTCAGAGAAAGACCATCTCTATTCCAAATTTGCTCAGCCCCATTTGTATTCCGGCACCTTACTAGACAGCAAAAACAGTCAATGTGGCAAGTTCACTTTCCAGTCATGTTTTACTTGTAGCTAGCTAGACTACTCTCAGCACATCCTGCTCTTTCCCACCTCTATGCTTTTGCTCACATTGTTATCTGTGTCTAGAATGTCCTTCCTCAACCCTATCACTTTTAATTAAATTCACCTCAAATTTACTAAGTTCTGAGCACTTTGTTAGGCACTCAGGATACAAAGATAATTCTTTTTAAAACCCTCCTTTCAAGGAGCTTATATTCTACTAGGGAATAAAAATTAGTAATTAGAAGTCTCTCCGGGTAAGGGGAATGGGAAGAGGAAGGGAAGGGAAGGGAAAAGAGAAGGAGAAGGGCAAGAGGAAAGGAAAGAGGAAGGGAAGAGGAAGGAAAGGGGCTGCTGAACTACTGCTTCTCAAGATTAAAAGCGTTCTCGGATTTAAAAAGCTGAAAACGAACACCTTCCAATTATAGGACAAAAGTGTATGAGCATTCTTGCTAGACTTCACTGTGTTAGTACATGGAAGCTAGATTTAGCCTCAGTGAACGAAACCAACTTAGCATGTAATATTGCACATTATAGCTAATATGCATATTATATGGTCTTATCACTAACTGATGGTGAGCCCCTTGAGGTCAACCATCATGCCTTATCTAACTTTGTATCATACTGGGATTAAGGACAGAGCCCTAAGCACATAGTAGGTGCTTAATAAATGCCTACTGAGTGACTAAGCATTCTTCCCTAAAGTGGTCAGCATTCTAGGAGTAGACTGGGATTCCAGATGATCATGGAGCTACCTGGTGACTTTCCATGGTCTTATTGACCTTGATAACTTTCTGAATCTCTCATATCCCTTCTCCCCTTCAATCCTGACAACATTCTTGCTGCTACTTTCCAGGAGCTGCTATTTCATCAGTGAGGGTATTTTCTACTGAGGGGTCACAGCCCCTTTTTGTCTTTGTAGATGGTCTTATGAAGTTGCTTTGGCTTACAAAAAATTCGTTCTTTAGTGATTAGTCCCTTTGATTTTGAAAACCATTTTGTGAGATGGTGTAATAAAGATAATAATTTACAATAACATATCATTTTGAGATATCATGAGGTCGACAATGTAGGCATTATTATTCCCATTTTACATATGAGTAAACTGAGGCTTAGGGAAATGCAGCAATTTGTCCAGGTTGACACAGGTAGCAAGTCAGAGACAAGACTCAAACTCGTTTCTTCTAACTTGGAGACCGGAGTTATTTTAGAGTTCTTTCTTCTATGTACAATGCCCTGTACTTATGCATTTTATTTAAAAACAAACATGCCAATTAATGAGGGACCATACTTTTCAATCTGACTTCCCTAAGTTGTCCTAGAATGGAAAAATGTCTCCTCGCTACCTCCTACACATTGCTTCCTTTCTATCAATCATCACAAATATTATATGGATCTGCTCCCATAGTCCTCCTCTGAAGTTCTCTGATGACATGGCCGGGTGTCCTTGGTTTCTTCAAGACTGGTCAGCAGTACACAAGTTCTGGGTGGTCCTGCCAAGATGGAAGACTTTGAATGTGGACCTAGCAACAGTGAAGCCAGTCCGACTAAGGGCAGAGAGGAGAGTCACTAGAGGAGAAATCATTTTTTGTTGGTCATGTTGCTTTAGAATTTAATTGGCCATATTATTTTAAAGTTGTTTAGTGAGGCATATCGGGAGAATTCAATTAGAATTTCCTATTTACTCTTTCATCTTGGCTCTGCCTGGGACAAAAAGGAATAAAGTTTTCCTCTCTCATACAATAATTTCATTGACTTTGAGGAAAACAGTTATGATATTCAGATGTAGACATTTTGAACTAGTATTTCAAATAAACCTAGAATATCTCACCTTTACCAATCCCACCTTGGAGGACTGAGCACCTTGATTAGGCTCTTGTTTCAGTCCAATATCTTATTTTAGTTTCTCAACAGCCACTCTAGGGGATCAGGACAAGGATACTTATCCATGTTTTATAGATTAGGAAACTGAACCACAGAGCATTTAAATGACTTGTCCAAGGCCTTACATCAGGAGGTGAAGGAGTTAGCATAAAAATTTATAAATTGTAAAGATCACAGGGTCATAAATTAAGAACTGGCAGGGACCTTAAAGAACATCATGTCTAGCCCCCTAATTATATTGGACTATAATATAGTATATTATATATATATTATATATAATATACTAATTATATGGAAACTGAGGCACAGAGATGTTGACTTGCCTGGGATCACACAGCTAGTGACTGTCTGGGCCAGGATTTGAAATAAGGAGAATAAGCATTTACGTAGCATCTATTATGTGGTAGACACTGTGGTAAGTGCATTTACAAATATCATAATCAGATCTTTCCAATTCCAGATTTAGCACTCTCTATATAATCACCTCTCTCTCATAACATGCACAAACACACACACACACACACACACACACACACACATACATTTAAGATGTTAGTACTGCTGCCGCTGCCACTATGACTTCATCAATGAGAGCATTCTCCCCATTCGTGAAGATCACAATCCCTTTATGTGTTTGTAGACCATCTTAGGAAGTTGCTTTGGCTTAAAAAAATGATTTCTCCTCTAGTGATTCTCCTCTCTGCCCTTGGTCGGACTGGCTTTGCTGTTGCTAGGTTCACATTCAAAGTCTTCCATCTTGGCAGGACCACCCAGAACTTGTATACTGCTGACCAGTCCTGAAGAAACCGAGATCACCCAGCCATGTCATTAGAGAACCTCAGAAGAGGACTGTGGGAGCAGATCCATATAATATGTGTGGTGATTGATAGAAAGGCAGCACAGTGTGCTGGTCTTTGGGTTCAATTCCAACTCTGATAATACTGGCCATGTCACCCTGGGCATTTGGATCACTTAACTTCTCAGTGCCCTTAGATATTTGTCTAAAACCATGAGATACTGAACAGGTGCTCATCTATACTCGCAGTGTGCCTGTGCTGGGTATTCTCTAAATTAGTGCAACCACAGGTCTGGTTAAAATAATGATAATACAGTAACAACACTTCCTCTATACATATTCTCTTGTCACAAAGATGTTTCTTACAGCCATCCATGAAATGGGTAGTCTAGGTTTGATTATCCCCATTTTATAGGTTAATAAATAGAGCCTCTCAGAGATTGTTATTGTGACTGAAAAGGAATGATAGATCAGAATGGAGAAATCAGTCATTCTTGTCATTAAGCTTGTATTTCCTTTTCATCAAGTATCTTTTTTTTATTCATTCATCCATTTATTTATTCAGCCATTCAGTCATTTATTTATTTGTTTGTGTTAGGAACAAACCATGGAAGGACAAAGGAATTTGGAATCTTCTGTGAGCAGATCCCCTATACACCTCGACATGATCCTAGCTCATATCCTGGGATGAACCCTGGCAGTGAACTCCCAGTGAACAGGATCATTGATGTGGATGGAGTGAAGGGTGGAAGCAATAGCCTGATGCCCTCCTCAGAGTCTGATGGCAATCTCAGCTTTGAAGGATCTATCTCAGAGCTTCGAATGTGCCAGGGGAGAACACGCATAGGAGTGTATAGAACATCAGATCTCCCAAGCTTGCTGACTGTGAAGACTGAGAAACGCAAGAACACAGAGAATCAGTATAAAGCAACTTTTGTCTAAGTCCCAAGACTTTTTTTGTCCTTAAGACTTTCTTTCCCCCAGTTCTCATATATTTAATGATACTAATAATAACCGTGCTTCCAGGTCTACAAAGTACCATATACACATTATCACATTACAACCATCCGAAGCAGTCTTTGCAAGCATTATCGTTTCCATTTTGTAGATGGGGAAAGTGACACCCAGAAAAGGAAAGTGACCGGCTTGAAATCATCCAGTTTATGAATACTAGAAACAGGAGTCAAACCTCCTTATATTTTCATAACATATGTCAAACTTGTCTTATGTTTTCAACTCCAGCACTAGGCAAGCTCTCTGTTAATGGGATGAGAATAGTGATGGTTCTGTGTGAGATGAAAATCTCCATACTCTCTTGGGTGCTCTGAGTTCTCTGTTTGGATGACCTCTGCCTTGAAAATGAACTTTGCCACATTGTTGACAGGAGTCAGAGATCCTGCATTTGTGTCCTGGCTCAGCTATCTGTTCCCTCTATGAGCTCAAGCAAATCTCTGAATCTTTCTATGCTCTGAGTTCTTGCTTGGTAAAATGAGTCAGTTGGGTTGGATGATCTCCAAAGCACAATCCACCTTGGACCTTCCATGTCCCAAGGTCCTTCCAGCTCTGCATCCTATGAGTCATTCCCAATCAGACTTGTTCAGGACCCATCCCTCACTCATGGATTAGCACATTAATGGTCTTCCAGATAGACTGAGTGACAAAGCAAAAGGAGAGAGCTGATGAGGGCATTCTTTGCTCTCTAAGAAGTCTGGTCGTGGAAAGTGCTTTGAGGATGGTGAGGTACAAGCATGGGAACACAGCCATCTCTTCAAGCCAGATGGTTGATATTTAGAAGGACCAATAGGAGAAGGAGTAGCTTTCTGTTTACTCATTATATCTAGGTAATCTAGTGCAGTGGTTAGAACACTGGGCTTAGACCTGGGAGTCCAGGGGCTTGATTCCGGTCTGAACTCTGCTGTTACCTAATTGTATGACCTTGGGCAGGCCATTCAACTTGTCTAAGCCTCTCTTCCCTCATCTCTAAAATGGAGGTGTTGGGTTAGTTAACCTTTAAGATCCCTTTTGGGCAGCTAGGTGATACAAGGAGCAGAGCACAAGGCCTGGAGTCGAGAAGACTCATCTTTCTGAGTTTTGATCTGGTCTCACACTTTTAATAGCTGTGTGACCCTGGGCAAGTCACTTAACTCTGTTTGCCTCAGTTTCCTCATTGGTAAAATGAGCTGGAGAAGGAAATGGCAAACCACTCCAATATATTTGCCAAGAAAATCCCAAATGGGGTCATAGAGAGTCGGACTTGAGTGAAACTACGCAACAATTACAAAAAGATCCCTTTTAACTCTGACATTCTACATTCTAACACAAGGCTTTTGCCAACTCTGATAAAGATTCTTCTCTAGCTCTGAAATTTGACATTCCGTGTTCTGTGTTCAGGTAGTCTTCATTCTAAAGTTTAAAGTAATTGTCAGAAATAACATTTTATTTTAAAAGGTTCGTTCTAGCTCTCTTTCACCTTCTGTGTCCCCATGTTCCAAGGGCCTTTCCAAGCACTAACATCCCATGTTTATGTTCTAAGGCCCCTCTTAGATCCTATAGTTTGCATTCTTTGTTCCAAGTTTCTACATTTCCTTTTTATTGCCATTAGTAATTTGCTAATAGCTAGGTGGTTCAGTGGATAGAGTGCTGGACTTGGACCCAAGAAGACCTGAGTTCAAATCCAGTCTTAGATATTTACTCTGTGACCCTCGATAATTCACTTAACTTCTGTCTGCCTCAATTTCCTCAATTGTGAAATGGAGATAATAATAGCATTGACCTCTCAAGGCTGTTGTCATTCTCAAATGAGAAAATATCTCTAAAGCACTTAGTACAGTCCTTAGGCCCATAGCAGGTACTTAATAAATTTATTAAAATCTAAGATACAAAGATCACCCCAAAAAACTGGGTATTCAAGAACAGTAAAGTATGTTGTGGGTTGGTCAGAGCAAAGAACATTCTCTCTCTAGTTTCTCTAGTTGTAACTACCATAAATGAAGAATGGGTTTTTCCATTAGGTTGGGTTTTTTTAAATTGTATTTTTATTTTGAGTTTCAAATTCTTTCCGTCCCTTCACCCCATCTCCCACACACTGAGAAGGCAATAAGTGGATCCCCATTATACATAGGAAGTCATGCAAAACATTTCCATATTAGCCATGTTTCTACCAGGTTGCAAAGAAGCTATGAAAGGAGCATATTTTCAAAGACAGATCCAATGATTTAATTCTCAAATGAAAAAGGGAAATGTTTCACCAAACGTGAGAGCGTATCTACCAGTTGTCACAGTTACCTGATAAATAAACTGTCGGGAAGTTTGCTTGCCCCCTTCTAAACCAGAGGAAGTGACAATGTCTTGCCACCCTCAGAGGTACTTCCCAGTACCTCTATATGAAAGTGACCTTCCCTGGGGAATGACAACATAGTAGTGCCTGGAAACTTAATGACTTAGATGCCTACTGAGGAAATGCCACCTTAATTTCAGTGATTCACATTTGACATGAATTATAATAGACTGACAGATTTGTTTTTTCCTTTTTTATTGTATAAATGTTTCTATAAAATTGACCCCAAAAGTGAATTTCTGTAAATTTTTACCATTGTCCCATTGTTTTCCATTACATGGTAATTCTCCCTCAGTAGGTTAAACTGAGTATATTTGTCAAGGAATGGTCAAGAAGGCATCTGGGCCCACTGGGTGATGTATTATTAGTGTTATAACTAAGTCTTACAATCAAAGAATCAAAGAGTTAGAAGGGTCAGAGGCCGTCTGGTCCAGAATGTACCTTCCCAAGACTCCCCATTATAGTGTACCTGACAGGTGGTTATACAGCCTTTAATGGAAGACTTTCATGAAGGAAGCTCTCTACCTTCAAAGGCAGCCCATTGCATTTTGGGCTAGCTACATTTGTTACAATTTTTTTTCTTATAGCAAGGATAAATTTGCCCCTCTGCAAAATTCTGCCTTCTGGGTCCAAACCAAAGAAACCTAACCTCCTTTCCAGAGGATAGTCCTTCAAATCCTTGGAGAATCCCAACATGGCATCTCTATGTCTTCTGATTTCCATTTCTTTTAACTAGTTGTCACATGGAACGATCTCAAGACCCTTTGCCATCTTGGTCACCTTCCTCTGAGTGTTCTATTGCTTATCAACGATGTGCTTCCTAAAATGTGGCTTCCAGAACCAAACACGTTACTTGAGACGCAGTCTAACCAGAACACAGAACAGTAGATCTATTGCCTCCATTGTCTTGGCCTATACAAGTCTCTTCATGCAATAAGATAACTCTAGCTCTTCTGGTTTCAGTGTCACACTGTTGTCTCAGGTTGAAATTGTAGCTTCCCCCAAGACCTCCAGATTGTTTTTTAAAAAAGAACAAATCTCTAGCCCTTGCTCCCCTCTATTGTATTCACAAAGATGATTTTTTGAGCACAAGCATAAGATGTAGTCTTCCTTATTAAATTTCATGTTTTTCTATTTGACTCAGATCTGCTGAGATCTTTTTGGATGCTGATGCTGTTTTCCAATGTGCTAATTACCTCTTCTAGCTGTCTATCATTTACAAATTTGATAAGCCTGAGACCTACCCCCTCATTTTGCAGATAAGTCCTAGGGAGGTTTTCCCAGGTCACAGCTTAAAGACCTATGTGTTTCTAGGGTCCCCTCTTTCCTGGCAAGGATGCATTTTCCACCCATCTTTACCAGTTCTTTCTTACAAACTATTCCAGGTACAAGATCTCAGAAGCTATCCAGTGTGAAATCTACTGATGTCTATGAATCAAATAGGAAGTCCAAGGGTCCAGAACCAATTATTTACAAAAGGAGGAGGGATTAAGAGATTAAGCTTGCTGTTTTTGGCCCCATATGGTAAAACTGGAAACAAGATGGGAAACTGCAGAAAGCAAATTTTGGAGGTATATAAGGAAGAATTGCTAATAGTACAAAAATAGAATGTTCCTTGGCAGGTGGAGAATTCCTTGTCCCTGGTGGTGTTCAGCTAGAAGTTGGATGACCACTTCTTGGGGATGCAATAAGGGGATTCCTGCTTAAGGTTGAGCTAGATACCTTCAGAGGTTTCTTTCTATGCTGAGATTCTCTAATTCTCTGAAGAGTCTGGGAAGATATTACTTAACTAGCCTTTCCTGGGATACCATTTGGGTCCTTAAGAGTGTTTTCAGAATGTGGAAACTATATAGTGAGCGGAGAGTAAATGCTGAGCTTCTCCATTAACTCCATCAAGAGACCTATTAAGTTCATGTTCCATATTGGTATTAATTTGATACTTACTAAAAAAGTGGGGTGCAGAATTATATTTAGCCTGTTTCATTCTCTCCCCTCATTTCTCTACCATCAGCAATAAACAGCCTCCACCTTATATGGGGGAGATATATTCTCCAATCCAGAAAGAAGTTGCCCTTCTTGGAGAGGGGAAAGATTAGAAGTTCTGGGTTCAAGATCCTTTCTTGGCTTGTGACTTTAGCCTCGATTTTCTCATTTGTAAATCTCAAGTCTGAGATTTCACTCCGTAGCCATTATGTTGACAAAAATAATAAAAGATAAAATTTGTTCATGCTGGAGGAGCTGGGAAGACAGGTGTGCTAATACATTGGTGATGGTGTCATGAATTGGTCCAACTCTCTGGAAAGCAATTTGGAATCATTTTAAAGAAATCACTAAGTAATTTATACTCTTTACTCAGTGATCTCACTATTGGGCATATATTCCAAGGAGGTCATACATAGAGAGTAAAGTGCAGACATGCTAGAGACAACTTGAATTGACTTGAGAACTGATTGTTAAATTTTCAGTATGAGCTTGAATTGACTTGAGAGCTGATTGTTAAATTTCCAATATGAGCATTCACAACTTGGGTATCAGCAAACACTACAAATTAAGGCTTGAGTCTTTGTTTTGTTGATTATCTGCACTGGGGAAAATGTTATAATGCATATTACACTTAAAATTGTGCTGTATCTACATTTTTTTCTCTACAGAGAGCTGATTGTTAAACATAAAGCACTCTCCTGGTAAAGTCCCATATATGCCTAATTATAGCAGCCTCTTGGTGGTAGCAACAAACTGGGTACAAGCGAGTGCCTAGCAGTTGAAGAATGGCTGCACAAACTTTGGTGTACTACTGCAATAGAGTACTATTGCATGAAATGATGATTAGGAGGAATTCTGATAAACATAAGAAGGTTTGTATTAACTGACACAGCATGAAGTAAGCAGAACCAAGAGAACAGTATACACAGTGACTACAGTAATCAAGCAGAAGTAATGCTAAAAGGAAGCTGAATTAAGGTTAATTCTAACAACCAATCTTGGTCCTGTAGAATATAATTAAACATACTTCACTCCTCTTGGGGTGGGGGGAAGACTATGGGAGCATAATGTTACATACACTGCTGACAACCAAGGTCATTTTATTGATCAGTTTTACTTAACTAATTGTCTTTGTTACAGGGTTCAATGTGGAGGTTGGTTTTATTTTTTAATGACTATGGTGTAAAAAATAAAAGACATTTAGTAAAATTTTTTTAAGTGAATGGGTTGGACTAAATGACCTTTAATATTTTGTGTTCAAAGGTTCTTCCTTGTTCTAATATCTTATGTTCTAAGATGTCTCCTTTCTCTGACATTTTTTGTTCAGGATTTAAATCCCTCACTACCTATGTGACTTTACGCAAACCATCAGATCCTTTATGTTGACTAGCATCAGGGATGAGGAATCTGAGGCCTTGGGGCCACATGTGGCCCTCGAGGTCCTCAAGGGTCGCCTTTTGACTGAATCTGAACTTCACAGAACAGATCTCCTTAATAAAAAGGATTTGTTCTGTCAAACTGGTACTTAGTCAAAAGGCTGTACCCAAGGACCTAGAAGGCCACATGTGGTCTTGAGGCTGCAGGTTCCTCACCCCTGGACTAGGTGATCTCTGAATATTTTTTCTCCTGCCTCCTTATGAGGGAGGGTAATAGATGGAGTGCTGGGCTTGGAGTCAGAAAGACTTGAGTTCAAATCTGACCTCAGACACTAAAAACTGTGTGACCCTGGTCAAATCACACAACCCCTTTTTGCCTCAGTTTCTCCATCTGTAAAATGGGGATAATAATAGTAACGCAACTTCATGTGGTTATTGTGAAGATAAAATATAATAATATTTGTAAATTACTTAACACAATGTCTGACATATAGTAGGTGTTCTATAAATATTTATTCCTTTTCCAGCTCATTATACAGATGAGGAAACTGAGGCAAACAAGGTGAGTGACTTGCCCAGGGTCACACAGCTAGTAAATATCTAAGGCCAGATCAGAACTGAGAAAGAGGAATGTCCCTGAGTCCAGGCCTGGAGCTCTGTCCAAAGAACCATCCAGCTGCCCATACAAAGCAGATGCTCATGAATAAATGTTAGCTTGATTTGAAATGTTGACTTCTAAAGGACTTTCCAACTTCAGCCAAGTAGCCAAGTAGTATCAGATTGTAGTTAGAAGTTACAGAGCACTAAGAGTGCTCTGGAAAGTGCTTGTGGAAAGGGTACCAAATTTGGAGCTAGGGAGCCTGAGTTCCAACACTGCTGCTGCAAATTACTTAATCTCACTGGGCCCTTAGCTCTAAAATGAGGGCATTGGACTAGACCTTATTCAATGACTCATTCAACTCAAAATCTATGATCTGTGACCTTAGATATCATCTAGGTTGTTTCATGAGGATAGTGCCCAGGCAAATTCTCAGGCTGTCATTCAGCTCCTACTCAGAAGGAATATGGGAACATGGGGAGGACAATTCCCTGTCCCTTCCTACCCATAAGGCCCAAGTCTTCAGCACAACCCTATAGGCTGAGAGCCTGGGCACAGAGCTCCTCAGAGGCCAGCCCTCCATCTGGCCTGAGAGTTTGTCAAGGGCTTTTCCATTAGGAGTTACATCGCTGTAAAGTCATCACTTCTATCACACAGCCTTGTGTTTTCTGTAAGACACATCCAAATTTGCCAGCAGCCAGGCCTGGGATTCCAGCCTCATCTTCCACTCCAAGAAGTGGGCGTACTTCTAATTGTCTACTTTAGGTTACTTTAATAGACTATTTTAGAGTGTGTGTGTGTGTGTGTGTGCGCTGATGGTTCACAGTTTCAGAAAGTTTGCTGGCATGATCTGGGCATAGACAGGATGTGAAGATATGATGCCAAAACCGTTAGACTAGACCTCACTTACAATATAGCCCTGTTTTCATCATTTATGATTTTTATGAGATTTTTTTCAGATACTTGTAATAATAAAACTCCTTGAAATGGAAACAGGCGTGTCCATGACTGAATTTCATGTTTTGGTGAAAAGCATTCCTGGTGAGGCTACATTACTGGAAGCACAAATAGAACTAGGTAACTGCAAATGTCCCTTGCAACTCTGAGATTAGATTTAATGCTTTAATTAGGTTTAATTTAAATTTAGATTTAATTAATTTAGATTTAAACCTTAGGTTTCTGAAATTTTGTGTTTCTATGGTTCTACAATTGTAAGAATCCATGACCCTAAGGCCATTGGATTCTGAATACAAAGTTCTGTGTTGTGGTTGTTTTCTTGGCAAAGATACTGGTGTGGTTTGCCATTTCCTTCTTCAGCTCGTTTTATAGATGAGGAAACTAAGGCAAACAGGGTGAAGTGACTTGCCCAGGGTCACACAACTTAATAAGTATCTGAAGCCAGATTTAAATTTAGGTGTTCCTGACTCAGGGTCTAGCACTTTATCCACTGTGCTACCTAGCTGCCCCAAGATCCTATTACCCTATGTATCTGAAAAGTCACATTCATCTCCATTATCAGATTATATAAGTCCCAAAAGATGATTCAGTTTTCCTTCACAATTTGTAATTAATTTTCTGCCTTTTTTTTTCTGAGTTGACTGAATGGACTTTATGCTTTTGCCTCATGTAGACACAGCTGTGGTGTCTGGGACTATCCCTACTCAATGCCCTCAGTGATAGGGATGAGATCTCACCTTCCCATATAAATGAAAACGGCAGCCATTTGGCTGGTGAGCAGAGAAAAGTCTTTCCATAGGAGAGGTCTGAGCACAAAGAAAGGTTTGTGCAACCTGGATGGTTTCAGGGAAATGGAGATTTGGTTGAAATTCCCCAGTGTGAATTATGAGAAAGAAGGTTGTCTTAAAAAAGTTATTTTTTACAAAAAGGGGAAGGGGAGTTTTCATAAATCCAAAGACAGTTTGGCCTTCTGCCTGGACAGCACAATGCTGTGAGCCAAGGAACATGGAAAGGAGAAGCCAAAATAATCCGTCAGCTTTTCACCTCCGTTGCATTCAGAGCTGCCTATGAAAACAGAGCCATATAGACAACAAAACTTTCAAAGCACTGTTTCCAGTAATAAAAATAATGATAACAAATTGCATTTTCATAGGGCTCTAAGTTTTATGAAATGTTTTTTTCAACCTTCTAAGAGAGAGCAAAGATATTACCACTCCCATCCTACAGATGAGAAAATTAAGATTCGAGTTGAAGTGATCTGTCTAAGGTCTCAGAGTGTAATGCAGCATCTCCCAAATTAAGTTGGACATGGAAGCCTTTTGATCTTGAAATACATTGATGAAACTCATTTTAAAAATGGATCTTGGTGAGATTAGGGTGACCAGGATGAAGAGGTCACGTGGATCAGAGAGAAGGAAATGGGGATGTTTAACCTACAGAAAAGATAATGCAGGGGTACACAACCTCTGCCTCCAGATCTTTAAAGAGTAGTCATATGGAAAGGTGAACAGATTTATTTTGCTTAGCCCCGGAAGGCAGAACTAGGAGGAGTGTATAGAAAGTGCAATGAGACAGAGTTGAGATCAATAGGATAAAAAATGTCCTAATAGTCAGAGCTAGAAATAGAATAAGCTGCCTCAGAACACATCATGTTTCCCAGCAATGGAAACCTTCAAGCTAGATAACTACTTTGTTGAGGATGTCATAGAAGTTGTTTGTTGTTGAATTGCTTTGCAGTTGTGTTCAACTCTTTGTGACCCCATTTGGGGTTCTCTTGGCAAAGATGCTGGAGTGGTTTGCCATTTCCTTCTCTATGTCATTTTACAGATGAGGAAACTGAGGCAAACTGGGTTACATGATTTGTCCAGAATCACACAGCTAGTGTCTGAGGCTGGATTTGAACTCAGGAAGAAGAATCTTCCTGTCTCCAGGATCAACACTCTATTCACTGAACCTCCTAAGGATATCTATTGGTTATGGGTTAGACTTTATAATGATAATGATAATTGTAATAGCTATCAACAGTATAACACTTTAAGGTTTGCAAAATGCTTTATATATGTTATTTCATAACCCTGTGAGGTAGGTATTATTCCTATTTTGTAGAAGGGGAAACTGAGGCAGAAAGAGGTTAAATGACTTGCTTTGGGTCACATAGCTAGTCAACTAAGGTAGAATTTGAACTTAGGTCTTCCTGACTCCAAATCCACGTAGTTGTCTCATGAGATTCCTTGTGCATTTTGTAATTATTTGAAATGTTGGTTTAGGAGGTCCTGGATTCAAGGACACCCTTGGGAATAGGGGAGGGGAAGAGATAGGAATATTTTAAAACCTATTTTCATTCTTTAAAAAAAACCCAGCTTGTTATACATTAGAAGCATTTTTGATGAATACATTATTTCACTTCTTAATATTTTAGAGAGAGAAATCCCATTGACATCAAAATGTGACACAGACCTTTCTACTCAGGTTCAGGGACCATTAAGGTGCTGCTGAGGACAATTTGGAGGATGCTGCCCAAGTTGTAACCAGCCTAGGACTTGAGACCAATGAGAATTCCCCGTGAGTCATCATCACCCAGGAAGGTCTGTACCCCTACTGTGTGGGCAAGGCTGAGATCAGCCCCAGACTGTGGCACTGACCGAAGCCACACACTAGGCTAAATGCCACTGAAATGGAAACAGTCTATCTCATCTTCCAGAAGCCTTTGAAAATAACCACGGGATAGTGATGGGTTCTAACCTCTGAGATGAAAGTAATTTTTACTAACCCAGTTAGCAAAGCAATCCAGCCACAGAAACCCCTTTTTACAGAAAATAAAAGAAAAAGAGAAATCAAGCTATTTAAGAATGATGATAGCTACCTTTCATAGAGCATTTTAAAGTCTGCAAAGCACTCTTTATAAATACGATCTGTTTTACCCTGGGAAATAGGTGCAATTACTATCCTCATCTTGTAGATCAGGAAACTGAACCAGACAAAAGTTAACTGACTTGTTAACTGACTTGTCCACCATCACATAGTCTGAGTCTAGATTTGAACCCAGGTCTTCCTGACTCTAGGCACAGCTCTCTATCTACTGTACTATTTAGCTAAATTAAATGTTTACTAATTTTACTCAGTGAATTGAATTTGACAATCCCTTGTCAACATCAAGATGTCATTGAGGAAATTCAGGTTTGAGTAAGTCACCTCAGAGGTTCCTTCCATCTCTGTGATACTGTCATTTAATAAAGATCTGAATTCTAATGGTTTATTAGGGAGAAACATAATTCTGCTGGGTTTGGCCTTTAGCATGATGTGTTTTTGGCACTTCCTACTCACTGTTTTGTGTCCTTCTCCCACCTCAGTGGACCTTATTTACCCAAGACAGTACTTGCTTTCTTTCATTGTTAACCAACCATCTGTGTTTTTAGAAAATTATCTGAAAACTCATTTATTCTAAGGTGTCAGTGACCGATAAAACCTTCGAAAGTACCTCCCAGGGCTCCTGGGGTGCATGCATTTTAAAAGGGGCCAAAATCTTTAACCAAAGTTATAGAGCTCTGACATCAGTCTGTAATAATTAATTCTGCCACCTTTATCCTTCTAAGAAAAGAGAGTTTGGCTCAAATATCTGGGAAGCAGCCATTGTAAGTCTTCATGACTCAGAATCACCATCATTTCAATCCTTCTAGGTTCTCTTGGCCTAAGACCTCAAGCAGTTTTCAGAGTGGCCAGGCATGACAAACACACACAACCCAAAAAGCTGCACAAAAGAGTAATATTCTCTCACTTTTATATGGGTCTTTGAGGGTTTAAGAGCATTTTCCTCACAAAGACCCTAATAAGTAGCCAGGTAGTGAAAGTATGGTTATTTCATTTAAGAGCAGAGGAAACAGGTTCAGAAAATTAGTCTAGCCCAAGCCCATATGTAAACCCACACCTTCTGACACTAGGTCCAGGTTCTTTTAACGTGCCCTTGCTCTATTTTTATTTTGCCCCAAAGCTACAAATTTCCCACAAAACTTGAGACTGGGAATCAGTTGTGTGAGTCTACGATTTATAGAGCCAAAGATATATACGTGCATGTGTATACATATCCAGATATGCACACAAACATACATATACACATAAATATATGTATATATACTTATTCATTCATCTATCCATTCATTCATTCATTCATTCATTCATTCCTCTATTCGTTCATGTATTCATTCATTCATTTATTCATCCACTCATTTATTTATTTGTTCGTTTATAGAACCAGATACAGAGCCAGATCAGTTGTCGCTTAGCCCACTTTCCATAACTTACTTGCACCAAGGCTAAGGCAGCCAAATAGCTCATGGCAGCAGCAGTGACTAGCCAGTCTCCTTATTTAGGGGTGGATAGATCAGAGAATACAGTCAGAAAAAAGACTGGGGCCAACTTAAGAATAATGGAATTGGTCCCCCTTTAATGTCTGAAAATTCTGTATTTTCAGGAACTCAAACCAAGCCGGTCTCAAATACATTAAGAACCTATGTATTTTAGTCTATAAGAGACTGCCAGTCCATAAACATTCATTATGCATCTACAACATGGCGGGCAAATCAATATGAGCTAGGGATGCAGAGGAATACAAAAGACAGTTCCAGTTCTCAAGGAGATCAGTCTAATGGAAGAGAAAACATGTAAACAACTATGTACAAACAAAATATAAAGTTAGGAATACTTAGCTGAGGGAGGGCACTCATTGTGTTTGTCCTTCGTTGCCAAAGACCACGCCATCAGAGAAATGATGACATGACTTGCACTTGACTGTTTTGAGTGAGGGAGGGCTGTGCGGGTCACCAGATCTAAGCTGTAGAGAGAGGGTGTGGGCCTTGGGGAGGGGTAGGTTCTAGTCTTTGCTCTGTTACTAACCAGTGTTGTAACTTTAGATGATTATTTCTCCTCTGGGTGCTAAACTACACAATCTCTAGGGTTCCTTCTCTACTCCAACATTCCATATTGTAAGTTCTAAACTTCCTCCCACCTCTGACACGCCATGTTCTACATTCTAAAGTCCCTTTCAGCTCTAACATACTATATTCTCTCTTTTATGTTCTAAGGTCCTTTGTAGTTCTGAAATGCTGTGATTCCGTGACCTGAAATACAAAACAATTGAAATGTAGAACATGGATCTTAATAAGGTCTTATCCAGCTTCTAGTCTGTGCAGATACAAAGTCAAGGTGAAATATCTGTTGTGTAGACATCCGGTAGATGATTAAAACCTCCAAGGAGAGAATTCTCCCCACCTATTATATAGTTCTTCCAAGATCAAGCACTCTCTCATCAAAGTCTCATTGGTTCAGAGATGATAGAGAGAAAAAGAAACACTAGTTTATCCCAGGTCAAGGATTCCCTGGTTGCCTTGGTAAAGGAGTAATTCTTGATAATGGGACTGTTTTCCCAACTGGAATATTTCTGACTTGTTCAAACATTCAAAGCCCTCTACAGTCTGGTCTCATTCCAAGTATAGCTGGAAGACAGTAGCCATTCAAGCTATAGATGAACAGGGCAGTTAGCACCAGATTGTAAAGGACCTTGAATAAAAAGTTGAAGAGTTTGGAATTTATCTGATCAAGTCAAGGGGAAAATACTGAAGGATTTTATATGGGGATGACAGGATGAGATCTGGAAATGAGATCCAGAAAAAGGAACTGAAAAGTAGAATCACAGAAAAGCACCTCAGGAGGTATGATCGACATCTGAACAGCTGTCCTCTGCAGAGCATCTCTGACAAGTGGTCTTCCAGCCTTCACTTAAAGACCAAATAATCTAGTTGGATTGCATTCTTTTATGCTGTATTCTTCCCTTTCCACACCAACCTATTCTTATTTAATGTACATGGTTGAGTTTTAAGGTTGTAAGGTGAAGGGCAATCTGGTGTTTGCTACTCAAATGAAGAATCCAACAAGTTTGTATCAAATACCTACTATGTGCCAAGCACTGTGCTAGGCATTAGATTTACAGCCACAAAACCCGCAAGATGCCTGGCACATGGTAGGTTCTTACTTGATGTTTATTGACTTATGGAAGTAAAACAGTCCCTGACTTCAAAGGGTTTACATTGTACTGAGAGAAAGCACGTACACAGATAGGTAATAAAGATGTATACAAAATATTTTTGGGAGGGGTGAGGGGAGCCAAAGCATTTGTATTTACCCCAAACTTGATAGACCTTTAGCTAGCATGTAAGCCACCATAGGCCTGAATTAATTGAAAGTTGCTTACATTTATCATAAACCTTAACAGAGGACCCCCGAAACCTCCTTAGAATCAACTTGACATAAAATATCTCAACCTAGAAATAGTTTGTTTTCCATAGGAGATCCATTTGGCCCCAGAATCTTTAGGTAGAAGAGCTATATTTTGGAGGTAGAGGAGATTTTGGTTAGCACAACTGCAAGTAATATTTTCTCTGCAGACTCTTGCCTATGACAGTATAATTTGCCATGCCACCTTGAATTGGTAGGAGTAGAATGGCAAAGAGAGAAAGGGAAGAGAAGTGAGGAAGAACCAGTCCCCTGGGACAATAATACATCAGCCATTATCAGCACTTACTTCTGTGGGGTCATTTTTTTCAGTGTAAGCTTGTGAGGGCAACAGAAACAAAAGATTCCATTCATGGAGCATACACCAAAATCACCTTCCATGCTTCATTATAGCTGCAAAGTGACCTCATTATAATCCAGTGTTGTGTAAATGGAACTCAAGCTCTCATGGAACCAACTAAGATGGTAAGGGACTGGTGACAGTCTTTGATGGCTAAATATGGAGAAGCTCAGCCATGAAACTGGTGTTTCAATGATGCTATTAATAGGAACTGGTGACTGAGTTCATATGATTGTATAAAAGGCAGAGAGCGAAGAGTCAAAAATAATCCCAAGGTTTTGAAATAGGGAGAAAAAATGAATGGCAGAGCTAATGGCAGAAAGAGGGAAATTGAAAAGGAGCAAATTTTGGTTCTATGAAACAGCACTAAGGTACAAAAACCAAGCTAAGTACACACATACAGATTATTATAAATCCTCTCCCTTATCCGGACCCACAAAATGAGGCCTCCTAAAGTTCCTAGCACAAAATAGTGGTCAATGCCAACTTCATTCATTGACAGATCAAGATGAGCCCCATATCAAAGACATTCCTCCAGAGAGAGGCTGATCAGTGTCCACATCTAAGTTCATGAGGGAGACAGACACACTGGTGAAAAGTCTGGATGGCAGAATCTAGTTTGCTCATGAAAAGAAAGTAAACTAGAATGTGGAAATGACAATAAAATATGGTGGACCTCTCTTCCCTGGGAGTGACCAGAGAAGGTCATGCATTTTTTTTTCTAAAGTTAATTTTATTCCAACTTCTCTTTCTCTGGTTCATAACAGCAAAAGAACAGACTCTTCTCATTCAGACCCAAAACTAGTTCCCAGAGGTCATAGATGTATAGAATCTTAGGATGTTAGAAACAGAAGGACTTCTAGAACTTAGAAAACTGTTGGATCCATGAAGGACCTTAAAACATGGATTGTCAAAGATGGAAGCGACCTTAAGGATTACTTAGACCAAGGTTCTCATTTGACAAAGACACAAACTATAGAGAGGTCTAGAGAGAGAAAATACATTGACTGCATTCACAAAAGCAAGCTAGTTAAAGAACTGGAACTAGAATACAGATCTTCTCACTTCCAGTCCAGTGGTTTTTCTAAGATGGCATACTGCTGTGTAAATAGGACTCATGCGAACATGTCCCTTAGGAAGTGTGTGTGTGTGTGTGTGTGTGTGTGTGTGTGTGTACACATTTACATGTTGAGTACACAGGCCCAACCAGTCTGGGAAAAACCAAGTTTCTGACTCATTTGAAAGTCTTCTTGTCTTGTCCCCTTCTTACAAATTAAGGAAGAAAACCCCTTTGGTTCTCCACTCCACTTCTCTACCTTCCTCTCTCAGGGGAACAGTAACTGGAAATAGTGAGGGGAAGACATATTTCCAGCTTCTGCTTCATGATTTTGCACAGGATATAGGGAAAGACCTCAATCAAGTGTGGTTGATGTTGGAAGTAGACTACATGACCTTTCTTGTGTTACATAGGAAGAGGTTAAGACAGAAATGAACAGATTGAAATTTTTTTTGCAACATAAATAAGCCTTGATTCCATCTCTGTGCACCCAATATATACCATTAACCTTTGACTTACCCTACAGGGTCAACTACAAGAATTGGTTTGGGCAGAGAAGGTATCAAGGTAGGAAATTCCTTAAGAAAAAGGCTAGGACACAGCACCAAGACTTGGGGGTACTTTCGGTCAGCCAACAAACATTCATTAATTGACTGCAGATTGTCATGTACTGTGCTTCAGACTTGAGATACAAGCCAAAACAAAAACAGCCCCTTTCTTCAAAGAGCTTACAGCCTAATGGGGAGAAAATATACTATATAAGACATATGTGAGCTAGGAGAAGGAAGATAATTGAATTAGGCAGGAAACTACCTGGCTCTCCCAAATTCCCCCACAAAAAATTGAAAATAATATCTCAAAGTAAATTTTAGAGCAGCAGAAATAATTAAAAGTCAGGGTAAAGCAGTCCTCCAGCTGAAGACAACTTGGGAAGATATTAGGAAAGATCTGACTTCCCTGGGTCATGGTCTGGCCTGATTGAAGTGCAGATACCAGGGGGCAGTTACCTCTGAGTCAACAAAGAGTATACCCAGGGGGCACCTGTGTTAGCTCTGGGGGATTTCTCTTGGTACCAGGGAGGGTTTGGGCTCCTGATCGGGGAAGATGGCAGAGCCATCTGTTGGCTCTGGATACAAGACCCAGGTGCGTTGACCAGACACTGACCCCAAGCTGTGGCTGCCGGTGAGGAGGAGTGAGCACAGACTGGTGAGTATGGCGGCAGATGGAATGCTTCTGTGCTATAAGAAATGACGAGCAGGTTGATTTTAGGAGAATATGGAAAGACTTGCATGAAATAATAAAGAGTGAAATGAGCAGAATGTTGTATACAGTAATAGCAATATCGTTCGAGGAGTAAATGTGAATGACTAAGCTATTCTGGGTTATATGAATATTTAAATCAACTACAAAGGACCTATGTTGTATAGTTTCACATGTAAATCTGTGTCAAATGTTGGCCTTCTCTCTCTAGTGCACATTGGGATGGAGGGAGAGAAACAGCTTAAAACTCAATATAACAAAAAAATTTGGAAAAAAGTGAAGAAAATAAAAATTGTATTACCATAGTTAAAACACACATATGGTATATATATATATATATATATATATATATATATATATATATATATATATATATATGTATGTATAAACAGAGGAATTATGATTGATTATATCTTTATGGCAACGTTGCTATTCATTAAAACGTTCGAGAACATTAATTCATGTTCTACTTAGTAGCCCTCCCCCACTAGTCTCCATGCTCTGCCAGGAAACACAAACCAACATATTGGTTTGTGCTTTGGGATCTACTCAGGTTATTTCCCTGATGCTGCAGAAACTACTGGCATTCCCCCCCACCCACCCCCACCCCGCCCTGAGTCTCATTGCAACAAGCAATAAACCTCAAGTCTACACAGCCACATGAGGAAGCGGGAAAGGCATGGGGAGAGGGCGGGGTGAGGGTGAAGAAGCACTCTTTCATTCTCAGGCAGCAGCCCCTATTTTGGGGAACCTCCAGCCAGAAAAGGGTCTGCCAATAACACCTACCCTACATTTCTCTGCTCCTTCAAAAAGCCTCAGATGTCGATTCAACCCAGCCAGGGAACTAAAGATTAAAGAGCATTAGGGCAGAGGACTGCAAATGTAGTTGTACCGAAGTGAAGCAAAAGGGATTGGAATCCAGATGAAGCCAATCCTGTTCTCCCAAAAGTTGCCTGAGGCCAGTGAAAGTAAATTCTCCTATAAGGAAGGAGTCTGACATACACTTGTGGCCCAGCTCTGGGGGTGTAAATCTGCCATCAAACGAGGAAAAGTCATAAAAACTTGCAAATGGGAAAAAGGCTAAAAGATTTCAAGAGGAAGAAAATTTAGTTAAAAACCTGAGGCACAAGCAGATAAAACAACACAGAAGATGCTCAAATTAGAACGAAAGAAGTATACCAAGACATCCAAGAGATTATACACTTTTCCAAATAAATACTGCAAGACAAAGGAAACAGAACCTGATGAAAAACAAGACCCTGTGGGTTCCCAAGAGAGCATGAAATCACAGTAGGATGTTTCAGAATGGTTCGAGATAGAAATCAGAATCTGGAGAGGTTAGAAGGGAACAAATGGAAAAATTGATGGCCAGTATGGCACAAATAATTAGCAGAACAGGAACACTTGAATTCATGGTAGAGAGTTTCTTCAAAGAAATAAAGAAGAGAAAAATAGAATGGGAGGACAGACATATTAAATGAAGGCTCATCTAGAAAAGCACACGGAGAGTAAAAGAAAATTTGATTGATCTGTATACGAGCAAAAGCCTTTGATCTTGGAGATAGGAGTAGGAGAGACCAATTAAAGGTTTCCTAGAAGAAGACAAATGAAAAAACTGAATGCCATAATATATTTGTGTGTATGCATATATATGTCTATGTGTGCACATGCATGCATGTGTGCATATATGTATACACATGACCATGCATGTATGCATGCATGTGTATACATACCCATATGTACATACACAGAGATACAGGCCCACCCGTGTGCTCACACACACATATGTTTTGCTCAGAACTTCTGACTTTACAAAACAAGGTGCTTATCAAAAGAATCCAAAGATCACTCCTGGAAAAAACGCCTCTATTCCTGGAGATGTCCAAACAGAGACTGTATGTATAGTTATCTTGGAGTCTGGAGAGGAAGACTCTCTGACATTGGATGGAAAGCTGCGCTAAATGACCTAGGAAGAGAGTTTCAACGTTCTAAACTCCTACATTCTGTGTCCTAAATGTGAAGGTGCCTTTCCTCTCTGACAAGCTATGGAATTCTTCTGTCCAGCTAACACAAAACTGTCTGTATTGAAAGACCATGAAGGTGGCATTGATAAATTTGTAAGGGGTTGTTTACAGGTAAACCAATTGATGCCCAGAGAGGTAATCTGCCCAAGATTATACAGATGTTAGGCAGCAGAAGCATGTCCTCTGACTCCAAATCCAGAGTCCAGAGGAGAGAAACATCACTGAAGGTCTGAGTAGCTGAGGAGGCTTATTGTGGGAGAGGGGGGACTTCAAATGACCAGGATGATGTGAAGCTAGAAAGAAGGGAAGGAGGTGCCCATGGGCTTGGCAGAAAGAGAGCTTGGAGAACTGGGAGTGAAGAAAGCTTCTGACTTGATTTTTCCAAAAACAACTTTCCCCTATTTTCCCTGGAATTGTTAATCATTAATATTGATAAGCAAACCCGCTAACCCCAAATACTTTTTCTGGTTGATCTGTGGAGGCAGCAAGGGCTTCCAGTGACCGTGGCCCCTGACTTGGTTCTCGGAGAAGCTCTGCTCTTGGCTCTGCCCACCACTCTCTAAGCCAGGGAGCCACGGAGAGGGGAGAAGGGTCTCTGGGGCTGGCCAGCCGACCCTCTGGGCTGGGCCTTTGGCTCAGGAGGAACCATGAAATGCTGGATCTGGATACTAGGACTTTGGCTGCTTCTGACCCAGAGTGGGACCCAGCCTGAGGCTAGGAGGGTGAGTGTTACTGGCAGACACTGCCCTGGATGGGAGGGCAGAGGCCCCCAGGGGGTTGGCGGAAATTCTTGACCCTAAAAAATTGAACCAATCTAGTAAAGACAATTAAGGCCCTACATCTAGTTTGCTTTGTGACCTTGGGGAAATCGCTAGGGAAGGAGGTCTGCTAAGAGTGTAGCCTGCTTCTTTACAGTGTTGGGACAGTGCAATAAAGACCCTCTAGTCATATGATTTTGAGTTACAAGAGGCCCTAGAGAATGTTTACTGTCTTCATTTAGTGTTGAGGAGACCAAGTCCCAGAGACATTAAGGGACTTGTCTAGGGTCACACAGGTAGTGGGTAGGTGAGTGAGGATTTGAACTCAGATCATCTGTTGACAAAATCCAAGATTCTTTCTTCTTTGCCATGTGGTCTTCTGTACTTTTTACACTTTAGGGCAGTGGTATCAAAATCAAATAAAAACAGAGACCACTAATCATTCATAAGAATCTTTAAGAGTCACATATCAGCTTAGTTTGAAAATATAATGTAGCCTATGTTTTATTGTATTTTTATTTATTTTGTTGAATGATTCCCCATTACATTTTAATTGGGTTTGGGCAGTGCTCAGGAGGGTGGCAAGTTGTGGGCTATGTGTCTGACACCTTTGCCTTAGGACTTCAGGGCTCTTTGCCCTCGTCAGCGTGGGTCCTGTTTCTACCAATGCATGATCCCAACTGCTCAGTGCATTACTAAATGGATTCATAAGCTGCTATGGCAAATATGTATCTGTCCATATGGACATATATGCAAGTGCCCATGTGTATCTGTGTAGATACACATCCCCCAACTGCCACCTTTATGGTGCTGAGCCTCCCTGAGCTGAGATTTGGCTGTATTTGTCCTCAATCAGGGGCATAACCTTTGATAACCCAAATCATACCCATGCTTGGATGTGGGAGATATGAAATTGTGGAAATTAAACTGGATTTGAAGTCAGTGGGACCTGATTCAAATCCTGGTTTTTCTCTTTCCTATACTTGTGATCTTGAAGAAGCCAGCTTGGGGAACACAAGTTGCCTCCTCTATAAAACGATGGGATTGGGCTAGTTCATCTTCAGGGTCTCTTCTAGCTCTAAATCATCAGATGAATATCTGAATGGGGACCATACTTATATGGCATATTCAAAAGAAACTTTACCAGGTGCTTTCCTATTCCTTAACTTATTGATCCCTGACTAGCCTTTTTGCTTATGTATCACACACACACACACACACACACACACACACACACATACAGATACGCACACATCTATCTATCTATCTATCTATCTATCTATCTATCTATCTATCTATCTATCTATCTACCTATCATCAGACTCTCTCTATCAATCTATCTACCTACTTGTCAATCTAACCTATCTGCATCTATCATCTATCTTTAGCTATAATCTACGTACCAATTTATCTACCTACCTACCTATCCATATCTAATCTATCTACCTACCTATCATCTATCTAATCTACCTATTAGTTTATCTCTCTGTGTCTCTCTGTCCATCCATCCATCCATCATCTATCAGAGCTCCCACATCAAGGGGGAGATTGGGCAGGGATTATTATCCTCATTTGACAAGTAGAGAGACTCTCATGAGGTAAGTGGCTTTGATTCAAGCAAAAGTTACTAACAATAACTAAAGTTTCTACTTCTATAGAGCCTCACTATCTACAGAGCATCCCCTACGTGCACACAAGCGTGCGCGCACACACGCACGCACACACGCACACGCACACACGCACACACGCACGCACACACACACGCACACACACGCACACGCACACATGCACCCCAGTCTTTTAGCTAGGGGATGTAATTATTATTGGATCAGTTTCACAGAGGAGAAAATTGAGTCCCGGAGTGATGGAGCAGCCGCCTAAGGTCACACAGCTGCTAGTAAGTGTCAGAGCAGAAATTTGTGAAGAGCCCCATGGCAGTCAGTTTGCACTGTGCCAATCTATTTGACCAAAGTCACGTCACAAGTTTGAGGCTGCCCAGTTCAAGGTTCTTTCCCTCACACCCAGCTGCTTTTCCTTAGCCCACGTGGGCAGTGTCCCAGGACAAGCCAGAAGCACTGAGTGAGGCTTTGGTTCCTTCCTGTGTGTGGTCTGAGAGCATGAAAGAACAGAGCTCAGTTCTCACTGCTCCCTGTCCTCTTCCCCCTTCCCCCCTCAACTCCCTCCCCAAGTATATTCCCGCAGAAAGAACAGGTCGGTGGCACAGCTTCCTTAGGGACTTGTGCCCCAGCCTAGAACCAAAGACCCTTCCTCTGTTTTGCTGAGGCTCTAAGGAGGGGTTTCTCTCTGAATCAAACTTTTGAAGCTCCTTTTGATCTATCGTATATGTGAGTGAGTGCTTAGGGAAATGAAGCAGAAGAGAAGAGGAAAAAAATCAGGGGCCTCTTAGGTAGGGGAATGCCAGGAACCAAACTGAATTCTTCTAGAATTGAACTAGAATTTTTAGGGTCCTGTCACCTCCCCCTAACCTATAAATTCCAGGCTCCCTATTACCTCCAAGACCAAAGATAAAATCTTCTGTTTGGTTCTTAAAAACCTTCATTACCTAGCCCCTTCCTACCTTCCCAGTCTCCTTATACCTTACTTCACCCGATATTCTCTGATCCAGTGACACTAATATCCTTTGCTATTCCTTGATTGTTTGAGGCAATTGGGGTTAAGTGACTTGCCCAGGGTCACAGAGCTAGTACATGTCTGAGGTCAAATTTGAACTCAGGTCCTCCTGAATCCAGAGCTACCCAGATGCCCCTTCTGCTGCTCTTTGCACAAGACACTCCACTTCTCTAATCTGTGCATTTTCTTTCATACTTAGAATTCTCCCCCTCCTCATCTCTGTCTCTTGGCCTCCCAGGCTTCTGTTAACTTTCAGCTAAAATACCACCTTTTGTGAGAATCCTTTCCCTGTCCCCCTTAATGCTAGAACTTTCCTTCTAAGATGATCTCCAATTTAGTTTTTACATATCTTGCTTGTCTCTAGTTGTTTGCATGTTCTCTCCCATTAGACAGTGAGCTCCTTGAGGTGAGTAATTAATTTTTTGTCAGTAATTATTCTTTGCATGATCTTCAGTGCTTGGCATAGCATAGAGTAGGTGCTTAATAAATGCATGTTGGCTTGATTTGATTTCTAAATGGAGGAGATTCTTTGCACTATAGTCTAAGGTCTCAGTTCTGACACTTCTGTGTACTTTTGAGTATTTTTAAAAGGGGGCTGTGTGGCAGATTGGGGGTGTAGAGTTTGTGAGTCTCAGGTATAATGAGGTATGAGGGGTATGGGAATGGGGACGGATATATGGAAGGAACTCTGAATCAGGCTTGTACCTTGTCAGATGAGGCCCTTCCTTGCTCTGATTCTAGACACTCACCAAGTATTTTTATGATCCGTGTTCTTTTCTGGGATCAGACTAGAAATCTAGAGGATTTCAACTTTCACATCTCCCTTGATCAACAAGCACCTACTATGTGCTTAGGCACTGTGAATTCAAAGACAAAAGTTAAAAAAAATCCTCAAGGAACTCACGTTCTAAAGAGGGAAACAAGGATTATGAATATAAGTGTATACGTCGGTTTTTGTACAGTAGCACAAAATGACTACAAAGTTGTCTTGGGAGGCAGAATGTATCCACTGAGCATTGTGAAAGGCTTTAGGCGACCGTGACTTCATTACACTTGAACTCTCCTTCAGTTATCAGGAAACTGATGGCCTGTAATAGACTAAGGCTTGCTTATCATCATCAGCTTCTTTAACATTTTTGATACTTTGTAAATAATCTTACAATGGCCCAGAGAGCGGCTTCCACCATCAGACACTGGAAGGTCTCCAGAGTTCTGTCCATGAGGACAAGGTGAAGGCCCACATGGGCCCCACTCTAATGCATTTGCAATTGGCATTGTGGAGGAATTCCTGCTTTCCAAAGCCTGTTATTTCTGCCAAATATTGGGGCCCCCAGCTCTTAGGGCACCATCTTCCCTTAGGTAACACTCATAGGAGTACTTCCTCACGTACACTATCGCTCACCTCCCAGATAAGCAGTGACCTTTCATCTGCTACTGTTTATCTATCCCCTTTCATAAGACTGCCCCTTACTTTGCAGCAGGACTGCTGGGAGGGAATTTTCACTAAGAACCACATAAGGGTCGATTTCCTATTGATTGGAGTTCTGTGGGTGCTAAAGATCCCCCAAAGGAACTTTGCGACCCTGCACTTCATGGCAGTAGGATAGGGGATCCTGGGGCAGACTTGGAGTCAACAATACTTGGGTTTAAATTCTGCCTTTGACACTTAGAGGCTGTGTAATTCTGGGCAAAGTAGTTAACCTCTCTGTGCCTCACTTTCCTCATCTAAAATGAAAGGGCTGGAGTAATTGGCCTTTAGGGTACTTTCCAGCTCTAAATCTATGATCCCAAGAATGTAGCAGGGAATAAGAAGATGAGGTATAGGCTTTTTGAGTCATGTCTGGCTCTTTGTGATGAGTTTTTCTTGGCAGAGATACTGGAGTGGGTTGCCATTTCCTTATTCAGCTCATTTTACAGATGAGGAAACTGAGGCAAACAGGGTAAAGTGACTTGCCCAGGGTCATATAGCTAGGAAATATCTGAGGCTAGATTTGAATCCCTCTATCCACTATACCACCTAACTCCCTTAATTCTTCCTTATGATCCTGGGTGGATTAGACTCGGCTAGGTGGAGAGAGGAAGGGAGAGAGGACCCAGAAAAGAGGAATTCCAGGTATATACCCCCATTTTTTTGCCCAGTATTCCATGTTCCTAAAACATGTTTGTGTGGGAAGAAGTCTGATGGAAGAGGAATTTCATGGTTCCCTCTAAATTCTCCCTCCTTGACTCTGCCAATTCTGTTCCTAGGATTGGGATAGAATGGGGGAGAGGAGTCAGAGAAAAGGGCTTTCTTAAGCTAATTTGTACCTTTCATTGTTTTTTTGTAGAACGGTACGGAGTTCCCAGCCTTCAATGGGACTGGAAAAAGACATGTGGAACAAGACACTCTAGAACCCAGAGGTACGGGCTCCCAGAACTCTTTCTTTAGAGACCACACTCTCTGCCCTCAAGAGGAAGTGTGATACAGAGGAAAGGGGACTGAATCTGGAGTCAGAGGAATTGAGTTTGGATCCTGTGTAACCTTGGGCAGCTCATCTCGTATCTACGGTCTTCTATTTCCTCAAATATAAAAATGAGGGGATCAGACTAACTGACCTCAGAAGTTCCTTCTCTCCCTAAATCTATGAGGCTATGATCTATCCAGCCCATGCTCAGTTCAGCCTAGACTAGGGATTTTTGGTCTGCTGCTCTGAGTCCCTCCTAACTCTGCCTTAGGAATCAAGGTAGCACAGTGAATAAACAGAGGCTGAGCTTTGGAGTCAGGAAGACCTGAGCTCAAATCCTGCCTTAGACCCCCTCCTAGTTGTGTGCCCCAAGGCAAGTCACTGAACCTTCCTGAGGGTCAATCGCCTCATTCATAAGATGGAGGTACTAAAAGAAGACCTAATTTACAGGATTGTGAGTTTCAAATGAGATAACACATTTCAGGTGCCTTCAGCCTTAAGGCATTATACACATGCCAGCTGTTCTTACTATTACTGTCTGCTCCATAGAAGGCCTGCCTGTCTCAGAAGTCCCGAAGTCCCCTCTTCTTTCTGTGAGCCTCTCTTCCTCTCTCTCTCAATGGGGTTTAACCTACTGGTCAAAGGACCCTTAGCCTCACGCCAGATTTGAGACACTGAAGAGCCTGGCATTATAAATGACCATAAGCACTTGCAATTCTCTGTTTTCCGAGGGGCTAGCCCAGTGCCTGGGACATAGGGAGGGAGTGCTCGAATGTCTGCTGATTAATTCTACTTTCAGGTTTACAAAGTGCTTTCCTCATAACACTGGGTGCTACAAGGAGCACTATCCTCTGTTTACTGATGAGGAAACAGAGGCAGAAACAAAGAGGATTCTTGACTTTCTCAAAGTCACACAGCTACTAAGTGGGAGAACCAAGGATCAAATCCAAGTCTTTGGACTTCCAGAGCAGGGCGTTTCCATAGCCCTGTACATGATAATGGTCATATTGGGGGTGCACACGGTCAGGAGGTCAGAGGTAAGATCGCTGTGAGACTCAGGAAAGACTTCATGGGGGGAGATGGGGCTTGAACTGAGATGCAAAGGATGGGAAATATTTGAAAGGTAGTCAGATTTATATAGCTAGATATGCACACACGTATACATATGTATGTACACATGTAGGCATGCATCTATGCACACATGTACACACGTAGATATGCACAGACACATGTGTATCTATGTATACATGCATGTATATATGCACATGCATATGTACACACAGAGAGATGCACACACATATACGTATATGGGGAGAGAGGCGTGCGTACACATATACAGTAAAAGAAAGCAAGACAAGCCGAGAGACAGAGAGAGGCTTGACTCTGCTTGGTTAGGCTACTCTCCACGAGGCTAGTCTTGACCAGGTTAAACTTGACTTGGCTAGGCTACTCTCGACTAGGCTTGGCTAGGCTTAGCTGGGCTAGGCTCGGCTAGGTTAGACTTGACTTGGCTAGGCTGGCCTTGGCTAGGCTAGAGAGATTATTAAATACTCACTGTGAAGTTACTATGCACTGTTAATCACTTACTTTGTGCTAAGCATTGAGGATGAGAATACAAGCATCAAGACAGACCCTGCTCGCAAGGAGCTTATATTTTAATAGGGGAAGACAATGTACTATGGGAAGAGGGAAGCAGAGAGGGGAAGGGGAAAATATTCTAAACAGAGGGAAACTTTATGGGAAAAGGCAGGGATGCGGAAGTGAACATGGCCCCCTGGGGGACAGTAAGAGGTTGAGCTTGATTAGGACCGAGGGTGCATGGAGAGGAGCCTGGGGAGAGAAGATTGGAAACATGACACATGGCAGGCGGGGTACAGGTAGGGTAGAGAAGTGGAAGCCACAGGGAAAGGACTGAGAGGAATCCAGTAGCTTCAACATGAGATTCATGAACTATCAGAATAGGGAGGGTCCAGAGGATGCAGAATGGTAGATTTGGGACAGATCTGTAAATGCAATGTAAAGCATCAGAGCTGGAAGGGACTTTAGAACATAGAATTTTAGACTGGGAGTGGACAGTAGAACATAGGATATGGAATGTTGATGCTGAAAAGGGCAACTAGGTAGTCCACTGGGAACACTGGGCCAGGAGTCTGAAAGTTCTGAGTTCAAACCCAGCCTTGACAGTTACTATCTGTGTAACCTTGGGTAAATCAACTTTTGTCTGCTTCAGTTTCCTACAGCTATAAAATGGGGATAATACCAGGATCTGTCTCCCAGGTTTATTGTAGAGATCAAATGAGAAAAGATTTCAAAAGCAATTAACTGTGTGCCTGGAAACATAGTAAGCCCTTAATAAATAAGTGTACGTTTCCTTCCCTCCTGAAAGGGAGTTTAGGATCATCTAGTCCAATCCTTTTGTTCTTACATGGAAGGAAACTGAGGCCCAGAAAGGGGGAGGTCACATATCTGTTAAGGAGAAAAGAAGGGCCTCTTGATTCCTAAGCCAGAACCCTTTCCTTGCATTCTCAGTCCAGGAGAAGGATCCGGGAAGGAATTTGTATGGCTCCCACATTTTGTGTATAGACCAAGACTGGTTCCCACTGCTTCTCCTCTTGGAGGAAGCTATTGTCGTGTCATTTCTGACCTGGCCTGGGTACAAGGAGGAAGGAAGTTCAGTCTCCAGGCTGAGAAGGGGGACTGACCACTTACCAGCAGAAAATGGGGATTTGGTGGAGGTTAGCGTGAGGTGAGACGGAACAGGCCAAGCGGCATTTGAAGGGGACCTAGGGAGGACGGTCCTGACTGAGGTGCTGGGATTTGTTACAAACCAAAGCCATTGTAAAGCACCTGGTGGTTGTCAAAATAATTTTATGGATATTATTTCATTCCTGTTTCTTCCCCCCAATCCTGTGAGATAAACTGAGTTAGGGAGTATTGTCCACATTTTACAATTTAAAAACAGCAACTGAGATCGAGAGAATAAAGAAAATCAGTGCTATAAGTAGAACAAGTCATGCTTCCTGACCCCTAATCCAGTGTTTTTCCCACCATCTCATTTTGGTCCCCTACCCCAAAGATTACTGGAAACAATTAGAGATCTTCAGACGATGGGTTCATAGTTTTGTTTTGGAGGGAAACCTTCTTCATGACTTATTATAAGGCATCAAGGCAAAATGGGGGAACCTAGCACCCACTGGAATACCCTGGCTTGATTAGGAAAGGGAAGGAAGAGAAACATCCTGCAGGCTTAGAATGATAGAATGTAGGGCTCAAAGAGACCTTAGGGCAAAGGTCAACCATGAGACTTGCAACTCTCCCAATTACAGTCAGAACCAGATGAAAATGTCCTTGGGAAACATTTAACAAAATAAAGAAAAATACCATCAAATATAGATAACATTACATTTTAAAACTAAGTTAATACATAGCAGCGGAGATCCCCAAGGTTTGGTTTCATGGCCCCTTACTACTTGAGTTTGACACTTTTGCCTTAGAGACTGTCTTGTCTAATCCTATCCCTTTACCCAAGAGGAAGCAGAGACCCAGAGAAGGAAGGGGGGCTTCCTTATATGGCCAGATAAGTAAGTGATATAGCTGTGGACTAGAGGTTCCTGAGTATCCTCGACTAACTCTGAACTGCTCTTCTAATTCCCTGTTCTTTTCAGCCAAATCTATCCTTTATTCCAGAAGTGTCAAACATGCTGCCCAAGGGCTACATTGCTAGCTGGAACACTCCAGAGTGTGGCCCAAACCAGATTAAAATGTAATTGGGAAATATTTAACAAAATAAATAGAAATACAATAGAACATAGTGAATGGTAATAGGTGGAATACAGATACTTGGGAAGTCAAAGTCCCTAACCATATTTGAGATCTGAAATCTAGCTTTGACTGTGGCCTCTTGTTTATTTTAGTCTGTTTTCTGCTGGCACCCTACACCTTCCCATGCCCCCTTTCTTTAGCAAAAAAACCTTCGCTATCCTGGCTCCCATCCCCTCATCCATTAGTCTTTACTAATTTCTACAATTTCTAGCTTTCTAGCCTTGCTGTCTGCTTCGATGAATCACTAACGTCTGAACGTGTTAATGGCCTCCATCATTCATGGTCTGAGGAGTGACTAGAGAATGTCTCATTCTTATGGAGGCAGAGTGTCTAGAATGGGGGAGATGATAATCCTACTGTATTCTGCTCTGGTCAGACTCCAAGTGGAGTATTAAGTTCCGTCTGGCCAGGCAACACATTTTGGAAAAGACATTGACAGGGTGGAGCTCAACCAGAAGAGGCCAACTATGGTGGTGAGGGAAGCCAAGACCACAGAGGATCTTAAGGGGATTATTGAAAGATCTGGGAAAGTTTAGTCTCGGGAAGGATAGGATAGAATAGGACAACTATCTTCAAATATTTAAAAGGAGACCCTGGGCAAGTCACTTAACCCTGCTTACTTCAGTTTCTTCATCTGTAAAATGAGCTAGAGAAGGAAATAGCCAAGCCTTCTGGTATCTCCACTGAGAAAACCCTAAAAGGGGTTCATGAAGAGCTGGACACAACTAAACAGTTACAAAAATAAGGATTGGATTAAACTATTTCTGTTTGGTCCAAATTCTGTAATTCTAATGTGTGAATTTCATGAATTTATAAATGAATTTGATTTAATCAAACCAAGTCCACATGCATTCATTGAGTACTTCCTATGTACCAAACACTAAGTGCTAGAGAAGCCAAGTCAAAAAAAAATCAAGTCCCTGCCCTCAGAAAGTTTATATTCTATCTTGGGAAACAACAAATACACATGCAAAAATATATGCACAGTAATTTGGAGAGGCATTCGGGGCAGGAGTGGATGGGGAAAGGGCTCAGTCGGATGCAGTGCTTGAGGTAAGTTTGAGTCTGGGGGTGAGGAGGTAGTGGAGAGTGCATTCCAGGCCTATACAAAACCATAGAGATGGGACTTGAAAGTCTATGAGTAAAATTCTATGATTTTGTGAGTGAGGAATGCTGGGAAATATAGGTAATGTAGACCAGAACTGATACATAGCAGGTCTTCTCTTTCTGTTCTCTGATTAGCTGTAAGGCTAATTTCAGGGATGACACCTAGCCTTCATTGGATTTTCCCATTGTATTTTCCAGTGTTTACTGAGGATGGCCAGCTATGCAGCTTTCCTTTCCGCTATGGTGGCCGGATGCACCATTCTTGTACCTCTAATGTTGGGTCCCTGAAGAAATGGTAGGTCAGTCCAGCCTTTATTACCTTTATTACTTTCCCCCTTTTATAACCAATCTTTCAAATCTTTTCTAAGAAGGACTACCCCTTCCTATATGAAGCAACAACATAGAAGAGATGGGATATAACATGCTACAATGAGCCTTTATTAATTTCCTGCTCTGTTCAAGGCACCTGGAACACACAGTGTTCACACGATGTTCACACAGTGACATAATTCCTATCCTCAAGAAGCTTACATTCCAACCAGGGAAGGAGAAAGTGGCATGTAGACAATTAATTTTGATACAAGGGAGAGTGAAATAGGTAGAGGAGAGGTCCAGGCAAAGTGTTAGGAAAAATTTCACTTGTTGGAGGTTGGAGAAGGTGACATCTGAACTGTTCTTGAAGAAAGGGAGAAATTTCAATAGACTGGAATGGAGGTGGTGTTGAATCACTTCAGTCATGTCTGACTCTTAGTGACCCATTTGGAATTTTCTTGACAGTGATACTCTAGTGGTTGGCCATTTCCTTCTCCGCTCGTTTTACAGAGGAAGAAACTGAGGCAAAGCGGGTTAAAATGACTTGCTGAGGGTCACACAGCTAGTAAGTGTCTGAGGCCAGACTTGAACTCAGGTCTTCCTGACTCCAGACCCAGTACTGTAACCACTGAGCTGTCCCATCAGGATAGAGGTAGGGGCATCTACTCAAAACAATGTAAATAAGACAGATGATGAAGTTATTTTTTGAGGGATATGGCCCCTTATACTACCCTGAGAAGGTAGTTGACTAATGTATCCATAGGCTGGTCAATCTGGAAAACACCCTTTACTTGGGGTTTCCACATTTATACAGACTTTCCATGAGACAGGGAAGTCAAAGGAAGGCTTTAGAGAACTGAAAATAAAAACCACCTTGGGCAAGAGTCAGCATGAGACTTCTCCCTTCCTTGCCTTCTCCCAATGCCTCTATCCCCATACCATTTATTTATAGTACAAGGTGTGGATTTGGCCCCTACCTTGTCCTCTTTGGGCCAAGCCAGTGGAGTACAAGTGACCAAAAAAGCCAAGAACCCACCCACCGGACAACAGTTTATGAATCCCGAAACCTGACATGCTCAGATAAGGCAAGAGACACAGCTCAGGGAGCCCCCAGGCTTAGAAAGTTCAGATAACTAGGCTAGAAATAGAAGAGGGGAGGCCTTGGAAAACAGTTGAGGACTTAACACATGGAAGAGAGGGAAGGAGGAAGGAGAAAAAAGGGGAGAGAGGGAAGAGAGAGAGAGAAAGAGACTCTAGATAATTCATAGATTCATGTAATTTCAGTGTTGGAAAGGACATCCAAAGGCATCTAATCTAACCTATGTGTGATTGTCAGTCTCCTATATAATATCCTTAATTCCTTAGGCTCATTGATTATCGCAACTGAAAGGAACTTTAGCGACCGTCTGGTACCACCCTCTCATTTAAAAGAGGAAGAAACTAAGGCCCAGAGAAGCCATACATTGACCAAGATTATACTGGGTCTGTACTAGAACCCAAGTTATCTGATTCCCAGTGGAGGACTTTTTCAACTGCAAAATTTAATTCAACTTAATTAAACAAGCATTTATTAAGTACCTGCTGTGTGCTAGGCATTGTGATAACCTTTAAGAATACAAAGACAAAAATTATATAGTTCCTGCCTTTGGGACTTCCACCTAAATAGGTTGTGGAGAGGGCAGAGAACAACATAGACAGACAGGCAGGCAGGCAGAAAGATAGATAGATAATCTATACATGGCTATATCTATCTATCTATCTGTCTATCTATCTATCTATTTATCTATCTATCTATCTATCTATCTATCTATCTGTCTGTCTGTCTGTCTAGCCTGTTTCCTCTTAGAATGTAAGCTCCTGCAGGACAGGAATTATTCCATTTTTGTCTATCTATTTACAGGAGATAATTAGATAGAGATAAATAAGTGCAAATATACAACTCAAAGTACGTATCCAGGAGGGATTTGTTGAAGTAGAAGGTATGTCTGGGGTGAGATGGAGCATAGGAGGGTGTAGACATGGTGAAGAGGAAGATGATATCTTGTCTGGAGAAGATTGATGTGCTGTGAGAGGAAAGACTAGAGAAGTAATTTGGGGTCAGATGTGTGTGTTCATCCTTCGTTGCCAAAGAAGACCATGGCATCAGAGAAATGATGACATGACTTGCACTTGACATTGTTTCGAGTGAGGGAGGGCTGTGCAGGTTACCAGCCTCACTTTTCCTCCAGAGCCATCTGAATCCAGTGACCAGATATTCATCAGGATGACAGGAGATGACCCAGGATGAGGCAATTGGGGTTGACTTGCCCAAGATCACATAGCTAGTGAGTGTCAAGTGTGTGAGGTGAGATTTGAACTCAGGTCCTCCTGACTCCTGCACTTGTGCTCTATCCACTGCATCACCTAGCTGTGGGGTCAGATGGTGATGCACCAGAATTGACTTTTAAGGAAAATTGATCATAACTAGAAGGTAAAATAGACTCAAAAAATAGAATAAAGAAAAGTCAGACATCAAATGTCTCAGTGGACTCAGATTTTCTGACTTTTCTCAGATCACAATATATGTTCTCTTGCTTGCAGGTGCGCAACCACACACAATTATGACCGGGACCGGAGGTGGGGATATTGCATCATGGCGCCCAAAGAGAACACAAGTAAATAAGGTTCCCTCTCACTGGTGTAAGGTGTGAGTAGACAGGCATTGCTAAGACCCTGGATGGGAATCTGTGAGTGGTGAGGTGGGTGGCATGGGTCCCTAAGGGAAACTTTAGCAAGCACTTTTTAACTATCTGCAATAGGCGAAGTTCTCTGAAGGCAGAAACTGACTTTTGCCTTTTTTTTGTATCCTTTAGCACTTAGCACATGACTCTGCACATAGCTGACCCTTAATAATTGCTAATTGACTGACCCACTGTGTGCCAATTCTGCTTCACTAGGGCTAAGGAAGCAACAGAGCTTAGATAAAAAGAAGTCTCTGCTCTTCTAGAGTTCACTGGCAGTAATAGTAATAATTCATATTTATGTAGCACTTTAAGGTTTGCAGAGTGCTTCATAGCTCTACTTCACAGCAACCTTGTAGAAGAGATGGTATTTTCCTCATTTTAGAAATGAGGAAACAGAGACTCAGAAAGGTTGAGTGATTTGCCTGGGGTCTCACACCTAGTAAGTGTCAGAGGCAGGATTTGAAACTTAGGTCTTCCTGACTCACCTGAAGCATACCTGTCCACAACTCTACAACATACACCCGGATGAAAATGATCTCTCCTTTACATTTCTTATAGTCCTTTAGTTGGTGTTCTCCTTTGCTGTGATCACTCTTTCTTTTGTAACATACTTATTTGAGTCTATGAGCATACATATCCCTTCTAATTGATTTCACAATCCTTGAGGGCAGGGGCCGTATTGTCTTTCCATTTTTGGATCCTCTGTGCCAAATTCACAGCCATATGGACATTCTTGCTATAAGTGAATCCAAGAGATCTCAATGGATCAACAACTCACAGGTGGATGAGAGGTTGAGGAGCTGGCTTCATTGTGTCCACAGAGGCAGAAAAAAGAGGAATCTCATGGGACACTTGCCCATCTTGACATGCACTACTCACTATGTACATAAGCAAACAGACCATCATGGAGAAAATAGCACTTTCAATGAGCCCAAGCTTCTCCCTGAGATACTGACACAGAAAGGGAAAGAAATATCCACCATCTTTTAACACCAGTAACTCCTCCATGATGTGATATGACTGTGAATCATTGAATTTTACAGTTTCTAAAGCATCATAATTTCACAGCTATAGGTGACCGACCAATATGTGGTATTTGTAAGTCAGCTCTAACGTGTGATTAACGATGACCCATATGTAAAAATTAGCATGAAAGACATCATCAAGGATATGTATAATTGGAGAATGATGTGGGCTGGTTGTGTAGTAGGAGTGAAAAATAACAGATGCACAACCCAAGAGTGATGCTGGTACTCAAAAAATATTAAAAGCGCTAGAGAAAGGCCTGGATCCTTATGGAGGATTTCTAGAAAGACATAGAAAAGAGTTGCCCAGGATCAGAAGGTCTAGTGGGGCTTGATTTGCACAGGGATAAAGAGCATCCATATCAATGAGCTCATAGATCCCCTCCCTCCCACTCCAAGTAGAGTAAAAAAATTCTGGACTCACAACTTGGGGCTGGAGATTTTCTAGCCTAACCTTTATCTGAACAGAAATCCTCTTTGCAGCCTTCCCAGCCACCCCCCTGCCAAGTGATTACCCATCTTTTCTCTATAAGACCCCCAGTAATAAAGGAATATGGTTTCAGAAGCATCTTTTTTTAGGACTGGATAATTCTAATTGGTAGCAAGTTTTTCCTTCTATCTAGTTGAAATCGCTTGCCCCATAACTTACCCTATTGTTCCTTTTTTTTTTTTACCCCTTTGGGACCCAGAAGAATAAATCTAATCCTTCTTCTAGGGTACAATTTTTCAAATACTCAGACATTCATTATGTTCCTCTTATGTCTTTCCTTCTCCAACTATACTGTACTTGCTGAGTTCTCCAGCCATTCCTGATCTGGGCTGCTTTCCTATTCCTCTCCATTCCAGATGCTGTCCTCTGGACACGCTCTAGTTTGTTAACATCCTTCATGAAAATATGAAACCCAGAGCTGAGCACAATATGCCAGTGTGGTCTGAACAGGACAGGGGATAAGAGGACTGTCAGCTCCTTTGGTCTGGAAGGATCTGCCTCTTTTAATACCTCAGATTTTTGCTTCCTGTGTTACCCTGTAGAATCATGTTGAGCCTGGAGGCTGCCAAAATGCTGGTGCAGTGTGCCCAAATTGCCAGGTGCCAAACTGTGGTATAGCATCAGCTCAATGGGCAGTCAGTTATTTCAAAGTGGGCCCTGGAGTCAGTTGGCTGTTTCCTTGTGGCTTTCTCACACACAAATTAGTCTTCTTTCTGCTAAGCTGGTGGCCCAGGGATATCCTGTTACTTCTTGGGCCTTGGAGGAGTCTCTGCCAATTCCTATTCATGATTTACCTTGAAGGAATCAGTTAATGTTTTTTAAAAAGATTCTTCCTGGACCTAACCACCTTTTCTTGTACCACTCCTGCCTGGGGGGAGAAGGAGAAAAGGAAGAAGAGCTCATTTAAAGGAAGATTGAAAACAATGTCAGCATTTATTTATTTTTTTTGAAGTATAAGGGAAACAGACTCCCTGGTCTTCTGGCCTGGGCCTGCTAGTTTGTAGTAGCGATGGGGTAAGAGGTGGGGAGAGGGCCTTTCCTGCCAAAACAGAGCCAGATCAGTTCAGAACTAGCCAAGGATACTGAGAGACCTTCAGTTACTGAACAGAGGCCTCTCTGCAGAGTGGAGATACAAAGACCCTCCACAGAGACTTGGAAGCAAGGATTCAGGGCCAGCCAATAGTAGCATTGTGAGGGTAGTGGGGGGAAGGGAATCACAGAATCCTCTTCCCTCCCCTGCCTATGACTTCCCAGATGGGTCAGCATCTCCCCCATTGAGCCCCTTGTGCCTTCAGCCACTGCAGAAAGAAAATAGGGGCAATCTAATGCAATGAGAAGGAGAGCCAGGAGGCTCCAGTATTGGCCACACTTCTGTCCCTAGAGCTCATCGTGGGTGCTTGAGGTCGACATTTCACAGTGTAACTCAAATGTCAGAAGCTCTCCCATCACTCAAAGGGCTCACGGACACTTGGGAGCACTTCTCATGTCCCTCACTACTGTTCCCACCTGGAGAATCTGGGAACTTCACTATATGATGCCACCCAGCACTTCCCTTGCAAGCATATGGTTCACAAGGAATGAAGCAAGGAAGGGTTGGTGTTTGTTTGTTTTTTTTTTCTTATTATTTCTTTAACTTTTTACATTCATTTTCACAAAATTTTGGGTTCCAAATTTTCTCCCCTTTTATCCCCTCCCCCCACCCCAATACCCCAAGCAATCTAATTTTCCCTATCTCCAATCTGCCCTCTCTTCTGTCATCCCTCCCTTCTCTTGTTTCCATCTTCTCTTTTCTCCTGTAGGGCCAGATGACTTTCTATTCCTCATTAACTGTATTTCTTGTTTCCTAGTAGCAGGAACAATACTCAAGAGTTGTTCCTAAAACTTTGAGTTCCATATTCTCCCCATCCCTCCCTCCCCACCCATTCCCTTTGGGAAGGCAGGCAATTCAATATAGGCCATATCTGTGTATTTTTGCAAATGACCTCCCTGATAGTGGTGTTGTGTAAAACTAACTGAATTACCCTCCATCCTACCCTGCCCCTCATTGTTTCTCTTCTGTCTTTTGATCCTGTCCCTCCCCAAGTGTTAACTTCAAATTGCTCCCTCCTCCCTTTGCCCTCCCTTCCATCATCCCCCCCCTTGCTTATCTCCTTCTCCCCCACTTTCCTATACTGTAAGATAGGTTTTCATACCAAAATAAGTGTGCATTTTATTCCTTCCTTTAGTCAAATGTGATGAGGGTAAACTTCTTGTTTTTTTTTTTCCTCAGCTCTCCTCTTTTTCCCTCCACTAAAAAGTCTCCTACTTGTCTCTTAAATGACATATAATTATCCCATTCCATTTCACCCTCTTTCCTCCCTCTACATTTCTCTCTCACCATTTACCTTAATTTCTTTTAAGATATGGTCCCATCCTATTCGATTCACTCTGTGCTCACTGTCTCTGTATGTGTGCATGTGTGTATGTGTGTGTTCATGCATGCGTGTACATGTGTGGGTGTGTTCTCACCAACTACTCCGATACTGAAAAGTTTTAAGAGTTACAAATATTGTCTTTCCATGTAGGAATGTAAATAGTTGACCTTTGGTAAGTCCCTTAAGACTTCTCTTTGCTGTTTACTTTTTCATGCTTCTTCTCATTCTTGTGTCTGAAAGTCAAATTTTCTTTTCAGCTCTGCTTTTTCCATCAAGAATGATTGAAAGTCCTCTGTTTCATTGAAAGACCATATTTTCCCCTGAAGTATTATACTCAGTTTAGCTGGGTAGGTGATTCTTGGTTTGAGTCCTAGTTCCTTTGACTTCTGGAATATCCTATTCCATGCCCTTCGATCCCTTAATGTAGAAGCTGCTAGATCTTGAGTTATCCTGATTGTATTTCCACAGTACTGGAATTGTTTCTTTCTAGCTGTTTGTAATATTTTCTCCTTGAGCTGGAAGTTCTGGAATTTGGCCACAATGTTCCTAGGAGTTTCTCTTTTTGGATCTCTTTCAGGTGGTGATCGATGGATTCTTTCAATACTTATTTTGCCCTCTGGTTGTAGAATGTCAGGGCAGTTTTCCTTGATAATTTCATGGAAGATGATATCTAGGCTCTTTTTTTGATCATGACTTTCAGGTAGTCCCATAATTTTTAAATTATCTCTCCTGGATCTATTTTCCAGGTCAGTTGTTTTTCCCATGAGATATTTCACATTCTCTTCCATTTTTTCATTCTTTTGGTTTTGTTTTATGATTTCTTGGTTTCTCGTAAAGTCATTAGACTCCATCTGTTCCATTCTAATTTTGAGAGAACTATTAAATTCAGTGAGCTTTTGAACCTCTTTTTCCATTTGGCTAATTCTGCTTTTGAAAGCATTCTTCTCCTCATTGGCTTTTTGAACCTCTTTTGCCAATTGAGTGAGCCTATTCTTCAAGGTGTTATTTTCTTCAGCATTTTTTTGGGTCTCCTTAACCAAGGTATTGACCCGTTTTTCATACTTTTCTTGCATGTCTCTCATTTCTCTTCCCAGCTTTTCCTCCACCTGTCTAACTTTCTTTTCAAAATCCTTTTTGAGCTCTTCCAAGGCCTGAGCCCATCTGACATCCCCCTGGGGTGTCTGGGGTACTGAGGCCCCACCCTCCACATCTTTCCCTGATGGCAAGAATACATCCTCGTCATCAGATCCGAATGTTGGGATCATTTGCATTTGTTGGAAAAAACTCTCTATAGTCTTATTTGTCTTCCCTTTTCTAGGCATTTTCCCAGCCAGTTACTTGACTTCTGAGATTCCTGTCCACCCCCGCCTAGATCCGCCCAGCTAGTGCTTGGGGTCTGAGATTCAAATGTGCTCTCCGCGCTAATCAATGTGAGCTTTAGTTCTGGTGCTGGGGTGGGGGCAGGGCCGCCTCCCAGGCTCGGCTTCCTCAAGGGCTTTATGCAGAGACCTTCAGGAACAGAGCGGGTGGGGGGGGGGCGCCGTCTCCCAGGCTCAGTTCCCTCAGGGGCTTTATGCCGAGGCCTTCAGTAATAGAGCGGGGTGGGGCAGGGCCGTCTCCCAGGCTCAGCTCCCTCAGGTTGTTTATGCAGAAACTTTCAGTAATGAAGATCCTGCCTGCTGCTGGGGGAGTCCGGGCTGCAGCCGCCGCGCTGCCTCCACCACCACCCCCACCTCTGCCACCGCCGCTTCCTCCCGAGGGGGCCCGAGTCACGGAGACACTCCGCTCCCCCTCTCAGCCAGCCAGTCGTCTCTCTCACTGACCTGTAGCTTCTGTGGGCAGAGGGACTTTTCTGGCTGCCGGAGCTTCTGTCCCTGAAGCCTGCTCTGGTCAGCTTCTCTGGGGCCGCGGCCAGGGCAGCGCTGGGGTGGGCTCCGCTTTCCGGGGCGCGACGGACCCTGGGGACGGCTCTCCAGGGCTCTCTGGAATGGAAATCTCTTCCACTCCATTTCTACACACCTTTTAGTGGTCCAGAAGTTATGGGGGTCTCTTTTTACATTAATTCTATGGGCTGTGGTTTCAGAGCTCGTAAACCTGCGTCCTTCTACTCCGCCATCTTGGCTCCGCCCCCCTCGTTTGTTTTTTTAATGGGTCAAAGAAATGAGTTAAGCTCATAGACATTGTCAGCAAGAGGCCCGTAGATGTCTGTCCCTCACAACCATGGATCTCCAGGAGGTATGGCCGTCTACCCTACAGGTGGTGGCCAGAGCTTTTCAGCCCATCCATTCTCCTAGGCCAGTCTATGCACTTTGCAACAGATCCGTCCAACCTTCTCTCCTGCAGCGCTCTGCAGCTAGTCGTGGGGAGAGAGAAGCTCCCATCATTGCCTGGTGTTCTCTGCAGCTGCCCGTCATCGGCATGAGCAGCCCCCTTTTCCAGAGAAGGTGATTTCTGGCACAGATGCCCATCTCAGGCTGGAAGAGCTGGAATATTTCAGCTTCTCCGCTATGCATTAGACTATGAGTCCCTTCAGGGCAAGGGGCTATCTTCTGCTTCTACAGCAGGCACTTAATAAGTGTTTGTAGATCGATTGATCCTATTACAGTTCCAGACCACAGTGCCTCTACTTCGAGTGCTTTCTTTTACATTACAGCTCTTAAAGACCTCTAGCCTCTAACAAAAGTTTGCCTTCGAATCAGGAGCAACATCCTCTTGCCCTTTCAATTTCTAAACTGGTTTCTTTCATCAGTATCATGTTGGGGACTGGGTAACTTCCCAGTCTGATGTGATGTATTTTCCATCCATGTCATTAATTCCCACTAGCTTAAAAAACTGGACCCAATTTTTCTCCAAATATCTCAGGACAATTGTGGGAATGTGGGGTTTTCTGGGTACAATTAGGCAAGGTCTATTCCAGTTAACCATGACTACTTCCCACCATATTTCTGGTTGGGGAGGAGGAGCTGAATATACCCTAGAATTGCCCCATGTCAAAGGAGTGAGAGGAAGAGAAGAGAGAAAGGATCACCACATTTGTTCTAGGTCTGATCTAGCTCAGTCTGTGTTCTAAGACTCATTCCAGCTCTCACATTTTTAGAGTTTAGATCTTACTGTAAATGAGTTGGACATATTACTGCCTTCCAGAAATATTTAGAGGAAGAAGAAATCAAAGGGATTGAACTCTAATGGTGGGATTTCAGGCACTTGGGCAGAGTGAGCAGTATATTAAAGCTATAGAACCTCAGAGTTGTTAGGAATCACAAAGGTCAACTAATCAAACTTAGCCCTGAGCAGAAATCCTGTCTGCACCATCCTAGAAGAAAACCAACCAGTATCTGCTTCATTTATGGAAACAAGGCAGAACTATTAAACTCTCATTTTTCTTCTGTGTTTATTTTTTCCAGTCAAGGAGAATTGTTTTTGGACTAGAAGGTTAGAAGAAAAATAGCTACTAGGGAGTAGATACCCAAGATAACTGGGAAGATATTGAGAACACTGATTTCAAATCATGAGACCCAGATGAACTATATACCAAGGTTCTAAAAGAGTCGGCAGATGTGATGGCAGCACTATTCTCAGTGATCTTTGTAAGTTCATGGAGAATGGGACAGGTATGATGTTCTGGAGAAGGGCAATTATCCTGATTCTCCCCTTCTTCCCTGATCCCCCCAAAAAGTGGGATTGGGGGCAAAGAGAATGGAGCCTCCAGACTCTAGGCCAATGAATTGGTCTTAATTACTGCCAGAATTCTAGGACATGCTATTACAGCAATGATTAGTGAAAATTTAGATGAGAAAGTGGCAATCACAGGACTATTTCCTTTTTGGACAGGGCAACTGGGCTGTCAAACCAGGAAGTGCTATACATAAAGTTTATGTGGATTTTTAGCAAAGTAATCGACAAGGTCCATGAAGCTATTCTTATGGAAAAGAATGAGCGTATGGTGGCTGACCATCTGGTTAGGAAAATTTAGAATCAGATGAATGAACGGACTCAAAGAGTTGTCATTAATGGTTTGATGGTGAATGGTTTGAAAGGATGTTTCCCTGGGACTTGGGCATTCCCTAAGTGCCCAATGGCTTGAATAAAGACACAGATGGTGTGATTATTAAATTTCCATAAACTACAAAGCTGGGAGAGTTAGTTAACTTACTGCATGCTGGAGTCAGGATGCAAAAATATCTTGACAAGATGAAATAGTGGGCCAGATCTATTGAGATAAAATTTATTAAAGATAAATGTTGTTTTACACTTGGGCTCCCAAAAGCTCACAAATGCAAACTGTGGGAGGTTTGTGACTAGACAATAGTTTGTCTGAAAAAGATCTCCTGTCTTAGCGGACTACAAGTTCAATAGGATATCAATGGATAGAGAGCTGGGTCTGGAGTCAGGAAAACTCATCATCCTGAGCTCAAATCTGACCTCAGATATTTACTAGCTGTGTGACCCTGGGCAAGTCACTTAATCCTGTTTGCCTCAGTTTCTTCATCTGTAAAATGAACTGGAGAAGGAAATGGCAAACCATTCCAGTATGTTTGCCAAGATAATTCCAAACAGGGTCACAAAGAGTTGGCCAAAACTGATTAATAATAACAATAGAAGTTCAATATAAGTTTAACAGTGTGATTTAGCAGCCAAAAAAGTTAAAACTGTTTCAGATATTTAATAGTATTTTTTTGCAATTACTCATCAAGACAGTTTTTAACATTCATTCATACAAGATTTTGAGTTTCAAATTTTTTTACCTTTCTCCCTCCCCACTTCTATTCCTAAAATGGTAGGCAGTTTGATATAGTTTATACATGTGCTATCCCGTGAAACATATTTTCATATTATCACAGTTATGAAAGAAGAAAGAGATCACAAGGGAAAAAAACACAAAAAGAATGAAGTAAATGAAAAAAAAGTATGGTTCAATCTACATTCAGAGTCCCTCAGTTCTTTCTCTGGATGTGGATAAGCATTTTCCTTCCTGAGTCCTCTGTACTTGCCTTAGGTCATGGTGCTGCTGAGAAGAGCCAAGTCATTCACAGGTGATCATTACACAATGTTGCTGATACTGTTGTACAATGTTTTCCTGGTTTTTGCTCTTTTCACTTTGTATCAGTTCATGCAAGTCTTTCCAGGTTTTTCTGAAATCTGCCTGTTCATCATTTCTTATAGCACAATAGTATTCCATTATGTTCATATACCACAGCTTGTTCAGCCATTCCCCAGTTGATGGACATCTCCTCAGTTTCCAAAATTTTGCCACCATGGAAAGGGCTGCTATGAATATTTTGCACTTAACTTATTTTTGCACTCCAACCTTTTCCTTTGTTTATGATCTCTTTGGGATATAAATATAGTTGTGGTATTTCTGGGTCAAAGGGTTTGCAGAGTTTTATAGCCCTTGGGGCATACTTTCAAATTGTTTTTCAGAATGGTTGGATCAGTTCACAACTCCACCAACAATGCATAAGTGTTTCAATTTTCCCACATTCTCTCCAACATCTATAATTTTCTTTTTTTGGTCATATTAGCCCATCTTATAGGTATAAGGTGGTACCTCAGAATTGTTTTAATTTGCATTTCTCTAATCAAAAGCACTTCTTCATATACCTATAGATAGCTTTGATTTCTTCATGTGGAAACTGCCTCTTCACATTCTTTGACCATTTATCAGTTGGGGAATGGCTTGTATTCTTATAAATTTGACTCAATTTTCTATAACTGTGAGAATGAAGCCTTTATCAAAGATACTTTTTTTGATTGTTTCCCAGCTTTCTGCTTTCTTTCTAATTCTGGTTACATTCATTTTGTTTATGCAAATGCTTTTAATTTAATATAATCAAAATTATCTATTTTGCATCTTGTAATGCTCTCTGTCTCTTATTTTTTCATGAATTCTTCCCTTCTTCATAGATCTAACAGGTAGGCTGTTCCTTGCTCTTCTAATTTGCTTATGGTGTCATCCTTTATGTCAGACAACATTTATCGAGACTATAGGTTGCTGGTGGCACAGTAGATAGAACGCTGGAGTCATGAAAACCTGAGTTCAAATCCAGCTTCAGACAGTTACCAGCTGTGTGATCCATGTAACCACTGTTTGCCTCAGTTTCTTCATCTGTAAAATAGGGAAAAAAATAATAGCACCTATTTCCCAAGGCTGTTGTGACGATCAAGTGAGATATTTTTAATGCACTTTCTAAATCTTAAAGAATTATACAAATGCCTATTTTTATCATTGCTACTAATATTACAAACTTTCTTGTATCCTTACTTCCCATCCCCATACCACGTATCTCTTCCCTCTCCACAGAGGACCTAACCTCCTATTTTACAGGAAAAAAATCTATGCCATGTGTCCTAAAGTCCCTTATGCCATGACTCAAAATCCCATATATTTTCCTTCATCATTTTCTTTGCAGCAATCTCTAAGGAAGAAATGACCCTTCTTGTTAAGTATAATCCTTTACTTGTGTCTTTGATCTCATCATCTACTGTATCCCTTGGGAGTTGGCCCTAGGGAGAGTTTCCACCTTTTTAATTCTCAGTCTCTTCTACTGGTTCCTTTGAGCTGCCTACTGGTATATTTAAGTGTCCACTATCCCTAATAATTTTTTTAAAAAAGCAAGCAACTTCAATTGACCTTGCCTTCCCCTCTAGCTATTAACCTGTAACTGTCCTGTTCTGTTACTGTCTCTACAATCTCACCCCCTACACGCTTCTCAATCTCTCACAACCAGGCTTCCAGCCAGATCACTTGACTGAAAGAGCTCTCTCTGAGTTGGCCAGTGATAGCTTACCTGCTCAATAAAATGGATTCTTTCCAGTCCTCATCCACTGGGACTGTTCTTCATTTTTTGACTCTACAAACTAGGCTTTCCTCCTCTCTGATACTCTGTCTTCCCTTAGCTTCTGTGAAGCTGATCTCTTTGCATTATCCTCCTATCTCTCTAGCTGTTTACCACCAATCTCATACCACCTAAACAAGGCTGTCCCTCAACACCCTCTTCTCTCCTCCTGGATGCTCTCATGGTGAGCTTATCATTTCCCATGGTTTCAGTTACCTTTTTTACCTGGATGACTTCCAAATCCATGTATCCAGCCCTAATCTCTTTCTTGAACTTGCCTTGCTATTTGCCTGCTGGATGTCTACATGTGGATGTTCTGTTAGTATCTCAAACTCAACTTATCCCAAACAGAACTCATCATCTCCCTCTTAAAGCATGACCCTTCTCCAAGTGTCCTTTATTCTGTCGAGTGTGAGGGTGGCTTGATGGTTTCAGCATAGGACTTGTAGGTAGGAAGACCCAAGTTCAAATCTTGCCTCAGATATTTACTAGCTGCATGATCCCAGGCAACTCACTTAATGCTTCTGTGCCCCAGATCTTCCATTTGTAAAATGGAGATAATAGTAGCACCTACCTCCCAGGGTTGTTGTGGGGACCAAATGAGGTAATATTGGTAAAGCACTTAGTACAGTGCCTGGAACATAGTAGATGCTTAATAAATACTTATTTCCTCCTTCCTTCCTTCCTTCCTTCCTTCCTTCCTTCCTTCCTTCCTTCCTTCCTTCCTTCCTTCCTTCCTTCCTCCCTTCCTTCCTTCCTCCCTTCCTTCCTTCCTCCCTTCCTTCCTTCCTCCCTTCCTTCCTTCCTTCCTCCCTTCCTTCCTTCCTTCCTTCCTTCCTTCCTTCCTTCCTTCCTTCCTTCCTTCCTTCCTTCCTTCCTTCCTTCCTCCTTCCCTCCCTCCCTCCCTCCATATGCCTCTAAGGTGTGTTGTTGTTTTTTAAAACCCCACTGAAAAGCATAAGAGACCTTATAAGGATGATAAGTTATTATAATCTACTGACTTGTTTGGGAATGGTCTAGATTAACCCTGCTAAAACCCATGCCTATAGAGAGACACCAAAAGCTGTTTGAGTTGGACTTGGGCCACTCTAAAAGGGACATTCTTTCATTCAGCAAATATTGATCAAACCCCTACTTCAGGTAGGAGTCATAAATTTAAAGCTGGAAGGGATTTTATAGGTCATCTTGTCCAACCCCTTTATAGATGCAAAAACTGAGACTCAGAGAGAGTAAATGACTTGCCCAAGGTCCCATGGGAAGGAAGTAGCCAAGATAATGAGAGACACAGAGAGAGAGAGAGAGAGAGAGAGAGAGAGAGAGAGAGAGAGAGAGAGAGAGAGAGAGAGAGAGACAGAGATAGAGACAGAGACAGAGAGAGACAGAGAGAGACAGAGACAGAGACAAATGTACTTGTGTCTATGAATGACACCATTTTAGCCATTTGTGAGTCAACATTGACACCTGGTGGTCATATCTAAAAATGTACATTGTCATGTCAGGGCTCTGAGAACACAGCCCACCTGATAGCCTTTTTAAGGTACTAGATCCAGACTTATAAAAATGAGGAGCTGACAGGAGTGTGTGAGTTGCTGCATCAGCATCTATGGTGAGTATGTGTCCGTGTGCATGTCTTTGTGTTTGGTATATGCACAGACATACCCATGTTTATGCATTTGAACTGTGTGTGTGTGTTTGTACACAAACACACATTTCCATCTGTGGCACAGGCAAGGAAAAAGCACAGTAGATAGCGCTGACATGGGAGAAACTGGATTCCTTTGAATCCCCATTCTAATACTAATTTCCATCTGACCCTGGGCAAAGACCTTTCCCCTTTCTTGGGCCTCAGTTTCCTATTCTGTAAAATGAGAGGGTCAGTGCAGTGGAAAGAGTGCTAGATTTTGAGTGAGAGGGCCTGGGTTCTGTTACTATGTGACCCTCATCATTTACCCTCTCTGGGCCTTGATTTCGTTCTCTGTGAAAATGAAGGGTTGGACAAGCTGTCCTCTAATGTCCCATTGATTTCCAAATCTGTGATCCTCTGCGTGCAAATGATGTGGGTTGGTGTGCTCTTACGTAAGTGGATGAGAGCTTGTCTGGGTATTTGCTGCATCCATCTACAGACAAGTATGTTTATTACACACACCTGTGTTTGTTAGCAGCTGTGTGTGTATGTGTGTGGACAATTGTGCAAGTGTGTCTGTCTTGTTTGCATGTGAGTCAGAGACCCATGTGGAATCCTGGAACTGAAAAACAACTCACATGGGGCCTGGTTCAGTCACTATCTGGGGAGAAATCTCCTCCACAGCATTTCTTGGTTTACTGGGTAACTTCAACTATCTGAGTTCACCAAGAAGTTAGCCTTTGTTTAGGACTCCTGGCCTCCTTGTCAGGGGCTGACCATGATGGCAGACAACTTTGGAGGAGTGAAGGGATCTGTGGGGCAGATCTAGTGATGCCATGTTTAAGATGGAGACATCTTTGAAAATCTCTTCTTCAGAGGATGAGTTGGTTGACTTGGTCTAGAATGGGGAAGAACTGTTGTGCTCCCCCAGAGGTACCATTTGCGCAAGACTTCACCACAGAATTGAGCCTTTTTGCTAATTTACTGGGCTCAGTAGATAGAGTGCTGTGCCTGGAGTCAGGAAGGCTCATCTTCCTGAGTTCAAATTGGACCTCAGATATTTATTAGCTGTGTGACCCTGGGCAACTTAACCCTATTTGCCTCAGTTTCTTATCTGTAAAGTGAGCTGGAGAAGAAAATGGCAAACTACTCCAGTATCTCTGCCAAGAAAACCCCAAATGGGGTCATGAGAAGTTGCACACAACAAGACACCAGAGGCCCCAGAGCCGATTTTGGTCTCTAGGGTTACCTGTAACGCTAGCATAGCTCCTGTGGGACTGTTGGACCATCCTACTCTTGAGTCCTAGAGATGGAAGTCTCTTAGTCCAAGAGATGTCAGAAAGCAGGACAGTACTGGAATACCAAGAGAAGAGAGGTGCAAACATTCTCAACTATCTGTCAGCCATGGAGAAGACAGTGGAGTACCTGGATAGTCCAAATCCAAGAATTCAGCCTTCTAGCCAGAGAAAGCAAGTTTCTTACACAGTACCAGCCTCTTGGAAAGAGAAGAGGATCATTTATGTGGCTCCTAAAGATGGAGAGATAACAGGGAGTTTAAACAGGAAATGTGAATCAAAAGAGTTGGGCATTGTCCTACCCTATTACCATGAGTTATTCAGACAGTGCAAGTAACGCAACAGGAGGGAGTTTCTGAATGAGCTCCAGGAATAAGGTTCTGTTTCTCTTTAAGAGTAACACTGTAAATGGTCTGTGGAGGTAAAAGTAGAACTCACCGGAATATCAGGGTATTCCCTGTCTGGCTACCACAGTCCCTTGCCCTTGAGAAGGAGAGGGGAAAGGAGGATGGAAATTCAAATTATTGGGGCAACATCCTAAATTGGAATGCCCTGTGGGGGATATAGTGAATCTCCCCACCAGAATGATAGTTTATTGCTATCCCAAATTTATTTCTCTTCGAAGGGGGAGTCCAAACTGTACAATGGTACTAAGAGTTTGGAGAATTCTAGGATCTTGGGGAAAAGTGGGACTCATTAGAGAGGGAGAAATATTATATCAATTGTTTATGGATTACTGAGTCCTTTATGTATTTTCCGCATTATCTGTAGAGTGAAATATAGGCTGTCCTTACCCAATGTACCTACTGCTACCTTGAATGCTTATATAGGAAAGGGGGATCCATTTAGTCACATATAGGGAGACAGACATAGTTATATTCCTTCTATATTCTGAGATTTCCCAGGGGAAATTTGGTGAAAGCAAAAGGGAAAAAGAAAAAATATTTTAGAAGGAACCAATCCCCAGATTGAACTTGTACTGTGTAAACTCATAGTCTTGGAGCCAGGTGACAGGTTACATTTATAAATAGTATTCTAGCTTCCATTTAAAGACCGACAGAAGGAAACAAACTTACTACCTCTTTTGAACATCTCTCTGTGTTTGTGTGCATGAGTGTCTTGCTTGTTTAAGGGATGGTGTTAAAATGCACCTAGATTAGACAGTTCCCCCCTGATCTAGACTCCTTTGTCTCTCCTGCTAGTCCAGACCTCAGCAAAATTGTTACGATTTGGGGGAAAGTTTGCCTTTGGTGACCCCCAGAGTTCTTTCTTTCCTACATCATTGGCCCTTCCCTCCACCAATGTTCAAGGCTCTCCTCTAGAAGTCATCCCTCTTCCCTTGAAAACAAGTCATCCAATAGGGAAGTCTTGAGTATGATAGACTCATTATTGTCCTTGGGTTACACACTTTAGAGCAGGTGTTCTTAATGTTTTCTGTGTCACAAGACCCCTTTGGCAGTGTGGTGAAGCCTTCCCAAAATAATGTTTTAAAATGCATAAAATAAAGTACATAGAATTATAGAGGAAAGCAATTATGTAGAAATGGAGTTATCAAATAAAACCAAACAAGCTCACGAACCCTTGCTTTACAATATTGAAAGGATAATTAACCGTGAAAGACTTAGTAACTTTAATCAATACGAGTTGCCACCGCTCCAAAGAACTCACGATATAAAATGCTACCCACCTCCAGATAGAGGACTGATGGACTCAGAGCACAGTTTCAGGTACATCACCCTCCCCCCATTTTCTTGTCTTTTTTTCCCCAGAATGTGGCTAATGCAAAAATCCATTTGACATGACTGTAGAGGGGTTCTCATATTTCTTGCCTTCTCAATTGATTGAAGAGGGGGTGGAGGGAGGAAGACAATGTGAAAATCAAAATAAAATAAAATTTAAAAATTATAAACAAACAAAAAGAACCCTTGCTTTAGAAGATTAAGAGATGCTAATGGTGAAATTTCCTACACTGCAGAAGGTGAGTAGAGGGAGATTTTTCTGCTTAGAGAACCACAGGGTAGTGGAAAAAGCATGAAATTCAGACTCAGAGGTCCTGGGTTTGAGTTCTGATTTGAATTACTAGCTGTGTGACCCTAAGCACATCACTTCCCACCCCAAAATCATAATTCTCTCTGTCAAATTTAAGTCAATTCAACAAGCATTTATTAAGGCTTCCTTTGTGCCCAGCTAGGTATCTGTAGTAAGTATCCCTACAAAGAAAGGAATGAAATTTCCACTGCTCTTAAGGACCTTACATTCTACTGAAGTGGAAGGAATTGATCAGTGTGATTGCTAAGGTTCGTTGTAAAGCCTATGAACCCCTTTCTCTTAACTCACAAGAAGTGACCACCACCTTGGAATAAGGCCAGTCTCAGCCCCTGTGGTCCAACAGACCAGGTCTTTGAGATCCGTAAAAGAGGGTTTTCTATATAAACAGAATATTATGTCTAATCAGAAACCAGCAGAATTTCTAGTTCATAAATAATGCCTGAGAGAGGGAGGTGAAGGAGAGAACAAGACAAAGGAGGCCCTTGGCTTATGTCCCCATATCTTCCAGGCAGTCTGGATTACTGTGCCTCCAGCCCTTGCAGAAATGGAGGGTCCTGCTCCAACTCCCAAGACTCCACTTCCTATCACTGTGCCTGCCCTGAGGAATTCACTGGCAAGGACTGCGAAATGGGTAAGGAGCCCCCTTCCCCCACACCCAGCCCTGAGGAACAGCTTGGGGATGGGGGAATGATGGACAGGCAAAAGAGAAGATATTAGGGTTCAGATGATAGAAGCAGGTCAGGGGTTGGAAGACAAAGGACCTGGGTTTGAGAGCCTATTATGATACTTAGCAGCTATATGCTTTCTGGGCCTCAGTTTCCCTATATATTTTTGTTTCAGCTTGGGGGGGGTTCCTTTGTTTATTTTTTTCATCCCTACCTGTAACTACATGTGAGGGCCCTCCTACACTGATGAACACACATGTACCAGTGTGACTTGGCAATGTATAGTCTTGAAGTGATGCCTCGAGCAGAGAAAGAGGTGTAGCCCTATGGCCAGCCCCCCATCCACTAAACAACACTGGTTGGTTCATACAGGAGATATTTTGGTGAAAGGAGATCAATCTAGTGCTCCTCAGATAAATGCGACATCTTTCCATTTGTGCCAACTCTTAAAATAAGTAATATTTTGGTTATCTAGATGATGTAGTGATTAGAGCACTGCCTTGGGGCCCCGGGATACCTGAGTCTGAGCCATGCAGCAGATACTTAGTGCTGTAACCCTCTCAGCCCCAAGTTTTCCATCTGAAAAAAGGGTATATTAGTAGCTTCTCCCTCAGGGTTACATAAACGATATCTATTGTTATTGACATACCTTTAAAAAGTACGGTATACTTTGTCAGATCCCAGGACATAAACTCAAGTCCTAGAGAGAAACTCTTTGGGACTTTTGCCACTATACCTCCTAAAATTACAAAATAGAGGTGGTCAGTGCAGCGCTTTCTGACAAAACTTTACTTTTCCTGTTGTCATTGTTAATAATAACTCCCATTTTTATAGCACTTGGTCTTTCCTCACAGCAACCCTGTAAAGTAGGCTGTATACATATCCTGAGCCCATTTAACAGATGAAGAAACCAGGGCACAGAAAGATGAAAGTCACACAGTTGTAGTGGTCAGAACATGGAAGTTCTCTGAGTCTAGTATTTGTTCCATTAACAACCTGAAACCTGTACCTAGAAGAAGCTAGCAGCACAGTGAATGCAGTCCTGGGCTTGGAGTCAGGAGGACCTGAGTTCAAAGTCTCACATCTCTAAAATAAGAGATTTGGCCTAGGTAGGCTCAGAAATCCCTCATGGCTCTAAGTCCTAGGAACTGATGATTTTGAGCATTGGAATCAATTGTTATCACTGAACCTGACCGCCGGACCGATTTGTCTTTACTATCTTTCAATGCCATACTCACTGTTGTGGTTAGCACTTACAAGCTTCTGCTTTGTCTGGGGAAGGAGCCTAGCAAGAGGAATAAGTGTAGATGCTATCAGGATAGGCTCTGGTTTATTTTTGCTCATAACGTTCATGTCTTCTTCCTCTTGAACAGAAAAGTGCTTTGATGTAACACGTTATGAGTACTTTGACATAGATGAAAGTTGGGCTCGAATCCATCAAGGGGTCGTAGAGTGGTGCAACTGCTCCAGGGGCCACATTGCCTGTGAGAAGATCCGATACACAGGTAGCCTGGATTCTCCCCCTCCCCCCTTCCCACCCTTTGGCAACTGAGCAAAATGGGAGGAAAGGAGCTGTAGCTAGGGGATATACGATGGAGAGGTGAGCCAAATGGGACAGAGAAGCAAAAGGGGTGGGAAATACCACAGAATGTTAGAACTATAAAAGACTTTAGAAAACAGAATATAGAACGCCAGAGACGGAGTTAATTGACTTTAGATATAGTTAACAGACTGGACTAGAAAGGACTTTGGAATGCAACCACTAGGTGGCACTGTGGGAATGCACACCTTGCTGCCTATTCTTCCCATAGTGCCAGAGTGAACTAGGTTTGCCACTCACCTACTGGCTCCTCTTAGCAGCTAGGTGGTGGGTGCAGTGGATAGAGCACCAGTGCAGGAGTCAGGAGGACCTGAGTTCAAATCTAAACAAAGTCAAGTGCAAGTCATGTCATCACTTCTCTGATGGCATGGCCTTCTTCGGGAACGAAGGACAAACACAGATTTGGAGTTCAGGACTTAGACTTGAATCCTAGCTGTAGAGGTCAGAACCTCTACTGGTCTCTCGGCATCGCCTTTATTTATTGGCAAATCTGTTCCTTCCATTCACAGAATGCTGTGAATCAAACACTTCTATTTGAACATCATTATCTCAGTAAACAACTTAATTGGATAAAATAGAAGGGTAATAAGAAATGAACCATTGTCATGTTGCCTCCTCCCCTTCACAAGAACCTACAGGAAACTACTCAGGATTCTAGATATTTTGTGAGTGAGAATCTTCTCCAAACAATACCTCAAGAGCCAATATTAACGTGCTTACTTTTACTATTCGGCATAGGGATATATTTAGTTCAAGTAAAGGAATTTAGTAAAATAATATGGCCATAAAAATAACAGCAAACCATTTCCACTATAAACCTTTGATTCCTCCATCCCACAAATACGTGCACAATTAATAAATGTGGATGGGCATGGTATGCTGTATGGTGCATACACATGTGAGGGACATGTGGGACAACGTGGATGTGAGGAGCAATGATTTATGCCTCAGATACTTCTTTCTTCTGTGCCCATTTCCAGTCAGATGTCACTTCTCTGCTGCTCCCTGACAAACTCTACCTGGCAACTCTTCCTTGCTGGCATTGCATCTCTATTCCATTTGATATACTGTAAAGATATCCAGTTAGTTTCAGTCAAAAAATGCCCTGTCCAACATCCACTAGGGATTTGATTCATTCAATTCAATTCAATAAACATTTAGTAAGCACCTAGTGTGTGCAAGGTACTGTCCTAAGCACCAGAGATACAAATTAGAAGATAGTCCCTGTGTCCAAACCAAGCAAAGCTGACAATGGAAAGGATGTAAGTAATGATTTCCGTAAAGGGAAAGCTATGTTTTTTTTAACAAGCTCTTTCAGCCATCATCCTCCATCCACTGGAATGTGTTGTGATCAGTAAGGTCTTTCCTGTAGGGAAGGGCTCCAGCTCAGTTATAATCTCCAGTCTATGTGTCTCTATCATCTGGATCTTCAACCACTTTGTCCTCCTTCCACTAGGGAATTTTGTGATGAGTAAACATGTCTCCTGAAGGGAGGATGGCAAGATGCTAACAGAAAACAGAAGATGCTCAGACTTAAACCACATCTGTTTTTTGAACTCTTCTTTGAACTACTTACTCTTTTCCTATCCTGTGTCCTTAGTTGAAATATAACATCAATCAGTCAATCAATACATACTTATTAAAAATTTACTTACTATGTGTCAGGCACTGTGCTCAGTACTAGGAATACAAAGAAAGATAAAAGAAATTCACTCCAGTGTTTGGTTCTTCTCATTCCACTGGCCCTGGCAAATATCTCCAGAACTCTGCTTCCTTAAATGGAAAAGGAACTGAGTGAAACAGTGGTGGGAAAAATGCTTTTATTTTCTCTTCTAATGCTATTTCTTTTCTATGTAAATGACAAGGGCTGGGATGGCTGAAGAAGACAGGGAAGATGCATGACCTCTATACCAGTTCCTTTCTCATCTGTTTTCTTTTAGCATCAACCACAGCTTGGCCTCTCTCTAGTCTATCTGTGCTCCTAATTAATATTGATTTATTGATCCCCAGGGACACAGTCCCTCCCAGAAACAGAAAACTCTTTAGACTGAAGCCTTTCCATCTTTCTCTCTGCATGTCTCTTCCTCCTCTCAGCCACCCTGGGGGTTAGGAATAAGAAGGGTCTTGGAAATTTCCTGCATTCCCTGGACTTCCCACTTCCTCATTGCAGGGAATGCAATCACATCTACCTTGAGATTAGAAAATACACCATGTAGGCTTTAAAGTGGCTCTCATGGTCACATCTGCACAGGCAAACAGGACGATGGGATGCTTACTCTTAGGTCCCTGAGAACGTCTGTTCCCCAGAGGTCTAGAACTCTGTGCCCTCGTCTGGGCATTATCTTGTCTATCCTTGCAACGCTGAATGCTGAAATGAGATGCAGCTTAAGCATCCCCAGAGACTGATACCTTATGGCAAGGCCATACAACTGGTGACAGGGGGCTGGGTCATGGACCCATAGCTTCTCACTCCAAAGACAGAGGTCCTTTCTCTCTATCATATTGGAACTCAATTTTCAAGTTCCTTGTACTTCAAAATGATTTCATGTTCCTCTACCACAAACATTTCCCTTAATACTCTGATCCAAGCAATCTAGTAATCTAATTCATAGTAACATGTAAGTCATGGAGAATGGGTATCTATGGTCGAGGGAGCATTTGGAACAAGAGATGCCTGGAGAGGACAATGCTGGACCCCAAAGAATGAAGCTGTCATGGTGGAATTTTCAGGCCTTCTCCCAGGCTGATGAGAGAAGCATGTTTAGGAAGGGAAGCCCTTTCCACACACCCCAGATCATGCTGTGTAGGTAATGCTTTTCCAGTAAAGTGGATTGTCTGTTACTGTGGGTCTTTCACTCAAGAAATATTTATTAAGGGACCATGCTCAGTGCTAGGGATATATAAATGAAAAATGGCATCGTTCCTGCCTTCAGGGGGTTCATTATCTACTAGAAAGACATATATGGAAATAAATATAATCCCTGTTACAATATGGTATATATTCCATGGCAGAGTTTACACAGACTAGTAAAGAGATTTGAGGAAGGGAGTGAGGGAAGGATCACCTTGAACTGAGGGATCAGGGAAGGCTTCAGGCAGGTGGTGCTTGAAGAAATGGCAGGATTCTAGCAGACATCTAGTTTGTGTATGGGATGGTTGGGAGTGATGCCCATATAAGCCAGGGAAGTGGAGCAAGGGTGAGGGTAGAGAAAACAGGAACTAGGGAGGAAGGTAAGAGAAGCCCCTAGCAAGGGGTCCAGCCTGAAGTCCTCAAGAGCCCCAGAATAGGGAAAAGAAAGGAATCCTGGGGGAGTTCAGGTAGTTCCTACTCTGTATAATGGGTCTTCCACCAACTTTCACCTGCAGCCTGTGTGAATAACCCGTGCCTCCATGACAGCGTCTGTAGAATGATTGTCTCCACTGGGAACACCATCTGCGCTTGCCAAGGGCTATACGCGGGGAAATACTGCAACATTGGTGAGTCGAAATACCAGCCAATGAATTGTCTACCTTAGACATTATCTTTAATATCATGAATGTAGACATTGTTTGCATTAGAACACTCAAAATGGAATGGACTATAGAACATGGAATGTCAGCACTTTGAGGAACTTTAGAATGTAGGATATTAGAATTGGCTAGTAGTACCTTAAAACACAAAACACGGAATGTCAGAGCTAAAAGAGGCTTTAGAAAAAAGAACATTGGAGTGGAAAGGGACCAGAGAACGTAGAATATCAGAGCTAGAAGTCAAATTAAAACATAGAACATACCCCATCAGAGCTGAGAGGGATCTTGGAACATGGAGCATAGAATATCAGAGCTAGAAGTGGACTTAGAACGCAGGACATTAGAATGGAAAGAGACCATAGAACACAGAATGTCTGAACCAGAAGGGAACTTAGAACATAGACTATCAGAGCTGAGGGGGACCTTGGAGCATGGAAAATAGAATATCTATAGAAAAGACTATAGAACATAGACAGCTGGAAGTGGAAGAAACCTTAAAACTTAATAGAGTTATAACTTCTGTTATTGTGTCTGAGCCAAGCAGTAAAAAGTGAACTCATGGTACAACTGAGTCTGGTAGAGCCCCAACGACATTATGAGGAGCAGGAGAAGGCTGAGCCAAGAAGCAGCTCTCCTGGGCTACAGCTGTCAGGAGGAAGGATGACCACCATTTGGTAGCTTCCTATTATAGTGAATTATTTTTACTACTGAGTTGCTAAGATTGTTTCTATACCATTGAAGGACTGAAAGTGCCCTATAATTTGAATACCCCAGAAGAAAGCCCCAGTCACCCCACCTCAATTACAGCTCCTGAACATAAAGTGCTAGAGCTAAAAGAAATCTAGAAAATATTGAAGGTTAGTGTTGGAAAAGACCCCTAAGAATAGCTAATCTACCTTCTTCCTTCTAGAGAGAAGCAGAAAAAAAAGGTACAGAAAGGAGTGTGGGACGGTGGAAAGAGCAGGGACTCTATCTATAGTCAGATAACCTCATTTCAAATCTGACTTCTGGTGCTTAGTCTGTGTGACCTTGAACAATTCACCAAACTTCCCTGGGTGTCAGCGTCCTCATCTATAAAATGAAGTGGTTGGACCAGGCATTCTCTGAGTTTCCTTCCTGCTCAGGATCTATGAACCTATATGTTCAACATAATAATATGTTATGATATGATATGATATAAATAATAAGTAATTTAAAAATAAAGACTGAACTAGACCCCATGTACTCTGATTCTTAGACTATAGACAGATATCTAACACAGACCTTCTGCTCAAGGGGAGTTCATAGATCAGCTGGAGAGACAGGACTTGAACACAGGAAATAGAAAATAATACAAAATAGACCTGTATACAGCAAAACGGTAGAGTGTCTGAAACAGATTATGAAAGTCATCAGAGTTTGGAGAAAGGTCAAGGTAAGTGTGATCGTGTTATTGAGTCAGATGAAGGGACAGGAGATAGGATGAGCCTGGATAGGGACTCAGGAGCCCCGGGTTCTCATCCTTGTTCCACTAACTTCCTACGTAATCTTGAGAATGAGGTATCTGAGATATAATGACTGAACTGCAGATACCCAGAGGGTTGAAGGTATCACTTGTGAAGAATTACAATCCAAGGCTGTTCAGCAATTCACAGTGGGGAAAAGACAGAAGTGAAACTCGTGGGCTCCGATGTCGATGAAGCAATGCAAATAACATTAGTAGCTAGATAAGTAACTGAGCTTCAGTTTTCTTATCTGTAGAATAAAAGAAAAATATAAGACCCCCAAGGTCTATTTCAATTCTGTCATTCTATATTCTATAATCAACTTGGATTCTTGGAAAAATTCCTGAATATATTATTAAAGGAATATAATTTGTGACTATTTTACAAAGAGAAATGGTGATCACTAAGAACCAACATGATTCATAAGTAACAGGTCATGACAGATCAACATCGTTGAGCCTTTGATAGCGTTGCCAGACTGGCTGATAAGGGAATGCTATTAACAGAGTTTATTGGGTTTTAGCAAAACAGTAAAAGGCTTTTTATTATAAATTCAATAATGATCAACAAAATAATCAAATAAACATGCAAAATAAAGAGTATATTCTTGCATAAACCCTTATTATTTTACAAGGTAGAGTCCAATGAATTAGCAAGTAACAAAAGAAAAGCAAAAAATACTGTTCTTTGTCCCTTTCCAGTTCTATATGAAGTCCCATGAATCTCAGCATTTCTTTCCTTTCTTCCATCTTTCCTTCCTTCTTTTCTTCCTTCCTTCCTTCCTTCCTTCCTACTTTCTTTCTTCACCCTCCTTTCCTAACTCCATCTCTCCCTCTACTACTTTCCTTCTTTTCTTACATGATTTCAATAAAAGTGTGTGTAATCCTGATTCTCAGCAAAGCATTTGCAGAACCTCTCCTGCTGCCAAGGAGCACAAAATGGAGTGAGGTGGGTCAGGTGACAGTTCAGATAGATAGATACAGAACTAGTTAAGTGATCGTTTACAAAGATTAGTCCTGAATAGGTCAATGCCAGCTTGGAGGTTTCCAGTGGGGTGCCTCAAGGATCTGTCCTTCACTCTCGGTGGTTCAACCTTTCTAGCAATGAACCAAATGAAGACATCAGAGGTAGTAGGCTATTATTTTTGTAGATTACACCCAGCTGGAATGAATTACTAACACACTAAGTGACAAGATCCAAAATAAACACCCTTTAAGTTAGCTAGAAAAAGAGTGGAATCTAATAAGATGGAATTTAATAGGGTCAAACATAACAGTCTATATTTGGGTTCCAAAAAACAACTGGAGAAGTACAAAATTGGGTATGGGGAGTTACATGGTAGATTCAATGCAAAGGAAAACAATATTAATTAGAACTATCTGAAACAGAATGGGGCTGCCTCAGGAGTACTGGGATCTCCCCCTTCAAACAAACATTGGGTGATGACTTGTTGAAGATATCAAAAATGGAATCTTCTGGGGCTGCAGATTGGATGGAATGACCTCTGAGGTCTCTTCCATTTCTGCTCTTCTGTGTATCTGGGCAGATATTTCTTCCAGCACTAATGCTCTATGTTCTTTGTTTTAAAGTCCCTTTCAGCTCTAGAATTCTAAGCGCCCAGGTTGGTCCCTGCTCTAATGTTCTATGTTTGCTTTATGTTCCAACTGACTTCCTCTGATTTTATGAAGGAAGGTCAGTAAAGTGCAAGGTCAGTCAATCAATGCGTATTTCTTAGGTACTTATTATGTGCTAGACAATGTGCTCAGAACTGGTGAATATACAATGGCAATAGAGCATCACTGCTCTCAAGGAACTCATGGTCTTTAGAGATAGATTTTGGTCCAGATAGAGACTCTCAGATTGAAACCCCAGGCCCATTTTGATAGGTTAATTGGGAAGAGGGACTGGAAAACCACCTCCATACCCTTCTCAAGTCTGGAGGAGGAGATGGAGGGCAGATTTCATGCTGGTTAGTGCTTAGCAGGTATTTCCTGCCCTCAGTTCCTGGGGAGACCTGTTACTTAGGTAATGGCACAGAATATCGGGGCGTTGCCAAGAAGACCATCTCGGGCCAGAGCTGTTTGCCCTGGAATTCAGACTTGCTGTATCAGGAGCTCCATGTGGACAGTGTAGAGAAGGCCGTACACCTAGGGCTGGGCCCTCACTCATACTGCAGGTGAGTGTACACCAAACCCTGCCCTCATATGACTGAGATTCTTCAGGGTCTTTCCTGCTCTCATCTCAAGGGCAAGCAGACCTTCTGCAAAAAGAAAAGTCAATGACATTTGGGGAGGGAGAATGTATGTCATGGGTCATACAGAGCTTCTGCTGGTATAATCACTCATTTCAATTTCTTCACCTATAAAATAAAGATTATCATATTTGTACTACCGACTCCTTGGTGATATCCAAGTGTGAGCTGTTATAAGAGATAGCATGGGGTCTTGGAAAGAATATAGAAACGAGAATCAGGAGAGCAGGGTCCATATTCTGCTTCTGACATTTTTTAGTCATATGATCCCAGACAATTCAAAAAATTCAGATAGGGTGACAGGGGAGTAGATTGACACACCCCATCCAGGAACAATGGCAGATTTCATCTTAGGCATAGTTCAGAACTAGAAGGGATCAGACAGAAAAGTGTACTTTCGTCTTATCAGCAAAGGAGTTAACAAGGCAATGGAGGAGATATTGAGAGAATATGATGTGAGAGCCTTAAAGAAAATGTAACACCTTGATAATAATTAGCTCATTTTAAGTCTAAGGGTAAGATAATGGTTCCTAAGGTTTACTAGTACTCCCTCTGTGGATTTTAGGGTATTTATTTTAGCTGAAAAGATATGAGTACAATCACAGTCATTTCACCCCTCCAGCTGCCAAGCCCCGCTAATATTTAGAAAGAAGTTTAGCTCTCTGCCTTAATTTACATTTATATCTGTTTCTAGTTAACCCCTGCCTCTTCATAGTTGAGAGAAGATTCATGTTGCTGTGAACATTTGGGTTATGAATTCGAGCATATATAATTGTATGAGTAAAAGATTATCTTACAAGGTCTGTGGATAACTAAGCATTGGCCTCAGTCTTCTACTTCTCCTAACTTCCCCTTCCTCACCCTATAGGATTGAAAACCTTCCTTGATCTCACTTTTGTCTACCATAGCCTGGTCTTTCTCCTCTCCCTGGAGCACTTGGGCTGCTGATTCTTCGTAGGTTCTTTCCAGCTTGACCTCATTCTTTCATGTCTGTTTCCAGACCCTTGAAATCTCTCTCTGCTTCCAAGATAGCTGAGAACTATAAATTCTGAACTGTATATTTTATAAGTTCCCCAGGATGTGAGCAAGTCTCTCTCACAATGTCGTTTTTGATTTAGAAGATGCGCAGGACCCGTCCATACATTACGATTGATTTTATACACACACATATACATCACATACACATGTTATTGATGGATTTATTTGAGAAGAACTCTCACCAAGGGCCAGCTATGTGGCACAGTGAAGAGAGCTTTGGCTCAGAGTCAGGATGGAAGCCCAGCCTCAGACGTTTACTGACCCTGGGCAAGTCACTTAAACCCATTTGTGAAACTTTATCAGCCTTACTGGTTCCCTGAACCTCTGAAACCTCCAGGTTCTTTGTCACTCCTGCTAGGCAGAGCATCTGTTGAAGAGAGCAACTGGAAAATCCAAACATCAAACTGTGGCCTCTTTCTAGAAACAATGAGATCACTCCACAGACTAAGCAAGGTTAGGCTATCTTGTCAAGTATCACGCTGGCCTGTTAATTGTCTTCCTGACTCTGATTTCAACTCATGATATAACCTTGAACAAATTACTTCTCCCTGGGTCTCAGTTTCCTTCTCTGTAAAATGGGAGTGTTAGACTAAATGATCATGGTCGGAGGTCCCTTCCAGCTCTGACATCCTGGATTCTAAGGTCCTTTCCATTTCTGGCACTCTTTTTTTCTTTGATCCTAAGGTCTTTCTGATGCCTGGGCATTTGATTTTTTGTATTCTAACATTGTCTTCCAAGGCTCTTAACCATTTTGTGTATCCTGGATCCCTGGGGCAGTTTGGTGAAGCCTATGGAACCATTCTCAGTATGTTTTAAATACATAAAATAAAATACATTAGATATACAAAGGAAACCTATTATATCAAAATACAGGTATCAGAATTTTTTTTTTAAAAAAAACAACCACCAAGTTTTCTAGCGTATAACATTCTATTATTCATCATTTCAATAGAAAATATAGGAGTTATTTCCCATAAGCCTTTTCAGGGCCCCTTGTTCTCATGGCTAGTTCTTCTTGCTGGTACAGGGGGAGTTTAGCACTAGGTCCCCTGGTCCTATTCCCTAGGTGAGGGCTGAGGGGAGGATGAGCCAGGCTTCCGCAGTCTCATTAAATTGTTTCTCTGTTGTGTCAGAAATCCCGACAGCGATGAGAAGCCATGGTGTTACATCATGAAGGACAACACTCTGTCCTGGGAATACTGCAACATCTCAGCCTGCGGTAGGTGGGCTTTGAGCCAGGCAGTGGAGAGAACTGCTGTTGTTTTAGCTCATGGACACAAAGCACACTGGCATCCAACTCCACAAAGAACATACAGTTTTGCAATAAGATGTATTCTCAGAAGCTGATGTAGGATTTTGGGGATCCCTCTGGTGGTCACTTGAGGACAATCCTGGGAAAGAGGAATAACACTCTTTAGCATACTTAGCCTGCTTTATAGCCAGGAATATGTTGGTAAAGACTCTCCAAAAAGGTAGGACATATTTTTAATTTTAATCTGCATTGTGAACATTTTCTTCAAAACTTTCATAAATCCAGGCAGTCAAAAAAAAATAACAAATCAAACCCTGATTTGTGACCCTTGTGGATTTTTGAGGTGTAAATGCTTACAGTGAAAATTTAACAATTGGGCTCTGACACATCCCTATTTATGACTCACGTGTAACTTTGTCCTTCATGTTTTCATTTGACTCTGTGAAGATGACAGGGATGGGTTATGACACCTGAAGGGGCAAAAGTGATAGAAGGACCCTTGAACTCAGACTCAAAAGACCCAGGTTCAAGTCCAGCTCTGCTCCCTACCAAAATGTTTGACCATGGGTAAATCATTTCCTCTCTTTGGGTCTCAGTTTCCTTATTCTGGATCACAGAACCACAAAGGTGGGAGGAACCAAAGAGGTCATTCAGTTCAGCCCACATCCAAAGCAGGAGTCCCACCTACGGAATCTGGGACAAATGGAAAAGGATGTTTGAAGACTTCTAGTGACAAAGAACTCACTAATTGTTAGGAAGATATTCCTTGTGTTTAAGTAAAATCTGCCTCTTTGCGATGCCTTGTCTGGCCTTTCAGAGTCAAGTTAAACAGGTCTAACGCTTCTTCTCTGGGACAGTTGTTGTTTGGTCATTTCAGTTGTGTCTGACTCTTTGTGACCTCATTTGGGGTTTTCTTGGCAGTGATAGTGGTTTGCCATTTCCTTCCGCAGCTCATTTTATTGATGAGGAAACTGAGGCAAACAAGGTTAAGTGACTTGCCCAGGATCACACAGCTAGTAAGTGTCTGAGGCTGGATTTGAACTCAGGAAGATGAGTCTTCCTAAATCCAGACCTGGTGCCTTGGACGTTATGGCTTCCCCTAGCTGCCTCTTCTCTGTGACAGCCCTTAGATCTCTAGGGCAATTCTCTAACCTCTTACCTCTAGTCCATCCCTCAAATCTCTTCTGCAGGCTAATCATAATAGTAAAACAAAAATAGCTAGTGTTTATATCGTATTTTAAGGTCTACAAAACTTTTTAAGGTTCAGAGGTAGCTGGGAGGCTCAGTGGATAGAGCACTGGGTTTAGAATTAGGAAGCCCAGGGTTCCAGTCCAACCACAGATACCTCCTACCTTGGTGACCCTGGGCAAGTCACTTAATCAGTTTCCTCAAGTTTAGAATGGAGACACTATTAGCACCTGCCTGGCAGGGTTGTTGTGAGCTTCAAATAAAATAATATTTGCAAAATGCTTAGCACAGTACCTGGCCATAGTAAGCCCTTAATAAATCGTCCTTCCCTTTTCCATTCCTGTTCATGTGCCGTCTCATCTGATCCTCATAGCTCTGTGAGGTAGGTGCTATTATGATCCCATTTTACAATTCAGGAAACTGAAGCAAACAAATTAAGGGAGTTATTCAGAGCCATATAACTAAGTATCCAATGAACCACTCTAGTCCTAGAGTTTTCAGTCCATTCACTGTCCTAATTTCCCTCTTCTGGATGCACTCCAGTTTGTCAACGTCCCCCTTAAAATGTGACGTCCACATGTGTGACTCGGCACTCCCAGTGTGATCTGACCAGGGTATACGATGCTATCACCATTTTATTCTGGTCCTTAGTTTTAATTAATGCAAATGAATGGAAACTAGCTGTGTTTTGGCTACAATATCACAATGTTGCCTCATACAGCCTTTGCAGTCACTAAAACCCCTGTGTTTTTTTCATATGGAAACAATGGATTTAGATCTGAAAAGGTACCTTAGCAATCATTTAGTCCCATCCTGTTATTTTTTTTATAAAGAAACTGAAACATAGAAGGAGGGAGTTCTGGTCCAAATTTGCATGTGTAGTAATTCACAGACCAGGAATTTGAAGTCAGGTTTAACTCCAAGTCCAGAGCTCTTTCTGCTAAAGCATCTCTTTAAACTAAGCATGGGGGACTTTACCAGAACCCTTTTTGAACCTCCCCTTGTACAGATGGTCTCCCAGGTTCTTTCTCTCTTTAACATACCATCAAGCTCTGCCTTTTCTCCTGCCTCAGTGAACAGTCCGAGGAGTGGGGCTCGGAGCAACATGGAACTTCTCATGATTCCCGAGACTTCTCCGCTCAACAGACGGGCTTGTGGGAAGAGACACAAGAAGAGGACATTCCTGAGACCTCGAATTATTGGAGGCTCGTCCTCCTTGCCAGGATCCCACCCGTGGATGGCAGCCTTGTACATTGGGGAGAGCTTCTGTGCTGGCAGCCTCATCCACTCCTGCTGGGTAGTATCAGCTGCCCACTGTTTCTCCAACAGGTAAGTGTGTCCTATCACCCCATTGCCTTGGGGAAGGTCAGTTCCTGGGCAAAGTGGTAAAGATGGTGAAGATTGGCTCAGTGCAGGTGAAATTTAAGGGATGCCCAATGTATCCTCTCCCTTTTTTCTCATGTTCTCTCATCTTTCCTTTATCAAATCCCATTCTCTGGAAAGGCTTTGAACTCCCTCAATATTCACAGCCTGAGTTTTCCTAGGGGTGGGAATAGCTCTATCACTTTGAGCAAGGATCCTCTAGTAGCTGATGGAGATGTGAGAAGGGAGATTTGAGGGTCAGGGAGAAGAACTTTTTTAGAATGAGATCACCTGAAATTCTAGCAGGATGTTTATTCTCCACAGTCATGTCTTGGGGTAGACCTGAGAAAGAAAAAGCTAAGTGAGGGGAAAGAACATGGTGGAGAATTCACATGACTGTAGAAAAAGGATTGGATCTGCAGTTAGAGGACCTCAGATTGGAATCTCAGTCAGCTAACTGGAATCCCAGGTCTGCTAGACAGGGACACTTAATGGTTACGTGAACCTGGACAAGTCACTTAAACCTCTGTCTACCTCGGTATCCTTTACTGCAAAATGGGAATCAGTAGATTCTTATCAAATGCCTGGCACACAGTAGCTACTTAATAAATGCTTGTTCATTCCCTCCCTTTACTACCTGTTTGAATTTAAGGAAGTGACCTGGCCTCTTTGAACTACAGGACAAGGGGATTGGTGGCCAGAGGGATATGCTTTGGTCTAGAACTTTATAAGGGTGGTGAGTGAGTAGGACTCACCAGCATGTCACAGAAAGGCAAGAAGATTCTAGTCCCTAGGTCTCAGTTTTCCTTTCTGTCAACAGAAATAATATCTGAATTGCTGAATTCCCTGGATTCTGTAAGGACCATATAAGATAATAACTTTGGAAAAAACATTAACAAAATAAAGTGTTATATAGTGGCAAAGTGTGATTGATTATTAGAGTAGCTAGGTGGCACCATAGTACTTAGAACACCGGACCTGAGATCAGGAAAACTCGTCTTTTTGAGTTCAAATCTGGCCTTAAATACTTACTTCTGTGACCCTGGGCAAGTTACTTAATCTTGTTTGCCTCAGTTTCTTCATCTGTAAAATCAATTGGAGAAGGAAATCTTTGCCAAGAAAATCCCAAATGGCATCACGAAGAACTGGACACAACTGAAACAACTGAACAGCAATATGATGATTGAACAATTCAGTAAGCATTGATGATGGAGATGATGGTGATACCACATTGTAGCAAGGGCATGTACAAACTGGAGTGAGTCTAGAGAAGGTCAGCCTGGAAGATGAATGGTCTCTAGATGGAGAATCAGTGTGATACAGTGGAAAGAATGCTGGATTCAGAGTTGGAGGCTCTAGGTTCAAACCCTACATCTGCTGCTTACCATCTTTGTAAGTAGGCAAGTCATTTAACCTCTTGGCCTCAGTTTCTCATCTATAAAATAAGGTGCTTGGACTAGATATCTTGTAAGTTTGCTTCCAACTCTAAGTCTCTGATTCTATGTCATATGAGCAATGGTTTAGTCTATCCATCAACCATCTCCATGTCCATCATGGACATCAACCATGTCCAGTGTCAACCTCTACTTGGCTTTTGTAGACTAAATGTTCTTAGGGATTCCTTTCAGAGCAAAGAATCTGTGACTTGATGATCTTATGTTCATGAAAAGGCCTTAGGGTGGATTGGATCATGATGTACTTCAGGGCTGGGAGATGTTCCAACATGAACACTAATTGTCTTCAAAACAAGGTGGTTGGATTTGATGGTTTAAAAGATTCCATATAGCTTTGATATTCATATGGATATCAGTGTGGTGAAAAGAACCCTAGAAGGTGTAATCTTTAGGAACTGGGGGAAGGGTAAGGGGTGGTGGGAGTCTCCTGGTATTCATGTTTTCAGAGGCACAGCAAAGGGAAGGGAACCATGACATACAGTACATCCCCCAAAAGGACTCGGGAGAAATTGTAGTTCTTGAGCATGGCCACATGGTGGCAAAGTCACACTGCCCACAGTCATAGCCTACAGAATTATACTGGGCCCTGGAGCTGGGTATCTGTCAGAGAGGGGTGTGCTAGAACCAACTCCAATGGGTTCCGAATAACTGATTGTCAAATTTTCAGTGTGAGCGTTTACACCCCAGAAACTGGCAAATTCTAAAAATCAGGGTTCAATTTATTGTTTTCTTGGACTAAGGGCTTAAGAAAGTGGTGGAGAAAATATTACCAATGAAAATTAAAAGTGAGTATACATTTTTTTTTTTTTTTGGAAAATTAGTTGTTAAAACCAGTCTACCAGCACATCACTGATTGAGCCCATGAAGCAAGTGCTTGCCTTGATCATGGTGTGGGAGTGATCTTTCCTCCACTGAACTAATAGCGCTCTGATGGGGAGTCAGGAGACCAGCGTTCTAGTCTAGTGTGGTCACTAATTGTCTGTCTTCAAAACAAGTTGGTTAGATTTGATGGTCTAAAAGATCCCCTATAGCACTGATGTCCAGTACTTACCACTGTCTCAGTAATCTACTAGTGGTTTGTTTATTTGCTGTGGGGTCTTGTAGGTGTCCCTTTACCTCTCTGAAACTCAATTTCCTTATATGAAAAATGGGAATAATTATACTTGTATCACCAATCTCACATGAGAAAGTTCTTTACAAGCCTCAAACTATTGTTGAAATATGATCAATCTCATGGTTGCTAATTTTTTCTGTGGGTGGAGGATTTGAAATTTCTTCTAGCTCTGATAGTCTATGTTCCATATTCTAAGGTCCTTTCCATCTCTGATATTCTATATTCCAAGACCCTTTTTAGTTCTGATATCCTATACTATCATTTTTAAAAATTGATCTTTATTTATATTTTTAGTTTTTCCATTGCCTAGATTTCTTCCTATATCTTTTCTCTGCCCTTCCCAATGAGTTGTCCCCTATAACAAAAATTTTAAAAGAATTAAAGAAAAAGAGGAAGAGGAAAAAATACCACAAAACCAATCAATATGTTTTGACAGTAACATATTGAGTTTATTACATACTTCAAAGAAAGAAAGCTATATGTAAGAGATTTGTGTCTTCGCAATGTCATCTATTAAATGATAGAATAATTGTAAAGAACTCAGCCCAGTGCCTGGCACACGGTAAAGACTACATAAATGTTATCTGCTATTGTTATCCTCTTCCTATTCTATTTTGTATGTGGGAATATTTTTTTTTATATTTTAGTGTTTGTGTGTTTGTTAAAATTCAGAACCAAAAAAAACCCATTTGTTTTTTATGTCTAGCTCTAATTGCTCAAATGAAGCTGAATGCTATGTGGTTTTAGTGCCCAATTCTTGTCCCTTGGAGAAGAAATGAAGAAATAAACTTTGTCTTTTTAGTTGAAGAGGTGGGGGAGGGGGTCTGTGGGTATGGAATGGTGCATTTCATTTTAAATATGGTAGATACACTTGTTAGTTTGGGTTAACCTTTTTTCCTTTGCTACAAAAGAAGGGAGAGGGGAAGGAAGGAAAACATCCAGAGTTAAGATGGATATAAAAAAAACTTTAAAAGCATCAATAAAATTTTAAATCGAGCAAAACCTGCCTCTCAATAGCTTACAGACCACAGGTTTCCCACCCTGGTCCTGGCTCTATCTCCCAGATCCACATAGGACCCATCTCTGGAACCAGAGTGCTTTGGATTAAAGAGGTTGAGCTAGGGATGGAGGTATTGGTCAGAACTCCAGTCTAGGCCAGGGGAGGCATTTTCTCTGCATGTAAAGATGGCAGTCTTCATTCCCACCTCTTGTTGTCTTCCCAGTTATCAAGATTCCAGGAATATTTATGCCAGAGAGGGGTATCTCTCCTTGCATTTTCGGTGGTTGAGAAAGAAAATCATGACTGTTGGTGGCTTCATCTTGCTTTCTCTTTGCTCCCATCCCCCAACTTCAGGGTCTTAGTTTAATACATTTTTGAAAACGATATTTTATGCAATGTTCCACCACTGTGGATCCCCACCCCCACCCCTGCAAAGGGCTGGTGGGAGGTAACTTCTCCCGTTTCTCCTTTAGGGTCAAGGTTTTTGTTATAATTTTGCAGCATGCACATTGTTCTCAGTCTTTATCTGTTTGTGGTCATTGTGTACCATCATGTCTATCATTTCCTGGTTCTGCTCACTTTCTATGTTCTAAATTCTAAAAGGTCCTTCTCAGCTCTGACATTCTATGCTCTATGGCTCCAACCAGCTCTGACGCTGTATGTGGGTTCTAGGGTTCTGTCCAGTTCTGATGTTCGGTGGTCTGAGTCCCAAGTATCTGTGAACTTGTGTTGGAAGGTTTTACTAAGCCCTTCATGGGCAGGGCCCTGGGCTCTGGAGAGTGCAGCTTTGCACTTGTCCTGCCTTCCCAGTGGGGTTAGTGTGGATGAGAATTTATGCATTTTGATCCCCACGGTACACATTCTCAGATGATTAAGATAAAAGAACTAGATGCACAGCTCTTTGTGATTTGTAAACATGGCATGGTGAAGCCACTGGCTTTGTAATCAGGAGACCTGAGTTCAAAGTCTGTCTCAACCTCATACTTTTTTTCTCTCTGAAAAAAATGCATTTGTTAACACTTGCCCTGCCTCCCTCTCACATATAAAATCAAGTGATGGGTAGGAAAAAAAGTTTGAAACTATAAATAAATGCTAGTTCTTCATTATTGTTATTCTGTGTTTTCCAGCCCACCCAAGTCAAGTGTCACAGTTGTCCTGGGCCAGCATTTCTTCAACACATCCACAGACGTGACCCAATCGTTTGAAATTGAGAAGTACATCCTGTATCCATTGTACTCTGTCTTCAGCCCCAGCAATCACGACCTTGGTGAGTATATTCAAGTTTCCTCTGCACCAGATATAAGGCCCAGCCTTGGGTGTCCACAGACCAGGGCTGACCAAGGAGGGTTGAGGCAGGGAATTTGGTGAGAAAGAAGGAGACCGATAAGTATATCCAGTCAGAGGAGCCAAGGTCAAGGCGGGAGAACTCAGTTAAAATGGAAAGGAACAGACAGGCGCCAGAATCTTCCACAGAAATGCATCACAGGGAGTGAACCTCAGTTTAGGAATCAGGAAATATCAGGAGATCAGGAACTTGAGTTAGAATTTTGCAAAAGAGGCAATAGAATCTAGACAAGGACACTGGACAAGAGACACAGGGTGCCAGCTATAGTAACATACATCCCTCCAAATCTGAAAGATTCACCTTGTCATCAGTATGAATGCTTTGGTCATTGAAGAGGGCCACACCTTTGTGGATGGTCTTTGGGAGCTACTGTGGTCAAAAACAGTTCCCTTACGTGACAGCCAGCTTTTTACTTATAAAATTGTCTAGTGTCTTTGGTTTAGGGGAAAGAACACTGGGTTTCAAAAAAGATCATGTAGGTTTGAATACTAATTCGGGGAATGATAGCAGCCCCCATTTTACACATAAGAAAATCAAGTCTCAGAGTGATTGATTAAATGAGTTGGTGTCATAGCGAGTGTAGAACCACTAGGCTTCCAACCATGATATTCTGACTCCAAGCCCAGAGCAGGAATTGTTTTTTACCCTGTTTTGTGATTTCATCAGTGTGGGGAACTCCCTGGTGTGGAAAATACAGGTTAACAACTCATTGTTACAGCATCAGAAAGAGAAGTCACCTTTGAAGTCATATAGGCTGATGCCTTTATTTCACAGTTGAAAAGATTAAAGATTTTGTTCAAGATTGCCATTTCACAGATGTGAAAACTAACTTCTGGATCACATCCACGCTGCCTTTTTTGTAACAGGCCTCTTGAGTCAAGGGGGCCTTTATATACTTCCTGCTCAAGTCTGTAATTAGACAAGACTGCATCGTGTAGAGGTCACTGGACCTGGAGTCAGGAAGACCCGAGTCCAGATCTGACTATACGATGGGGGTGATAATAATAGCACCTGCCTTGCAGGGTGGCTGTGAGGATGATATGAGATAACATTTGTTAAAAGAGCTTAGCACGGTGCTTGGGCGTCTTTGTTATTATTTAGTTTTCGGTCATGTGTGGTTCTTTGTGATTCCTTTTTGGAAGATTTTCAGTCACATGTGGTTCTTTGTGATTCCTTTTTGGAAGATTTTCTTGATAGAGATACTGAAGTTTTGATATTGAGTTTACAATTTTTTTCTACTTCATTTTACAGATGGAAAAACTGAGACAAACAGGGTTAAGTGACTTACCCAGGGTCACACAGCTAATCAGTGTCTGAGGCTGGATTTGAACTCAAGTCTTCCTGACTTGAGGCTTGGCACTCTGTCCATTGTACCACTGCTGCCCCAAATATAGTAAGCTTTCCATGTTAGCTGTTGTGATCATGTACCACAAAGAGCATCAGAGAAGGAAAACAGAAACCCCTGGTCCTGGGGCATGGCTCTGGCATCTCTTAGCTGTGTCCATCCCCAGCTGCATCACTCATGGCACCAATCCATGACTTTTTTGTATTATTTAACTTTCCATGTGAGTGAATTGTAGTCTCCCCAATAAAAGGTAAACACGAATTCAGTTGAGAGTCTTTCATGCCCATTCGGCTCCTACAGCAGGACTGAGCACACAGCCCAAGCTTGATAAATGTCTTCAATGTTGAGTGAAGTAATTTAATTCACAAATTTCCCCAGCAGTTCTCCTGTCTCCATCCATGGCACATCTAGTCTATGTGGGAAGATAGGACTTGCCTCCAGAAAATAATACTGAATGATATGAGTAAGGTGAAGAAAAAAAGCTTTCATTAAGCATTGACAACGTGTCAAGCATTGTGCTAAGCACTAATGATACAAATAGAAAAAAACCAAACCATTCATGCTCTCCAGAGACGCAAACTATAATCAAGGGAGCCTGAACACAGGGGAAGGTTAAGTTTGTGGAGTGTATGTGGGGAGATGGAAAGGGCCAGAGGTCCTAAAAGGCCATGAGTGGGCCAATGGCAAGGCCCAAAGAACTTGAGGTTAAGTCAGGTCAGAATAGGTGGTGGCATTCTGATCATGATATGTAACAGATGAATGATATGGCCAACTGAGTTGTAAAGAAGAGGAACGAATTTATGATTGTTTTGGCACTACGTGGATAATTTCTCCCCATTCTTCTGGGGCTGTGACATGGGGAAGAGATCATTCAGTTTGGAATCAGAAGACCTAGAAATGAGTTTTGCTACTCACTAGCTATGTGAAGTTGGTCATGATGCTTAAACTCTCCAGGCCTCCGTTTCCTCATCTGTAAAATTGATGGCTTCTAAATTGTCATTCAGATCTCTAAAGTTTATGATCCTATACTGTTAATTTTTTCTTCAAGAGGGCCATGGAGTCCCAGGAATTGTTTCTTTTTTATTTAATTAATTTATTTGTTTTCTACAATCACTTCCATAAGTTTTAAATTTTATAGCCCTCCTTCCCCCTTTCCTCCTTGAGACAGCATGCAATCTTATATGGATTCTATACATACATTCTTATTAAACAAACTTTTACCTTAGTCATGTTGCACAGAGGAATTAGAACAAATGGGAGAAACTATGAGAAACATAACTCAAGAGAAAATAGTCTGCTTTATTCTGCATTCTGACTCTATAGCTCTTTCTCTGAACGTGGAAGGCGTTTTGCCTCGAGTCCTTTGGGAATGTGTTAAGTCCTTGCATTTCTGCGAAGGGCTAAGTCCAGTAAAGAAACAGTCCAGGAATTGTTTGGTGACCCTTTAATCTCAATGACCTGTCCTGATGGACAGAAATACTCTTGCCTCTGTGACAGTCAATCTGATCCCCTTCTCTAATTCCCTGTAGCTCTGATCAGGCTGAAGAAGAAGGGCGACCGCTGTGCTACGAAGTCCCAGTTTGTTCAGCCCATCTGCCTCCCGGAGAACGGCATCACCTTTCCCGATAATCACAAATGCCAGATTGCAGGATGGGGACACATGTATGAGAGTGAGTCTCCTGATGACTGCTGGTACTGGGGCCCCTTAGCTCCTCTCTCTGTTGTTCCAGACCCACCAAACCAGAGGATGTTTTCCTCTGAGCTGTAGGTCTTTCTGTTGGATTGTCCTCAGTGTTACAACCAGGGCTAAAGGAAGCCTCAGAAATAGTTATGGGATGCTACTTATAACTGGAGAAGGAAATGGCAAACCACTCTTGTACCTTTGCCAAGAAAGCCCCAAACAGGGTCGTGGAGAATCAGATTTGACTGAAATGACTGAACAGCACCTACTACTTATAATTGTAAGGGGAGGAGACCATGCCTTTTCCTTTCTGTGCATATCACTGGCCGTCAGAGCAGCCAATCAGCATCATGACTGTCAGTTATGAGTTCCACTGATAGTTGTGGGCATGGTTGGCCGGCCTGATGTTGATTGACCGTAATTCCAGCCGGTGACAGAGAATGAAGGGGTGTTAGAGGCCATTCCATCTGAGTATCACCCTGCCCCCTGATTAAGCATAAGTAAAAACTCCAAGGCAGTTCTCTGAGAATATCAGGTATATAAATGAGCTATGCTGAAGTCCCCAGCAAGCTGCTAAGCATTTCCTTTTCTGACTTGCATGATGATGGAAGCAATGATGCTTCCAGTCAGGGTCCGGGTAGCATCCTCTCCTGGGGCAGTGCTCCCCTACATGTTCCATGGCTGTCCCAATTCTGACTCCAGCTGAAAACTTTTCCCTTGGTTTCTCCTTAAAAGATGTCACAGGTTACTCCAGCTACTTACGAGAAGCATTACTTCCTCTCATTCCTAATCATAAATGTAGCAGCCCGGAGGTCTATGGTGCAGACATCACTCCCAACATGTTCTGTGCTGGTTACTTCGACTGCAAGTCAGACGCCTGTCAGGTAAGGCTTGGGGACAGTAATCTTCGATTTATTTTATTTCAGCCAAAGGAATGAGAGGGAGACAGTGTGCTATAATGGAAAGAGGACTACATTGGTAGCATGGGACTTTAAAATGAATCCCTACTCTTCAGCTCCCTAGCTGTGTGACCTTGGGCAAGTCACTTACCCTATCTAGGCATTAGTATTGCTCAGCTGTTTTTCAGTCATGTCTGACTCTTTGTGACGCTATTTGGGGTTTTCTTGGCAAAGATGCTGAAGTGGTTTGCCATTTCCTTCTCCAGCTCATTTTATGAATGAGGAAACAGAGACAAACAGGATTAAATGACTTGCCCCGGGTCACACAACTAGTAAATATCTCAGGCCAGATTTGAAATCAGGTCTTTCTGACTCCAGGTCTGGACTCAGCCACCCAGCTGTCCCAAACTTTAGTGTCCTAATGTTGAAAGAGTTATGATAGAGGGTGGGGAGAATTGGAATGGATGATTTCTAAGGAGTCTTTCAGATTGAAATCCTCTGGTGTCAATATGATCCTACCCTAGGATCTTTCTAGTCCCTGTGGTCCTAAAGGCATCGCAGCTCTGTGATGGCCCCTAGACCACTCATTGTACTGTCCATTGCCCTAAAACACTCCCTTCTCAAGCTCCTTCTTTTCTATTATACAGAAAGGAAGTATAGCATTATGGGAGAATTTCTGGCTTTAGAGCTAGAGGACCTGAGTTTAGAGTCTCTCGCTCTTTTACACATTGCCTGTGTGACCTTGGGCAAATTTCTTAATCTTTCTGTACCTTAGATTCTTTCCTTATCTGAAAAAGGAGAGGAATTGACTTAGGTGCTCTGGAAAGTTCTTTCCAGGTCTAAATTCTCTGATTCCATGTCTGTTTCTCCCCACCGTTCCCCCACTGAACTTACTTGCTCATTCGTTCAAGCCTCCATATATCACCGTTCCCCCTTCCTCCACACTGACTGCTCTGCATCATCCCAGTTTCATCCTAAATGATCTCTGTGATAGAGCTGATCTTGGCTACTTCTTGGAAAGATACCTAAGTTAATGAAGTTTGTTTCTTCTCTGTCTCTCTCTTCCCTTTGAGTAACTCTCTCTGTCTCTGTCTCTCTCTGTCTCTCTGTCTCTCTGTCTCTCTCTCTCTCTCTCTGTCTCTCTCTCTCTCTCTCTCTCTGTCTCTCTCTCCTTTCTCTGTCTGACTTCGCAGAGATTCTGACATAGTCACAAACCCAGGCTTGCCCACCACCTTCCCCATCAAAACTTCCTGGTCCTCTGTCTCTTCCCCACAGTGTTCCCTGAAACACTAACTAATGTGATCACCTATTTCAGAGCACCATTGGGAGTCTGAAATGAAATGATACCTTGCAACCTTTAATGAATGCAAAGGGGGAGAATCACGTAACAAGAGCACTGTCCTGGGGGATAGGAAACCTGGTTTAGGGGGCCCATTGTGTTACTTATCAACTGTGTGATTTAGGGCTCTTGGTGCCTCAGTTTATTCTGTAAAACAAAGAATTAAGCTAGACAATTTTTAAACCTCTCTCTAGTTCCAAATCTATCATTCTAAAAGAATAGTGATTCTCCATATAAAGGTGGGAAATGGGAATATCTAGTTAAGAGAACAGCTAGTATTTCTGTTTGGATGGAACATGGAGTTTGTGAAGGGGAATGCTATGAAAAGAGTAGAGAGTTAGTATGAAAAGAGTAGAGAGTTAGTATGAAAAGAGTAGAGAGTTAGTATGAAAAGAGTGGAGAGTTAGTATGAAAAGAGTGGAGAGTTAGTATGAAAAGTCAGAACCTTGATGCTGGATTAGGCTAGCCAGAGACAATAGAGAGTTAATAAAGCTTCTTGATCAGAAGTGATATCACCACACTTATGCCTTAGGAAGTTTACTTTGGTTACTGTGTATGTAGGACAGATTGGGGAAAAGAGGAACTAGAAGTGAGGAGACCAGTTAAAAGTCTGTCACCATAGTCTAGGCAGGAAGTGACAATGGCCTGACAATGGTGGTGGTCAAGTGAGTGGAAAGACAGGTTGTGAGGGATGTTGAGAAATATGAATTTATAAGACCTGCCAATGGATAGAATCAAAGATGGCTAAGATCATGAACCTGGTGCCTGGGGGCATCCTCAGTGAAAACAGTGGTATTTGGAGAAGGCACAGTTAAGAAGGAAAGATAACAGGTTCCATTTTGGAAATGTCAGATTTGAGATGTGTATGAGATATCCAGAAAGAGAAATCCTCTTTGTCTAGAGAAGTCTGAACTAATAGAAGAGGGAAGTAATGTTAGAACATGGAATATCTACCTGGAAAGAGAGAAAAAGGGGATTGTTGGAGCTGGGAGGAGCCTTAGGATACAGAAAGAGTCCCAGAGCTGGAAGGAACCTCAGGCCTTTCTAGTTCTAATTTTAGCTGTGGTTCATATGGGAGAGATAGGGCTGGGGTTCAGAATTAGCCTCCTTATTCCCATACCCCGTGGTGCCTCTATGCAAAGGTATTTATTCAATTTTGAATCTGTTGTCATCAACCTCTAGGGAGATGAGCTCCAAAGAAAGGCGGTTCGATTCAATTATATACCATTATAGCGCATAATAAAGCAAGGTTTTGAGGCTCCATTTAAGCCTTCTGAGCTCCATTAAGCAGGAAACTAACCTAATACCCCATCTTGTGACTCGAAGAGCTGCTTGAGAGTTCATCACTCCCCCTCCCCCAAAAGCACCTGTTTCAGATTTGGCCCATTAAGCTCCAAACAGTGAATGGTGTGTTTACTAAGCGTTCTAGAATTCTGGGTCATCTCCATCCTTAGAGCTTGCTGGGATCATAGGGCCATTCTGGTAGCATGATATCATAGTGCTTTCTTCCTGCCTTCCCCTGGGGGAAAGGGGTTTTAGAAGAGGACTCTTTATATCGGAATGGCAAGGCTGAATAGGACCCCAGAGGTTGTGTAAGCCAACTTGGCAGCTCAGTGACACAGTGGATAGAACACTAGGCCTGGATCAGGAAGACCTGAGTTCAAATGCAGCCTCAGACACTTAACTAATTATGTGATCCTGGGCAACCTAATTAACTTCTATCTGCCTCAATTTTTTCATCCACAGAATGGGAATCATAATAGTACTTATCTCCCAGGGGCAGCTAGGTGGCACAGTGGATAGAGCACCTGACTTGGAATGAGGAAGACTCATCTTCCTGAGTTCAAATCTGACCTCGGACACTTACTAGTTGTGTGACCCTGGGCAAGTCACTTAACCTGATTTGCCTTGGTTTCTTCATATATAAAATGATCCGAAGAAGGAAATGGCAAACCACTCCAGTATCTTTGCCAAGAAAATCCCAAATGGGGTCATGAAGAGTCAGACATGACTGAAAAAAGAAAGAACAACAACCCAGAATTGTTGTGAAAAATTAAATGAGATAATACTCACAAAGTAATATGATGCCTGGCACATAGTAAGTGCTTCATAAATGCTTATTTTCTTCAAACTGCCTCATTTTACTGATGAGGAAGTTGAGACTCAGTAAGGTACAGTGACTTACCCAAGGTCACATCTCAAATTAGTGTGAGAGCAGAGACCGGACCCCAGGTCTCCCAACTCTCATTTTGGAACTTGTCATACTCTCCCTTTCTGCCTCTCCAGGAATTAGTCAGTTATTAATTTTGGTTCCAAGTCACTGGGCTAGGTCAATATTTCTGGTCAGAGTTTAGAATGATAGAAGTCAGGGGTTTTATTTGACTATTAAAGAATGACAATATTTTCATGGCTTCTTCCTTCATGAATAGGAAACATAATTGAAACAGGACTGCAAAGTTTTCACGGAGTATATACTTAGTAGATTAAGTATCTCCTATTACAAGTACACCTGAATTGAATGACAATAGCATAGAGTCAGTGAGCTCAAAGGGACCTTGGCAGTTCTCTAGCATGATCTCTCCCCAACATATGAATCCTGTCTGAAACATTCCCAAGTAGTCGTTGGCCAGCCTTTGCTTGAACACCTCCGTTAATGAGCCACTCACTACCTCCAGAGACAAGTCATTCTATTTTTGATTTGTGAGAGGCAGCATTGGGTAGCAGAAGAAATGAATGTGAATTCAGCAAATCTGAATTCACTCACTAGCTGTGTCACTGTGGGGCAAACTACTTACCCTCTCTGTCCCTCAATTTCTTCACCTACATAATAAAGAGAATATTATTATTAATATAATTAATATTTACTTTGTGAACAATAAGACTATGTAAATGTGAGCTGATACTACATGACTCTTGAACAGTTTCACCTGTTGAGAAAATTTTCTTATGTTGAAACAAGACCTGCCTCCATGGAAATGAGGAAGAGAAAGAATTGTGTATTTCATCTATTGGCCACTGAAATTCCATCTTTAGAGCTTCATTCTTTAGGATTAAATAGGCTTATCTTTTAAAATGCAATTTTTTCTGTAAAAGAGGAAGCCTATGAAATCAGGGTAAATGCGTTTATTAGACTGATGTATGGTAATGATGGAGAGAGAGAGTTGTATATTAGCATCTATACATATATGTGTGTTTATGTGTGCATGTTTGTACATACTTTTAGATTTATATAGCAATCTGGGTCCCAATTAGTGCAAATAATGAATCCCCTGAAGTGGTTACATTATTTGAATTCACATTGCTTTTTTCCCCAATAGACTAGAAGCAATTACTCTATTTTCATAATTATAACTTTAAATAACAAATTTGAATACATGAGACTATTTCAGAGGATTCATTATTCATGCTAATAAGGACCTAGATGCATTTACTTTTATTCTGGATAGAAATTCAATAAATCTTAGGTAAGAGTGAGATTGTAGCCACTAGAATTGTTGGAGGCAGAATAAGAACTAGAACGCAGTTGACTGTCTAGTTCTGCTGATCTTTACCAACCTTCTGTATGAAATGTAGTCATCCCCTGAAGTTAAGACGATTCACTCCTGGTCTCTAACCAACACAGGGTGACTCAGGTGGGCCTCTGGCCTGTGAAAAGAATGGGATTTCTTACCTTTACGGGATCATCAGTTGGGGTGATGGCTGTGGCAGGTTCAACAAGCCAGGCGTTTATACGCAAGTGTCCAACTATGTGGACTGGATCAATGACAAGATACGGCCCCCCAAGAAAGTAACCACTACCACGGATGCCTGAGGTAAGCCATGAGGAATCTGCCCGGCTTTGCTCTGCCTCTGGACATCGCTGGACGTACTCATCACAAGTGTGTGCTTGCATTGGACTATGCTGACCGTTTGTAAGGACTCTTTGCTCTGACAATAAAGCATTTTTGAAAGTTGTGATTGGCCCAGTGTCTGCAAATGTAAACCGTGGGAGAGTTAACAGACCTTTTCATCCAATGTCCTACTGTAAACACACCCTTAGTGCTCCACTCTAAGAAGTATATAAATATGTATGTCCCCGCAAGAGGATTATTATCTAGCAGGGTGCACAGTTGAAGGGAAAACAAATTAGGATATCACTGGCACATAACGAATTCTGAGATCTAAGGAAGGAAAAAACACAACTAAGGGAGGGATGGAGGAGGGTTTTTAAGAAACTTCTATTTGAACCGGGCCTTGAAGGTAACATATCAGCAGGCAGAGATAGGGGAAGACATTCCCAGTGTAGGGAACCTATGAGAAAAGGTGAGGAAGAGGAAGAGTAAAGGATATGCTCCAAGGACAATGAGTAATCTAATTTGGCTGAAGTGTAGAATACACGAATCATACAAATAAAATCAAAGATTCTTATAGCGAGGAGAGACTTCCAAGATCATCTTGTCTAACCTGTACCTCAACAGAAATCTCTTTTACAACATTAACAATAAATAGGAATCCAGTATTTTTTGGAACATATATGGTGATGAAAGAGTTCACTGCCTATCAAGGCAGCTTATTCCTCTGCTGTACAGTAATGATTGTTAAGATACTTTTCCTTACAAAGAACTTAAGTAGCCTCTCTGAAACTTTTGTCTATGGGTCCTAGTTCTGACCTCTAGGTCAAAGCAGAATAATTCAGATCCTGGTGTGTTATGGTGGAAAGAACACTTCTGAACAGAAACCTTGACTATCATTTATTACCTAAGTTTGTTACGAGGAAAATGCATTGTAAAATTTAAAGTACAATCATGTTCATATGGGGCAGCTAGGTGGATCAGTAGATAGAACACAGGGCCTGGAGTCAGGAAGGCAGACATTTATTAGCTGTATGACTCTGGGAAAGTCATTTAACCCTGTTTGTTTCAGTTTCCTCATCTGTAAAATGAGTCATAGGAAGAAATTACAAATCCCTCCGGTATCTTTGTCAAGAAAATGCCAAATGGGTCACCAAAAATCAGATACAACTGAAATTACTGAACATGTTAATATGAATGATTATTATTTCTCTTCCTCTGTGTAGAACTATACCCAAATCATCTTTTTTGAAGTATGGTTTTTAATATTTTATTTTTCCCAATTACATGTAAAAACAATCTTTAACATTTTCTTTTTTAAAGTTTTTGAGTTCCAAATTCTATCCCTCTCCTTCCTCATTCCTGAGACATTTAACACAAAAGCTCTGCCACAATAGGATTCTGGCTCTAGGGATTGTTAGGGCCTTTAGAGATCATCCAGTCCATTCCCCTCACAGAGGGGAAATGACTTGCCCAAGGTCAAATGCGTGTAAGTGGAATTTGAATCCTGGTTCTCTAACTCTATTGCCACTCTTCTATACTCCATTGGCTCAAACCCCTATCTTCATGACTCCCAGGTCTCGGCTCCTCATACCACAAACAGTGAATTATTTTAGTCTCAAATGATATATATCCACATTAGTCATAATTAATCTCTAATGAATCAGAAGACCCAAGTTCTTACTTGTTATAGAATCCTTGATATGAGAACCATAATAGAGATATATTTCCCCTTCAAAATATCCTTCATATACTGTCAGACCTTATGTTTTCTTTTCATCTCATCTCTCCTCTCCTCAAAATCCTTCAACAACTCCCTACTGGACCCAAAGAAAATTCAAGATTTCCTTGGCATTCAAGTTAGAACTGTCCCAGTTCTAACACTAATTTGCTCCATGTGATCTTGGGAAAGTCATTTTCTGTCCAAGTTTCAAGTTCCTCCTTTATAAAATGAATGGGTTTCATTGCTCTAAAATTCCATATTCTTATGCAAGCAGGTCTTTTCATAAGTCAGAGATCATATTAGAGTCAGAAGAGAGAATATATTTTTTTCCTTTCTATTCTGGGCCTCTAGGCTTCTGATTGGTCAGCATTTACCATTGATCATACCCACCATGCTGCTGCACCATAGTCATCTTAATGCCATGCAGCTGTGGGCATCTACTTAACTTTCCCACCTCTTAACTTTTTACCTCTAAGTCTTGGAATAGCAGCCAAATCAACACTACCATTCATTGCCCTATGACTCCATGACTTTCCTGAACAAAACATATTTTTTGTCCATCAGTCTCCTATAGAAGATGTGTGTTATTTCCTCCAAATGAAATGCAAGGTTCTTGAGGTCAGGGCAAGATGACATCTCAGACCTGAAGCATGAACAAAGGCATGGAGGTGGGATAGTGCAAGGCATTTTCTAGAAAACAGATGGTTGTCCATTTTGGCTCATGCATAGACTATGGGGAAGGTAGTAATATGAGATAAGGCTGGTAAGGACAGGGTCTTGAATGCCAAGGAAATCTTGAATTGTCTTTGGGTCCAGTAGGGAGTTGTTGAAGGATTTTGAGGAGAGGAGAGATGAGATGAAAAGAAAACATAAGGTCTGACAGTATATGAAGGATATTTTGAAGGGGAAATATATCTCTATTATGGTTCTCATATCAAGGATTCTATAAGAAGATTAAGTTATATGACCTCATGGAGATTATAGTCTAGATGGAGAGATAAAACTCATATATATGAAATAGAGACAGCACCTGATTATGTCCCCAAATTGTTTCTGGCATCTGCACTATAGGAATTTATACTCAAATCAAGCTCTTTAATCCCGCTGTTTTTTTTTAGGGATAGGTGTGTGTGTGTGTGTGTGTGTGTGTGTGTGTGTGTGTGAGAGAGAGAGAGAGAGAGAGAGAGAGAGAGAGAGAGAGAGAGAGAGCACCACCGCCTCCCCGAAACTGGATAGTGTCTGCAAACTATCCCCTTAAAAAGCACCCGAAAGGCATGAAGTGCAGATGGAAACACAGATGAGAGAGCAGAGTAAGTTAGCGATATCCGTTGTTCTTGTAAAAGATGGGTGTGGACCTTGGTTCCAGAGATGGCTGCGAAAAGAAAGAGGGACCCAGAAAAATCCCTTCAGGGTAGTCCTCGGTCTAAGGCACACAACATGACAAGTTGGGTATCATTCACATATTCAAATCCTGGATGCCTGGAGTCAGTAACAAATCCTGTGTTCCTGACCATATCCTAACCCCGGAGATAGGGGGTGTTTGGAGGGGAGGGGAGTGGTTTCACATAACCTCCAGCAGCAGACATTTCAGGGTTGGTGATTACTGTCTCCTCCCACCCACACAGTTCCTTGAAGAGTGATATCCTGTGTGGGATATTTTGTAACAGACCAGCATTCCATTAATGGATTTTAGCTCTTAGTTAAAACTCAGAGCCCCACAGAACATCAGAGTTGAGAAGGGCTTTTAAAACCATCATCACCATCATTATCACTGCAAGCTATAAAAATTTAGCACCTGCCGAATACCGACTGGGTGGCTACTAGAATTATTCATCAGAAGCTTGCTATCTTTCATGAATTGACAAATGACAAATCCTCCTACTACAAATAGAGACCTCAAAATATCTTACAGAGCTCAACCAACAAGCCATACTAGAACTGGACCATTATCACAAAATGAACCTTTGATCACAGTTGCCTGGACATAATGTTGATTCAGAAAAATTAAAGAATGACATTTTTACTAGTTGCTCTCATCCCCAATAATCATAATTTTCAAGCTACTTAGAACAAAAGCTTTCAGAATATAGTGACCTGGAGATCAAAAGAGATAAAAATTAAGTGAGACAAAGAAAGGGTATATATCATCCCTGTTGTCCTATCTGCCACTGGAGTAATGCCAAGGATACTTTCAGGAAACCTAGAGACTAGAGCAGAGATACTTAAATAGGGGCTTGAGAATTTAAAAAAAATTAATAACTGTATTTTAATATGATGGCTTCTTTTTTAATCCTACACATTTTATTTAAGCATTTAAAACCCATTTTTTTTCACCAGATTGACAAAAACATCCATGACACAAATAAGGTGAAGAAACCCTGAAGAAAGGACAAGCTTACATCCTAGTACTTTTATGTAACTACAAGAAAGCAGCTTTTCTTCTCCATCTGTGCAGTAGTCCATAGAACACTATATAGAAATAATAATTCAGCTATTTGTTTTCAGATTGTTTCTGGCTGAACATTATCAAAATGAACATGAATGAATGAAATGGATGAAAAAACATTTAAGATTATACTATAGGCAAAGCAATGTGCTAAGCACATACAAATGTATGATACAAATAGAAAAGTGGATGGTTTCATCCCTGCTCTCAGGGAGCTCTATTCCTGTTGGGAGGTAGAAATGGAAGGGAAACATATGAAAAACTTCAGCTCCAATTTAGATGGAAGGAAACTATGGTCCTTTGAGCAATGGCAAAATAGATGGTAATGTATCTTCCTTTTCATGGTCTTCTTTTTCTTATTTTCATAATATTTTATTTTTCCCAATTCATGTAAAAACAATTTTTAATATTTGCTTTTAAAAAATTTTGAGTTCCAAATTATTTTTTCCTTCCCCTCCCCTCTCCCTGATATGGTAAGGAATTTGATATAGGATACACACATACATATATGTGTGTTTGCATATATACATATATATGCAATCATGCCAAACATTTCCATATTAGTCATGTTGTGAAAGAAATACAGACCAAATACAGACACACATACACATGCTTCAATCTACATTCAGACTCTGTCAATTCTTTCTTTGGAGGTGTAGCATTTTTCATGAGTCCCCTTGGAATTGTCTTGGATCATTGTATTACTGAGAATAGCTAAGTCATTCACGGTTGTTCACAATACAGTATAACTCTTACTGTGTACAGTGTTTTCCTGGTTTTACACATTTTACTTTAAAGCATCTTCTTTAATGTAGTTTTCATTGAAAATACTTTATCTGTTTTTGCTGTTGCATCATCTGATGGTGCCCAGGACTTTAGTGGCAAGAACATCATTCCTGTTATCTGCTACTAGACTTGTATCAAGGATGCTGAAGGTGAATCTACAAAGGATGGGCACGCATCCTAATAATTTTATTTAACAACACAAAGTAGTTATTTTATCCATTTGCATAACAATCTACAAAATATTGAATATATATAAATAATTGTCCAATCAATCAATCATCATTTATTAAATGCCTTTTTTATGGACTCTGCCTGACTCAAGATAGTGCCCTGGCACCTAATTTGATATTGAAACAAAATGAAGCCTTTGTAAGTCATTCAAAATTGACAAAAAAGTTATTTACTTAGTCATAAAAGGAGCAGGATACTTAACAACCACAGCCAAATGGGATTACCTGAACATGTTTGAGTTACCGATTATGAACCACCAGCCAGACATCACAGAGGACTTGGACTCCTTGTGGCTACTTTGCACGTGGATGACCAGGAAGTGATGTCAACAGTCTCAAACAATCAGAGAACAATAAAGAACTCCGCGCTTCAGAAATAAGTGCTGGGCAATCTCATAGAACAGAAAGACTACTATGTAGACCAGTAAGATCACCTGGGATGATTAGTGAATGTGGTTTGGTTTAAGCTCAGCCATGAAGATCAAGGAAGATTTCGATGGGGATGGGGCAGTGGGGGAAAAAGTATTTTAGGTGGGGCAATGTGATGAAGCTAGCTTGCATAGGAAATATGGAGGAGAAAGACTTGGCTTAGAAATTTAGAGTCTATCCTTTCTCCACTTGTCAAAATAATCTCTAAAATATAAGCTCATGTCACTCCACTACTCAAAAATCTTCAGTTGCTCCTCATTGCCTACTGAATAAAGCACACGTTCCTATCTTAGTCATCAAGGTCTTCTACAATTTGTCTTTATCCTACTTTGTTGGTTGCCTTACAGCCAATATTCCAAGTCCTTCACTCCCTTTTCATCTTCCTCTTTTCTATCTCCATGCCTGCAATGGACTGCCCACTTCTACTCCCAGCTTTATTTGTTGATAAGTTCTCCTTCTTTCATGACTCAACTCAAATGCTTTTTTCCCCTGAATTTTCCCTCCTTTCTCCCTATCCCTACAATAAAAGTTATCTTTCTCCCTCCCAGTTTCTCATAGCAATTTGCCTGGTTATTTCTTGAGGCCAGCATGGGTTCATTAACAGCACTCTTCCTGACTCTTTCACTGATGAGCAATGTGATTTTAGTGAACTTCTTTCACCTTTCGTACAGAAGTCATCCTTGTGATTCTGGTCTTGGCAGCTAAGTAGTGCAGTGGGAAGAGTATTAGGGCTGGACTTAGAAAGACCTGAGCTCACATGTAGCCTCATCTACTTACTATCTGGGCAAGACACTTACTCTGTCTCCCTCAGTGTCTCAATGGTAAAATAGGGATGAAGATAATAGGGTTGTTATGAGAATCAGATGAAAAAAATTTGTAAAACACTTAGCACAGTACCTGGAACACAGGAGGTACTTCATAAATGCTTGCTTGCTTCCTTTCTTTCATAGGACCCATCCAAAGATAAATTACTTTTGGTCATATTTGACAAGTCCAGTAGCATGTCCCTGTTATCATTTTTTATAATGCTAAGTGAAATAATGTTTACTTGTTTCAAAAGTGTTTCTGTAGAACGTTGACTTGTATATTATAGACTCGGAGAATATCTATCAATTCCCTTTCTCCTTCTTGGCAAGGACATGTTAATCTTTCTAAAACTGTCTTAGAGCATAGGCCTTGGGTTTAATTAATATGAATTGGGTGTTTGTTAGGATAATTTCCAAATCTATTATAGTCCACTTTACAGTTCCAAAAGTATACATTAAGGATGGTATTGCTTAGTGTTAATTGCTTTAAATGTGTTTTACCCATTGAGCTATGAGTTTAGGATGCCAGTAAGTCTCTTAACATATTCTACCACAGCTTTAGTAAACTACAGTAATAGTACTTCATCCACTCCTTGTGCCATGCTGTCCTACACTAGGACTAATCCAAACCCTCGCATCATTCCCAGACTCCTAAAACGTAGATACCAGCAAATGCCAGTGTTTAGCAAAGTGCCTTAACACACAGTAGGCACTTAATAAGTATTTATTGACTGACTGCTACCCAACTGTTAACCTCCATTCCAGTTGTTCTAAGATAACCCAAGAAAAGGTATGAAAGTAGAAGGCAGCAGGGAAGGGAATGTGGGAGGGCAGAACTCTAGGGCCACAGAGAACATAGGTTGGGGGGGGTATGGTTGCTGGAAGCCAAGTTTCAGATATTCAAAGTGGCGTGATGTGTCAGTAGGACAGAGCAGTTGCTGAGCCAGACAAATCCTGGTCACTGTCTTCAAGCCAACACTCTTGGCCTTGACCCCAGCTCTAGTGCTTGAAATACATGCAAGAGTTGGGTAGGCAAGGGTTTTACAAACCAAGCAACTGCTTAGGGGAGGAAATCAGACTGTACAGGTGAAGGCTGAAGAAGGAATCCATGAGGAGAAAGACCCTAGCCTCAAATTTGCATTTTCTATGCAAATATTGCAGTAGGAACCCAAAATGAACCTAGCAAGTGCCAATAAACATTGTCCTATTATCAAACCATGATAGGAACCACTCCCATGTCTATGCTGCTGTAGAAAGTGCTTTCCCATATTCTCCATACCCCATAAATAGTACAAGTAATAATATTCCCATTTTGAAAATGAGGAATCTGGAAGATGGAGGAGTAGAAAGACTCACATATGCTAGCTCCGAATCCACAGCCGATAAATTTCCTGTAAGAAGAACTCTCCACAAATTCTGGATCACTGCAAGGCACACATAAACACAGTGGAAGAGATTTCCATTCCAGAGAGCCTTGGAGAGCCATCTCCAGGGGTCCGTCGTGCCCCGGAAAGCAGAGCCCACCCCTGAGCTGCCCTGACCGGGCGGCCCCAGAGGAGCAGATCCGAGCAGGCTTCAGGGACAGAACCTCCGGCGGCCGGGAAGGTCCCTCCACCCACAGACACTACAGGTCAGTGAGAGAGATGTCTGAGCTGGCTGAGAGGGGAGCGGGGTATCTCTGTGACTCGGGCATCCTCGAGAGGCAGTGGCAGAGGGAGCGGCAGAGGCAGGGGCGGTGGCCCGGGACTCCCCAAGCAGAAGTTCAGGGACATTACCAAAGGTCTCTGCATAAACCCCCTGAGGGAACTGAGCCTGGGAGGCGGCCCTGCCCCCACCCAAGCACCAGAACTTAAGCTCACATTGAATAGCAGCCGCTCCCGCCACAGATATCCCTGAGACTGGGAAGCTGCATTTGAATCTCAGACCCCAAGCACTAGCTGGGCAGATCTAGGCAGGGGTGGAGAGGAATCTCAGAAGTCAAGTAACTGGCTGGGAAAATGCCCAGAAAAAGGAAGCAAAATAAGACCATAGAGAGCTACTTTATTGGGGAAGAGATGTTCTTTCCTCCTTTCATTTCTGATGATGAAGTACAACGCTTGCCACTGGGGAAAGACGTGGAGGTCGGGGCCTCTCTATCCCAGACATCTGAGGTGGATGTCTGGTAGGCTCAGGCCATGGGAGAGCTCAAAAAGGATTTTGAAAATCAAGTTAGACAGGTAGAGGAAAAACTGGGAAGAGAGATGAGAGAGATGCAAGAAAAGCATGAAAAACGGGTCAATACCTTGGTAAAGGAGACCCAAAAAAAATGCTGAAGAAAATAACACCTTGAAAAATAGGCTCACTCAATTGGCAAAAGAGGTTCAAAAAGCCAATGAGGAGAAGAATGCTTTCAAAAGCAAAATTAGCCAAATGGAAAAAGAGGTTCAAAAGCTCACTGAAGAAAATAGTTCTCTCAAGATTAGAATGGAACAGATGGAGTCTAATGACTTTCTGAGAAACCAAGAAATCATAAAACAAAACCAAGAGAATGAAAAAATGGAAGAGAATGTGAAATATCTCATGGGAAAAACAACTGACCTGGAAAATAGATCCAGGAGAGACAATTTAAAAATTATGGGACTACCTGAAAGCTATGATCAAAAAAAGAGCCTAGACATCATCTTTCATGAAATTATCAAGGAAAACTGCTCTGAGATTCTAGAACCAGAGGGTAAAATAAGTATTGAAGGAATCCATCGATCACCGCCTGAAAGACATCCAAAAAGAGAAACTCCTAGGAACATTGTGGCCAAATTCCAGAGTTCCCAGGTCAAGGAGAAAATATTGCAAGCAGCTAGAAAGAAACAATTCCAGTATTGTGGAAATACAATCAGGATAACACAAGATCTAGCAGCTTCTACATTAAGGGATTGAAGGGCATGGAATAGGATATTCCAGAAGTCCAAGGAACCAGGACTCAAACCAAGAATCATCTACCCAGCAAAACTTAGTATAATACTTCAGGGGAAAATATGGTTTTTCAATGAAACAGAGGACTTTCAAGCATTCTTGATGAAAAGACCAGAGCTGAGAAGAAAATTTGACTTTCAAACACAAGAATGAGAAGAAGCATGAAAAAGCAAACAGTAAAGAGAAGTCATAAGGGACTTACCAAAAGTGAACTGTTTACATTCCTACATGGAAAGACAATATTTGTAACTCTTGAAACTTTTCAGTATCTGGGTAGTTGGTGGGATTACACACACTCATACACATACACACACATGTACACGCATGCACGCACACACACACACATGCCCGCACACACAGAGAGAGCACAGAGTGAATTGAATAGGATGGGACCATATCTTAAAAGAAATTAAGGTAAATGGTGAGAGAGAAATGTAGTGGGAGGAGACAGGGTGAAATGGAATGGGGTAAATTATATTTCATTCAAGAGGCAAGCAGGAGACTTTTTAGTGGAGGGAAAAAGAGGAGAGCTGAGAAAAAAACATGAAGTTTACCCTCATCACATTCAACTAAAGGAAGGAGTAAAATGCACACTCATTTTGGTATGAAAACCTATCTTACAGTACAGAAAAATGGGGAAAAAGGAGATAAGCAGGGAGGGAGGGATGATGGAAGGGAGGGCAATGGAAGAAGGGAGCAATTTGAAGTCAACACTCTTGGAGAGGGACAGGATCAAAAGACAGAATAGAAACAATGGGGGGCAGAATAGGATGGAGGGAAATACAGTTAGTCTTATACAACACGACTGTTATCGAAGTCATTTGCAAAACTACACAGATAGGGCCTATATTGAATTGCCTGCCTTCCCAAAGGGAATGGGTGAGGAGGGAGGAATGGGGAGAATTTGGAACTCAAAGTTTTAGGAACAACTGTTGAGCATTGTTCTTGCTACTAGGAAATAAGAAATACAGTCAATGGGGAATAGAAAGTCATCTGGCCCTACAGGACAAAAGAGAGGATGGGGACAAGAGAAGGGAGGGATGATGGAAGAGAGGGCAGATTGGTGATAGGGAAAATTAGATTGCTCGGTGTATTGGGGTGGGGGGAAGGGATAAAAGGGGAGAAAATTTGGAACCCAAAATTTTGTGAAAATGAATGTAAAAAGTTAAATAAATTAATTTAAAAAAAAAGAAAATGAGGAATCTGAGAATCTGAGGCCCACAGAATTGAGGTTACAAGGTCAAAAGATAAGACATTTAAAAGTTGGTAGGGACCTTAAAGGTCACCTAGTCAGGTCACATAACTTACAAATGAGAAGACTGAGGCTCAGAGTAATTTGCCTGCAGTCACAAAGGACATCTCCAAGTCCTCTGAATTCAAATTTTGCTCTATCATATTATATACTATGATAGATAGATAGATAGATAGATAGATAGATAGATAGATAGATAGATAGATAGATAGAGATATATCACTTCTAACCTGGCAAAAATCCCTGCTACTTAATTCAGCTATTTTTATCCCATTCTAATTCTTTTAGTTTTCTTTTATGGTATAGAGCTTTTCAACTCTCTTCCCCCATTAGAAAGTAAACTTGTGGAGAACAGGGACTGGCTTTTTTTGTTTGTATTTTTACAGCTAGATCCCACATAGTGAGAATTATGAATCCTCCTGAAATGATCACATCCTTCAGATTTGCACTGCTATTTCCATTGGGCTGGAACCAATGACTCTATTTTACATGTGTAGCAAGATTGTCCCTGACATGTAAAATGGAGGTGTCATTGTATGGGTAAAAGGGAGGAAAGAATACATTTCTAGCCTCTTCTTATGGGCAGGTAGGTGGCACAGTGGATAGAACATCAGACCTGATGTCAGGAAGACTCATCTTCCTCAGTTCAAGTCTGATCTCAGATACTTACTAGCTGTGTGAGCCTGGGCAAGTCACTTAGACCTGGCTGCCTCAGTTTCCTCATCTGCAAAATGATCTGAAGAAGGAAATGGCAGACCACTCAAGTATTTTTGCCAAGAAAACACCAAAATGGGGTCATGGATACAACTGAAAAAGACTGAACATACAAGCCTCTTCTCTGCTCTGCCCTCCTTCCTTCTCCAGTGGAGACTTTATTTCCTGCTAGGCCATTCTGCTCTCCTCAGAGACAAGCATACTGGGCCAGAATTATATCTATCTACTCTCCTAAATATTATTAGTTTAGAGGATATAGTTTTCATGTTCAAGATAAACTTCTTATCACTACTCATTAATAGAGAAAGGAGGACCTAAGCTTTATATTCAAGGCTTGACCCTTCCTGTTTCACAATGAAAACTCATAGTAAGTAACAAAGAAACTCATTTATTCAAGTCAACAGAAAAATGGAAATCAGAAAGTACACATAAGAGGGTATATATCAGGCAATACAAAGAGAAAGAGCTCTTTTCCAGTTGCACCATTGGAAGGAAGATAAGTCAGTTCAACCCTAGAGAGTCCCAGACCTCACCCAAAGGGAAATTCCCAGAAGTCTCTTGTGTAGCAAGCTAGAGACAAAGACATGATGGATATTGCTAGTTCCTCTCATGCTGGCTTCTTCCCAGAGTTTAATTCTTCCTTCAGCAATCTGAAGGGGGGGGTTGCCATTATCCATCTTCTCTCTCAAAGCTGGAAGCTTAGCAGCATCATCAGAAGCAAATGTAGAGCCCAAAGACTCAAGAGATGAAAGAGGTTGAGTTTTCCTCATCTTCACCCTCATCAACTCCTCCTCCCTGCCCACCCAATGTAGGCACAGGGCGATGATCTCCACCAATGAGGAGAGAGTTCCACAATTACACATAATTATAACTTGAAGTAGTGTTCATTTAAATACATGCTACCAGGGGGTTCATTATTTTCACTAATATGGATTTAGCTGTATTCCCAGTCCTTAGCATAGAGTCTCACACATACTAAATGCTTAATAAATCTAATTTAATCTCTCAATATAAATATTATAATTTTCACATGATAATAATTGAGCCCACTCTGATGTCCTCCTCCTATGAACTTAAAATACTTTCCAAGTATTTCTCCACAGAACTTCCTAGAGAGCAAGAAATAGAAGAATCATCAGTTCCCATCTCCTCATCTTGGGGATGATAATACTTGCATTACCTCCCTCATTCAGTTGCTGTAAGGAAAATTCAGACTTTGGTATGCTGAAGAACTTAAGCTGTTATTAATATTTTATTCAAGAAACAGTGTCAGGTGATGAGGAACCTATAGAGATAAGTGAGAACCAGTCCTTAATCTCAAGGATTTTCCAGTCCAAGAGAAAAGGTAAGAGTACAATATGATTTCAACTTGGAGCCAGAAGGACAATATTAAATAATGAACAAATGGAAGAATGAATGAATGAAAAAATATTAAGTATTGTGCTAGGGCTAGAAATAGAAGAGTTAGACAGTGCCTACTCTCCAGGAACTCACATTCTGATGGCAAAGAAATTACATGTGGAAAGTTTTAGCTGCAAGTCAGATGGAAAGGTCCCATGGTCCTTACGTGAAGCAGATCATCATGTATCATATTTAAAAATTAAATTCTTTTCCCACAATAATAGCAATACAAAGTAGCATTAATTTTAACACTGAATAACCTTTGCAATTTTATTTCTGAATTTCAACTTGATTGAAACTATTCTTTTCAAGGTTACAAATAATTCACACATTATCTTTGTCATTTCCAATAAGGAAGTCATAGTTTCTTATGTCGAACCATTTAAAGGGTTTTTCTTGGCAAAAATTTTCTTTTCTACCTCCAGTAGTCGTGACTGTAGCACTCACAGAAGCATTTGTGAGTGGGGTTGCTTTCCTGGATAAAGGCTATGAGGGCTGGACCAGAAGCAGGATGGGTGATCTGGGAGGTACTACCATCCCCAGGACTCTTGGGTTTGCTTGGCTGTTGGTGGCAGTTGTTCAGCAGTGGGTACTGGTGGTGGTGAGGAAGACAGGCCTCTCTTCTACAGGAATTTCTCCTCTGAATCATGGCTGTAGGTCCCAGCTGGAAGCAGGTCCAGTGAATTGAGGGAAGGGGAAGCATTACTATTCCCAAAGCTCTTGAGTCCATGATTGTGAGATATTTCTGCTGGGGCCTTCAAGGAGGTGGGTGGTTGAGATGGTGGCAGTAGTTTGACCCATCTAGCACACACTGCATTGTAGCTTTAGCAAAAACCTTGAAGAGAAAAAGTTCTAGGGAGGTTTGGGGGAAGGAGAGCAAGATTTTCAGCCCCCCAACTTAAATTACTTTTAAATGATTAAAGAACCCCAAAACACAAATTTCACCTTTTACCCAAGGTAAAAGTATTCTAATAGTATACACTTCTGCAATCAGTGAAAGTCAGTTTCCAGCTGACCTCTGAACCATATACTTGGCTTTTCTTTCTTGGACTTACTGATTTCTGGAGCCCCAAAATATTTTATCAACTAATTATTGTATTTCTTTTCCTTCTCACCTTCCTCTAACAGCTCTACAATCTTATTGTTTCCCCTTGATAATCTCATAAAAATAACCCCAAGCCCACTTTTTTTCTACCTACTCTTTGAAACAGACTATGCTGTTTATAGATCCCCCAGGTTCTCACAGCTTTGCCTCTGGTGTCTAATCTGAATCTCCCCAGCCAGTCCAGAGGCAAGTGAGTTGTTAATGTTTGTCCTCTTTGTAGGAGTTCTACAGAGACAGACACAGTTATGAGCATGACAGTATCTGAAAGAGGAGGTGACCGGCCTGATAGCTAAAAGATGAATGAACTTCCTCCTGGCTCCTCCTTCCTCAACATTCTCTTGTCCTCGAGTGGGCTCCAATCTGACTGACTATTCTTAATATCACTGTGTCCTGAACTGGGTACAGGCATCACTGGACCAGAGAAATCCATTAAAATTAAAAGATAAATAATGATGATAATATTTGACATTTATATTCTGCTTTATAGTCTGGAAAAGAACTTAATGTCCATTCTCTCATGTGATAAAGTTTAAATGCCTTAACTTAAGGGGACATTCACATTCTACGACCTAGGAACAAGCTATATTCAATTCAATCCATAAGATTGCAGACATTAGGGAAAGAGCCGAGACCATCTTGATCAATTCTCTCATTTTACAGATGAGGAAACTAAAACCCAGAAAAGTTGTTACCCAAGACCAAAGAGGTAATAAGTAGCCAGGTCTTGACTCCAGATCAAATGGTCTTTCCAGAGTATAACAGTGCTTTAGCAATTCAATTCAATAATTTAATTCAGTATAATAGGTTAGGAAAGCCAGGGATCACATCAGTGAGTTGTTCCCAGGCAACTTAATGAAATTATGTGTGCGTTCATCCTTCATTGCCGAAGAAGACCATGCCATCAGAGATATGATGACATGACTTGCACTTGACTTTATTTTTTAGAGTGAGGGAGGGCTATGCAGGTCACCAGCCTCACTTCTCCTCCAGAGTCATCTGAATCCAGTGACCAGATATTCATCAAGATGACTGGAGATGACCCAGGATGAGGCAGTTGGGGCTAAGTGACTTGCCCAAGGTCATATAACTAGTGAGTGTCAAGTGTCTGAGGTGACATTTGAACTCAGGTCCTCCTGACTCCTGCACTGGTGCTCTAAACACTTTGCAACCTAGCTGCCCCTAATGAAATTATAGGCCTTTGATGGAAGAGTCCACCTCTCATGGAGGTAGACAAACATCCTAGTCCTTTGCTGGAGTGGCGAGAAAAGTGCAGGTGAGTCCTGTTATTGTTCCCAGGTGACTTTGGCAGCTTCCAAGGTGATGGGCTGATTGAGGTCCTGGACATGGCTGAAGGGCATGCCTGTCTCTGGTCTATAAGAGGGAAATGGTCCATCTCTTTATATCCTTTTCCTTTAATGGAGTGGATTTTCTCTCTCTTGGACTTTCAGATCAGATGCAGCAAGGGAGGGCAAGGCCGGTGAGGGAAGGTAGATGGAGAAGACAGTGACTTGCAGGAAGAGCTCAATTGGCCAGTGGTCCATGTAGGTCTGACAGGGCAGCTCTCTCCTGACTGCCTTCTTTATTTTGTTTTCCTTTTCTGAGTATAGGTCAGAGACTAGTGATTCCGAAAATAAATGTATCCAGGCCAGGAGGTTGCCTAGTATGTTGTACTGAGTTTGAGAGTTCCTAAGTTCTAGAGTCAGGCCCTTGGTACTGCACAATTTGAAGAAGGAAGAAGACAATCCTGAAACTATCCTAAAGTGATATCATGACAGGACAAGAGATCTGGATTTAGCTAACCCTCCATGATACTGGCCTTAGTTACACAGTGCAGATCCAAAGAGAACCTGCTTGTTTAGTAGTCATACAAAGAGCTTTTACTTTCCTGGGAAGTTTAATGAGTATAATGGGTTATTTGAGTGTTGTATGTTTCTTATTTATGTTAATAAACACCCAAATCCTTTGTATCTTACATATTTCCTGTGGTATCTATCTCATACTTGATATCAATATTGTATATTGAATACTTGTTTTGGAGCAGGGGACCCTGTTGCACACATTTGGGGACACCTAAACACTCAGCATCCCACAAGTCAGGGAGAAATAACTCTTGGTTGAGCCCCAAGGGTAAAAGCTGCTTTATATGAGCTGAGTTCCCTAAAAACCTGTGAGGCCCAGAGTCCCATGGATGACATGCACAATTATTAAGTGCCTACTACTGAACTGACTGTTAAGAGAAAGGAGACTCCTGCATGTTTCTAATGACCACCTACATATGTACAAGAAGAGGCATGAGGGTTATCAGGATAGGAAAAGGAAGTGGGTGGGTGCTATATTAGGACTGAAGGAAGATAGGGGGACAGTCTGTATGTTGCACTGGTACCCACACAATATTTTAAAAAACCAACAAGAGATCTCTAGTATATTGGGTAGATGCTTAGGTCTGTAGGAAAACATGAACTTGAATGACACTGTTTAATCTGTAGGGTTTACAGATTATTTTTTCTCTCAATATCCCTGTGAGGTACACAGTATAAGTATTTTAATCCCATTATATAGATAAAGAAGCTGAAACTCAAAAGTAATTAGTTCAGGGTCCCCCAGCAAAAACTGGGTTAGAGATGAGATTCAAACCCAGATTTCTCTAGACTCCAAATCCAGTATTCTTTCAACTACCTCACACTATTTTGGCGCTGTCCTTCCGGTGCAAGAAGAACAAATACCCAGAGTTCATAGGATCATAAGAGCTGAAAGGAACTCTAGCTACCTGTTCCTCTCTGTTCCTCAGTTCCCTTATCTGTAAAATGAGGGACCTGGAACAGAGAGGAACAGATAGGGGCAGTAAATTATAAAAAGATCATTGGGCTTTGGAGTGAGAGGCTTCAGGTGTACATTATGCCTTTGACACGAACTCCTGTATGACTTTCAAGCAAATAATTTTAACCTCTGGGTCTCTTTTTTCCTCCTCTTTAAAATGCATCATTTCCTTAGATGGTCTCCAAGGTAGTCTTCTTAGTCTGAGCAAAGTGAGTTGTTCCTGAAACATCCATTTTGGAGAACATCCTAGACCAGCCATCCTTTATTCCTTAGATGACACCATGCTTCAGCTGCCTTCCCCCTCTATCCAAGGTGCTGTTTTCCCACCGTTGAGTTCTTTCCAGAATCTCTGTTTTGGGGGAAGGACCCAGATTTGCCTTAATGCTTAGCACAGTTTGTTGTATATACCAAGGGCTAAATAAATGCTCATCGGCTTAAAGATCTTTGCTGATGTTCTCACGTGCACAGGCATGTGTACATACACCTGCTGGTACACGCTACCACCATATCCAGCGTCTTCCTGGCAGTTTTCAGCACATTGCTATCTTTTGAATTTCCTAAGGCCTATCGACCCTCAGGTTTTCTCAAGTTAGCAGCTGAGGATGGGGAGAAAAGGAAGGTCTTAACTGGAGGGGCAGCATACGCTGATAGAGAAGCCGACTGGTTTGAAAGAACATCTGGATTTGGATCTGGGAGCTGAGGAGCTCCGCAATTGTAGCCAGGCTCCTCATCTGTAAAATGGGGACAGTCAGGGCCGCGCCCCAGACCTCCCGATGTTCTTGGGGTGAAAGCGCCAGGGAGATGTGACGAGCCCTGTTCTTCCTGGCCTCTCGCACACTCCGCTCTGCTGTCTGCCCGCCCCCCTCCCCCTGGCTTGTCAGACCGTTCCCTCTTCTGTCAGCTCCTTCCCTCCTCCCTGTCCCTGTCCAGGGCCCTAATAAAGCTATTTTGAAAGTGACCCAGTCGGTCTGGCTGCCCGAGCGCCCAGAGGGGGAGAGCTCGGGAAGGGAGAGGCCGGAGCCGAGGGCGCAGCTGTTTGGAACCATGACTGAAGATGACGGATTCGGTGGTGGTGGAGGGTCAGGTCAAGTTGAGAGATGGAAAAAAGGTGAGGGGCGCGCCCGCTACCTCCCCCGACCATCAGGAGACCCCATTCCCCTCCACGGGGCGGGGGGGCGGGGGCGGGACGGGACGGAGGCCCCCCGCGCCCGACTCCCCCGTAACCGTGCGCTTTTCTGTCTCCCCCGCAGTGGAAAACTAGGTGGCTGGTGCTGCGCAAGCCGTCCCCGGTAGCAGGTAAGGCGGTGGGGCGCGGGGAGGGGGCGCGCGGCCTGCGGCCTTCTGGGAAGGGGTGCGTAGCGGGGCGGGGGGGCGGTTCTGGAGAGGGCCGCGTGGCGGGGGGCACGTGACGGAGGGAAGGTGGGCAGGGGAGACTCAGGTGAGGGGCGCCAGGCCACGGCCAGGTGGCTAGGTGGGGCTGGGGAGGGCTTCTGGGGAGGAGCTCGTGGCGAAGGGGTGTGTGAGTAGGGCGCGATGTGGGGGGGGCGCGTCTGCGGAGGGGGCGCGTCTGGGGAGGGGGCGCTTCTAGGGAAGGGGCTTGACTCGGGAACCTGCGGCGGCGAGGGTGCACGTGGGGCTCTGTGGGGGACGGCTGTAGGCTCGAGGTTTGGGGTCTGGGCTTGTTGGGAAGGGGTACACGGTCGGACGGAAGAGGGGGTACTCGTTGTTCGGGACGAGCTAGCCAGCCACGCCGGGGTCTCCTGGGAGCCCGTTGCTGGGGTCCCACTGGGCAGGGCTCCCAAGAGGCTGTCCCGAGCTGCAGGGAACGATTGCTTCACCTGACCTTCTCTCTCTGGCGGCGGGGCGGGGGGGGCGCAAACCGACACTTGGATGGGGGTCGGAGGGGGTCCTGCAGCGGAGAACTCGGAGACTCCCCCTTCTCCCAGCCCAACGCTTAGCGAGAAGCTCCTCACCTAGAGGGGCCCCCTTGGAATTGAATTCTGTCCCCTCCCCGGGCCCTGATTTCTTTGCCCCGCATTATCTGCGAGCCTCTTAGTGCGAGCCCAGGGCCGCCCGAAATAGAAAGAGGATATTGAAGCGGACCCAAAGTGTAACAGAGAGAAGAGGGGAAGGTAACAGGATATGGGGGAGGAGGGCGCTTCAGGCCGCACCCCCACAGAAAGCCTAGGAGCCGCCTTTCCAGCCTCTGGACTCTGCTTCTGTCCCAATTGCTTGGCGGGGGTGGGGCGGGACACCTTGGCTCCTGCCGGGGTCTTTTTAGGGAATGAGTCATAAATGAAGTGGGACACTAGGATCTTGAGTTATATCTATTTGTCCCCCACCCTTAGCCCATCGCAGAATACCAGAGCTGGAACAGACCTTGACAACATCATAGTTAAGGTATAGAAAGAGCATTATGGCTTAAAAACCGCTTACACAGATATATGTTAATATACGTCATCTCCTTTAATATAGTGTCAGAAAAGGAAGGCATTTTGAAGACCGTGTAGTCCAATCGTCTCATTTTACAGATGGGGAAGCAGATCTGGAGTGGAAGTCTTTTGTGTAGCCTTAGATAGGAAGGAAACTCAGAAAGAACAGGTGGTGGGCCCCAGAAGTAGCTGCATTTCTGAACTGAATTGTGCAGCTGTAGGATGCATTCTTGTGAAGTTTTTCGTTCCTGTCATCTTGCCAGTTTGAATTGTCGAGCTGAATTATTGCCAAGCAATTAAAAAAAAAAATTTAGAAATGGGCGCATAATCATAAGATCTAGGCATCCCTGTATCTCCATTCTGTTTTTTTTTACAAACATTAGTTTGATGAACTCCTTAAAAGAACCTTTATACTGTCCATTCTTTTCCCTCCTGAGTCTCTGTTTTCATAGTACTTAATGCAGTCGATTCTTCACCTTTCCTTACTTGAAGTGTGTTGAATATTTTCCACAAAAGTGGGTTATTTTTGTTTTTTCCCCCCTATTCTCTGTGCTTGGTTAGGGAAGAGGAGAAGTGAAATTCAGTTTTCTTTAGGAAATTGTTAGTCAATATGCATTAGCTTTATCCATTTCAAGACCTCATTGAGCTGGTTTCCTGGATGAATTTGGCCTTTCAGTTCTTTGGTTTCAATACTGTGGACACACTTGTGCGGTCTTTAAGCATTGTTAGATTTGCAGCTGTTTGAGGAAACAGGTGTCTCCATACCATCATACATGCCAGAGTTGTGTGAGTGTGTGTGTGTGTGTGTATTGCCAGTGAATGAGCATGATAGGATGTTCTCTTTTTGGTCTAGGAAGTGATAGAAGTGCAGCTTCTTTTTATCCATATTTGTAGGTGTTTTTGATATTAGTGAACAGAAGTTGGGAGCGCAGTTCTGATTTTTTTACTCCCTAAGACCTAAAATAGGAGAAATGAAGGACTCAGTGTCAGGACCCATGGGTTTGAATGCTGGCATTTATATTTGAAGTGGATGATGCTGGGGTTGGGGGAGGTCACTTCCTGTATCTGAGCCCTTAGAATGGGGGCTCCTTGAAGGTAGAGACCATAGTTTTGCCTTTCTTTGTACCCCCAAAGTTTAGTACAGTGACTAGCACCTAGTAAGCATTTAATAATCAACCAATAAATATGTATTAAGTGCCTACTGTGTGCCAGGCATTATGCCAAGTGCTGGGGATACAAAAAAAGGCAAATGACAGTCCCTGCCTTGAAGGAGCTCACAATCTGATGGGAGGGGGAGGCAATATGTGAATAAGTTATATATAGAATAAGTACGAAATAATTAACAAAGGGAAGAGGGGTTAGGCATTCTGTAGAAGGAGAAATGAGGTCAGTAGTCATTGTAGACAAGGAGGAACATTGCATGGAGAAAATGCCCAGAGATAGTGTATTGTTGGAATAATCAGGAAGCCACTGGATCCAAGAGTATGGCTCAGGGAGTAGGATGCAAGAAGGTTGGAAAGGTAGAATGGGGTTGAGTTATGAAAGGCTTTAAATGCCCAACAGAGCATTTTGTATTTGCTCCTGTGGGCAAAGGGGAACCACTGAAGTTCACTGAGTAGGGGGGTGACATGATGAGATTTGAGCTTTGGGAAGATGATTTTAGTTATTGAATGGTTATTTAAAACATTAAATTGAATCGAATCCTATTGAATTTTGTAGTCTAGTGGGACAACTTTCTGAATAAAGGCAGAGTTGGAGACATTGGAGCTCAGAGGGACCTTAGGGGACATTAGGGATAACCTTCTTAGTTTACTAAAGATGAGAAAACCCACCACCAGAGATAGCACTTGCCCAAGGTCATACAGCACATTAGCTGGCAGAGCCAGGACCACATCTCAGGTTTTTAAAAATCTCTTAGGCCACTATACCTGTCCTTTTTTTCCATGACCAAAGTCCTATTTTGTTCTACCTTTGACTTCTTCTGGAGTATTGCACCTGGTTCTGGATATCACTTTTTAGAAGGGACATTGTCAAGAGAGAGTGACTCAAGGAGAGTGACTGGTATAAGTAAGTGGATTCCAAATGAGTTCATATGAGGTTGAAGGAACTGGTGAAGATACGTGTGTGTGTGTGTGTGCGCGCATGTGTGTGTGTTGTTTCATCCTTCTTTGCCGCAGAAGACCATGCCATCAGAGAAATGATGACATGACTTGCACTTGACTTTGTTTTGAGTGAGGGAGGGCTGTGCAGGTCACCAGCCTCACTTCTCCAGAGCCATCTGAATCCAGGGACCAGATATTCCTCAGGATGACTGGAGATGACCCAGGATGAGGCAGTTGGGGTTAAGTGATTTGCCCAAAGTCACACAGCTAGTGAATGTCAAGTGTTTGAGGTGAGATTTGAACTCAGGTCCTCCGGACTCCTGCACTAGTGCTCTATCCACTGCACCACCTAGCTGCCCTAGGGTCAGTGCTCTGTGCACTTTGCTACCTAGCTGCTCCTGTAGTCATAAGTCTTGATGATATCCTTTACACAGTCCCTTCTGTGGAATAATGCCCATCACATGACTCTCCATTGCCCTTTGGGTGACCAACAGCTTTGATTCTTTGGAGACATTATTTTATATCACATGTCACAGCCACGACATATGAACAGAATACTAGTATTTAAAAGATTAGCCTATATTTCAGAGAGAAACTTGAGGAATTTTGAAGAGATTTTAAATTGCCTCAAGAAAATCTAGCTGGCTTTTTTTCCAATTGTGGGCCAAGCTCACTTTCTACCTCCATTATCTATCCAGAATACTGATGGCCCAGTTTTATGAGCTGTCTAGTCTGCTGGATATTGAAGTTTTCCTATATAGATAAGGCTTGTCTGAGGAAAGCTTTTAATTTGGAATATTCTACCAAATCAGCTGGGCAGAAATTAAAAACAAGTGGGAGATGCAATGAGGCAAATTTACTTTTCACATCAGGAAAAAAACCTGTTACAGTTGGAGTTATCCAAAAAGTCAAACAGGGTGCCATAGCCCTCAATTCCCACTCCCTGGAGATCTTCAATTAAGGATTGACTGTCCACTTGTTGAGTATGTTATACTAGGAATTTTTTATGTGTAGTGGTTATAATAGGTGGCTATTGAGGTAAATTCTAACTCTGAACTTCTGTGAAAATTAAAAAAAAATAATCGAATAAGCATAGTGGGATCTTGTATTGTCTGCACCATTCATAGTCAATTAAGCTACTATAGTATGAATATGTATTGGAGAATAGCTTTTGTGAAAAACCTGCCTGCTCTCTTCTCAAATTTTCATCAAGATGTCCTGATTATTCTCAGAAATTTTGAAAAGATGAGAAAATAAAAGCAAGGGTTATTAATTATCAAGTAATTAATAACAAAGTATTTTTTTGGACACATACACCACCCCACTCCCCCTTTGTGGTAATAAGGGATATGACTTTTTCCTCAACATTTGATTGCTTTGACTTGATCTTATTGCCTTCAAAATTTTGCCCCCTCCAAGACTTATTTCTTCTGTTATTTGGTGTATTCTAGTTATCCTTTCCATATTTGTTTTCTTTGTGCCATTTTTACTTTCTTTTGGCACCTGAAGAGATGTGAAGGTAGACATTTGGTGTTGGGTCCAAATGTGAACTCAACAGTAACTACAGGTACTGATAGAAAAAAGAATTTGTTATAGAAATTTTTGTAGAATATTTTCTCTTTTTAATCTACTTATTCTGATTTTATTTTTAAATGGCCCCTTTTGGATATGGCTTGAGTTTCTTACTAGTCTTATGTAAATATTTTCCCCCCTACTACCACTAGTTTTCTGATGTGATATAAAATCTTACATGAGTCTCTTAGAAGACTGAGTACCAGTCTTCTATCAGACTACTCTGTAAGATTTTATAAACAATTTTGCATTTTAAAGTAAAATTACCTTTGGCTATTATCCATTTCTGAAAGAACAGGAAGTGTTCACTTATTACTGTGGTCTCTAAGATCCTTTGTTCTTATTATGGTGATTAATAATCAATTAAACTTCCTTAGACACTGAGAATACTCAGTATCACTGTATGTACAGATCAGGATGGAGTTGCCTCAATTTTGTGCCATATATTCCTCTTTTAATTTGGTTTTGATTTTCGTTTTTACGCTAACAAATTCATAGTCTGACTATAGTTAAGACCATAGAGTCAGCCCACATCATAGCTATCTTCCAATATTTTAAGAGTTATGTGGAAGAGTGATTACATATATTCTTTATGGTTGCAGAGATTGTGTCAGAGAGTTGGATAGAATTTAAAGGAAGGGTCCAACTAAGATGTAACTTCCTAATAATCAGAGCTTTGCACCAAGGAAATAGATTTCTCTTGAATTCTTGAATTCTCCATCCCTGGAGGAAGGGTCTGCCCCATGCTAAAGAGATTTGCTGATTGGGATTTGAAGGCAAACTGGATATTCTTCTGGTCTGGGATATGATGAGTGTATGATTTTCTTGTAGCAGCCTATAAAAACAGGGGACCTCAGGCTTTTTTTTTAATGCAGTGATTACTTTGTAAACTCTCTAAATGCTGTAAAAATGAGTTTTTTCCCCGAAGCCTTGAGATACCTGAAAGTGAGAAGGGAACTCAGAGTAGTAGAGTAGCAGTGTGTGTGTGGGGGTGGGGGGGAGGCAGGTGCAAGGCAGGGAGGGTGGTGATAGAATGTCCCATTGCATCTGCTTGTCTTCCCTATCAGCCATAGATCACAGAACTTACTTGGAGGGGCCATCCAGCTTGAAGGTCTAGTGCAGAGGTGGGGAACCTGTGGCCTCAAGGTCCTCAAGTGTGGCCCTTTGACTGAATCCAAACTTCTCAGAACAAATCCCCTAAATAAAGGGATTTGTTCTATAAAACATGGACTCAGTAAAAAGGCCATACCCAAGCACCTAGAGGGGCACATGTGGCCTTGAGGCTGCAGGCAGTCTCCCCATCCCTGGTCTGGTGATAGGCAGGTAGAGAATTTACTTTTGGTAACTGTCTTCCTCTCTGACCTCCTAAATCACGATGTCTTACAACTCTTGGAAATAAGTGACTTGTAATGTAATTTGCTTGTTTGACTTCAGATTCCTTGTAGCACTTTGCCTAAATTTCTCTCTTGCCCCAATAATAATACTTGACAGTTCTGTGATTTTGCCAACGAGAGACTTCCCTGGACTAAACGTCTATGACCCCTCAGTTACTTATTTACAAAGTCCTAGTAACTTAGGTGGTTGAGACGCATCAAAATAAAGTGACTTGTCCAGGATCACAAAGCTACTAAGGGTCACGTAGGATTTTTTTTTGTGGGTCATCAAGATTTTTTTAAATTAAATTTTGTTTTGTTTTCATTTATCAATTTTAAAACAAATATTTTTAAGCATCTCTCTTGTATTAGGCACTCTCTTAAGCGTGGCATACAAAGAAAGGCAAAAGATAGCTCTTGGTCTCATGAGGCTTATAGACTAATATGTAAACAACTGTGTACAAACAAGATACAGACAGGATGAATTCAAAATAATAAAGCCACTTGGATGATGGGAGATGGGGAAAAGCTTCTTGAAGAAGGTACAATTGTAGCTGAGACTCGAAGGAAGCCAGGAGGTGGAGGTGAGGAGGGAGAGCGTTCTGGGTATGAAAGACAGCCAGGGAAAATGAGGAGTAGCGAAGAAGCCAGTGTCACTGGATCGAAGAGAATGTGTGTGAGTGTGGATGTAAGGCATACGAAGACTGAAAGGTAGAAAGCCCAGTTGTGAAGGGCTTTAAAAGCTGAACATTTGGATTTTGTCTTTATCCTGGGGACATCAGGGGACCAGCCACTGGAGTTGATTGAATAGATGAGGTGACAATGATTTGTTTTTTTCCCTTTCAGGCAATGTGAGATTTGAACTCAAATCTTCATGTCCTGAGGTTCAGCATTAGACCTCTTGTGCCATAATAAAGCAGTAAAGGTTCAGACCTAGGATCTCATTATGGCCCCAAAGAGCAATGTGGCACAGGAGACCATACGCTGGGCTCCAAAACATGCCCAGCTGAGTGCCTGGCAAAAAAGGAGGTGCTTGATAAATGCCTCCTCATTGTCTCCTGCCTCTTCCCCAATTATCCATTTCAGGTTCTATGAGTTCCGTCCCCAGGATATTTCTCAAATGTGTCCCTGTCCTTCCATTCATATGTCCACCACCTTAGTTCAGGTCCTTATAATTTCTTGTCTGAACAACTGTCGTAACCTCCTAATTCCTCCCCCATCTTCCTATGTTTCCCTCTCTCCAAGCCATCCTTTGCGTAGCTTCAAAATAATCTTCCTGAGTTACAAGGGTACCCATGTTGCTCCCATGTCCAAATACCTTCAGTGGCTTTATATCTCTAGAACAAAACTGGGGAGAGGGACTAGATCTGAATTTCATTGGTATAGAGAACTCATGGGTAAGGACTTCATCCACTTCGTGTAGGCCAATACTTTTCCTGCAATTTGTAATCCTGAAGAGTTACCAAGAGTGATTAAATGACCCAGCCAAGGTCACACAGCCAGTGTATGTAAGAGGCAGGATTTGAGTCTAAGTCTTCTTGGCTTCTAGACTATCTCTCTCTCCATTGTGTCATGCTGCTAACTCCTTATGATGGGTCATAGAGCTAGAGTGTGAAAGGACCTTAGAGATTATCATTTTATAGATGAGAAAGTTAAGACTGAGAGAAATTGAGTGACTTGGCTAAGGTAATGCAAATAATATCTATTAGTATCAGGACTTGAACTCAGATCCTTGGATTCCAAACGCTTTTTTTCACCCCTACATAATCATGATTTTTGGGACCTTCACAATCTGACTTTAACTCCATTTCTTATCTTAGAGGTACCTGGATGGTGCAGTGGATATGTCAGAAGTCAAGAAGACCTGAGTTTCAGATTTAGCTTCAGTTACTTACTAGTTGGGTGACCCTTGGAAAGTCACGTCACCACTGTCTACCTCAGTTTGTTCATCTGTAAAATAGGGATGATAATAGCTTTCTAACTCGCAGCCTCGGAAAGATAAAATGAGATCAAAATCATAAAGTGCTATGTAAACATAAAGCATTATTTAAATGTAGCCTAGTACTATTATCTCACATTGCTTCTTTTTGTGAGTTCTACGTTCTACCCAAATTGTTTCTCAAAGTCAGCATGCTTTATCCAGACGCCATGTATTTGCACAAGACAGTTCCTTTTCCCAAGACACTTCAGCCTTGTTTCTGCCTCTCAGAATCTTTTCTTTGCAAAGAGCTTAATACCAGACCCAGGACATAGTAGGTGTTTAACAAATACTTGTTCCCCCTCCCCTTTTTACTTTGAGGTTCAGTTCAGGTATGTTATCTCCTCAGGGAAACTTCTCCTGGTTTCCGGGTCTCCCGGTGATACTCTCACTATTTCCAAATCTCCTGCTATTTACTTACCTGTGTCCATGCAAACATGCAGTTAGGTGGTGCAGTGAATAGAGCACTGGGCCTGGAGTCAGAAAGACCTGATTCAAATGCGGCCTCAGACACTTAATAGCTGTGTGACACCTAACCTTTGTTTACCTAAATGGCAAACTACTCCATTATCTTTGCCACAAAACCCCCAACGGACAACACTGGTGTGTTATGGTCATGAGATCACAAAGAATTGGATGAATGGATGAAAGTTCACCGAATGAGTGAACGGCAACGATAGTACGGGGCCTGACACATAGTGAGCTCTCTGTATAAATGTTAGCTTTTATCATCATCATCATCAGTTATTTCAGTATAACCTGAGCTTGTAGAGGGCAAAGACCATTTTATACTAATCATTTTATCCTCAGGGCTATCAGTGCTCATATCTAGCTTAAAAATGCTTGTTGAATTAAGTGAGGAGGCCTTGAAGGAGGACTTCATTTTTCCTGTTCTCAGTTCTCAGTTCCCCCATGCAGTTGGGCTCCATTTCAGAAGCTTATTTATTCCCTTATAAAAAGGTTTCCCCTAAATAAGTTGATCAGTGTTAAACAAGGTAACATTATATCAAACATTGTAACAACGTATCAAACCCTGGAGCAATATAAAAGAGACATTATCTTGATCATTAACCCTAGAAAAGCAAGGTAGAGGGACCACGTTTGCTCGTCAATCTCTCATGGAGCCGGATGGACATCTAATTAGCCGAGCCCATCAGCATGTGTGTCTTGGACAGGCACTCCACTAGGTGGAGACCTGGCTGGGAGGGTCATTATAAATGAGTGGGGCACTTACTTGTTAACACATGCCCATCCCTTTAACACCCAAATTCTCCTGGTGATGCTGCTAATGTTAATGGATGAGAAAGCACCATCAAACTTGCAGGCAAGTTGAATGGCAGTGGAGAGATGTGTGGTAGAAGTGAGGAAGCAGCAGCTTATTATCAGTAATGACCTGCTCATGAAAAATGACTCAAGGGATAAGGTCACACATCTAACAAGTCTTAGAGTCAGGACTTGAACCCACGTCTTACGACCGTGAGGCCAGTGCTCTTCCCTTTAGTCCATATTGCCTCTCAGTACCTACAAGTGTGGACATTATTTCAGGGAATAGTCACAGTATGTGCCTGAGCAGAGACATAGAGATGGGTAGGGGCAGGGCACATGGAGGGTCAGAGACTCCAGGAGCCTGGCTGGAGGGCGCATGTGATGTTGGGGAGTTGTAGTAAGCAAGGACAGACAAGCAATGGTATCTTTCCTTAGCCCTCTAGTGTTTGTTCTGAATGCTATATCCAAGGTCCTTCGTGGCCAGCAGTTGTTCCAAACTTGTCACTCACCCTAATCCCACATAGTAAATGTGCCGTTCCAGTTCCTCAGATTCCATTTCGAAGACCCTGCACCAGATTACTCTAGACACCTACTTTGTCTTCTCCTCTTCCCCTCCCCGTTCTTTCCCTTCCCACTCAGGCGGATGACCTCATAGCTTAGCTTGTTTGTCCAGTCTTCTCATTCTGAACTTTTCATCTCTCACACTGCCTTCTGGAATGCCCTCCTTTCCTCCCCTTCCCTCTTCACTCAACCCCACCCTGCCTTCTGCCCTTTAAAGACTGCTAACAGTCCTAGCAGAGCTTTGCACAGTCAGCCAGTGGATACCTTCCCTGTACTCAGCACAGTGTTAATTATTTCTGGGGGAAGTTGGATCAGTAAGGGATAAAGCCCCTCTCCTTGAACAACTTACAAATAAAACCCATACGGCAGACCATGCTTCAGGGAGAGAGCCCACCTTGTGGAGTAGAGGCAGAAAACCTGTGTTTGAGTGTCCATTAGATCACCGGCTGCTAGCAATGACCCTGGGTCTCCAAGATTTAGACTCATCTTCCTCTTCTATAAAATGGATATAACGATGGTGATGATGATAAGAATAATCTCAAAGCCACAATAATTAATATTTATGGAGCACCTTCTCTGTGCTGGGCACTACATTCAGTGATTCTTACAAATATTTTCCTCATTTGATCCTCACAATAACCCTCAGGGGTAGATGCTATTATTATCACCCCAGGGAGCTTCTGTGTACTTGGCTCAGCTACCTTTAGTCACACTTACCCACTTCATTGCCTTACCAATGCTGGAAGTTTTTGCCTTGTGATAGGATGTGTAATATTGTGGTATGCCCTTCAAGAATCTAAGATTGCCCCCACAGCACCATGATGCATTGGAGGAGAAAAAGGACTTGGAATCTGAAGATGTGGGTTCCTATTTCTGATCTGTCATTCACTATATTGGTGATCTTGAGCAAGTCAGTTCCCTTTTCCGTTATATCCCTTCTCTGCCCTTTCCTAGTAGCACTTTGTACACGGTCAGGACAGAAAAATGTGGAGCAGTAGGGTACGGCAAGAGGGTAAGAGGCAGTAAGTGAAGAGAAAAGAGAAAGAAGGAGAGATATTTGGAAACTAGATTTCTTTAGAAATTGTGCATAAAACAGCCTGGGCAGCTGCTGTTTGCTTTAGAACCTTGGCAGGAATCTGTTTGCAGATCAAAGGAAGCGGAATAAGGATGGGCAGTTAATTAGGAAAGGCTAAAACGCCCACTCTAAAACAGCCGTGATAAAAATGTAGAACCATCGTTAATTGGAATGGTGGGACAGGAGTTAGTGACTGAGATTAGGACATACAGTGGTTACGTGACCTGACAAAGGTCATACAACCGCTCAGCTTCAGAGTGGCTGGTTTCGAACAAAGGTGTCTAGTCCAGTGTTTTTCCACTTGGTGTGCAGTTAAGTATTAGACAGTGGAAAAGGCATCCAGGACGAGCGATCGAGAGATCTAGTTTTTAGTTCCAATTCTACCATGAACGATTGTTGTCCTTCATTTCGGAAGAGGACCAAAATGGCATCTCTATGTTAGAGTCTATTACATTGTGCCCGATTGTGGCTGATCAGACCATGACAAGCTTGGTGCGCTCTCCCACAGGTTGGGCACAAATGGTCCGTATGGTCATTTGGGGTAGAGTCCCTAAATTTGCATGTCCCACATTTCTTTTGCACTCCTTCAATTCTGCTTTGCTCAAGAGCATAGGCTCTTCTTTGATGGAGGCATGCCGTGCTGGGTGGTCCTGTGCCAGTGTCTACTATGTCATGCAATCCATTCCAAAGTTTTTCAGGGAGACCTTGAATCACTTCCTCTGACCACCACATCCACTAATTTATAGTATTCATTGAGGCAAGTCACTGAACTTTAGATAGCAATCTGTTTATACAAGACTCTCTCCCATCTCCCCGCACCCAGCACCTTCTCAGCATTGAGAGAACACACATACCAGGAAAGATGATCTGACCTTTGTGGGATTCATTCTCTACCATAAAGGGTCCTTCCTGTCTCCTTTGCCTGAAACTAGTGAGCAACAGTGTGATCCAATGGAAAGAATATTGGATTTGGAGCCAGAGGATTTAGGTTCAAATACCAGCTTTGTTCTTTATTACTTATATAACTGTGAACAAGTCACCCACCCCCTTTTTTAAAGTTTCCTCATATGTAAAATGAGAGCGTTAGATTAATTTATTTCTAAGGTACTTTCCAGCTCTAACTTGGATGATTCTGTGAATTACAAGCAGAGTAGGAAGTTTAGAAGAGAGCTTGGGGTGGGGAGAAAGATTGTTTTGTTTGACATGTATGCTGGACATCTGCCTCTAAATGTCTAAGACTAGGGCTCGATGTAATAGTTCTGGAAATAATCTGCAGAGAGATGATTGAAAGCATGGAAGCTGGTGAGATCATCTAGTTGAAGAGTCTAGGGAAAAAAAGCCAAAGGGGATCCAGGGCAGCCTTTAGGGCATGCCCACAGTTAGTAGAAATGACATGGATAAAGATCTAGGAATAGAGGCTGAGAAGAAATGGTTAGACAGGTAGGAAGAGAGCCGAGAGAGAGCAAGAAAACCCGGAGAGGAGGGGCGGTCAAGGAGAAAAGAGGAACCAAAGTTTCAGGGATGCTCAGTGAGATCAGATGGAGAAAATGCTGTTAGATACAGCAGTTAATGGATCCTTGGTAACTTAGGAGAAGGAACTGGGCAAAGAATGGGTGAATAATGAGATTGGAAGCCCATTTGAGGTTTTATGATGACTTTTTAAAGGGATTTAGCCATGATAGACACGTAGAACCACATTGGGATGGTAGCTTCTAGTGAGAGCTTTTTAAGAATGGGAGAGATTTAGACCTTGGTGTAGGCAGGAGGCAAGAAACCAATCGATAAAGAGAGATTGGAGATAAGGCAGAACTGGAAATAATGGGAGAGGATAGGATCAGAGTTCCATGTAGAGAGACTGTAGGGCCCCCTCTTCATTAGGGACTGATAGAATCAAGAGGTAGTGTAGATCAGTAGAAAGACTGCTAGATTTGGAGTTAACAGGACCTAAGTTTGAATCTTGCCTCTTACTACCTATGTGACCTTGGACGAGTCATTAAGTATTTTGGGGTCTCATTTTCCTCATCTGTGAAATGGATGATTTGGACTAATTGACTTCTTAGGGTTTCTTCTACCTCTGTATTGATGATCCTATAATGTGATAGTGGGAGCTGATATTATAAAGGAAAAAGAAGGAATTTGTGCCCAATAGCCTTGATGTCCCTCCCCCTCACGTGGATTATATGTGAAGGTCCTCCTCTGAGAAGGGGTGGTATTGTGATAGGCTTGTGGAGAGAAGAGCTTTGAACAGCTGTGTTGAGTGGTGAGTCAGATTAAAGGTTACGTTGTGGAGAAGTAGAACATTGTCATGCTGCAAGGAGGTTGAGATTAGATAATATGCATTTATAGTAGTCCCAAAGGTCTCTGGAGAAAGTCATCTCATCTCAGAAGGATCCATCCTTGAACTTCGTATGTGTTGTAGGTGTGCAAAGCATGTGAGAGATCACTCTAGAATCCTCATGGGGAGATGCGAGTCTTTCATCGCAGCCGTGCCTTTGGGTATAGAGACTTTCATGAATATTCCCACTGATCACCTCAACAAGTTGAAGTTCCGTTTCCTGATGGTATTTTTTTGTTCTCTTTCCCCCTTTATCCCCGCTTTTCTCAATCCTGCTGCATCAAAGTTCTCTTCCTTATTTTAAATAGTTCTTCTTGAACAGATTTCTCTACAAAATGGATCCCTTCCTTTGGAGCCCCAATAACATTTTCATGGGGAAGATGATCTCATTTTAAACTTTGTTATACTGCTCTGTTGGATTCATTCTTTGTGTTTCTAAAGGGATACTCAGTAAAGGTTTTACTCAGTAAGAGCTTTCCCTTATCCAGAGTTGGAAATACCCTACATTAGAGAGAAACCATGTAGCATAATGAAAGAGACTACTGCCTGGATTTGACTTCGTGTCTTGGCTCTGACTACCTTTTTGACAGTGGTCCACTTACTTAGCTTTCCTGAGCCACAGAAATGGGCTAATGTACTTTCTACCCTTATTGAGTTATTGCTAACCCAGTTTGTTAACCTCATGATTCTCTAGGTATTGGGGGTACTGTTGCTGCATTGTAGATGAAGACCATCACCATTGATCAGAAATAGTTTTTGTATGCTCCAAAAGACAAAGATCTTAAAGGGATAAAGGACAAAAACTTGTGTTCCTTCCCTTTGATTCTGATCTAAAAAATTTTTTTCGTTTTATTCTTTTTTATTTTATTTCATTTAAAACTTTTATTTTTATTATGAATTTAACAGTTATCACCCATCGTGAACATTTCATCATAGAAAGAACAAAAATAAAAGTATTGTTTCTGAAATAGTGAACTGTGCTTGGGTTTTTTGAGCATGTGTTAAATTTAACATGGCAGTAACAAAATTGCCCTGCTCTTGTCCCTTCTTGAACATTTTTTGTTTTCTGTTTTTAATGTTGTATTGATTTTTCTTTGTTTTAAAAAATTTTAATAACCCTATGCTGTTTCTCCTTATAACAAAAATAGCGTGGTGACCTGGTGGATAGAGTGCTCTGCCGGGAGTCAGAAGAACTGGGTTTGAATCCCTGTCTCAAATGCTATGGTTACTTCACTTCTTGCCTTCTGCTTCCTCTGTAAAATGAGAAAAATGGCACCTATCGCACAGAGTTGTGGGGATCAAAGGAGGTAGTATCTGTAAAGTGTTTTGCAAATCTTAAAGAGGCGTGTTATTGTTAACTATCATGATTATTAGTCGAAGCGAGTCCTCCTGTTGGCCGTGTCTGAAAGTGAATATCTCATTCTGTACTTCTAAACTAACATCTTTCTGCCAGGAAGTGGGAGGCATGCTGGATTCTGTTTTCTTGAAAGGTTTTCAGGATTCCGAATGTAGACAGGATGTGACTTCTTTGTCCGTGAGCCAAAGAGTTCTTGTACATCTGCTTATCTAGTATTCCCACGGAGAGGAACAGCTGTCTGGGTAACAAATAGCTTGTATGGTTGCCCAAGTCCCTACTTGGATGCAAGCCTAAACTCACTTTTCTATAAAAACACTTTATTGTTATCTTTTATTTTTATATCACCTTCATTTGTAAATGTATGCTCTCTCTCTCTCCTTTACTTAGCACATGTCATAAAGACAGGAGAGAGAGAGAGAGAGAGAGAGAGAGAGAGAGAGAGAGAGAGAGAGAGAGAGAGAGAACAAAAGAGAAAAACACAACAGCATTTACTAACAAGTACATCAGCAAACTCTGGGATTATATGCAGTGTTCTGCAAAGAAGAGTGGGACGTGTTTTCTTTAGTGAATCCTGGTCCCCATTGTAATCATTCTTTTCGTTTTATTTTTATTCGTTTCTGTAACATAGCTCTAATTACTATGTGTGCTATTTTCTGGGTCTGCGTGTTTCACTTTACATCAGTTCATGTAAATTTTCCTATATTACTCTGTAGTCTTCAAATTCTTCTTCTTTTAACTGCACGGTATTATTCCATGACATTCATGGACCACTGTTTATCCAGTCTCTAATCAATGGACTTCCTCGTTTCCATTTCTTCGCTACTGAAAAAAAAAGATGCTGCTATGAATATTGTGAGACCTAGCTTTTAATCTTTCACCTCTTAGTGGAATCTCTGGATCAAAGGGTATGGACATTTTAGTTACTTTCTTAACCTTCTTTTGAATTACTTTCTACAACGATCGATGAATTCACATATCCGCTGACAGCATGCCGTTAGTGTCCTTGCCTTTCCATGGCCTCTCCAACACTTACTGTTTTATCTTCTTTGTCAATTTGCCCAGTCAGTTTGCTTATCTCAGTAAGGTGAAACCTTAGAATTGTTGTGATTTTCGTTTCTCTTATTTAGTGTTTTGAGACAGTCTTTCATTTAGTTGTTAACAGTTTGCTGTTCTTTTGAGAGCTATTTGTACATAACCTTTGACATTTATCTATTGGGAAATGACTCTTGGTGTTACATATTTGTGTTAGTTCCTTATATATCCAAGCCTATGTTTTATAAAAGGAAAACAGGGACTTAAATTGATTGAAATAACTGATTTATTTCATGTTTGGGTTAGAGACTACTTGGACATACATCTGCGATCAGGAGCGTTCAAGGCCCCCTATGATTTGGTCCCCATCTCCCTTTCCATTTCTTTTTCCCATCACTCTTACTCTTACGAGTATCCTATGCTGAAACCAGATTTGCTGTTTCCCACGCAGACTCCTTGGTTTCTTGCTTCGAGTATCCCTCTGCAGTCTTATTCTCCATCACAGATCTTCTTGTTGGCCTTGCCCCATCTTTCCAAAGCCCAGCTCATATTCCTTTTTCTGCAGTCTCTTTCAGCTCTAAATATAAGATTCTGTGAATCTGTGGTGGTGTTCCCTCCTCAACCTGCAGCCAAAATTCAGAGCCAGGGTGTCAGGTGAATAAGCCTTTGCTCCAGGCACCAGCACTGGGGGAAGGGGGAAGGTGCTGCCCATTGCTGCGGTACCCCCTGCAAGTGTCATCCATCCATCCCACCAACCCAGATCCAGACTCTCCAGAGGACAGCCTGCCCCTTCTGTGTACACTCTTGGTCCCATCCCATACTCTAGTTCATCCCTCCCATAGTGGCCAAAGCAATCTTTCACAAGTACTTTACTCAAGATCTTTCTCTCCTTGTCACTTCCTTACTCACTAGACTCTAGTATCACCTCTATTATCTGTAGTATGAAATAGAAACTCCTCTATTTAGTTTTTAAAACCTTTTCCAAACTGACTTCAATCTATTTTTTCAGTTTCATTGCACATCATTCCCCCTACCACACTCTACAATCCAGCCAAAATTGGTTTTCTTTCTGTTCTTCTCATAGGATATCCATGTCTGTGCCCTTGCACTGGCCACTGGCCTTTGCTGGAATGTACTCCGTCCTCATTTTAGCCTCATCAGATCCCGCTTTTGCTTTAATACTCTGCTCAGATATCATCTTCTACTTGAAGCCTTGCCTTATCCCTCAACTGCTATGCCCTTTTGTCCAAACTTCCTTGTATTTAATTCCTTTGAATTCTCTTCCTATTTATTCTGAATTTACTATGTACTTGTGTCTCTTATCTGCCCCTTTGCCGCCATTAGAATCTGAGGTTTTGAGAGTAGGCGTTGTTTCATGTTTTTTATCTGTCTTTTTATCTATAGTCCCTAGCAGAGTAGCTTGCAGTGTCTGGCACATGATCATTGTTCAGTTGTTTCAGTCATATATGACTCTACATGATTCCTTTTGGGGTTTTCTTGACAAAGATACTGGAATGATTTCCCATTTTCTTCTCCAACTCATTTTACAATGGCAAAAACTGAGGCAAACAAGGTTAAGCAAATTGCCCAGAGTCACACAGCTAGTAAGTATCTGAGGCCAGATTTGAATTTAGGAAGAAGAGTCTTTCTGACTCTAGGCCTGGCACTCTTTCCATTGGGTCATCTAGCTGGCACATGGGAGGTGCTTAATAAACGCTTGCTGATTGAATACATTATATCTGAATTTACCACGAATGAAAGAATTGCTATTTGTAGCTCTGCTTTCCTTTTTCTGAGATAACAGTGTTTTATTTGTCTTTTCATACTGCTTGACATTGCCTTGTATCATTTGTCCTTGGGTCTTTTCCCTCTCTAGACCATTAGCTTTCTGAGGGCAGGGGAAATGTCTTATGCATCTCTGTATCCCCCACTGTACTAGTGTATAGGATGAGTTGCTAAGTGTCTGATAAATACATTCATGAGACATTTTTTTTGGTCACAGTTTTTTGGTATTGTAGAAAAACGCAATGGTTCCAGTTTGAGGGATACCATCGACTGTTATTCTGAAAAGCAAACTTTGATTATGTAGTAGAATTGAAATTTAGATTTTGGGTCAGCATTTTGACAATTAGGAAAATTCATTTGGGATCTTTGTTTGTGATTCAGTGTCCTCAAGGATGAAGATGATGATAAATGTTGGCAATGCTAAGTGCTATTTGCTCAGTCATGTAACATGTTCCCTAATAGCTTATTCTGTTTTTTTAAAACTTATTTTATTTCTTAAAAAGTGATTTATTTATTTATTTTTAGTTTTCACCATTCTCTTCCACAGGATTTTGAGTTTCAGATTTTCTCTCCATCTTTCCCTTCTGCCTACCCCAAGACAGTATGCTTTCTGATTGCCCAAACCCCTAATCTGCCTTTCCTTTTATCACACCCCTCCTCTTATCCCCTTACCTATTTTCCTGTAGGGCAAAATAGATTTTTATACCCTATTGCCTGTATGTCTTGTTTCCCAGTTGTATGTAAAAACAATTTTTAACATGTGTTCTTAAAACTTTGAGTTCCAACTTCTCTCTTTTCCACCCTTCCCACTCACCCCCACTGAGAAGGCAAGCAGTTCAATATAGGTTATACATGGGTAGTCATGCAAAACACTTCCATAACAGTCATGTTGTGAAAGACTAACTATATTTCCTTCCATCCTATCCTGTCCCCCATTTATTCTATTCTCTTTTTTGACCCTGTCCCTCCTCAAAAGTGTTTACTTCTAATTACCCCCTCCTCCCATTTTCCCTCTCTTCTATAATCCCCCTCTTCCCCCTGCTTAATCCCATGGCTCTTAGTACAGAACCTCATAATAGTTGATAGTAAATATTTGCTACATGTTTGTATCTCATAGTCTATTCCCTAATAGTCTTTTTTTCTATTTCCATTATTTTTTGATTGTCATTTCTAGACTGCCTGTTGATGTTGGTATACAAGGATAAATCTGAAAGAGCCAAGGGTTACAAGGAGAGGAGCAGTGTGACTCTAGAGGACATCTGTGGTCTTGATCCTGGTCTCCCCTACGAGGGCTTGACTCATACTCTAGCCATCATCTGCCTGTCCCAGGCTGTGATGCTGGGTTTTGAAAGCAAGGACACAATGTATGCCTGGGATATCCGGATCCGCTACTCCCTGGGGGAAGGTAAAGCAGTGTTCTCTATGTTTGTTCCTTCTGTGCCCATTTTTCCCTCTGTTCCTCAAAGGCACAGTGCAGGTGCCCCTTCCTTCCTGCTCATAGAGGGAGACCTCTTACCTTTGTTAATGTTTTACATCCTACTGGACAGCCTCTGTGCCTTACCATATCAATAACATGTAGTTATTTGGGTATTTATCTCATTCTCACATTAGAGTGTAATAGGGAATGGATTGGATTTTATTTTGTCTTTGTTTCTCTGGTACTGAGTTCATTGCACTGAGTGTTGTCATTTAATCATAAGGAAATATAAATACTGTGTTGAATTGAAGCTCATGCTTGTTCTATATGGGACATGGAATTTCAGACCTGGAAGAGTCTAACTCTCCCCATTTTGTTGAAAAATATTGAGGCCCAGTGTCTGGAAGTGATTTATCAAAGGTCATAGTGAGAGTGGCAAGACTGGAATTTTGTTCTTTTGCCATCTAATCTAGTGTTCCTTCTGCTCTTCCCTACTGTATCTTTCTCCCCTCATTAGCTGAGGACTAGCAAAGCTGGAGGAAGCTTAGTATGTAGGAAAAAGCAGAGTGCCACAGTCACCAGAGACAATTTCCTTCAATGAGATGTCTGTTAAGGGGACCTTTAAAAGAATGCACAGCAGTTCATTCATTCATTCATTTGGACAGTGGCAGTTTGGAATTAGACATTGTTTGTCCTCAGCTGGGTTAAGGTTGGCCTTGACCTTCTCTACAATGAAAGGTTTCTTGAAGTATCTTAGCACTATAAATAAGACCATAGGCAACTGTTGACCTGTAGAATTTCTGAGCTGGAAGGCACCTCCCAGATCATCCAGTCCAATCACCTTTCCCTGAAGCAAGAATCCCTTCTACAGCATTCCTAAAAAGCAGCCATCCAGAGCCTTAACACCAGATGTTAACAGGGACTGCTTGAAGAATATCCACCCTCCATAGTTTTCTAAGACCCCAAACCTGGGAACCAGAAACCGATGTGTTTAAAAACAATCCTCCATGGGCTCCTGATGCATTTTGGTTCTTGGAATCATTGAGTCTTCTTAGAAAACTCCCCTTTGTATGTCAGTCCCTTAAATTGGCATGTGCTCATTGAACTCGACACTAGTCAGCATAGGAAAAACATGGGAAAAGGTATGCTCGTTACCTTTACAGAATATAAGATTATGATGTCTGTGGAAAGTAGGAGAATACAAGAAAGCAGAGAGTTGATTGTTAAATTTTGTAGTTTGAATGATAATGTAGCGGCGTTCAGAGAAAGAGAAGACCAGTGTTCATTCTTCAGTAAATCACAAAACCCAATGCCAAAGCTGGAAGGGACCTTAGAGAGCTTGTAGTCCAGTCCCCTCACTTTATGTAGAGGAAAGCTCAAGTATCAGACTTGATGTACCCAATGTAAGACAGTGAGAAACATTGAGGGAATAGCTAGCTTATGTTTATGGAGTTTTTCCTATGTGTCAGGTACTGTGCTAAGTGCTTATTAAATGTTATCTCAGTTTACCTTCTCAAGAACCTTGGAAAGCAGATGCTCTTATTATCCTCATTTTACAGATGAGGAAATGGAGGCAAATGGAGATGAAGTGACATGCCAGGGACACACAGTCAGTTATCTGAGGCCAGATTTGAACTTGGGTCTTCCTGACTCCAGATTAGTGCTCTATCCACTGAGCCACCTAGGTATTCTAAGAAGTGATGGGGACTGTAATCTAGTTCTCCTAACTCCTCCTTGTCTTGTACTTTAAAAAAGATATAATTCTTGATACCAAGACGATGCTCCATTCTATCTGCCAGCCTCCAAAAGGCATTCTTAGTTCCTTGTTTTCTGTTTCTTCATTAGTCAGCAAGTGGTTAGAAAATGTACAGCATTAAGCGTCAGTATTCATCTGTGAATGGCTATTAGGATGCTCTCATTACTTAACAGTAGACTGCCTCCTTCAAGCATGGGTTGTGGTTACATTAGGCCTCCTACTTGTGCTTCTCTGAGAAATTCACCACTGCTGTCCCCAGGCATATGACCTGCTGGGTAAGCTATGTACCCTGTCTCCCCACCCCTCCCCTGTACCAGAGATGCCTATGTAGACCCTATCCACTTTCCCTCAGTTCCTACTTGAGGTCTAGACAAGGATATTAGAGGGCAATATATGTGGGTTTGAGTGGTTAGTTACAGAGGACTTGGAATTTAAGGTGAACCATGATGGATGAGCAAAATTTGGATATGCAGGGAGGGAGGTGGCATTCCAGGTAAGCAGAAGAGCATCAGGGTCACCAACCTTTCTAAATTTGGTCTAGGATTTTAGATGTCCCATCAGTAATATGGTGGAAGAGCACCGGACCTCAGGGTCAGCAGAATCTAGTTCTGGTCTTGGCTTTGCTGCATTCTAGCCATGTGATATTAGGCAAGTCTACAAAATACATGATAATTATACCAGCACTACTTGCCTGTCAGGGCTATTATAATGGAAATGCTTTGCAAACTTCAAAATTCTATAGAAAGGTGAACATTTGATAGTCTTAAGAAACTGCATGATTTGGAGGAAGGTATGATCTAATTCTTCTCCTGTAATCTTTTCCCCAATTCCTTCCTCCTTATTCCTTCCCCATAGTCCACAGGTTTCATGTGGCTGTGGCACCAGGAACCAAGCTGGAAAGTGGACTGGCTACTCTTCACCTCTGCAATGATATTCTGGTGCTGGCTAAAGACATTCCTCCTGCTGTCATGGGTCAGTGGAAGCTCTCGGACTTGCGGCGTTATGGGGCCGTGCCAAATGGCTTCATCTTTGAAGGCGGGACCAGGTGTGGGTACTGTAAGTATGATGGGGTCATGGCATAGACCTTTCATCCATTTTGAATTTCTGAATAAGCTCCTTGGTATGCTATTGATTACTTTTTTGGTGAACCGAGTTTTTCAAGAGCACAGTTCTGAGCCATGCATATAGTCAGCTCTTGGGTATTTAGGATGGGAGGTACTGGGGGAGAGATTTTCTTCCCCCAGAAAATCTTGCTTTTTGATTTATTGGACAGTCAAGACCTATTCACATATTTGTTTCATGGACATCGTTGCCTCATCAGTGGCACACACGATATTTTGTTCACATCTTACCTCCTTCTCTTTATTCTGTATACAAAGAAACCAGAATCCTTCATTTTGGCAGGAAAGGTTGGAGGAGTAGAGAGAAGCCTCACATCCTGGCATCTCTCTGAAAGATTGCTGTACATTTCCTAGCTAGGAGCAGGTGTGGAATAGAGCAGGAGAACTGAGTGGATTTTTAGGATCTTGGGAGTTGGGACTTCACGATAAACTTTGACTCTTCTGTCTGGAATGAAGTCCCAGAAAATCAGCACAATTGAGGCATATCTCAAAACATATTATAGAGTCAAATATACACAATACTTGGATTATCTACTTGTTGGGGTTCCTTCTGTTTTTTGCCCCTCAGTTGAGTAACCAGGACTTGACTCTATGTGAGTTTCTACACATAGGCACATGTGTACATTTTATGTCATATTTTGAGACTGTTCTTAGATTTCTTTTTGTAGTTCAGACAAGGGAACACTGTGTGTGCCTCTCGTTTCTGTCTTGTTTTGGTCACAAGCCATCATTCTTGTCCCATGGATACTGCTGAATCCTACCTCTTCTCTTGGACTTAATGTAATTCATTGTTTTTCCTTTAGTTCAAAGAACATATTTCCTAATCAGATTTTCCCCTATGGCATAGAGGTGATCTTGTGTTCTCAAAAGACTGTGCCAGCAGAACATGAACTCTTCTCTTCAGACATCTTCCTGAAACTTCTTAATGAGGTTCATGGGACACCTAATGGGGAGGAGCAGATAGGAAAGGAGAAGGGGACCCATTTGAGAATTAAGCTGAGTTTGAATCCCGCCTTAATGTCTCAACCTTTCTGTGTCTCAGTTTCCTCATCTGTAAAATGGAGGGATGGGAGTTTCCTCAGGCCATAGGAATAAGTGGCATAGATGGGCAAATGCCAGGGATATGGAGCTCCAGAGAAGTTCCCCAGGCTCCTGACTGTGTCTCCAATGTTCATTTCTAATTTTAGCTCCTGAGGTGTGAGGCTGAAAATAGCCCTTGGGATGGAGGTTCAGGGAGTCCCACCTCCAATTCCTTAAGCAAGCTCCTGGACTACTTTAGCATGAGTTTGAAGCCAGAGCAAGTACTGAGGGGTCCGCGTGGAGGTGCTGAGGATCTGCTGTTCCTCTAGACGTTCTGGGGCAGGTCTCTGGTGCCCTGGCTCCATTCTGACTCTTACCTTTCACTGCTTTGACAAAAATAGGGATTGAAGGCATTAGATGGTACAAGTTTCTGTGCGTGCATCAGCTGCCATGGCACCCAGATTCAGCTGCACCTGAGCTTGGCAGGCATGGGCCACCAGAGGCAAAAAGGGATTGGGTTTACTGTGTCCTTTGTCCACCACTATGGAAGAGGGCGATCTTGTACTGGGGAAAGCAGAATTGGAATCAGAGGACCTGCATTTGAATCCTGGCTTTGCTGCATGCTAGCTTGGGCCAGTTAACTTAATTTCCCCATCTGTAAAATGAGAGAAGTTGACTTGCTCACTTCCGTACTCATTGGTGACTGCATGAGTTGTAGACCATGGTTCTGTGAAGTGCAGTGCGGGGTCTGTGGCACTAGAAGACAGCCATGCATTTGTTTCCTTCTTTGCGAAGGGAATGATTTGATACGTGTTGGCCATTTTTTATGCAGCCCATGTGATTGTTGTTCATCCGTTTCTCGGGAAATAATTTAGCCAATTTGTGCCTCCAAATCACATCAGCAACATCCCATCATTTATTAAGGCCTTACCACTTAGCGTCTGACAAAAGAAATTTAAGATCTGCCCTGTAATCCCAAGGAGTTTACAGTTTAATAGAATGTAGAATTATAAGGGACCTGAGGGCTACTTGGAAATTCTCTTGTCCAGCTAGATCCTCTAACCACACATTCTTTTCTACCTTCTCAGCAAATAGGAGCACAAATTCAAGTAACTGCCCAATATTACAGTCAAATTAATTTCATTTCAAAGTTTTAATTCCAGTAAGCATGTATGCAGACTATAGTGTAATAAGCACTCACTGGAATCAGAGGATCTGAGTTCAAATTCTGTCTCTGATAGTTTATTACCTATGTGACCTTGACCAGCTCATTTAAACTCCCTGGACTTTTCTTATTTTATTTTTAAAATAAAGGGGTTGGATTAGATGGCCTCTGATGTCCCTCCTCCCTCTAAATCCTGTGATCAGGCTTTGTGCAAGGTCTTATGCTATATACCGAGGATACAAAGACATATGTAATGTTCTCTTCAAGAAACTTACTATCTTATATAATGGATAGAAACATATGTGGCCAAGTAATTTGGATAAGAGATAAAGGGAGTTAATGTGGAGAAGGGAACAATCTCTTGCTCACAGGGGTCTAGCCAGGAACAGAGAGAAGTCAAGGAAGTCTTAAAGGAGGAGGTAACGTATGAGGTGGGCTTTGAAGGAAGGTATGACTTCAACACACCAAGCTTGAGGTTTCAGAGGAAAGTCCCTTCCAGGCATTTGGAATGGGGGAACAAAGGCATAGAGATTTGACGGGACAGGTCTCACAGCATTGCAGGATCACTGAAAGTCAGAACTAATTGTGGACGCTACATTTTAGGAATGACACTGACAGATTGGAGTCCATATGGAAGACTGGAGCCAGAGTGGCTACAGGATTGGAGGCCATGCAGTACAAACATGAATTTAAGAAACTGGAAATAGTTAAACTGGAGAATGACATTCTTAGGGAAGACACAAAGACTGTCTTCACATATGTGAAAGGCAGTCATGTGGAAGAAGCTCAAAATCTAATGGAGGAGATCATCTGCAAGTAACTATGCAAAACAAAATGTATTCAGAATCCACTGGAGATAGTGATAGGAAAGGCACCAGCATTCAGGGGGAGCCAGGAAAGATTCTTGTAGAAAGTGAGGTTTAGTTAGGACTTGAGGGAAATCAGGAGATGGGAACAAGGAGGGAGAGAATTCCAGACATGGAGACAGCCAGTGAAGATTCATTCAGCAGGTGAGGTGTGTGTGTGTAAATACCAGAAAAGAATGCTGGTAAGGAGGTGGAGAGATCTGGAGTCTGGAAAGCAGAAATGGAGTGAAGTAAGTTTAGCCTGGCTAACTTACAGAATATAGTCCAGAGATTTACCAATCAGAAGAGAGAGCCTAAGGCAGGGGTGCAAAAACTGTGGCCTCAAGGTCACCTGGCATTCTAGGTGCTCAACTGATTGAGTCAAAGGGCCATGCTTGAGAACCTAGAGGGCCACAGGTAGCCTCCAGGCTGCAAGTTCTCCACCCCTGGCCTAAGGACACAGCCATCTCCAGGGTGAGAAGCCTGCTGGGGGCAAGGTGCAAAAGTCTATGGAAGGAGGATCATGTCTTTTTTATGGAAAAGAAGGCCAAGGCTTATAGAGAGGAAGGAATGTGTTAATCGGGGTATAAGGAAGGGGCTAGATCCCAGACTAAAACCTGGGATCCCTGAGCCAGTAACCATGTTACTTAGGACCAAATCTTCTTGCCTATTGTCTGCTCCCTTGAATACTAGTATATTTTAATTTTTTGTGTATGGTAGGCATTTGATAAATGTTTGGTGAAGTCATTGAGGAGCCCAGCAACAAGGAACAGAAATTATAATCGTTTGTTTTTCCATTGTTTTAGTCATAGCTGACTCTCTATGACCCCATTTGGGGTTTTCTTGGCAAAGATACTGGACTGGTTTGCCATTTCCTTCTCCAGCTTATTTTACAGTTGAGGAAACTGAGGAAAACAGGGTTAAGTGACTTGCCTAGGATCACACAGCTAGTCCGTGTCTGAGACCAAGATTTGAACTTAGGAAGATGAGTCTTCCTGAGCCCAGACCTGATGCTCTATCTACTTCACCACCTAGCTGCCCAAACAGAGCATCCTTGGATATCATGTAGTCCAAGCACTTCATTTCACAGGTGGGGCGACTGAGGCTGAGAAAAGTAACATGATATTACGGTGTTCATATAGTAAAAGACAGAGATGGATTTTAAACCTAGATCTCCTGATGACAAGCTCAGAACCATTTTCTTTATGCCATATTTTAAGAGTTTGGGAAACTGAGAGAAGTGACTTGTAAAAGGTCATACAGCTAATTAGTTACAGAAGCCAAGCTAGAAATCGCATCTTCTGCCTCCCAGGTCTCTTACCCCAATATAATGGCACAGAGGTAAAAGTGCTTCCCTAATCTTCTAAATCACTGGTTCAAGTTCAGTTTGGGTGTTGGTAGAAATACCACCCATGATACTCTTACAGGTTCAGAACGCATTTAGGGTTGGGTAAACTGCTTGAAGGCAGGGCTGTTTCCTTTTTTGTCTCTGTACCCTCCAGCACAGGGCCTGGGATGTAATGGGTAATTTATGGATGTTTGGTCGTTAATTGTCTCCTTCCCAAAGATGTTGGCAAACGAGCAGTTTGTAAGGTCTAAAGTGCTATATATCCAAGAATTATTTTTACCGTTTTATGACTGGGTTTGTGTGTTGTGGGGGTGGTGGCTGGGACACGGTAGTTGAGGACCACATTTAGGGCTCTTTGTAATCTGTACTTACTGAAGGTTAATGGGTGGCCCTCCCTGCCTTTTAGTCCTTGCTTACTCTCCAGAATTTTAAATTGTTACTGGATATAGGAGGTCTCTTTTTTTCCCCAGCTGCAAGAATGCTGTCCCTTCCTTAGATACTTTTTTGGAAGCAGAGAGCTTGAAGGAGTTCTGGTAGTGAAAAGCCCTTTTCTAACTCTACCTAGCTTTGACATCATCTCTCACATTCGGTGCTAAGCTCAGCAGATACTCTGTGCCTCTCAATCTGTGTTTGCCTATAAATCCACCCCCATTATGCTGAATGTTATTGAACCAGCTGCATTCACTTTTCCCAAGACACCGGCTCTAGGATGTAAACACTTTTATAAAATCATTGGCAAAGCATTCTGCAGTGGGATTGTCCTCCAGCTCCCTTCTCTTTTGAAAAGGATGGTGCCAAGGTATCCTGAGTAGAAGTTAGTTTCCAGTTCTAGAATTTTCTATCTCTAAGAATGTCGTGTGACCTGTTCTTACATAAGATGGTTATCTAAATGGTACTGCACTTAATTGATTGAGTCATTTGATTGCACTTCAGTGTCCCTGGAAAACTGTACATGTTGTGGATCCCTTAAGGATGGGAGTCTGGAGGTCTGGGTTCTAGTCTTGGCACATCCTCTAATTCAGTATATGATTTTGGACAAATTACATCCCTTTCTCTGGTCCACAATTTCATCCTCTACAAATTGAGAGGATTGGACTAAATAATCTATTAAGACTCTCCTTGGTTTCAAATTCTATGTAACTTCCAACTCTGAAATTCTAGTTATATTTTGTGGTTAAATATTAAGTGTATCTTAGGGGAACTTAGAGATAAATTAAAACAACTTGACAGCTTAAGAGGCAGGCCTAGATGAAGCAAATGACTTGCCCAAGAAAAAAGTTAACTGAGACTAGAATCCAACACAACTCCACACTTCAGTTTACAGTTAATTGTAAAAATCATCCTTCTTGTGCATATATATATATATATATATATATATATATATATATATATATTTATATATATATATATATAAGGGGCATGGCACCACCACAATCTGGAAGATCCACATAAAATCATTTGGCCCTTCCTTTGTACCAGAGAAGATATTATACAATACTATACATATGTTTTATGCATTTCTGAGTTTCTAAACTTTTTCTGTGTTGAGTGCTGGCTTTTTCATGTCATCTGTGGCTTTCACAAAATTCCCTCCAAATTCCTGTTTTATTTCTTATACTGACCTGTGATATATTGAAATCATGATGGCAAAAATTGCAGTGTGGAATGGACAACTATACTCTTTTAAAATAAATACTTATTGATAGTTTGTTTTTATACCACTCAAATTTCCTCAATATGCTTCTTCTTCCTATTTCTCAGAGAGTCATCTCATGTACCAAAGATTTTTTTTAGGTTAGGTACTCAGTGGTTAATGAATATAGCAATCTACTGTTTGATAAACCCAAGGACCCCAGCTTCTGGGATAAGAACTCACCGTTGGACAAAAATTGCAGAGAAACTGGATAACAGCATGGTGGAAATTGGGCATAGACCAATGCTTGACTCCGTACACAAGAATAAAGTCCAAATGGATACAGAATCTAGGTATAAAGATTGATACTATAAACAAAAGAAGGGAGCAAGAATAGAGAATGGAGAAATTTGTAACCAACAAGAGATAGAGAACATTATGAAGTGCAAAATCGATAATTTTGATTACATTAAATTGAAAAGTTTTTGCACAAACAAACCCAATGCAGCCAAGATTAGGAGAGAAGTAGAAAACTGGGGAAGAATTTTTGAAGCTAGTGTCTAAGATAAAAGCCTCATTTCTGAAGTATATAGAGAACCAAGTCAAATATACAAGAATACAAGTCATTCCTCAATTGATAAATGGTCAAAGGATATGAACAGGGAATTTTCAGAGGAAGAAATTAAAGCTATAAATAATCATATGAAAAAATGCTCTAAATCACTATAGATTAAAGAGATGCGAATCAAAAGAATCTGAGGTATCACATGACACCTGTCAGATTGACTAACATGACAAAACAGGAGGATGATAAATGTTGGAAAAGATGTGGGAGAGTTGGAACACTAGTTCATTGCTGGTGGAGCTGTGAGCTGATCCAACCATTCTGGAGAGCAATTTGGAACTATGCCCAAAGGGTTACAAAACTGTGTATACCCTTTGAACCAGCTATATCACTTCTGGGACTGTATCCCAAAGAGATCATAGAAATGAGAAAGGGTCCCACATGTACAAAAGTATTTATAGCAGCTCTTTGTTGTGGCCAAAACCTGGTAATCAAGGGAATGCCCATCAGTTGGGGAATGACTGAACAATTTGTGGTATATGAATGTAATGGAATACTATTGTGCTATGAGAAACAATGAACAGGTAGACTTCAGAGAAGCCTGGAAGGACTTATATGCACTGATACTGAGTGAAAGGAGCAGAACCAAGAGAACTTTATACGCAGCAATAGCTACAGTGCGTGAGGAATTTTTCTGTAGATTTAGTATTTCATTGAAATGCATGGACTTAAAAAATTTCCAATGAACTGGAGGCAAAATGCCTTCCACATTCAGAGAAAGAACTGTGGAATTGGATCACAGATAGAAACAGACCATTTTCTTTTGTATTTTGTTTTGTTTTATGGTTTCTCCCATTCATTTTAATTCTTCTATACGGTATGTATTTAATAGGAAAGTATGTGTAGAACCTATATAAGATTGCACACCATCTCAGGGAGGGAATGGGGAGGGAGGGGAAGTGAAAGGGAAGGAGGTAGGGGAAATATGGAAGTGATTGTCGAACACTGAAAACAAATAAGATAATTTAATTTAAAAAAAAGAAAAAAGAAAAAAATTATTAGAACATTGAAAAAATTTGACAATATATGCTGTATCTGCTGACTTCTCTCACACTTTAACCCACTGCAGATACACTCTTAAATGGTTTGGGGCCTTTGCGTTTTTAATTTCTTGTTGTTGTTCTTTCCATTTACATAATTGAAGTTGGGTATATTGTTTTCTTGGTTCCGCTTGCTTTACTTTTTGCTAATTCATTTAAGTCTTCTCAAGTTCTATACTTCGTTTTTGTTTTTTTCTTTTTGTCCAGTAATATTTTTTTAAATCACTTGTCAATTTCTTTAACTAGTCTTCAATCCACAGGTATGTACTTTGCTACAATTTTTTTTTCAAAAAGTAAGACTGAATCTTTTGGAGTATGTGACACCTACCTTTCTGTCTTTGATTTCTTTGGTCCTTATGCTAGCAGTGGATTCTTTGGGTGTGGACATTTTAGTCACTTTCTTAGCATAATTCCAAATTGTTTCCCAGAATGATTGGACTAATTTATAACCATCTAATTTATAACTATCAATCAAGAGGTTGGTCTGTCTGACTTTTCGCAACTTCTTTACCATTGATGATTCCCATCTCTTTTTGCTTTTGCCACTTTGCTAGTTGTGAGGCAGACTCTTAGTGTGGTTTTGATTTATATTTCTCTTAATATCTGTAATTTGAAGCAGTTATATGATGGGTTGTTAATTTTTTGCAGTTTTTTTTGAAAACTGTTTGTTTATGTCTTCTGACCACTAGGGTGTGGTTCTTAGTGTTATATAATTTGGTTAATTCCATGGGTTTCTTAGATATTGGTGAGTTGCCACCTTTTCATGGAATCACAGAGTTAGACCCTTGGGGGTCAACTAGTGTAACCCATACTTGAGTAAGAATCTTCTCTACTGTTGTCATCCAGCCTTTACTAGGAGCCTGCTGCTGCTGAGGACTCACAGTTTCCCAAGGTTGCTTGCTCCACTGATTATATTGAGAAGTTTTTCTTTATGCTGAGCCCAGAATCTACCTCTTTATAACTTGTGCCCATTGTTTCAGTTTAGTTGTCCAGGTTTAGAACAAGCTCAATTGCTTTTAGTCATGACGTATTTTTAGATATTTGAGGCCAGTTTTCATGCTCTCTAAAATTGTCTCTTATCTAGGTTAACAATATTCTGTTAGTATATTTAACAGAGTATTGCTATGAGGATAATGCTTTGGAAACTTGATAGTGATATAGGAATGTGAACTGTCAGAGTGCAGGCTTAGTACCTATGTGGAAAAGTTATAGGGAGATAAATAATTTGTTAAATGCATAGTATGTACCAGGAATTGTGCTGAGCTCTGGAAGTACAAATAGAAGCAAAAAGACAGTCTCTGCCTCAAGGAACCTGTGTTCTATTTAAGGAAGACTACATACAAAAGGGAAATAAAAAGCCCTACATGGGTTAAGGTAGAAAAGTAGTCCAGGGGAGTAGGGTATAGACTGGTCAGAGTTTGAAGTGAGGAGAGCTGGTGTGGATACTTCCTCATACGAGTGCTATGGAGAAAAATTTGTCAACTAGAGGGGAAAGCTGTAGGGATGGAGGGATTGCTGCCAGTATGAGAAAGCTGCTGGGAAAATGTGGAGAAAGTACTGTGGGGAGTGATGGGCTGGGCTGGTTTGAAGTGAGGATGGTTGATATGGGAAGATTTTATACCATATCAGCATCAAATTCCTAACAGCTAGAACTGTACAAAAGTGACCAGGTTGCCTTGGGAAGCGTTGGGTTTCCTGTCATGAGACGTTTTCAAGGGGAGGTTGGATGATCATTTATTAGTGTAATGGGGGTCTGTCATATGCAGACAGCACTTCTAGTCGCTACCCTCCTGGAAGCTGGTTTCCTGGCATATTATTCCTTGTGGCAAAATAGATGAAAAATGCTTTTGTGTATGTGCCAAAACCCTGTTAAACAGTACAAGAGGTAGGGTTTGGCACATTAGGGATGTCTTAGAGAGGATTCCTGTTCAAGCATACGTTTGACTATGTATAAACTGTGTGTGAGTAAGGCCTGTCCTCTTTGGATCTCAGTTTCATCATCTATGAAACAAAGGGTTGGATGAGATAAATCTGTAAAACCTTTTCCCACTCTGATGTCTTGTGGCCTCTTGAGGTCTTTTCCAGCCCTGGGATTCTGTGATGTAAACATTATCCACCCTCCCTATAGAGAGCACATGCATCTCACACTTCATTTGTATTCAGTCTGACCATTGGAAGACAGATTTAGCAGATTAGATGGGTTATGTTTGACAAACAGAAAGATGAAGGAACATATTTCTCCTTGTTTTCTAAAAAGATGGTTTTGAGAAGAATTGAATCCATTCTGTCTAGCCTATTGTTGCTAAGTAACTAATGAAGGTGAAAGCTCAGAATCCCAAAGATGCACTTGGGCGTTTTGCCCAGTTTTGAGATAATGAACTTCAATATGTGAACTTCTAAACAAGTGCCCAAGGAAATGGCCACATGGCTCTTTAAACTTGGGCTCTGATAGAAGTAAACGAAATATGTTTGTCTGTCTTTCTCTATACACAGAAAGACACAATTCAAACAAGGAAAAAATATGGAAGACTCGAGATTATCCAGTGATTGCTGAGGGGTGTTGACATAGCGAATTTAGATAATTTCAGCTTTCTGGTTCACTCTGGGGATAGGATTGGACTGATCACTACTGAAAAATCATTGAAAACACAGCATGGGAGGAAGAGGCCTGGACTTTGAGTCAGGACTTTGAGTCAGGAGCTTGAGCCCCAGTTTCAACTGTTACCTTATTAGTGACCGTTACTGGATATGTGGCTCTGCGCAAGGACCTCAATGAGTACCTACATCATGGGGTTGGTTGGCATGCTTTGTAAATCTTAAAGCAGTACCGATATGGGAGCTGATTTTGTTATAGGCTTCTTAAGTCGTCTCTCCTTCCGGCTAAATACCACTAATTTCTTCAAACCATCCCAGTCAGTGTGATGCTTGGTTCCCTCCCTATCTAGGTTACAGATTCTTTGGCTGTAGTCCAGCTAGTGATTGATATGCCCGTTTGAACCTATTTTCCCTGACCTGAAAGTCAATGCTTTTGCTCTTTCGGAGGCATATCACGTCCCTTCTTCTGGACTCTTTGTTTCTCTTAAAGCAGCCTAAGATTGTATTAACTTGGTGGCAGCTTCAGACTTATTAGTCCTGACTTGTTTTAGCTTAGAACAGTTCATTTTTCCCCAGGTGAATGATCGGAAAGGGGCCTAATAACAGAATGTGAATAAAAGTTTTATAAACAGATCCCAATGGAAGAATAGCTCAGATGCTTCAGTATTTATTATTACAGACTTTCAGTGGCTTAGTGTTATCTCTTCTTTCAACAGGACATCACAGTAAGATTTTCCTCAATGCAAAGTGTGCCTTTCCTATCAACAGATGAGGCTACTTCTGTTCTTTTTTTCCCTATTAAGCAAAATCATACAGCTTGACAGAATTGGTCAATTGTAAAATCTCTCTTTTCTCTGAGAAGTATAATTAAAACAAGATGAAACATCTGTCTGGATATATTCAGATATTCTCCAGCTTCTTACGAAATGCCCCCATACTTCACAGTCATTTCTTTAGGCTGATGGGTAACCAGTGAATGGTGCCGGGTGAGCCAGTGCCATTTTGTGACTGTGCAAGTATACCCTGTTTCAGGTAGTTTATGTGACCTTCCCTCTTCCAGTCCCAACCTACATGCCCTCATCCCAGGAGAAGGTACAGTTTTTTTTTTTCTGATTTGTCTCCAGAACTGCTAACCATTGATGGGGAGAGCACAGTCATGCTGGATTCACTAAAAAAAAAAAAGTGTGAGTACACGATCATGGTTGAACTTAAGCTGCTGTTTGACAATCTTCCCAGTGTATTCTCCTAGCAACTATTCCAAACCTATGTCCTCTCTTCTTGTTATCTGTGGTACACAGACCCCCACCACATTCATTAGTTTCCTACTTCAGAGAGAAAATTTAGTCATTCAGTAGGAACTTTCTCAGAGTGTCCCACCCCACCAATGCTTGACATTTCTTAGCACTTTACCTTCTCTTTCCTCCTGATTCTAATTTTTGATTGTAGGATCATAAATTTAAAGGCAGAAGAGACCCTCAAACAGGATCTAGTTCAGCCATCTCATTTTACACATGAGGAAACTAAGATCTAAGGTAGTGAAGTGATGTCCATCCTCCTCACTAAATCTAAACAAAGTGTCTTTGCTGGTTAATTTCCATCTGTGCCTTTGAATCCCATGTCCTCTAGCTTCTTAGAAGTCTTTTTATTCTCACATCTTCAATCCCTCCTTCCTTGCTGTTTCTTCCATTTGCCCATGAACATACCTGGTGTCCCCAAGCCTAAGACACCTTTACATTGACCTAGTGCTGTCCTATCTCTCTTCCCCTTCATGCTAAGCCTTCTGAGAAAGTAGTATACTGGTGAAATGTCCACTTAAAAAATGTTAACTCTACCAGTTAGACTTCTCTCTCTTTTGACCTCCTAGAAATTGCTCCTTTTAATGTCACCATTTCTGTCCTAATATCTAAATCTGGAAATCCTTGAATTCTCTATAGCTTTTGGTACTGTTGGTCACACCCTCCTAATGAATGCTTGATCTTCATGTACCATACTCTTTTTTAGTTCTCTGATTGTGGATTTCTTGGTTTCTTCTTATCTTCCTGAATCCTTAACACTGGTGCTTTCTAGGATCTGTCATTATCCTTCTAATCTCCAAAAATATTCTCTTCCTTGGTGATCTCATTTACTTCCATAGTATCAGCTTTGTAGATAACTCATATCGGTTTCCAGATCTGACCTCTCTTCTTAGCTCTAGACCTATACCTTCAGCTTATTATGGAATCTCAGAATTGGAAATGACCTCAGAGAGTATCTATTCCAACCTATCTCTGAACAAGAAACCCCTCCATAATATATCTAACAGTGGTCATCTAACCTTTGCCCAAGAACCTCTAGTGAGAAGGAAATTATCATGCATCGAATAAGTCCATTCCATTTTGGTACAGCTCTATAATTATTAGTATGTTTTTCCTTACATTAAGTTTTAATTTGCCTCTTTGCAACTTCTATCCTAGCTCTGCCTCACTGGATCTAAGTTGAACAAATCTAACCCCTTTTCCATTGGACAGCCCTTCAAATATTCAAAGACTGCTTTTGTCTCTTTCATCTGTCATATTCAGACAGATATTAAGTCCTGCTGTTTCTACCTACACAGTAATCTTGATTGTCTCCTCCTGTATCCACCTTTGCATGAGGCCCCTTTGCCACCCACCTGGGCTATTTTAGTAGTCTCCTTACAAAGGACTCCCTTCTCTCCCTACCTCCGTTCTATCCTTCACATTGCTACCGCAATAATCACTCATACTGATAGATGTGGTCTTGTCAGTCCTTAGCTCAAAAGTTTCCAGTGACTCCCCTAATGCTTCTATGATAAAATATTAGCCTGTTTAAGGAAATTCCCACTTACCTTTACAGACAGACTGTATTTCATGCTATTCCCCATTACCATTATGGTTTTGCCCAACTGGCAATTTACTATTTCTAGAATTCAGCATTCGGTCTTCTCTTACTGGAGGAGGTCATACCTAAGCTTGACTTTGACAGAAAAAAAGGATTCTAAAAGGGTAGATGATGAGTGAGTTGATTTTTGGCATGGAGGATGGCTTGTATAAATACATGGAGGGCAGGATGAGATCAGGCGATAACTGGTGGTGAACTGAGGGAGTAATAGCAAATACACCACGAGTTACTTGGAGTGTGCATGTTTTTAGTAAGTTAGTTTCTCCCCCTTTAATTCTTACCTTGCCCTCCATGGTAGAATTTGGTTCTGAGATAATGTATATGGGATATTAGTAAATGATTGCTTTATATTGTCTGGGATATAGTGTAGAACTTCAGCTGAGGAATTTTCTGTGATGGGTCTCTCTTTTATAAACACAGTCTGACCTCAATTCCTTGGGATACTTGGGAAAAATGGCTTTGATGAATTTTCTAGGTAACTGGAGATTTACCAGAGAAGACATTTCATTTTTTCAGACAGCGGGCCATTGATAGAAACTTAAGCTTTTCTGAGATGTTGTTGTTTACAAATCTTTTCTTGTTTTTGTTGTGTTTATTTTTCATAGCAGACTTCTGGGTAAATATCATCATTCCCACTTTAAACAGGAGGAAGTTGAGGGCAAGAGAGATGAAGTGACTTGTACAGAGTCACGCAGGTTAGAAATGGAGGATTGAATGGAAGGAGTAGTCATGATAACAGAGATGGATTTTTTATGACCGCATTGTGGTGGGAGAAAGGGAGAAGTGGAAAACATGAGAATCGTATTTCAGATGGTGATGGCAGTGAACCTAGGATTGGGAAGAAAGACCAGGATCTTGGTGGTCATATATTAATGCTTCCTCATCAGCTTGGAAGGAGATCTTTACCAGAGTGCCACAAGGATCTGTTCTTCGTCCTGGACTGTTTAAACTCTATCAGTACTCAGATAAAGGTAGAGCTGGGATGCTCATCAAATTTATAGATAGTACAGATCTACAAAGGATAGCCAGCACATTGAATGATGGAGTCAATTATGCAAAAGGATAGACCAGAACATGAAACCAGACTTAATAAGATGGGATTCAGTAGGTATAAATGTAAAGTCTTAACCTGGGTTAAAAAATGAACTTCCTAATTACAAGATAGAGGGGGAATGCCTAGATAACAGTTAATCTGAAAATAATCTCAGCCACGTTACTCTTGGTTTTCTCTCTGGGCCCAAGCAGGACAAATTTTCACTCTTTCCAGTAACAATACTCTGAATTCTAGATACAACTACCATATTTTGTCTAAGCTAAATATGGACAGCTAGACGATGCGGTGGATACTGTGGGCCTGAAGTCAGGAAAACCTGAGTTCAAATCCAGCCTCAGATACTCACTAACTGTGTGATCCTGAGCAAGTCACATAATCCTATTTGCCTCAGTTTCCTCATCTGTGAAATGAACTGGTGAAAGAAATGGCAAACCACTCCAGTATCTTTGCCAAGAAAACCCCAAATGGGATCATGAAAAGTCAGACATGACTAAAAATGATTGAACAGCAGCAGCAAAGCTAAATATCTTCAGGCCCTTTAAGTGGTACCTCTACAGCATCTTTTGACCTCTCATTTCCCTTAGCAAAGCAGAATTTGAGCATTCTATAAGACCTCAGCAGTTGTCTAGTCCACTCTATACACAAGAGGAATTCACATCATAACATACCCAACAAGTGGCCTCACAGTCTATGCTTGAAGACCACCAAGGTAGGAGAAGTCACTCAAGGCAACCTATTCATTCCATCTAGGTTTAGGTCTAATTGTTGGAAAGTTTTCCCTGCTATCAGAGCTTTCCTTTTTTGCAACTTCTGCTCTTGGCTTTTGGTTCTGCTTTTTGGGGTCAAAAGAACCTGTCTTATTCCTCTTTCATCTGACAGTCCTTCATATACTTGAAGCCAGATATCACTCTCTTTCCCCCTCCCCACAATCCTTACCCTTGAGTTTTCCCTTCTTCATACTAAAAATGCCCAATTTCTTTACTTGATCTGCCTATGGCATGGACTCAAAGCCCTTCATTCACCATGCCAATTGCCCTCTTCATGATGTTCTGTAACCTATCAGTATTATTAAACTATGGTGCCCAATTGCCACAGTATTTTAGGCAAGGTCTCCTGAGGTCATAGTACAGTGAGATCGTCACTTCCCTATTACCCTATTCCTGGAAGCTCTCTTTCACAGTGTAGCCCAAGATTGCATTAGGTTTTTGGGCAACCAAACCACTGCCAACTGATATCAGACTTTAGGTCCTCTATCATTTTGCATCAGATTTTTTTCTTTCTTTCTTAAAACTGCTATTTAACCATGCTGTCTCATCTTGTACTTGTGAAGGTAACTTTTGTACTTAAGAGAAGATTTTATATTTCTTCCTATTAAATTTAATCTTACTTGATTCAGCTCAGGGTCCTAGCCTGTCAAGCTCCTTAGGGAGCCTCATTCTATTCTGTTCCATCTACATATTCATTCCAGCTTTGTGTCATCTGTAAATTGGTGAGCATGCCATCTGTTCTCTGATCCATGTTACTGATAATGTTAAATGCCACAGGGTCCTGCACAGACCTCTGCCCTCTTTAGACTTCCTGCCATGTTCTCATTGAACCATTAACTACCTTTTGGGTCCAGTCATCCAGCTAATTCTGAATCCAGTTTCTTTATTGTCTAGCTCATATTTCTCTAGTTTTCCCCCAAGAATAGTATGAGATACTTTATCAAAAAACTTTCCTGAAACTGAAGTAAATTAAATTCATGGGACTGTCCTTATCTACTAATTGAATAATCTTTAAAAAAAAGAAATTTGGTTTAATTTGTCATTACCTGTTCTAGATGAAATCATGATGGTTCTTTGTAATCACTGTTTCATTTTCTAAATGCTTACTGTCCTTCTCTTCAGTGGTTCATTCTGGAGTTTTCCCAGGAATTAAAATCAAGTTTAGTGGACACTACTTTACAGACTGTGTTTTGCAGATTTTTTTTCAAAATTGGGACATTTGTCATCTAGAACTTCTGTTGTTTTCCATCATCTTTCAGGTATGACTGATAGTGTCTCACCAGGCACATCTGCTAATTCTTTCATATTTGTGGATATAGTTTATCCGGGCCAGCTGACTTGCATTCATGAAAGGTAGCTAGGTATTCTCTTACTTACCTTGGATATAAACTTCCTGTTAGTACCTTCCTCGAATGTGGTGTTTAGAATACTCTAGAGCAGTGGTGTCAAACTTAAATGGGGGAAGCCATTAAATCATACATAAGGATGCCAATGACTGCATATTGACTTAGAAAACCATATATAATATTTTCTGTATTCTGTCGTATCCTTATTTTGTTAAATATTTCCCAGTTACATTTCAGTCTGGTTTGGGCTGCACTTGGGAGTGTGGCACTCATGTGTTTGACACCACTGCTCTAGAAGTATGGTTCTTCTGGGGACAGAGGATGGAGGGACTCTCACTTCCCTTGCTGTGCACAATTTCAGTGTCCATCATGAATTCAGACTATTCTTTTCTGTTCCTGTGTCATATTTGTCTAGCACTGACTTGTTTTGATCTTTGGTCAAAGCAGTTCTTTCTTAGACAAAAGACTAAGCCAATAGAACCTGAATAAAAAGCTTCATGAAAAGATCCCAGCAGAGAGATATCAGAGACTCAGTAATAGTCTTTGTTGCTGATGGCAGATCGGTATCATTAACGGTCTCCCAAGTACAATAGTCTGGCATTTGTTTGTGGCAGAATTTGAATGCACTGTGTTTAATAACACGAAGTTGCAGAAAACAAGAGTCAAAAATAATTTGTATGCGCATGTCTTCAGATTGCTAGAAACCTTGCACAGTCATGGGACTAACTGAGATTTTTCACTCAAAGAGCATTTTCATTACTGTGGTTGGATTTTTTTTAATAGCTGAACATGCTACTTTTTTAAGAGGCAGTTGTGGAGTGGAGGAAAGTGTCTTAACCATGGACTCAGAAGATGGGGGTTTCTACTCTGATATTTCTTTAGCTTCCTTACTCTAGAGTGAAGTCCTTCTACTTATTTCAGCCTCTATTTTCCTCTCTGTAAAATGAGATTAATAGCACTTGAACTGTTGCTGCTGCTAGTACTTACTACTACTACTACTATTAGCTAGCTAGCATTTATATAGCATCTACTGTTTATCATGCACTGTGCTAAGCATTTTTCAGTTATTATCTCATTTGAATTTCCCAGCAGCCCTAGGAAAGTAAGTACTATTATCATCCCCATTTTTCAGATGAAGAAACTGAAGCAAACAGTAGTGAAATGAGTTGCTCAGGGTCATACAGTTAGTAAGAGTCTGAGGCTGGATTTGAACTCAAGTCTTCCTGACTTAAGGCTGAGTGCTTACCAAGATTGTTTTAGGGAAGTAATTTTGTAAAACTTACATGCTATAGAAATGGAAACTATTATTTCACTTAAGATACTTTATCTTATCCATCCTGCAGCATTTATATCATTAGTCCTTAGTTTGAGAGTCCCTGAAATATCCCCCAAGAAATCATGACCCAGGATTCTTGAGTAAAAACAGTATGTGTACACATACATTTCATCTACAAGCTGCTGGCTGATTTCTAATTATTCATAATGTTTCTGTTTTGTTTTTAGTTTTTGCATCAGTAAAATGGACAGAATTATATTTCTTTCTGTTGCAAATTATAACAGAAGGGTAAACTGAAGCATTTCTCTGAGCAAGATTTCATTTATTAGTAGGGGGCATGCTATCTGTCAAGAAATGGGTCAATGACTTACTTTCCTTAATACCCCAAACAAGAGGACAGTTCCCCTTATGTAGGCTTTTGAGGTGTACAGAATAAGGACCAGAGCAGAGTGGATGGCATCATGAGACTGAGGACAGCATGATTGATTTCAGAGCTGAGGGAACAATAGGATTAGTTGAAAGTTTGGTAATGGGAACTAGCAGTAATCCCCCTTCTTTTCTCATTGTCTGAGTGTAGCTGTGAGGGAGTGGCCCAGACATTTAGAGAGCAAAGCAGACATCCTTGAAGGATGGCTTGGTAGAGTAAATATATCAGACCCACACTCCCTTCTGTTCACACACATTCCCCAAGGTCAGTTAAATTCCTTGAGGCAAGACTGAATTGTTCACCTTAACCCATTACAGGTCAGCTAAACTCTGAACTAAGTTGAGAAACAAAGAACCTTGACTAAAGTAGTCACAGGACAAAATCAATTCTTGTAAATGGGATCAATAAGAAAACTGATACAAAATTGGTTTTAATCTTTTCATTTCTCTGGGCTAGTTTCTTACACTACGCAGGGAAGCAGATGTTTAATGAGGTCTCAGTGATGCTATGGCTTGGTAGATCCTATCCTGCTTTGTAAGTAAATCTTATAATGATAATAACAACTCATTTATATACTGTTTTACCAGTACAGTGGGATTTTAGATACACTAGCTCATTTTATCTTCATAACACCCCTACATCTACCACTAAGGCAGGACTTCTTAACCAATGTTCTGTGAACTTTGAAAAAAAAAGCATTTTTGATAACTATACCTTTATTTCAATATGATTGATTTCTTTTGTAATCAATATGATTTATTTTCTTTGCAGTGTAAATATTTTATTTTATGTATTTAAAAATGTATTCTGAGAAGGGACTTATGTTTTACCAGATTACCAAAGGTGTCCATATTATAAGAAACTTACCTCTCCTCTCCCTCACCCCCATCCCTCACAAAATGAATGGACTTTCTGTTCTTTTCTACCTACTTGGTATGAATCACCACTTGCTTTGGATCCAATGTAGAGTGGTGGTTTTCCAGGCTGGATTAAAGTTTCTGTGTTGTATAATTAAGTATTACCTGAGGATAAGATGTAATTATTTGAAACCTTTTTATTTTTTTTAATCTCTGTGGGTTGTACTTGAGAATAAGTTTCTAGGCATCTTCCTGGGAGAACCAGTGTAGTAAAATGGCAAACACACTGGACTTGGTGTCAGAAGACCTGGATTTGAGTCTTCCCTCAGATATATAAACTCATTGATGGTTAGAACTGGGGGGACTTACAGCACAGACAGTCAAAACTGGAAAGGACCTTACTGATGCTCGAGGACAATGCCTTCATTTTATAGATGAAGGAGCTTAGTCTCAGAAATGGAAGAGTCTTGCCCAGTAGTGTGCTGGTAAATGCTTAACAATTTGTTCTTGGAGGGATAAAAGGTATGCAGGACGTACTTCTAAGTTTAATATAAATAATTATCATTTTCTCCGGCATTTTCTTAACTCTATACAATCAGTGAAATAATACATCAAACCCTGATCTGTAGTGTTGGCTGATTTCTGAGGTGTAAGTACCCATGTTGCAAGTTTAACCATCTGCTCACTGGTAGGAATAGTTTGCAGCACACCCCTGGGTTTTCTGGTGTCATACAGCGAAACCAGGATTCAAACTTCGATCTCCTGACTCCTATCAAATGTTCTGCCCACTGCACCACTGATGTCAGTTTCTTTGTCGACTTGACCACCTCAAGAGGTAGAGAGTCCCCCAACGCCCACCCTGAGGTCCTCAGGGAGCAGAAGCGGAAATGACACCACTAAACCTGTACATAAGGATTGCTGCTAGCTGCATATTTACTTAGAAAATGTCATATTAAAATTACGTTCTACTATATTTTTATTCATTTTGTTAAATATTTCCTTGTTTGGGCAACACTGAGGAGGACTGTGGTCCCCATTCCCCATTCCCCTCTGCCCTCTGCCGTTAGGGCTGTAAGCCCCTGGGAAGATAATTCACCTTCTCTGGAGCCTCAGTTTATTTGACTGTGAATTGGGAATAATAACATTTATACCACCTAGATTTCCCTTGGTGTACCTTAAAGTGTTACAGAAATGTGAGCCACTACAGGGCAGTGAGCTAGAACTTGAGCAAACCACCGTGCACATGGTTTCTCTTTAGTAAAGATGTTTTTTATAGTTGGAGGACTAATTGTCCTGCAGCCTCCTGCCAACTGTCCCTAACCACGGGATTAGTCTTTCAGCCTTTTGTGAGCAGCAGTGACACGAGCTCTCCAAGCCTCTCTCCCAACCCCCCCCCCACCCCACAGCAGCAGGCTGGAGGGGGAGGCTTTCAGCGTGAGTAAGCAGCTGTGTTGGCGTTACAGTACCGCATGCCTTATATTTTTTTGCTCCCAAATGCCTGTGATGTCAGCCCTCCTCCAGCCCCGAAGTGCCACGCTAATTCCCATTGGAACAAGGACCTCATTGAGATAGAGCTTTTCCTAAGCTTGCAGACCCCTGGGCCTCCTCAGAGCTTTGCCGGTGGTGGGTGTTGCTGGGGAGGGTCAGGAGATTTAGATTTTGATCCTGGTTTGGACTTTTATTTGCTAAGTGACCTTGGGCAAATCACTTCCCTTTCCTGGGCCTCAGTTGGGCTAGATGCTATCTAAAGTGCCTTACTTCATTAGCTTGTGATTCCATTGGTATGGTCACTCTATCCCCTGACACTGATTACAGCCCCTCTGCATCATGCACAATTTTCATTAGTTGCTGTGTCCAAAAAAGTAATGATCTCCTGCTGTCCAGCTTTCTGGTGAGAGAGCATTTCCGCATTTAGCGAGGCTGACCCTCAGATGACAGACATGCAGGCCATTGCCAGGTCTGTTTTCACAGGCTTTCCAGTGCAGTAGAAGTTGCCAGTAGTTGTATTCTATGACATAGCCCAGGGTCAGAACCCAGGGTCACCTCTCTGCCAAGGTGAGGCTTTGGAGGACAACTAAACAAAGACATTTCTTGTACCAATGAACTAATAATTTTGGAAGACTTGGGGGCTGAGGTGTGAGGTATGGTCCCTGCTTCAAGTATTCCAAGGGCTGTCAATGAAGCAGGGATTAGACTTGGTGGACAGAAGGAGGAAGTGTCTAAAGAAAAGGCAGAAAGGCAGATGTTGCTGTCATACCAGGAAGGGAAAACTTCTCGACAAGCAGAGATGAGAGAAAGTTGACTGGGTCGCCTCAGGAGGTGGAGAGTCCCCTGACCCCCCACCCTGAGGTCCTCAGGGAGCAGCTAGATGATTGCTTTTGGGGGATGTTGGGGACTCATTGGACTAAGTGCCTTCTAAGGTCCTTTCCAGCCTCAAGATTCTATGACTGTGCCCTCTGTTCACTCTTAAAACCTTGCTGCTGTTTCTTACTGGCTATACACATCTCTTACCACCCCCCACCCCATTCCCATGAGAGCAATGTACAGGGTTGATGGAACGATAGGGATCTAGTCCATACTCACAGAGTATCTGGATGACCTCCATCGTGCAAAAGGCCACAGCATGACTGGGAGACAGATGTTTCAATTGGGCTCAGACCTGACTTCCCCACCCTTACCATGAAGCCAACACCCACAATGTCCTCTCTCCTTTTTCACTTTTCAAAGCTTTCTTTGGGCAAGATGGACAGCTAGTGTAACTCTATCAGAGAATTCCTGGGCAGTGACACTGCCACGTTGGAAGAGAAACCAGGCCATTTGTACTTGTAGCCTTCCTAATGTCAGCAGAACGTGAGCCAGTCAGCTCTGTGCTCCCCATTCATTGCTCAAGCTTTGGGAATAAGCTTGGTGTTATTTCGTTAACTGTTGCTGCAGAGTAGGGAGTGTGTATGTGTGTGTGTGTGTGTGTGTGTGTATGTATGTATATATGTATGGGGGAAGGAGGGGAAGATGGTGTGTCTGGGCAGTGCATGTCCTGTATTTGATTTCTCAAACTCATGTGGTTGGTAATCATTCCATTTTTCTGAGTCACCTTAGGCCCTGGGACATCAAGCTTTTAAAAATATTTCACTACCTCGATGGACACCCTACCTATCTTCAACATATCCAGGCAGAAAGGCTTCAAACCTGTGATTTTTGTGTTGGCTATGCAAACGATAGCTCCCATATTTATTTTTTTTTGGTCAATCTGATGAAAAAAAGTCACAGAACCTTTTAATTCTAGTAACACCTTCAATGACCTGGGATGGAGTACCATAGATTCCTTCTCCTCCAAATTTAGAAAGGACCTATAGAGAATTTTCTCCTCACTTCTCTCCTGGACCTTGGCCAAGGTTTATCGTTGTTCTATTACATATTCTTGAGGTGAAGCTTTATTGTACAGAAAGCAATCGCTTTACAACGACTCTGTGAGGTGTTAGCATGTTAGCATGCTAATGTTAGCAAACCCATTTTACACATGAAGAAACTGAGGTTCCGGGAAAAGAAGTGACATATTCACACAGGTAGTGAATGAGAGAGCCAGAATTGGAACCCAATCTTCTGACAACCAGCGCTCTTTACTCCACTCTACCTTAGGTCCTACATGGTATATTAGAAAGAATTCTGGTCTTGGAGTCAGTCCATCTGTGTGAGTGACAACTCTATGAACCTGTGTGAAGAGCCTCAGTTTCCTCATCTGTAAAAGGGAAGGGAAGGGTTGATACTTTCACTTCTGTACTTGTTTTTCAAGATTGGGAAGGGGAAGAGCATTGAGAACTTTATAAAGTGCTGTAGAAATGTGACTCACTGTTCAATCTTATAGCTTGATTCCTGATGCTGAACAAAAATGTTTATTGAGCATGTACCATGTGTAGGTTCCTGAGTTAAGCACTGGGAGGTGATGCAAAGAAGAGGAGTTTATACTTTGTGTATTCATATTGCTGCATGAACATTGGGGAATCCCTTATGAACAGCCCTTAAGACCTCTACATTTCCCGTGATGGGGCCTCCACAGGGTTGAGAGCAGGTTGACCTCACACATACATCACATGAACTTGGTTAGCTCTCATAGCTGGACTTGACTTGGTCTGAAAGGCCAGGTTTAATCTTTTCAGATGATAGTCTTAAGGTCTTATTTCCTGGGCTATGCATGTCTTGATGATGTAAAAAAACAGTGCCAGGGACAGTGTTGGTAGTGTGAGAAAGATAACGCAGACATCTTTAGAATCAATTTGGTGACTCATAGAATTAAGGAGATGAAAGGCACTTCGGAAGTCATCGAGCCTCTGATGTCCTTTTCAGATCTAATATTTGGTGACTTATCCAGAATTATATAGCTAGTTAAGTGTCTGAATCAAGGTTTGAATTCAGATCTCAGACTCTATGTTTTATGCTCTAAGCTCTGTGACACCTATCTGCCTTTTCTTCCAACCCAGATAAGTCTCAGTATACCCCAGATTAATTTGCCTTGAGCTCAAGCCAGAGAAGATGGCAGTGTTGTTGGTGTAGGATGCTTGTAAGGATGTTAGAAAACCTGGGTTAGCTACTCACTTCTTTACGTCTTTGCACCTCATTTTCTCCATGTGTAAAGTGAGCTTGATAACACTTTCCTCATGGCAAGTGGGCATGTTCTATGCCACACGAGGGATTTCTTTTCAGGGTGGTGCAGCATTGGGGAATATCAGAGAAATCGTGATGAGCTCCATGCCTTGCCCATAGTAGGCACTTGGCAACAATTCAGCAACAGGGATTGGACAGTAGTGGCTTGCATTTTGATGCTCCTAACAGCCCTGAGAGTAGAGATGCCATGAATTGTACCAGCCTTTCCATTTTACAGATGAGGAGACTGAGGTTCAGAGAATGACTTGCCCCACATCACATAGGTAAGAAGTGTTAGAGACATGGGTCAAATTGAAATATTTGATTGTAAGCTCCTTGAGAAGAGGGGATTACATCATTTTTATCTTTTTTATTGCTAGTGGAAACATTGGATTAATTTACTGAATTCAATTGAAAAAGATGTGATTATCTTCCCTAAGGTATTTGCATATTTGATAGGGAGGCTGAGCTAGCTTCCATGAAATAATTAGCCAATGACACCAAAGAGTGGATAATCAAGTGTAAGATTGTGTGGTAGGGCTGATAGATTTTAGATGAATCCATTTATTTGGGAACATCTGCCAGTGAGGAGATGAATACCCATAGAGTGGGAGAGATTAGGAGTACTAGAAAATAGAGTCCTTATTTATTGAATGAGTATTGTCTGCAAAGAAGAAAATATCCCCCTTTTCACTTACACACACTGGCTTCACTCTTCCAATATAGAATCATCCTCAGAAGGTCAGTGCCTCACTTCCCAAAATTGTCTGGCCCCTTAAATCCATAAACAACTTCTCTTATCTAAAGATCGGGTGTTGGGGTAAGTGGTAAGACTGTCCAGGGACATGGAATTTCAGTGTGCAAGTAATTTTAGAAACCCGAGTTTTCTCTGTTTTGTTGTCACAAATGGTTTATTTCTTTCACTGAAGTCCTCTCTCCAAGTCTCATCAGGCTATAGTGGTGACCTCAGGTTGTCAAAGGCTATATATACTAGCATAACACAAGCCTTGATAGGTTTTACCAAGTTGGAAAGATTTCAAGGACAGATCCCTTGATGGGCTATGATGTTAATCTGTGGCTCACTCTAAATAAGAGCACAGAAACTCATCACTGGAAGGTTAATTCAACAGGAATGAAGTTTTGGGGCCATAGCAGTTCCTGAACTCATCCACTAAAGTGGTACGGAGGGGTTGAGATATTTGTTGGGTGAAAATTATGGATTCTTGAAATGAAAACTAAGTATATGTTGCTCATACTTTCTTATGATATTTAATAAGAAATAAACACGACCTCATTGGTACTGTATCCAAAATATTTCTGTTTCTCTTTTATCCCAAGTGAAGGATGGTAGAGAAGAACGTGAGTGTTCAGTTTTTGTCATCTGCCTAGTAAAGAAATAGGTGCCCTGAGAAAGCTGAAAACCCACTGGCATTGGTTGGGTAGGTCTCTCTCATCTGTCATATCAACTCAATAGGTTATAGAGACTTGTCAATTTCTCCTCAGTACCACTTCTTGCCCCCATCCTTTGTCCTCTATTCTGACTGCCACTATTCTACCATTGGCATTTTTACCTTCCTAGACAGTTGAAATAGCTTCTTAACATGTCTTTCTGCCTCTGTTTTTTATGTCTTCTTCCAATCCAACCTTTCCACCACTGTCAGAATGACGTTCCCTGTCCATAAATGTTATTCTTTACTCTTGTGCTCAGAAATCTTTTCCTATTGCCTCTAGAGAAGGGATCCTTAACCTGGAGTCTATGAACTTGTTAAAAACATTTTTTTGGGAATAACTATTTCAACATAGTTGGTTCCCTTTGTAATTTTGTGTGTTTTATTTTATATATTTAAAAACATCATTCTGAGAAAGTGGTCCATGAGTTTCTCCAGACTGCCAAAGGGGCCCTTGACATCCAAACAATTTAGGACCTCCTGCCCTAAAATTCAGACTGATTTTACTGGCTTTCAAAGCCTTCCACAGTCTAGTACCATCCAACGTATTCAATCCTAACTTGTGATTATCTATTCCTTGTGCTTGACATTAAAAATACCTCCCTATCCTCCTCTTTACGTCATACAACCCCTCATCATGGTGAAGAGGTGACTCTAGGTTCTTGTTAACTATGTTCTTGATAGCTTTCCCCTAAGCTGGAAAGGTTTTGAGTAGAGAACCAATTATAGACCATATTGTCTAAGGACCAGCCTTTGTAATAGAGGGGTTGTAATTTGTCAGGAGATGGAGTGCCTACATTGTCAAAATTATAGACTCTTGAGGTGTTGGGATGTTCTCTACTTCAGCCAAAATGGTTTTCTTAGTTCCCAAGAACGCACTCTGGTTTTTCTTCATCCATTCATCTATCCTTCTGCAAGAAGCATTTTTCAGTCCCTCAATTCTAATTAATTTTCCACCTTTCCTCTCTTGCTTATCTTGATGTATACACACACACACACATACACAATATATACAGGGCAGGGTCTGTCTTTAACTTTCTTTATAACCCAAGAGCTTGACACAATGCTAGTAGACTGACTGCCCCAGTCAGAGATGTCCTGGTCCCAGCTCATACCGTCTCATGAGAACCAGTTGTTAAATTTTCATAGTGAGCATTGACACCTCCGAAATCAGCAACTCTACAAATCAGGGCTTTGGTTGTTGTTTCGTTGATTGCTGAAACAATCCACAAAGTGATGGGGAAAATGTTAATAATGCAAATTAAAAGTTTTGTGTAAGCTTTTTTTTGTCACTTGTAAAACATTTGCTAGCGTAACTTGACTCCAGTCTACCTTCCCTCAGACTTATCTCTCTCCACAACATTCCCCTTCCTCTACCCAAATATTCCCCCTCCTTGCCTTTACTTACCTTGTTTCCCATGCCTCTGATGCCCTCCTCCCCATTTTTGCCTCTTGGATTCCTATCTGTTCTTTAAAGACTGTTTCATATGCCCCCTCTTTGGCTCTTTTCCTGAGTCCAACGATTCTCATGTAGTGCTTGGCTCCCCCTCTGTAATGCCCTTATAGTATTGGTTTTTTATTATAACTTTCTGTGTACTTTCCCCCCTTTGACCTTTGCTCCTATCCTATCCTGGCTTTAGCTGCCCATCCCTCCTCTTCTGCCTCTCAGTCTTTAAAAGCCTAGCACATGGCCCATTCCACGCTGTCATTTCTCTGGCTTCCTATTGCTCTCTGTTCTCTTGTGACACCAATCATGCGCTTGCCTCTGTAATAAGTTTGTGTCCATGTCTTATCCTCCTCAAAGAGGCCCAGAATCATAGCTTGTCTCAACTCTCTTCCTCATGTCCAATCCCAGGACTTTACTCAGTATCATATCTGGTGTCCCATAAATAGTGAATGCATGAAGATTGCTGGCTCTCTGTGCCACCACGATGGCCGCCATGCTTCTTTGGCTTTCACGCCATCATTCTGATTCCACCCCTTCTTTGGCTTTCTCAAGGAACATCAGTTTTTGTTTGGGACCTTGTTTGTTATGTGGGCACCCAGAATAAAGCTGATGAGGTGGAGTTAGACTGTGAGCTCCTCTTTTTGTATCCATAGTAGGCACTTAAGAGTGTTTATTGGTTGGTTACTGATTGATTGGCAGAATAAAGAGAAAAAAACAAGTGGCCCTCGAGACTGTTTCGGAGATTCTAAATTATAAACCCATAATTGTTGGGATTAGAACTGGGTCTAACTATGCTCAGATATCCTAGAAGTTAGGCGCTGGAGGGGGCTTTAAAGGTCACTCAGCTCAATCTCCCACTTTACACATGAGGAACTTGAGACTTACACTGGAGAAGGAACTTAGCCATAGTCATATACCTTATTTAACTAGAACCCAGGTCTCTGAGAGTGAACAGGATGTGTTCCAAAATTCTGGGTAAAAAAATAGTTTTTTTAGTGTTTTTATCCCTTGCTTGTCAGTGATGCAGTAACCATTTTTTATCCATGTTGCCATCACCAATGAAAGGTTTACCCTGTAATTAGCATGTCATGCAAATGACAGAAGCGTTTTGATTTTCATTGTTATAGGCAGGGTTTTTTCTTTCCTACCTGAGAACTTCATTTGGATCAGCTGAGATGGGAAACGCTAAGGCTCCCACAGAAAAGCAGGATCCGCAATAGCAGAACATAAAAATCCAGCAGTTCTGTTATGGGGCCCATTTTTTAAACTCTCTAATTTCTTTCAATTCATTTGCATGACTCTTCCTCCTGAGGTTTATTTGGACTAGAGAAGTGATTAACTAAGTATAGAATCTGCCTTTGCTTCTCCTTCTTGGTGTGTGCTGGGGTTAGATTGGGTCATTTTATTCTTGGCTCGTAAATCACACTGATTTCCTCTGGTGCCAAGCAGTCCACATTCTTCAGGACACCATGTCTGTAGATTTTTTTTTAAATCACTTTGCCCAGTTGTCAAAACAAGAGCCTAGATTGACAATGTCCTCTTTTTCTTCTTTTCCAGGGGCTGGTGTATTTTTCCTTTCTTGTGCAGAAGGAGAGCAGATCAGTTTTCTTTTCGACTGCATCGTCCGGGGCATCTCCCCCACAAAAGGCCCCTTTGGCCTTCGTCCCGTCCTCCCAGGTTAATATAAGAAGTGTAGAGTGACCCCTTGGTGTTGGCGCCTGCCTAGGCTAGCGTTCGTGGCTCCACTTGAAATGGCAGGTTGCAGAAACCACAGCCTGGGATGCAGGGTGGTTTTCATTCTGAAATATCACTACAGTCCAGATTTATCAGTCTCAGGCACTGAGCTCCTCTCCCTTGCTGTCCTTTGGTTCATTCACACTCCGGTTACAATCAAATCTGGTCTCTGTTTTGTTTGTCCTAAATGGACCACTAAATAATACCAGCTTATGACTCTCTAGTACTTTGTGGTCACACAGCCTTTTCACTTACATTGCCTCACTAGATCCTTATGTTGTTATGTTGCCAGAGAGGGAAACCGAGGATTATAGAGAAAGAATGGCTTGCCGAAAGTCACAAAGCTAGAAGGTGGTTGAGCTGGGCCTTAGAACTACTTAATTCTTCTGGATCTCAGTTTCCTCTGGAAAATGATTTCTAAGGTACCTTCTAGCTATAGATCCTGTTTATATTCCCTGTGCTCCTGTGATATAAATTTGAAGTCAACCTTAGGATTGGAGGATTTGAGCTGGAAGGGGGGCCTTAGAGGCCACGTGGCCCACAGCCTTCTTTTGTTATAGGTGAGAAAACAGGTTCAGAAAAATGAATTGACTTGCCCAACATCACAGAGTAAGTAAAGGGAGACTTTGTACTAGCACAGTGTGGCTCCAGGTTCAGTACTCATTTTTCACTGCACTATCCTACTTCCTTAAAAGTGTTCTATTTTGGGCAAACACGATCCTCTTGCATATTCAAAAATAAAAACTGCCCAGACTTTGTTGTGGATGCAGCAGGAGAAATAGGCATGAGTGTATTTATGGTTTCCAAAGACTCATGCTGCCTTGCAGTTGAAGGGATGAAGAAATGTCATCTATTAGTACTTCTGAGCAATCCTAGTAAGGGGAGGAGTAGGAAAGCTGAATGATGAGACTTTGGAACATCCGGGGAAAATCTGTGTATTTGGAGCTTTTGAAATAATGCTATAGGGTGTTGTCGCCTTTTGATGGCTGTGCCAGATCATATGGTTTTCCATTAAGCTGTGGTTAGGAGCTGCTATTCCGAGGGTTTGTATAGGTCTCTGACCAAAATTAACAGATGTTCTGGGAGCTGGTAGGATTTAGAGAGATAAAGTCCCTGAACTCTTTTGTAAACCAGACTTGACAGGCAGCTGCCTTTGTTATCACCAGTGAACAGAGCACAGGACTGGGAATTAGAAGCATTATTTTTTTGTGTGTGTGACCTCAGACAAATGGTTTTCCTTCTTTGGGCCTTGAAAGTTCTTCCTGCGTAGAATGAGAGGAGATGTCCTCTAAGGTCCTTTGTTAATTAGTATGTTAAACCTAATGTTCTTCAGGTGTTTTGGATTTCTAAGGAAAACTTGGAGATTTGGTCACCATTGGAAAACTGGGCATGAGTTTCAGGTATTGAAACATGAAGTGCTCTGAGTCTTCCTGAGTCCTGCTGAGGTTCTTTGAGCCTGTTCCACCAGTGGCCAGAGAGAAAATCTTAAAATGTTGATGTGAACTATTGAGATGTAATGGAAATTTTTAGGGACTGACACAGATATTCTGGGTAAGATATTCATGGAATCACAGACTGTCAGAACAGAAAGGGAACTCAAGAGATCAGCTTGTCCAATCCCACCCCTTTATAGCCTGCCCAACAAATGACTATCTAGCTGCTCAAAGACTTAAGAGTAAAGGAATGTAGTTGAAGAAGGGTTGTAGGAACTGAGTTTGAGTTCTGGCTATGCCCCTTCTTATTTTTGTGTCTTTGGGTAAGTCACTTCTTTTGACCTTAGTTTCCTTTTATGTAAAAAGGATGTTAAGTCAAATAACTTAGAGGTCCCTTCCATCTCTAAGTCTGCGACCAGCCAAAACAACCCCTTCTAATTCCGAACCACTCCATTTAAAAGGAAGTTTTTTCTTACATTGAACTGAGTTTGCCTCTTTGTAACTTCTACTCCTGGCTCTCAGGTCTGTCTTTTTTTGCCTGTGAATGAATCTTCTCTTTTTTGCATGGTAACAATTTAGATATGAAGGCAGCTGTCCTATCTCTCCCTGAGCTTCTCTTCTCTAGGATAAATATTCTTATTCCTTTAACTTGTATGGCACAGTCTCTTAACCTTTTCACTGACCTGGTTGTCCTCTTTTGCATGTTCATGAAAATAACAGTAATAATAATAGCTTTTATATCATGCTTTAAGGTTTGCAAAGCACTTTACAAATATTATCTAATTTTTTTCTTACAACAACTTTGGAAGCTACGTGCTGTTATTATTTCCATCTTACAGATGGGCAAGTTGAGGCAGTCAGTGAGTTAGTGACTTGCCCATGGTCCCAGCTAGTAAGTATCTGAAGCTAGATTTGAACCAGAGCCTTCCTGTGACCACCAGAATTTCATACAGTGTATCATATCTGCCTGACCTGGGAAGAGAAATTCATTTTCCTTGTTCTGGACATTTTCCCCTTCTTAATACAGCCTAAGATTTTGTTGACTTGTTGACTGGCATAGGGTGTTATTAATTCATTGAACTTACTTACAATCTACTAAAATTCGTCCCCTTCCTTTGAAAATGAATTATTAATATTATGATATGAATAATAATAGTAGCTCTGATTCATATAGCATCTACAGTTTTTAAAGCTGTTTTCTTACAAAGACCCTATGTAATCTAAAATAGTGTAAATATCACATATTATATATGGTATATATAATATAGGTGTATATAGTATAAATATTATATACTGTAAAGTAGTGTACCTATTACTACCCCCGATGACAGATTAGGACACTGAGGCTCAAAGTTAACTGGCTTTTCCAAGATCTAAAATAGTGTAAATATCATATATTATATATGGTATATATAATATAGGTATATAGTATAAATATTATATACCGTAAAGTAGTGTACCTATTACTACCCCCAGATGACAGATTAGGACACTGAAGCTCAGAGTTAACTGGCTTTTCCAAGATCTAAAATAGTGTAAATATCATATATATAGTATATATAATATAGGTATATAGTATAAATATTATATACCATAAAGTAGTGTACCTATTACTACCCCCGATGACTGAGGCTCAGAGTTAACTGGCTTTTCCAAGATCGCAGAGTTAGTAAGTGGAGAGCTAGCCTAGGACTTTAAATGAGGGCTTCTTATTCCAAATCCTGTTGCCTCTTGCTGTCTCAAGATATGGTGCCTGTCCTTATCAAACCTTGTTGTGCAGTAATAATAATGGATCAGTGGTAACCTACAGTTTTATAGAATGCTTCATGTACATGGTCTCATTTGTTCCTCAGAATGACCCCGTGAAGATAGGTTTTGTTATTCTCCACATTTTTTAGATGAAGAATCTGATGGTTAGAGATGCTAAGTGACTTGGCCATAGGCACACAATTAATAGGTGCCATAGTCAGGATTTGAACTCAGGTCTCTCTTGACTTCAAGTCCAATGCTCTTTCTGCTAGACCACAGTGCCCAATAGAAGATACATAGGAACACATAAAACTAGGAAATAGTATAGAATGAGATTAATGCATTAGAGGTACAGACACCATGCTGGGAGAGTTGAGAGGAAGCAGAGTTCATGTTCCTTTGGAACTTAAAGAAGTGTTCATGCAGAAGATGGCATTTGAACTGGAACTTGGTGGAAACTTAAGAAATGGAATTAGTAAATACATGTGACCGAAATCTTTTGTTGATCCAGTTTACATCAGTCTTCCCTGTTCCACAGGATGACTATTTGAATTGTTTCCTGGCTCCATCCATCCATATGGGTTGAGTCGAAGCAGGTGCCAGAAACAGCCCTGTGTGAGCATGTTGTGTATGGAAAACTGTTGTTGTCCTTTGTACACAAAAAGGGATGCCATCCACCCCCTGTCTCTAGGACATGTGCTGTGAATTGTCTTCTCCCCCTCTTGCCCCAAGCTGTAGTGACTGTGGGTGAGAGCTAAGCTAGCCAACTCCTAAGTAGTTTAATCTTTGACCTTGGCCTCATTGCAATAGCTTTGTGTTCTAAACAAGGGAGTTTATTGGCCACAGGATATTGGGACTTTGGAGGTCTCTTTTCTTCTGCCATGTGGGACAACAAGACTCCCTCTTTGATGTACTTTTTGTCATGGCTTCAGACAGAGTGCCATACACATATGGACCACACACAAATACCCAGATGAACACAAAAATGCCTCATGAGCTTTCTGCCTGCCTTTCCCAGAGGGTCACTAGCCAAAGTCAACCAAAACAGACCCAGAGGGAGATGACAGGAGATCTCAGACTACCCAGGCAGGTAAGCCACTGGAGCCAGTTGAACCTTATCTGGCCATTCATTTCTGTATTTTGTCATACTTGACAACAGAAACCTCACAAAACAACATTATGTTAACTTTGAACAGAGAGGTGAGGTAGGATTCTTGCCAACCATCCCTGGTGCCCAGCTCTTAATCATAACAGATGAGGTTTCAGACACTATAACTTACATTTTTAAAAAAAGCACAATGGAATGGTTGAGAATACATAGCTGGAAAAGGAGGGAAGGGAGTTTTATATTTTCTTGAAAGGCAATATTAAAAATTCTGGACCGAGAATAAGGAAATTAAAACAAGGAAAAAATGGAAATTTAAAAATAAGGAAAAAATAAAAGTGAAAGGGTAGATTAAATGCTCTCTAAGGGCCCTTCTAATGCAGCTATTAAAAATGAGTACTTCTGTTTCTAAAGCACTTTTCCTTGCAGGTGCCAGTGTCACTGTCCCCATTTTACAGATGAGGACATTCAGACTCAGAGAAGGGTGATTAAGTTGCCACTAGGTTTTGGACTCAGCATTAATACCCAGGTCTCTTGATAGTGGGTCCAGACTCTTTCTGCTGCCAGGCGGGTTCCATCCTAGGACTCATGCATCACAGAATCCTAGAACTAGTGTCTTCCCAGGTCTGGTACTGTCCCTCTCATCCATCTCCTTTGTGATCGTCTGGTTGCATTGCTTGCTACTGTGATGTGATGCGTTTTGTAAAGAAGAGCACTGGCTCCCCCTGCTGCTGGTCTGTGAGTTTGTCAACAGCTGAGGCTCAATTCGATTATCCAAGTGCCTGATACATTCAAAGCCTTGTTCTTGCACGATTACCAGGCCCGTGAAAACAAGGGGAAGGTCATGTTTTTTTTTTTTTTAATAGTACACAGAGATAAAAAAAAAACATGATGTAATGCAAAAGAAAAAGTCCATTTACCATTTAGCCAGTAGAGACTTGGCTTATCCTGGCTGTCATGATTCACAGGGAAGTTACATAAAGTCTCTGTGTCAGAGGAGTCCATAATACTTGCATGATCTTTGTCATGGAGTTATTGTCAAGAAAGTACTGTATAAGCCTTCAAGACCTAGGAAAATGGCAGTGAATTTGGAGACCACAACAAAATCAGATATTTTTGTGTGTGAGATAGTTGGGGTTAAGTGACTTGCCCAGGGTCACACAGCTAGTATGAGTCATAACCATGCTACTCCCAGAATTTTTTTAAACTCGGTCTTTCAGTGGTTTTATGCCCCTTTGCAGTTTTCAGAACTCTTTGGATAATTTAAACATACGTCTGCATGAGAAGGAGTTTAGTGTCCTTAGAGAGAGAGAGACAGTATTCCCTCTGTTCTTTATTCTTGTCAGACCACATCAGTTTTGAGTTCTATGTCTTAAGAAGGATGTTAGTCACCTAAAATATATCCAGGGGAGGGCAATCAGCATGGTGAAGGGACTAATACAAGGAGCTAATGAAGGAAATAGGGATGTTTTTAGCCAGTTGAAGAGAAGACAATTTAAGAGGTAACATCACTGGCTTCAAGTTGCTGCCATCTGACATGTGGGAATAGATTTGTTATGTTTGGCCCAAGGAGGCAGAACTAGGAGAATGGGAAGGTTACAGGGAAGTAAATTTTGACTCAGAGGTAACAGAACTACCCCGGGTATAGTGGGGTCTCGACTGAGTTCTGAATCACTATTAGGAGGTCTTCAGGTAAGGTTTGGATGGCTATGTCAGGAATATTTTTTGGGAGTATCCCTTACTAGATGGCTTTGGAGGTCCCGTTCTGTGCTGAGCTTCTGTGAATCTATGATTCTTTGCATTTGCCAGGAGGATGAACTTCACTGGGGAGTAGTGAACCCCATCTCTGGGGGTTTTCATTTGTGGCTGGATGATCACTCAGGCATTTGTGTTGGACTGGCTGACTTCTGGAAGTCTGACCAATTCTAATTTTTTTTTGGTTCTAGGTGGAGGAATACGGCATGAGTGCAAAAAAGTTAAATAGTCAATTTAAAATGAAAAGTTAAATGAGCCTGGGAAAAGTTGAACAGTTAAAATGTTCAGATGTTAAAAAGTTAAATTCCTTAACTTTTCACATAATTTAAATAACTTTTTTTGACAACAGCAAAAGAGCTGTTGCAGGACAGTATCTGATGATGATTACTTACCACATAGGTCTTTGGAGGAGAGAGGTCTGTGAGGTTGGGCAGATGCTGCCTGGTGAGGACAAAGGCTGTAAAAGTTTAAGTAAGGTCGCTGAACCAAAGGAATCTTTGTTTTGATTTTACCCAAAGGCATTTCTTCTGATGAAGAAAGGCTCGTTTTGTTAAGGGATTTGGGCAAGGACAGAATTTCTGTCCTTCTGCCAGAAGGGTATTTGGGAAATGGGACCCAGGTTGTCATATGGCTACTTAATCTTCTTTCTGGATTTCCCAGAGGTCAAAATTCCCCACTCTGGAACATATAGTAATCCAAGAGCCAAGCACAAAGGTTGAGTTGCCATTGAGGCTGCTATACATGGCAAGTGTCAATACTTACCTGATGGATTGACTGGAACCTCTTCAAAGAATTAATTGTCTCTCACACCTTTGCTAATGAGAGTTCTTCTTGGTAAATTCATACCTCAAGTCTGGTCCTATGATATCACACACAGGCTAATGTGCTTATATACAAGATCTGAGTGTATCTTCAAAATGGCCATGTTCCATATTTTAGGTATAAAACCTGGGAAAAGTTGAACAGTTAAAATTTTCAGACGTTAAATAGTTAAAAGTTAAATTCCTTAACTTTTCACATAATTTAAATAACTTTTTTTGACAACAGCAGAAGAGCTGTTGCAGGACAGTGTCTGATGATGATTACTTACCACATAACTGCTATAGCCAGAGAGCTCTGTAGGTCTTTGGAGGAGAGAGGTCTGTGAGGTTGGGCAGATGCTGCCTGGTGAGGACAAAGGCTGTAAAAGTTTAAGTTATATTTTAGCATCCTTATTTCCTTCAGAGCCTCCATATTTTGTCACTTGCCTGCTGTCTTGAGGTCATTGCTCTTAGGTTCTAAACTTGGGACTCCACTGGTGAGTTGCAGGCATCAGAGGGGACAGCTGAGGAAGACAGTAGTGATATGGTTGAAGGAGCATGGGTTGTAGCCCTGGCGCTGACATGTTACTAGGCATATGGCCCTGGGTAAGTTAGTTCACTTCCCTTTTCTCACATGTAAAAATGGGATTTACTTTTGTTTTACCTACTTTTTAGAGTTGTGGTGAGGAAAATGTTTTGTAGTTCTTAAATATCAATACCATATCAATAGAGTGCTGTAATTATTAATGAAAAATGGAGTTTGGGTGATGGGATGCCTAGGCTGCGTAGCTGGCTTAGCTATTAAATTCTGTTCAGAGAGTCATTACGGTATGGTGGAAAGAAAACTTGATTTAGAGCCAGAGGGCGTGACTGTGAGTCCTGGTTTTCTTACTGTGTTGCCTATATAAGGTAAGGCTTTAAATTCTGTCATCCTGGGATTCTATTACTTAAGCACATGCATTTAGCCCCAGTTCAGAGGAGGTACTTGGGATCTCAGAGGGGTTGCTAGTATAGGCGAAATTACTCGTTGGCAGGTTACTTGTTACATAGACGGTCCTACTGTGGTTATAATGGACAAATAAAGTTTTGATAATAACCATAGTGCTATATTATTTTATCATATTTTATCATATCCTCATAATGCCCTGGAAAGTGCTGTTCTTGAGTCATTTCAGTCATGTCTGACTCTGTGACTCCATTTGGGGTTTCTTGGCAAAGATACTAGACTACTTTGCCATTTCCTGCTCCAGCTCATTTTACAGATGAGAAAACTGAGGGAAGCAGAGCAAAGGAAGAGCAGAAATGAAAAGCGGGCATGCTTCCACCTTGCAATGAGTAAATATGGTGATGAGAAGGAGCAGGCAGGGTATAGTCAGGGCCCAGTTCCTAGTCGAGTTTGGCTGAAATCTAGAGTATTGAAAAGACCTTCTGGTAAAGGACTCCATGAGGGTTGAAGCTAGATTGTGAAAAGCCTTGACGGCCAAACCAAAGAGTTTGTATAATTTCTTTAGCTCTGATCTAGAATGCTTTCCTTCCTTTACCTCATCTGTAGGAAATCAACTTTCACAATGCATCATGGAATTTGTCTTGCCCTCTTCCAATCCCCGAAGAGTTTGCCTAGATTGACCACCCAAAAGGAGTCAACAGAAGAAAGACAAGACGGGGAGATATTTTAAAACTTCAAAAGAAAAGGATCTCTAAGGGGAAATTATGCTTCTGATTTCTAGCCCTCAAAGGGAGAACACCAAGTAGAATAGCGCTTCCTCTCCTGGCTCCCACACTTGTCATCATTAGCTGTGTGACTAGTTCACTTTGTTTCTCTGGGATTCCTTCTCTTAAGGGTTGTTGTAAAAAAAGCTGTTTGTACACTTGAAGTAGGATACAGATGTGAGCTGCGCTTATTAGCATATAGCACTTTATCTTTACAGAGTAATTCTTCTACTTTCCTGTATGAACTTCACAATTTTGAGAAGTGGGTAGGGTATTTGAAGGGTCGGCTAGGTGGCATAGTAGATAGAACGTTGGGCTTGGAGTCAGGAAGACTCATCTTCCTGAGTTCAGATCTGGCCCCAGACACTTACTAGCTGTGTGACCCTGGGCAAGTCACCCTATTTGCCTCAGTTTCCTCATCTGTAAAATGAGCTGGAGGAAGAAATGGGAAGCCAGTCTAGTATCTCTTTCAAGAAAACACCTTAAGAGGTCACAGAATAGGACACAACTGAAAAATAACTGAATGACTAAAAGGGGTATTTGAGAAGTTGGTGATATTCTTACCCCCCTTCGATAGACAGGGAAACTGTCTGGAAGAGATGTGAATTGCATAGGTATAGTCACACACCTTCTAAGTGGGGCAGCTGGGATTTGGACCCGGTTCTCCTGATTGGAAGCAACTCACTTTTCTTAAACAACTAATGTGACAAGGAAAATGATTACTTTTCCTGAGAAACATAATAGTGAAGATCTTGAGGAAGGAAGTTTTTAGATGCCTGAGATTCTACATTTTAAAATTTTTATCAACATGCTTTCAGATTCTATGCAGAGTTTTAAAATTTCATTTTCTGCTCCTGAGGGCCAAACTAGGAACAAGAGGCAGAGGTTACATGTTGTTAGAGCTTGGCTCAGTGAGAGGAAAACTTCCTTAAAATGGGACCGGGATTCTTTGAAAGGTAATGAGTTCCTCATTGCTGGCCATGGCTAGAGATCAGCAAGAGGGTAAAGTCACTACTGGTTAGAGTTATTGTAGAATAAATCTTTTAGCCAGAGTTTGGACCAGTTGCCCTTTGAAGGCCTGTGGAATTCTGGGAATCTCAGGTTGTTTACTCTATGGAGAAACTCAATGGGGCCTTGGTAATGCTGCTGTCTCTTTTGGAGAAAGATGATAAATCATCTATTTCTGAGATAGCAAGGCCAGCCCCCTGCACAGATCTATTCTTCATGTAATTGGGGAGGCTTACAGTTAAAAGGAAGGATAGCCATTGGTACAACAGCTGCTAAAGATGCCAGGCATTTTTAAACTGTTGACAGTAATCTTGTTGAAATACCCTCCAGATTGCCACCAACTTTGGTTGGGGTGTGATGTTAATCTGAAGCTTTGAAGTATTTATAATCCTCAAAGTCTACAATGGTTGACCAACATTCACTTGCTGGCTTGGCAGAGACATTTTTAGGTGTTCTAGAAAGCAGCCCTGAAGGGCTTTAGAGGTGGGGCAGGATCTCAGGGCAGGAAGGAAACTTAGTAGAACAGGATTCCATTGCTAGTTTTACTACTATACAGTTATTTGACCTTGGCAAGGAAATTAACTTCTCATCTGAAAAAAAAAATGGAACTGAACATTCCTGCCCTACCTAGCTCAGGGGTGGGGAACCTGCATCCTTGAGGCCACATGTGGCCCTCTAGGTCCTCATGTGTGGCCCTTCAACTGATTCAGACCTAGTGAACTGCAAGAGGCCTTAAGGACACAGGTTCTGCACCGCTGAGCTACCTCCTAATACCAGGTCTCCTTCCTATGCTGCTTTCAGGTATGCAAAGCCCTTTCCTCACGGTACAAGTATTATTATCCCCATTGGCAGATAAGGAGAAAGCTAAGTGGTCTGCAGTAATACAGCTAGCAAGTATCCAAAATGGAATGGGAACCCATCTTATCTTGAAGAGGCAGTGAGAAATAGATGATTTGGGTTCAGATTTTATTTCTTGTTATTGTGTGTGTGTATGTGTGTGTGTGTGTGTGTGTGTGTGTGTGTGTGTGTAAGAGAGAGAAAGACAGACAGAGAGACAGATAGAAGAGAGACAGAGAGAAAGGAGAGACAGAGAGAGAAACAGGAAGAAGGAGGGAGAAAGAAAGAGAGAGAGGGAGAGAGAGAAACAGAAACAGATTGTGGGCAGATCACTTAATTTCCTTGTACCTCAGTTTCCTAAATACAAAATGAATGGATTGAGCTAGATGATCTCTGAGGTCCCTTTGAGATGTACTTACTTACTTACCTTACTGCAGCTAGGTGGTGCTGTGGATTGAGTGCTTAGTCAAGTCAGGAAGATTCACTTTCCTAAATTCAAATCTGATCTCAGACACTTACTAGCTGTGTGACCCTGGGAAAGTCATTTAACCCTGTTTGCCATAGTGCCTCATCTGTAAAATGAACTAGAGAAGGAAATGACAAACTGCTCCAGTGTCTCTGACAAGAAACCCAACTGATATGAACAGCAAGGTTCCTTACAGTGCTAAAATCTGTGGTTATTTTTGTAACCAGGTTGCTCCAATGGGTTCTGGAAAGTTATTCCCTTGGAACCCTTTTCACTGTGAAGTCAGAAATTAAAGGGACCAAGGGTATGGTGAAAGATACAATTAGCCTCAGCCTTATGACTTTTTTTAAAAACCAAACCATTGGCTTAGAGTCACTGTAGCCTTAGGAGGCACCATGGGATAGTGGAAGAAGTTTTTGATTTGGAGTCAAGGGACTTGGACTTCAATACCAGCTGCTGTGGGGAAAATAATGAGTAAACCTGACAGTGGCATGTAAATTATTTGTGATTACTGTTATCACTGTTGTTGAGATGTTCACTGTGACCTGGTAACTCAGCTTTTTGTCAGTCTGTGTACTCTGAGAGCTTGAGAAAGCCCTGTCTGTTGTGAACAATTTTATCCCCTGATTTCAGTGATGTTGTAGAGCAGAGGCATCCAACTCCCTGACAGGTCAGCTCAGAACTACATTAAAATGTCACTGGAAAATGTTTAACAAAATAAGTAAAAATGAGATACATTATAGACAATATTCTTTCGTGATTTTCTGGCTCCATATGCTGCCATGTTGAATTTGACACCTCTGTTGTTGAGGCCAGGGATGATGGGATTGTGTGTTAAGGATCCAAGAATTTGGTTGTTATCTAGTATTTCCTATTCTCCAAAGCAGTTTGTTGGACTGTTTTTCCCCACTCTGAATTCAATCGCCAAAGCAAATCTCATTCTAAACTGTATCATACTTAGTTATATGTACAATATAAATGCCCCCATTGGACTGTAAGTTCCCTGAGGACCATTTTTCATCTCTGTATCCCTTGTACCTAACTTATCATTTATGATTCCTTGAGGACCATTTTTCATCTCTGTATCCCTTGTACCTAACTTATCACTGTAGAGTATATATAATAATTAATAAATCTTTGTTGAAATTGAATGAAATTAAAATTTATCTTAAGGGCAGCTAGCTGGTACAGTGGGTAAAATATAGGGCCTGGCGTCAGCTAGCCTCGGAAACTTGCAAACTGTGTGACCCTGTGCAGGTCACCTGACCCTGTCTGCCTTAATTTCTTCATCTGTAAAATGAGGTAGAGAAGGAAATGGCAAATCATTCTAATATCTTTGCCAAGAAAACCTCTTATAGATTCATAAAAATCAGATATGACTGAAAAATTATTGAACAACAACATTTTTACCTTAATAATCCTTATTCTCTGGAGCTAATGATAACCCGAATTAATAGAGACCTATGAAAGTCTTCATATTTTTAGACCTGGTTAGTTTCTTTTTAGCCAACATCCAGTTGAAAACCTTTCTGTCTTCTTACCCATATTCCTTATGTCTATACCAGTAGAATGAAGCAGAGATGTCATATTATTTTGGCATCTTTGGAGCTTTCCTCAAACGTAGCTCTGGTCACTGAGATAAAGTGAAAACCCATTTTATGAGGATGCAGTGAGGGGTGTGAGCCAAATGGTTCAGATTGCCTATCAACAATGATGAACGTTAGAAACCTGCCACTAAAATAGCCCAAATAACACTAAGCTGGGTACTTCATTCTGTTCCAGAGAATGAGCCCTTCTCAAGATAAAAATTTTCACATGACTATGCTGGAGTAGATACAACATTAGGGTGGTAAATAGTGAGGGGATTTTATTTCAGGGAGTTGGGAGAAGTGGGTTATTCTGTTGTGGTTAATCACTATATTCTACCTCCCCTTTTGTATTTAGATCCAAATATAAACCCATCATCCATGGAAGAGAGAATGGCTCATGAAACTCTACAGCTGGAGAAGAGGCTGAGTCTTCTTTCACATTCGAGTCGTCCAGGAAGTGGAGGTGAGGAGCCGCTGAAGCCCACTGGCAGCTCTGCCTCTCCCCCCAGGGGTGGGCTGGAGTAGGGTGGACAGAGGAGAACCATTGTCCTTTCTAGGGGGTAGTTTCTTCACATGAACAGGAGCTAGTGAATATTTCCTCAGAACTCCCTAAGACAAGGTCCCCATGATAGAGGCTTGATTGGTACCATGTGAATTGTAGGAAGAAACAGCAACAGTGTTTTAGGGTGCTGTTTATGTCCATGTTCCTCTGTCACTTGTTTATACTGTGATTCAAAATGCTGGGAGGCTTTAAAAGTAATGACTATTTATAATTCTGTACCTTAAGGTTTACAATGGACTTTCCACATCATAGCCCTTAGAGATAAGGAGAAAAAGGATTATTATTTCTAGTTTATAAATTAGATTCTGAGAAGTTAAGAGATAAGACTTGTCCAGGGTGTCCCAGAAAATGAAAATTGGAGTCAGTGATTGAAACCTAGATTAGAGAGTCCTTTAAAAAATATCTAGTTTATTCCTGCCATTGATAAATGGTCAAAGGATATGGCTAGCCAGTTAGCTCTCAAGGAAAGTAATCTAAGCTAGTTGTGTTCACATGAAAATATACTATAAATTGTGAATAATTAGAGAAATGCAAATTGAGGCAACTCTGAGATTCTACCTCATGCAAACTTTGTTCTTTGTCTGCTATATTATGCTGCCTGTTTAGAGCACCTTAACTGTATACTGGATATCATCGGTGGGTCAGTTCTTACAAGCCAGATTATTATTACTTGTTCTTTAAAATATTTTTCAATTATGAAGCATTTCCTCCCTCCCCCTCTTCCCTATTTCCTGGGATGGGGGAAAGGGAAGAAAAACACTATCTTTGTAACAAATGTGCATAATCAAGCAAAACAAATTCCCATGTTGACCAAGACCAAATCTGTGTCTATATCATTCAGCATATTAATGCATCATTTCTCTGTCAGGAGATACGTAATGTTCTTTATAAGTCTTTCAAAAATTTTCATTTTCACTGTGTTGTGGTAGGATACGTTGTTCTTTTGGTTCGGCTCACTCTCTGCTATAGTCTACACAAGTCTTTCCAGGTTTCTCTGTTATTTTCTCTTTCATAATTTCCTGGAGCACAAAATAGTATTCAATTGCATTTACATAGGGTGCTCTCTCAATTTCCAGTTCTTTATCTCCACAGAAAGGGCTGCTCTAAATATTTTTGTACACATAGGACCTTTTCTTATTCCTTTCATCTCTTTGAAGTATACACCTAGTAGTGATACTGCTGAGTCAAAGGATATACACAGTTTGTAACATTTGGGGCATAGTTACAATAACAAATTCCTTTCCGAATAATTATAACAATTCACAAGCTCCATAAATAATATATCAACATGCCTATTTTCCCATAGTCCCACCAACCTTTGTTATTTTCCTTTCTTTTGTCAGCTTTGTCAATCTGATGGTATGAGGTAGAATCTTAGAGTTGCCTCAGTTTGCATTTTTCTAATTATTAGTGATTTGTAGCATTTTTCATGTGAATATAAGTAGTTTAGATTATTTCTCTTGAGAGACAACTAGCTAGCCACATCCTTTGACCATTTATCAACTGGGGAAACAAACCAGATTATTTTTTAAAGGACTCTCTAATTTTCTTCATCTCAGGGGTTCTTAACCTAGGTTCCATTATCTTGTTTCTTAAAATATTTTGATAATTTTATTTCATATAATTAGTTTCCTTTGTAATCTTTTATATTTTATTTTGTGTATTTAAAACATTATTCTGAGAAAAGATCAATGGGCTTTATTACACTGACAAAGGTATCTATGACATAAAAATAGTTAAAGAAATTTTGCTTTAGATTCATAATACAGAAATAGAGCAAAGCCCCTTTTCTTTAATCAATGATCCTGTATCAGATATTTATAGAATAACAGAATCTCAAACTTAAAAGGGATTTCAGAGCCCATGTAGCCCAACTAATACTTGAATAAGAATCTTCTTTACAAATCCCAATAAGTAATCACCCATCTTCCCCCCACCTCAATCCTCTAGAGAGTGAGAACCCTACCTTCCAAGGCAACCCATTACATTTTTGGGTGGTGCAAAAGGTGAGGAACTTTTTTTCCTTAAATTCAGTCCAAGTCTTCCTCTTTTCATTTTCTACCTATTTCTCCCGGTCCTGTCTTCTGATGCCAAGCAAAATAGGTGAATTTCCTTATCTATTTGACATGTTTTTAGCTCTCTGGGGATAATTCCCGTATTCCTTATTAAGTGGTTGAGCACCAACCGAACCTCCTCATCTTTCTTACTGTCTCTGTGGCATTTGCTAGTGCTAACCACCTTCTTGTCCTGGCCATTTCTTTTCTGGGCTTCCAAGACGCTGTCTTCTTTTAATTCTTCCACTTCTCTGTTCCTTCTCTCTCCTTGGCTGATTTTGCCTTTTGATCCCTTTAGTTGTTAGCATTCTCCCCCTGCAACCATGGATACACATTGTTTCACCCAATAGAGAGCAGAGACTGCTTCATTTATGGGCTTATCAATGTCCTTTGTAAAGTGGTGTCTAGAACAGAGCACAGTCTTCAAGGTACGGTCCCTAGTCTTGGATATTTCTGCCTCTTGAAATAAAACTGAACATTACGTTAGTATCCTTTGTCTACCTACCCACCTTGTTATCTTTTCTTCAATTTATAATCCTCTGAACTCCTCTCAGGCATGCTACTACCTTGTCATGTTTTCCCCATTTTGTACTTGTGAAGTCAATTTTTGAACTCAAGTGTTAAGAGTTTTTATTTATCTTTATTCGATTTCATCTTATTAGATTTGACCTAATGTTTTAGCCTGTTGAGATCTTTTGGGTTCCTGGCTCTGTCATTGAATATTTTGGTTATGCCTTTTACATTTGTATTATCTTCATATTTAATAAGTCCCCATATCTTTATGGAAATCACTTAAAGTAAAACATTAATACAACACAATGCCAGGTATAGATCTATGAGATATTTTATTAGAGATATCAATCTTTTCATATTAAGTCACATGATCATTGGCTACTTTTCGGGCCTAATCATTCAACGAATTCTAAATCCACCTAACTGTACTATCATTTAGCTCAAATCTTGACTTAATTTTCATAAGATTAGCTTGAGGGACTTTGTCACATATTTTACCAAAATATAGATAAACTGTACCTATAATACTCTTCTGATTTACCCAGTCTTGTAGCCTGATAAAAAAATTGAAATTAATTTGACATACATTGATCTTAATAAAATCATGCTAGTTCTTTGTGGTCATGTCTTCCATCTCTAAATGTTTATTATCAATCAACAGTAAATATTATTATATGCAAACTCTTTGTCAGATGCTGTGCGAATTCCCTAGGATACAAAAACAGGAAAAAGATAGTCTCTGTCCTCAAGAGGCTAACAATTTAATTTTACATTCTCACTATTCCTTTCATAGTACGTATGTTCCATGAATTATAGCCAACTCACTGACCTCCAGTTTGCAGGCTCTACTCTCTTCTCTATTTTGAACATTCAGACCATATTCTTTTGTCCTGTGGTATTGCTTCCATTTTTTCTCACAAGTCACTGACAGTAGTTTATTAATCACATCTGTCAGGTTGTTTGTTTTTTAAGTTCTTTGAATCTGGTGACTTGAACTCATCAAGAGCAACTAGGTGTTCTCTTACTATAACTTATTTACCTTGGGTATAGACTTCTAGTGGCCATTTTTGTTGTCTTTTCCAGTTCAAAGTTCATTCTTTTTGGCAGAGAATAGAAAAGCAGGAGAATAATTGAACAGTGTCATTTCCTTTCCATTATTACTTATTACTGTCTTTTTCTCTCTGAACAGCTGTCATATCCCTTTATGTTTCCTCTTTTTCCTAGTATAGTAGCACCACCACCACCACCACCAAAACTAAAAGTCAGCCCTCAACCCTTTTGTTGTCCTTGACTTTTCTTTGTAGTCTCAGCTTATTCTGTGCTTTAGGGCTACTGACACCATCTTTACTGAACTGTGCCATACTTTTGAATTCATCATCCATTTCCTTCTCTCATTTCCATCTATGAACATTCCTTTTTTTAAGTCTTTGTAGGTGAATGAGTTTCTTGTGCATCCACATCTCTAGCTTTAGGCAACTCTCTTTTTTTCTTTCTTACTGAAAAAAATCTTTCTTGGTACCTTTAGAATGTTATCCTTGAGAGACTCCCATCTCTCCTGGATTGATTTCTTCCATAGAATTATTGTCTATTAGATCATACTTAATCTTTTTCTGAACCTTTGAAATATATTTTTTTTCAAAATCTGGGGTACGCATCATTTTCCCCCCAGCTTTACTCTTTTCTATCACAAACTCTACTTTTTCCCAAGGTTCATGTTATTTCCATCTTAGCACTCAGTTCCCCCTTGTTTATGAAATATATATTCCAAAACAGAAGTTTACCCACTGGTTCAATAACCTTTTAAAGTGTGCTTCACCCTTTAAAGCATTGTGTAAAGCATTGTGCTAGCTTCAGAGGGGAAGGTTAGGGAAGTGATACAGGTGAACTGTAAGACACAGACTTTGTAGAACATGGAGGATTTTAATTCTTCCATGGTGACCAAATTTATACAAGACAGTGGGGTTCAATTCAACAAAGATTCATCATGTTTCTATGAGAGGAACACTGAGGTCAGTCTATGGGAGTTGAAAAGTGTAGATAAGACACAGTCTTTGCTCTCATGAAGTTTAAAGTTGAATAAGGAAGATTAGACACATTCACAGATAACTGTAGTAAATTATGGCATAATGGAAACAGCACTTATTTTGGAGTCAGGAGACCTGGTTAGAACCCTGACTGTGCCACTTACCAGCTGGCTGTGTGATATTGACCAAGACATTTCCCCTTTATGTACCTCAGTTTCCCAATTTGTAAAATGGAATAATACTTCTTGTTATACCTCCCTTGCAGGGTTGTTGTGGAGGTCAAACAATGTAATATATATGACAGTGCTTTGTGACAGTAAAGCCTGTATAAAATGTAAGCTGTTATTTTTATTGCATGAAGTAATTAGAGAACAAAACAGTATATAATTGAAAACTAAATTGGGTATTGTGGATCATAAATGCTATGAGAGTTCATAGAAGAGGCATTGTGGTTTAGTGAAAAGAAACTTGTTTACTATGCTTGGTGCATACCTTACTAAATGAGTGGTTGGCTAAGAACCTGAGTTTGAATACCATCTGATGTTTTAGGACCTTGGCCAAGCTATCGAATTTCTCTGGACCTCATCCGTAAAATGAGGGGGTGGGCCCTTCAAGCTCTAGCATCATGGGGCAGAGGTTGGTGTTAAAGAGACATTTTCATGGCAGTGAGCAGCTTGGGGACCATTGAAAGTAATAAGGAAGGCAGGCTGCCTATGGAGGGCTTATACTTAGTAGAGAGAGAGTAGTGGGAAATGATTTTAGATAAAAGAATGAAACTGCATTGTGGAGAGTCTCAAATACCACATTGAAGAATTTGGATTTACTCTGTAAACTGTAAATGTAGTATACAAAATTCTGGGTTTGGGGTCAGAAAACTTGAGGTGCTAATCCTAATGCCAAGCTTTCCTAGCCTTGGTTTCCTCTTCTCTAGAATAGAGATGAATCCCTGTCCCGTCTACCTCCCAGGGCTGTTGTGATGTATAGAGTGTGATCTGTAACCAGTTTTATTGTAGTATTCTGAGTAGAGGGTCACATGAAAGGTGACTCCAGAGGCCTCTTTAGGCCAGATTGGAAACAAGGATACTAACGAAGGGGCTGTTCAAGTGATCCAGGCCAGAACCAATACCTTGGGCCAAGTCACAATACATTTTGGAAATGGTTTTTGTAAACTTTGTCTTCTTCTGTTCTATACATTGCTCCCTTGTTCATCCCAATATCTCATCTTCCATTGCTAGTTTAAGGAAGGTAGAAAAGGATGGAGAATTCCAAGGCCCTCTTTCTATCTTCTCTTTTTATTAGTTTGTGACAATTATCAAATTATGTTTGGACTCTGTACACAAATCATACTATAACCATAATTCTAATAATAATAACTGGGCCAGATGGTGGAACATTGAACCCAGGACTCAGGAAGACCTGAGTTCAAATATAGCTTTAGACATTTACTACCTGTATGACCCTGGACAAGTCACTTATCCTCTGTCTGCCTCACTTTCTTCAACTGTAAAATGGGAGTAATAGTAGCACCTACCACCAAGGGCTGTTGTGAGAATCAAATGGGAGAACATCTGAAAAGCAATTTGCAGACCTTAAAGAGCTACACTGAGTTGTAAGTATTTGACAGAGGAGCTGAATTCAGGTTTAAATGTTGACTACAGGTCTAGCACTCACTCTGTCCACTTTCCTTGGTCCATTGGAGTAAATCTCTGAGCTGAGACAGACTTCAGAGCACAAAATTTAACCCCCATGCCTTTATTTTTATTCTGTTCTCTGGGGCTAAGCAGACTAAATACAGTTTCTTTTCCATTTGTTGCCTCTTCACAATAGTCGTGATTCAGGTTGTGTAGATATAGCAGCATCCATTATGATAGGGATGAGTACCCGGCTCTGCTCTGCCCTGGTCAGATGCCACATCTGTAGGGTTGTACTCAGTTCTGGCTACTCGACTTTAAGAAGGATATTGGCAGGCTAAGTCACATCCAGAGGAGGGTGGGTGTGGTAGTGAGGAGGCTGGTGACCATGCTGTATGAGGATCAGTTGAAAAAACTAAATATTCATATTTATATTAATTATGTGTTATATTAATATTAACTAAATATTTTAATTTATACACTTAATATATTTTATAATTATAAATATATTTATATATTACATATTTTTGTATGGCATAAATATTTTACAAATATATATATGCTATAAAATATATTTTATATATTAACTAATGTATTTGCAATTAGTGGATAGAGTGCTGGCCCTGGAGTCAGGAGGACCTAAGTTCAGATCCAGCCTCAGACATTTGAGAGCTGTGTGACCCTGGGCAAGTCATCTCACCCCGTTTGCCTCAGTTTCCTCATCTGGAAAATGAGCTGAAAAAGGAAATGGCAAACCACTCCAGTATCTCTGCCAAGAAAACCCCAAAAGAGGTCACAGAGAGTTGGACACAACTGAGAACAGTGAAAGCCTCTAGATGATAATAAAATCTTACATTTTTCTTAACTTTACAATTACTCACACAGTTACCTCATCTGATCCTCTGTCCTGTGAGGTTGGCAGTGCTGGGGTAATAATAACTCCTTTTGCTAGAGTGCTTTCTGGGGAAGAAAGTATTTTTCTCATAATGGTTCTGTGAGCTAGGTGATGTAAGTATAATTTTCCCATTTTACAGATGAGGAATTGAAGCCCCGTAGAGAGGACATCGTCTGTCCACTGTCTGATAGCTATTAAGTGACGGGGCCAGAACTTAGACCCTGGTCAGTGAATGTGTCTTTATTAAGTGCTTACTATGTGCCAGGCACTAATAAGCGCTGCTTCTCATCTCCAGGTTAGTGCTGTTTTCATTATGGCAATACATTTGCCCAAGGTCACATAGTCAACGTGTGACCTGCTACTAGCCTGTAAGTTCTTTAAAGGCAGGGACTTGTGGCATTTTTAACCTTTGTAGCTTCATTGTCTAACACTGTGCCCTAAACCTAATGAAAATCAATGAATTAAATAAAGTATGAGAATTAATAAATTGTATCTAATTAACATAAAATTATTTAATTTTAAGGGGAATAATTATTGTAATTACTATAATTAATTATTAAATTTTTTAATTAGTTAATTAATTGTTATTATTAATTAATTAATAAAATAATGAGAATTAATAAATTAAATTAGCGAATGGATAAAATAAATTACAAATTAAAAAAGAATAGCCATTTTTGGAATGGAATGGGCCAAACCAGGAATCAAAACAGAAGCATTAGTTAAAAGACCTGACTCTGAGTTCTCTCTCTGACATTTACCAGCTGGCAGACCTTGGGGAAGTCATCTCCCTTCTGCTCCCCTGCCTTACTGCCCATCCTACTTTGGGCTTCCTTTTCATTATCTGTAAAAGGCGGGGGTTGGGCTTGAGGACCGTTCCTCTTCAGCATTCTGCCATTGTCTCCTGGCTGCTGGCACCCGGATGACTTTGCTCTCTTTTTTCTGGTTTCAGGAGATGACAGGAGTTTGTCTAGTTCTTCGTCAGACACAAGCCACTCGGATGCCAGTGCTGGAAGCCGGCTCACTCTCTGGCCTGAGCAGTCCTCGGCCAGCACCTCCCAGGAGAGCCATGGCTTGGGAGCTGCCAAGTCTTTCCAACTTGGGGAAGACAAGGCACACGCGGAGGCTACGCTCGGTGCCGCCAAACCACTGCCAAAACCTCTCCGGTCCAGACAGCTCCAGGAAATCGGCCGCCAGAGTTCCTCGGACAGTGGAATAGCCACGGGGAGTCACTCCTCCTACTCTGGTAGCTTCTCTTCCTATGCTGGGAGCCTGGACATCTGCCATGGTGATGAGTTTGGTTCCCTGCTCAGCTTGCCTTTGAACTTTGCTTCGGAACAGAGTTTGTGCACTTGTCAGCCTAGTGAGTCCCACAGGAGCCTGGAGTATCAGGTTCCCAGCTCTTTCCGACATCTGTATGACACACCCAGGAGTGTATTACAAGCAGCTGCTAAGGATGTTCAGCATGGTGGTGGTGCAGATTCCACAGGACCCAAGGACCAGGCCCCAGGCCCTCAACAGGCCAGTGACCCCAAAGCATCACCAGCCCCACCCTCAGAGGCAGGAGCTGTGTCTGAGCCTGACCAAGACTTGGGGGGGGCCACCGCCTCCCTTGCTGAAGGCACCAAAAACTTGGGTGATGAGACGTATGCAGATTTTCTTTCCAGGTGGTCAGGCATCAAACCTCCAGGACAGGTGTTAGAATCCCAAAGTAGTGAGTCGGTTTCACCTAGTGGAGTGTCTGCTGAGCCTTGTGAAATGTGTAGCCCCCGCCCCGGGGCTCCAAGAGCTTTCTTTACATCATGTCCAGTCTGTGGTGGACTCAAGGTAAATACCCATCCCTGAGCAGAAGCTAACCCAGGCCCAAGCTGAGTTAAAGTGATGTGACTGATTTCAGTTTATCAAGGATGCAGCAGTAGCAAATGGATAGTTGTCCCATTGGGGAAACATCGTATCCATGCTTTTAGTATAAATTAGCTTAGAAAGTGAGGGATAAATGACCAAAACCCCACCAGAGAGACCCAGGCCTTGAAGGGAAGGCACAGGGAGTATTTTAAATGATGGGCTACTAACCCTGGGGTCATTTAGCCTTGAAGATGCAGGTATAATTTTCTTCCTTCTGGAGAAGAGGCCAGGTGGGTGGAGAGAGAACCTCCTTCCTGTTTAAATATACTTTTAATGAGAGGAAACCTCAGGAAGGGAGGAAAGACTTGTATTTTGAGGGAAGAATCCCAACTTGAAGATATTTTGCTTGAGCAGGAATGTGAATACTATCCAGAAACGTAGATTGGATCCAAAGACCATAGAATTTTAGAGCTGGAGGGGTCGTTAGGGGTCATCTAGTCTCTTCATCTAATATGGGGAAACTGAGGCCCAGGACAGGGACTGGACTTACCCAAGGTCTCACAGACACAAAGAATGGCAGAGCCAGAAATCAAACCTAGGTGTTTTGACTTGGAATTCATGATTCCCTTTCCCCGTGCTGCTTCTTGCTAAGAATTTCAGAATATAAAAGATTGAAGCGTCTTCATCACCTAAGATATTCACACCAATAGCTCCTGTTTTCTATAGTGCTTGATAATTTATAAAATGTGTCCCTTGTAACAGTGCTGTGAGGCAGGCAGTGGAAGTGTTATCCCTATTGTACAGATAGAAAAACTGAGGCAGAGAGAAGTCAAGGGACTTGTGATCACATAGTTGGTAAATGGTAGAGCCGAGAGATTCAAATCAAACCCAGAACTCCTGTATCCAAACCCAGTGCTTTTTTCTCTTTTTTCACCATACTAGTCTATACAGGGCAAAAATTTCCAACTAAAGACTGAATCAGGGATAGTGGAGACCCAGACTGAGAGATAAGACTTAGCAGACTTTTTGACTTTTCTTGGTCCTGCATCTTTTGTGTTTTGCATGTACTTTATTTCTCTGCCTTGTGATTCTGGAAACAGAGCTCTGCATCCTTGAGCAGTGATGAGTTAAGCGACAGATTTCTATCCCCTCTTTGTTCTGGCAGTAACTTAGCACCATTTATTGTTAACATGAGATGGGTCTGGCTTAGACTAGTTGGAACTAGAAGGGTCCTTAGAATATAGAACACAGTGGGAAAGGATCTCAACATCCAGTCCATTTCTCAGATTTTACACATCAGGAACCCGAGGATCTACCTGGTAATGTCTCGTGGTCAAGGTCACACAGTGAGTTAGTGGCAGACATACAGGACCAGGCCAGGGATTTTTTTCAGCTACATCAAAGATAACTGATTAGAAAGTAGATCTAAGACCTAAATTCTGGAATTGTAAATCTAAAATGGAAATCTTTTTAAAAATCATTAAGAGATTTCTTCTTCACCCCGCCTTGCACTCCCCCCAGTCCCATGTTTAATGGAATTCTGAAATGCATATCTCCTCCAGATTTTCAGTAGGTCTTTTTTAAAGGTTTAAGTTAAAGCACTGCAATTGATTTCAGTTTTTTAAGGATGTAGAAGTAGCAATGGCCAGTGGTCCATTGGTGGCAAGAACCTTATCTGTGCTTTTTGTGTAAATAAGCTTAGAAATACCCCTGATCCCTTGCAATGCAATCATGGGATGTGATAAAATTCGGAGGAATCTGAGGGGCTCTACCTGAATCTCCTTTCTCATCTGCTTCTCTCAGCCTCATGAGCAGAATAAATAGTTTTCTTAATGTTCTTATTATAAACTAGTAACAATCTCCTGGAAGATCTGCAATCGGGTGTTACCTGGTCAAAGCACATCTCAAGAGTTTACTTTGATATTGGGATGAAAGTGGCTTCTGGGCATGGCCTCCTGAGAGGCTGAAGTCTCCCAGGAAACACTTAAGAAGCCCATAAGCAGAAAAAGATGGGGAGCTTGTTAACAAAGGGTCCCATTTCCTGGCTCTATCTTTATATTTCATGCTGAGATGGCAGTGAGGATCACCTGGTAGCAGGTGGCTCCATTTTTGCCTTCATGATGCCATGAATGGGTGAGGCAACTTCGTGATATCTGAGGAAGAGACAGAGCATCCTTCCATGCTTTCGGATTCTGGCCACAGCCAGGCAGTTTCCAGAAATCCTTTATATGGTAAATGCCGAAGCTTGTTATTTTTGTACTTTGGGTCTTGTATGGTAATCACAGTGAGTGACAGTAGGATTTATTCAGCTTTTGAACCTAAAGGTTTTTATCAGTGCAATTTTGGGGGGAACTTAGTTTTTGTTGTTGCAATAGAGTAGATTATCAGCCCTTGTTCCTCAGTGAAATGGATGTAGTAAAAGGAACCTTTGGGAATTTCCCAAGTCTAGAATCCGGTTCTGTGCAACCAGCCCGCTGGTCTCCATGACTGACTAAACTCTTGGTGGTTTGAAATTTCTTGCAAGGCAGAGATGGAAAGTGTGTTTTGGAATGTGGTAAGAGGACCATAGGGTCCAAATGAATTACTTTACTCAATTTGAGAACATGTGGTATAGCTGAGGATCCAGATAGACTCTCATCTTATGACTTTGGACTGGGAAGAATGACTGTTAGGATATAGGGCATCACATTCAGTATGGAGATGGACAGGGGAAGCCTTCTCAGGGTGAGGAGAAGCTCTTGACAAAGAATCTAAGAACTTCTGGAACATAGCATCAACATCAAAGATGCAAGATCAGGGCCTTGATCCTTTCAGTCTTTTCATCTTTTAACCTAACTGCCATTCTGCAGAGAATTTTCTTGATGACAAACTGCATGGAGTGTGAATTTCTTTGCATCTTTTTAATTATTTTCATTCTGAGATTTCAGATGCACCTGTGAAAGGTGTTAGCTAAGTGCCCCGTACACATCACCAGACATCTCCTGTTGGGAACCATGATCACTTTTTGTTTTATACCCTTTCAGGTGTAATTGCTACCCTCTCTCCACGCTTCGGTTTGGGATAAAGTAGCTTAATGTGTACATATTTTACTCTGTAACTTTATTGTCAGGTGACATTTTGATGCTATTTTTATTTTTTTTAATCATCCATTGTTTGTAATACCTTCTTAGTTTGGAAATAAAATTTTCTCTTTTCTTACCATCTTGTCCATTTCCATTTGGCCAATGTCCTTCCCCAACCCCCTCCCCAATATTCTGGTAATTTGAGTGTATCTGAAATGCCTTCCTGCAACTGGCATTGGAGATTGGGCACAGTCCAGGATCCAAGGGCAGATTCATCTTACATTCTATGGGCAGTACCAGAGCACAGTTTTGCAGAGGCGACTTTAAGTGTTGATGTAATGGACTTGTCAATGGATACACTGAGGAATCAAGGAATCGCGCCTGGGCTGACTCCTGACTGTTCCCTCCCTCACCTGTCTCAGCATGAGCTTCTTTTTTTCTAAGACTAAGACCTTAAGGAGCTTTCAGCAATGAGGGAAAATTAGGAAAATTAAGGACTGCTGCCTTAAAGATTTCATTGCCCTAATAATATTTTAATTCTGCCTCTGGATGAATGTGTGTGCCTATGGGATATGTATATGTGCATTTGTGTGTGTGTGTGTGTGTGTGTGATTGTGTGTATGCATATGCTTATAGGAGAATGAATTACTGGCTGTCAGTATCACTGATCCTTATTTGAGGTTTCTGATGTGACACGGCACAATTCTTGTATTTTTTTCTTTAAGTGGAAGATGAAGCTATTCTGCCCTTTCAGATTAGGATTTCTGGGGCTAAATTAGAGATATCCACAGAATCCTAGGAGGATGACAAGAATGAGATATGATAGGGGGTTAATTGGGTCACACACCTCAGGCCACAAAGAAACAAATTGTGCTTCTGTATCTGTCAAGGATTCTATAGGAGGTATCCTTATATTATATAGGAGGTTGGCCTTCATGACTCCTAATCACAGAATACCCTGTTGGAAGGGGCCTGGGGAGTCATCCAGCCCAACCTCCTCCCTGATATAAGAACCTTCTCTAGAATGTCCCTGGCAAGTGATTGCTCATCCTCTGATTTGAACCCCTCCAGGCAGTGACAGAGAGCTAGATCACTACCTAATGAGACAATCCATTTCTGTTGTTAGAAATTCTTTCCTTTGTTGAGATATTATCTGCCTCTCCCCATAATGCATTCCTGGGGTCTTAGCTCTGTTCTCTGGAAATTAAGTAGAACATGCCTCATCCCCCTTCCACTTGGTGATCTTATGTATCCAAAGATGGTTACCTTAGAAGTGTCTTCCAACCCCAAGGTTCTAAGATAGGATCTTATTGATACTGGGCTAGTATGAAAGAACTCCAAGAAGGGACCAACTTAAGAGGAATGTGAATGGGATATATTTTCCAGAACTATTTTTTTTTTGGTAAGAGGAAGCCCCTCTACTCCATAGTTTAACAGGGTGCTGGTACTTCAAACAGCCAGGAGAATCATAAGCTTTGCAGTTGGAAGGGACCTTAGTGACCATCATCCATTCTCTCTATTTGATAGACAAGGAAACTGAGGCCCAGAGAGACAAATGACAAAATGCAAAGCAGTAGAGCAGGGATATGGATCCTTTTAAATTTGAAGCTTATAACCTTAAAAAGACTAACAACTTTTGTTCTCACTTAAAAGAATCCTTTGCTGCCTTGGTTGTACCTAGGAGCTCAGGCATGTGAGAGGAGTCTTGGTGACATCTGCACATGCCCAGAGGTGATATCAGAGAGTCTTTGTCTGATGCTTTTATCACTCCTGTCCTTTGTTCTGTGTTTTGGGTCTGCAAGGCTGCCACTTGTGACACTGTTTGTTCAGAAGGCCAAGGATGATAGCAATACTGATCAATCTAGGGAGTCAGGATCTCTCAGGGTCTTGAAAAACAGATGAGATATAAATCTAGAATAACGTACATCATTATCGCCAGCTGGAACCTTGGTGGCCATAGTAAGTTTGTTGTTCCCACCTATAAGTCGTAAATAATGACTTCAATTTCATCCTTATTGGATGCCCCCAGGAGTTGGCAGAGGCACCCAGGACATCATGCTATTAAAAATACATGTACATATGTATTTCCCACCTCAAGGGAATGTGGAGAGGAGTTAAGGATTACTAAATCAAAATTTCTAAGGTGTTTGTAATACATTTAGCATCTTGCACTTTGGTAAAAAAAAAAAAAAAAAGCAAAAAACAAAATCAACCATATGGGGACCGACATGGATAGGTGTATGACAGGGCATGTGAAAAAGAAATGAATGAGGGCTTTACTGGATTGGAAGGCCAATATAAGTCAGCAACCAAATAAGTTAACACATGGTGTGAACTAACAGCCAAATATGGGCACACACACACACTATGGGCCAGCAACCAAAAAAAGTGAACAATTTTAGGATGTTCTAACGGCTGCTTAGTTTTTAAGTGAAGGTGATAGTTCAACTATTTTCTCCCTTATAATAATTGGATTATTATACTTGGTTTTCAATGCCACTTTTTAGGAGGAATACTGACAAACTGGACTGCAACCAGACTGATGAAATTAGAAACTATATTTTCTGAAGGATAAATGAGTGAACTGGGGATGCTGATTGTGGAGATGAGGGGCAGGTCATGTTATTCAAATACCATGTGGAAGACAGAGTAGATCAAATTCTCTGTGTCTCTCTGTCTTTTTCTCCCTCCCTCCCTCTCTCTCTTTCCGTCCTCTCCCTTTCCCTCCCTTCCTCTTCCTTTCCCCTCTCTTTCCTCTCTTCCTTCACCACCACTCACATTTCCCCATTTTGGTCCAGACCTGTGATTTCATCTGTGTGTGGGAACTCCTTAATATGGAAACCTCCTCCATGGATCCATATTAGACACTTATTTGCGGCATACAATCTTGGAGAGTTACCTGATGTTCCGCAATATTAAGTGAGTTGCCCTTGATCACAAAGTTAGCATGTGGTACGGGCAGGACTACAGCCAAAGCTGGTCTCCCATCTACCAGGTCCAGCCAGCTATCCAGACTAAAGATCAGGGGACCAGATTTAGGACTCTGAGGGATGTAAGAGAGCATCTAATTCACCTCTTCATCGTAGAAGATGACATCATTTATTCAAGGTCACACAAGGGGGAAGGAACAGACCTAGGATTCACACTGAGATTTTCTGACTACAAATACAGTTGTAATTCCATTGGACTAGGTTATGTAGCTCTTAGAGCAAAATTATAATCATCAGTAAGTCAGATTTTGGATCGGTATAAGGAGGGATTGCCTACCATAAAGAGCTGTTCCAAAATGTAGAATGGATAGCCTTATCATAGGGTGGGAAGCAGTGTGCTCAGTGGCCCTGGAGGTCTTCAAGCAGAGGCAGAGACTGGATGACCACCCTTTTTGGTAAGCTATGGAGGGAGCTGAGCTAGATGCCTTCTAAGGTCCTTTTCATCTCTGAGATGCTGTGGTTCCAGGGAGTGGGAGGAGAATGCACCTGCTGCACAACGTATCTGAGTCCTGCTAGGGTTCTGTTCCTTTGCCCCAATGCTTCCACAACTCAGTCACTGCTGCAGACCTTATCTGGGGAACTGGAAAGGTACTTAGGATATGTTCACTTTCATTTTTGGACTCTTTCAAGAATAGGGAGGAAGAACTGGAAGGGGTGAGATAAGACTTTCCTGGCCCATCTTCAGGAAAGGGTCACTATGAAATATCTTCAGAAATTGAGAGGAAGGAGATCATACCTATCTACCTCTGTCATCCATTCCTCTAGTCTGTTCAAATTAGATCTTGCATTGGAACATCCCTGAGGAGCCTTAGAACTTTACTGCTCTTATACATTAAGGTCTGAGCATTTCCTCCAATATAGTAATGAGATTAACATGGGATATCTCCAAACAGGGTGAATGACCCTTCATTGGTCATTCCAATGAACTGGTGAGGGTTGTTGATGATCTCTGAGGCTTCTTAATCTCTGTCCTCCACAGCTTAGTGGAGGACACACACAGTATACATGTAGATAGTTTTAGGAGTTTCAATGGCTGAAAAAGAAAATTCATTCCCTGGAGGCCAATTTTGTGGAGAGGAGTCCCTCAGCACTTAGCTGGGCTGCTTCTCTGAAGACAGAAACAATCTATCACATCCTTGTTCGAAATCCCTTCAGCTTGGTAGGATCCTATTCTCCACTTCCAAACCAGGGCCACCTCACCGGTGAGGAAGCAGAGGAAGACTTTAGTAGATTTTAGATTGTCTGTCTCTATCTCTTCATGTAACGTTTCTTTTAATAGGGAAAGTCTTACATATATTTCACAATATAGTTTGGCTACATCAAAACACTTCTTAGTACTTAACTGTCTTTATTTGTTAAGAATGAAAGCCATACCTTGAGAAGGGAATGTTGAAGGTCCTTTCAGAACTGGGATGTGCAGCCAAGATTTCCTTATTGTTTGTCCTGGCAGAGAAAAATAGCACAAGATTTGGAACCAAAAGTTCAAGTCCCAGCTCAACAACTTATCAACTGTGTGACGTTGGGCAAGTCACTTCTCCTCCAAGGTTCAGCTTCCTTGTCTATAAAAGTGAGGATAATGATATTTGTATTATGTAATTTTCAGGCTGTCAGGGTAATCAAATGACATAATGGATACAAAAATGCCTAATAATCATGAAAGACTGCAAAAATGTAAATTATGTTCCTTGGGTCTTTTCATGTACCTTCTCTGGCTGCTTATCCCACCCTCCCCTCCCTTTTGCTTGAACATTGATCTACAACATATATACTTGTCAAATGTGTAACCTTAAACACATTCTTCCCTTCTTCAGGCCTTAGTTTTCACATCTGTAAAATTAGGCAGTTGGATTGCATCACTTAAGTGCCTACTGACACTAAATCCTATAATCCCAAACATACTTTCAACCAAGACTTATTTTAAAAAAATTACCTAGTAAGGTCAAATAGTGCTTCTTAGAGGTATGGGTTTTTGAAGGTACTTGTATAATCTAAATACCACATCAAGACAGAGAGAGCGTGGCCATAATAAGTCTATATTCTTGCTGTGAATCTATCTCAGAGATCTTTATAGTGGGACTTTAAAAAATTTCTTAAACAGTATTTGTGCCAAGGATAGCCCTCGTCTCTGGCCAAGCCTCAAATACTGGTCCAGTGAGAATCAAGAAGCACTTGGTCCAGAAATCTAGATTTCCGTGGGGAAGATTTCTAATTTCTGGAAGATGGGGTTTATATGAGGTTTTCTGAAAGCCCTCCTAATGTGATAATGATCAGGCTGGAAGGTTTTCTTATCTTTTTAAAAAAATGTGTCCTAAACCCTGAAAAAATAGCTTTCCAGCAGATGTTTATAGTAACTAAGACTTGGGAACCCTGAACTTTCACTGAGATTCACTCTCTTCTTTGGAACAAGAGCTGCTTTACCTTGGCTCCTGCAGGATGCCTGACCTCGAGGTCTGTCAGCCCTTGGAGCCACTGGGTTTTTACTCCTTTGGGGGCTTTCTTCAACATTAATTATCTGTAATAAGGCCCCAATTAAAGGTCTGTCCTCATTTCTCTTGGAGACATATCTCTTCTCTTTCAATATCCATTTGTGCTTTAGAAATGAAACTGCCCTACTCTTAAATCAGTAATGTGAAATCACATCAAAGGGAGAGAGAAGACTTTTTTTATAGAAGAAACTAATTTTATTGAAATATCATTTTAAAAACATGAACAAGTTCACAGACCCCAGGTTAAGAACCCCAGATAGATAGACATAGACAGATAGATCGATATATTTGTATGTATGTTTTTTTTTTATTTTTCATTTTTAGCAGTTCATATCACATAAAACGTTTCCAACTTTTGGTCAGGTGATACTTCTTTTAAAGCATTTACAATATAAACCACAAATGAATTTTTTTTTAACATTAACCAGCTGAGACGCAAATAATAACTATGTATGCTAACTTCACAAGCCCTTGACTTAATTGTCTCCACACTATTACTAAGAATTAAAGGACCTAACTTACTGTTGTTAGTCTAAAGTCCTAAGCCTACTAGCTTAATTTTAGACTTAACCTCAGATGTTCCCCTACCAACAATCTATAATTTAATGGATCTGGTATTAAGCTCACAAACCTTTTGACTATAGGAAATTGCCACCGGGAGTAGGGACATTGCAGGGAACCAGTATCTCCCCAACTTCATGTCAACTCCAGGCAGGAGTAGATTGTCAGCTTGCATTCAGTCAGGCTTAAAGTCTGCCAGGTGTCAGTGGGGAAATTGAGTCAGGAGAATCCTACCTCAGCCCAGGCTGAACAGCCTCTCTCCCACCCTTCCCATGAGATCACCTTTTGCAGTTCATACCAGCATCTCACAGACTTCATGAATTGGAGGCTCAGACAGCCTTTCTTGCTATCCATACCTGGAGTTAGACTCAGAGGAACAGTCACTTAATAGTCCCATAGCAAGTTCCAATAACTAGGTTTCAGATATGACTGTAATATCCCATCGGTTAAGGAACATCTTTTGAGGCAAGACTTAAGTGGCTTACATGCCTTTCTATACATGTTCTAGTTCCTGATTAAATAATAATCATAAAATCAAATTTACCATTAAAACCTTAACTTTTCCATCAATACCAAATTTTACCTGAGGTTACCTGCCTCTAGGAAACTTAGACTGAAATTCTTTTCCCCGAACTAAAGAAGTCTCTGATTTAGTCTCAGTAATTAATTGAGTCAGTTGTTTTAATACTAATTGCTTTTACATCAGTTTGTAATATGTCCAATTTTTTCTCCCCATCTCTCCCCTCTCCCCACCCCCTAATACCTTGCATTCTAATTACCCCTTCCCTCAATATACCCTCCCTTCTATCACATCCTACCCTTCCCTTATCCGCATCTTCTCTCTTTTCTTGCAGGGTAAGATAAATTTCTATACCCCATTCCTGTTTCTTATTTCCCAGTTATATGCAATAATAATTCTCAACATTTGTTTCTAATACTCTGAATTTCAACTTCTCTCCCTCCTTCCTCATCCCCACTGAGAAGGCAAGAAATTCAATACAGACGAAATATGTGTCATTTTGCAGAAGACTTCCATAATAATCATATTGTGTAATACTAACTATATTGCTTTCTATACTACTCTATCCCCCCTTGTTTTTTTATTCCCTTATTTGACCTTGTCCCTTCCCAAAAGTGTTTATTTCTAGTTACTCCCTTCTCCCATTTGCCCTCCTTTCTATCATTCCCCTCACCCCACTTGTCACCTCCTCCCCTACTTTCCTGTAGTGTAAGATAGATTTCATATCAAATTTAGTGAGCTTGTTATTCCCTCTTTAAGTCATATGTAGAGAGAGTAGCTTCACTTTTCCCTTCTCCCCTTCTCCCTTTTCTCCTCCATTTAACAAGATTTTTCTTATCTCTTTTATGAGTTATAGCCTGCCCCATTCCATTTCTTCCTTTCTCCTCCCATTATTTTCCTCCCTCACCCCTTAATTTTTATTTTATTTTTTTTGTGGATATCATCTCTTCTGATTCAACACAACTTATACTCTTTGTCTATATATGTGTGTATGTGTGTGTGTGTATGTGTGTGTGTATGTACGTATGTACAATCTCTCCACCTACCCAAATACTGAGAAAAGTCTCAAGAGTTACAAATATTTTCTTTCCATGTAGGAATATAAACAGTTAAGCTTTAGAAAGTCTTTTATGATTTCTCTTTCCTGTTTACCTTTTCATGCTTTTGTTGATTCTGTGTTTGAAAGTCACATTTTTTCTTCAGTTCTGGTCTTTTCATCATGAATGCTTGCAAGTCCTCCATACCATTGAATGACCATGTATTCCCTTGAAGTATTATACTCAGTTTTGCTGGGCAGGTGATTCTTGGTTTTAATCCCAGTTCCTTTGATTTCTGGAATATCCTATTCCAAGCCCTTTGATCCCTTAATGTTGAAGCTGCCAGATCCTGTGTAATCCTTTTTGTATTTCCACAATATTTGAATTGTTTCTTTCTAGCTGCTTGCAGTATTTTCTCCTTGATCTGGGAACTCTGAAATTTGGCCACAGTATTCCTGGGAGTTTCTCTCTTCAAGTCTCTTTCAGGAGGTGATTGGCGGATTCTTTCAATATTTATTTTGCCCTCTGGTTCTAGAATATAAGGACAGTTTTCCTTGATAATTTCATGGAAGAAAATATCTAGGCTCTTTTATTGATCATGGCTTTCAGGTAGTCCCATAATTTTTAAATTGTCTCTCCTGGATCTATTTTCCAGGTCAGTTGTTTTTCCAATGAGATGTTTCACATTATCTTCTATTTTTTCAATCTTTTAGTTTTGTTTTTTTAACTGCTTGTTTTATCTCACCGTTATTAGCTTCCTCAATTCTCTCTTTTAAAGAACTATTTTGCTCAGTGAGCAAAATTTGAACCTTCTCCGCCATTTGGATAATTCTCCTTTTTAAAGCCTCCTTCTCCTCATTGGCTTTTTGGACCTCTTTTTCCAATTGAGTTAACCTCTTTTTAAAGCTGTTATTTTCCTCAGCATTTTTTTGGTTCTCCTTTAGCAAGCTGCTAACTCACTTTTCAAGCTCTTCTATTGCCTAAGCTCAATTTAAGTTCCCTTTGGAGGCCCTAGAGGCAGAGGCCTTGACTTCCTCTGACAGTGTGCCTTGTTCTTCCTCATCTGAAAATATGGGAGGAGACACTTGTTCACCAAGAAAGTAACCTTCTATGGTGTTATTTTTTCCTCCTTTTTTGGGGATCTTCCCCAGCCAGTTACTTGACTTCTGAATCCTTTGTCAAGAGGATGGTCCTATTACTCCTTCTCTCCCCAGTGTTGTGTTCAAGGCTGAGATTGGACTCAGCTGCTGGATTCCCTGGGGCTTTTGCTGGGGGTGTGGCTGTCACTCAGGACTAAGGTTTAGATCAGCTGCTTCCTGATTTTAAGCTGAACTGCCTGGACAATGGACCTAGGTTGCTTCCCAGCCACTGTAGCTGCCTGCAATCTGTTGCTGTTGCTGCCGTCAGGAACCCTGTTCCTCACTCGCCCTGCTGGGAAAGCCCTCCCACACTGACCTTTGGAGCTTTCTTTGTTGCTTGTGGGTTGAGGTATCTGGGACCCTCCCGGTTGGGAACTCAGCCCCGGAGGTCTGTTCAGGTCCTGTTCCTCCCAGTGCCACATGGCCAGAGCTGGGCTCCACTGAGAGAGAAGACTTTAGAAATTATTTTAAATAAAGGGCAGGGATTGTATTATTGATGTATTACTGGAAAAAGGGTCATCATTCTGTGTAGAGGAAAGCACTGGATTTGGAGACAAGAAAACTGAGTTGTAGCCTTGCTACTAACATTATCTGTGGGACCTTGAGAAAAAACACTTCTCTGCCCAGAACTCTAGTTCCTTAATTCATAAAATGGGGATACAAATCCTTGAATTGCCTGCTGACCTCATTGGGTCAGTTGTGAGAAAAGCACTTTGTAAATCTGAAAGTACATCAGACATGGAAGATGGAACATAGAACTGGAACAAAACAGTTACTATCTTTGGGAGCAGATGGATAGCAGATGTGTAAGGCTTCACTTCTAGCCCTTAGTCTTGTCTTTTGGTCAGGAATGAGCTTCCGCTTGTCTTTTATGAGATTTTATAGGGAAGTTAGGAATTTATTTTCTTTGTATCTCTGGGCTCTAATCATGCCAGAGACAGTGATTTTGGGGAACTGGCTGGGTGGGGAAGAGGGAATGATTGGGTTCTGACAGAGGGTTATATGGCAGAAGTAACTGGATTCATTCAAGTAGCTAGTTGTTAGGCTGAATCCAATGTAGCATTCAGAACCAGATACAATGCTCTCAGTTGGACACCCAATGTAGTCTGACTGGGGAAGAAGATGGCAGGAATATTGCTTCCCTTATTCTTGACACTTAGATATAGCAGAGGATTTGTGAACTCATCAGTGCATGAATCGCCTAGGTGAGGATCACAGCTCTCTCCATGCATATGATTTCTTCCTTCTGTTCAGTTCTTCTTGTCCATGTCCTCCTGGGAAACATCCATAGAAGATTAGTTATGTGTTTCTTTTTTGGTGGCTAGGTGGCGCAGTGAATAGAGCCTGGGGCTGAAGTCAGGAAGATCTGAGCCAAATCTGCGTTCAGGAACTTCCTAGCTGTGTGACCCTGGTCAAGTTACTTAACCCTATTTATCTCTGTTTCCTCATCTGTAAAATGAGCTAGAGAAGGAAATAGCAAACCCTTCCTGTATATTTGCCAAAAAAAATGCAAAATGAAATTATGAAGATCAGACAAAATTGAAAATGACTAAACATCAAATGTTCTTTTAATTTTAGTATTATATAAATACCATCACAGTGCTCAAGTGTATTGCCAGTATATTGAAACTTTTTGTTACAGAAAAACTCCTGATACATACATGTTCTTGATAACGTCTTTTATGCTACCTTACAAACACAAATTACCATTTGTAAGCAACTAGGTCGCCACAGATAGAGCATTAAACCTGGAGTCAGGATGACCTGAATTCAAATTTAGCTTCAACTACTTATTAGTTGTGTGACCCTGGGCAAGTCACCTCATGGTTTTTTGCTTCAGTTTCCTCATCTGTAAAATAGAGATCATAATAGTATCTACTTCTCAGGGTTGTTGTAAATCTAAAATGAGATAATGTTTGTAAAGTGCTTGCAAACCTTAAAGCATTGTATACATTCAATTATTAGTGTTATTATTATTATTATATTATTATCATTATCATTATAACATGCCTATGGCCTGCTTATGCCCTTTCTTGAACTGAAATCCTGTATCACCAACTACCTTTCAGACATCTCAAATTGGATGTCTCACAGGCATCTGAAACTTAATATGTCTAAAATAGAATTCATTATCTTCTCTTCAGTGCTTCCCTACCCCAAATGGCTTACTTTTCCAACTTTCCTCTTACTGTTGAAGGTACTCCTATCTCCCAATCACCTAAGCTCCCAACCTTAGTGTCATTTTCAACTCCACACTTGTACTCACCCCATCCATCTGGTCTGTTGCCATCTTGTTTCTTGTTTCTACTTTAACATTTTCTCTTATATATCTTCTGTTCTCCACTTATATGGCCTTCACCTGGCTTTAAGCTTTCATCACTTTCCACCTTTGTTCTTGTAATAGCCTTCTAACTGGCCTCTGTGCCTCAAGCCTCTCCTCACTCTGATATATCCTCTCCTCAGCTGCCAAAGAGTATAACCACGTCATTCCCCTACTGCAGTGGCTCCTGGTTACTTCTATCGTCAATAATTAAGTCCTCACTTTGAATTTTAAAGCCCTTCATGACCTGTCTTCTTCCTACCTTTCTGGTCTCCTTGAACTTCATTCTTCCCCATGTACTATAGCATCTAGCAACACTGCTGTTTCTTACACATGAAACTCCATCTCCATAGCATCTCTATGCCTTTTCCCTGATTGTCTTCCATGACTGGATGCCCTTACTCTCCACTTTTGCCTTCTAGCTTTCTTGGCCTCTTTTGAATCTTAACTGAAAGCCCAACTTCTGAAAAAACCTTGCTTAATTTTTCAAGTCAAGTCAACAAACACTTATTAAACATCTTCTAGATGCCTAGGCCCCATGCTAAGCTCTGGACATTCAAAGATAATCTCTACCCTTAGAAATCTCACAGTATAACAGAGAAGACAACATGAAACATGGAAACTGGGTACAAACAAGATATGCACAGGATAAATTGAAGATAATTAACAGAGGAAAGGCATTAGCATTAAAGAGAACCTTGAGGAGCCTCCTCTAACAAGTGGGACTTCAGCTAGGACAAAAAGAAAGATGCCAGAGAAGCTAGGAGACAGAGATAAAGAGGGAGAGAATTCCAGGAATGGGGGGCAGTCACTGAAAATGCCCAGAGTTTGGAAATGGAGTGTTGTATGAAAGGAACATCAAGGAGGCCAATGTCACTGGATCATCCAGTGAGGCCTCTTCCAGCTCTGAGTTCGAAGGGATAAGAGCACTGAGGCCATGGTGTCTGTTGTTTCCCCCCACTTCCCTTTAGGTGGCTTTGGGGGCAGAAGACGGGGTGGGAGGGAGCTGGGTTGCCAAGTTGGTAACTGGCAGCTCAGGAAGGACCTCTCCACTTTATTGTGGACAGAGTTTCTGCCTTCTCCCCTAGCCTTAGGTTTTTCTTCTGCGATCATGGTCTGTTTGATAGTCATTGCTCTGGCTTGGATCTCTTTCCTGAGAGCACAATATAAATTGAGCCCATTGATTAGCACAATTCCCTCAAATGATAGGTCCTTATAGCTCTTTGTTGATTTTTCAATATTTCTTTTTCAATTCATTAGATTGTTTAAAAAATATGTGGCTAATCTATGTTGAAGCCATTAAAGTGTTAGCTTAATATTTATTTATCTTCACTTTAATAACAAGGTTTCACTCTCCCTTCTCCATCTGCCTATTCCCAAAATGAAAACCATCCCATTCCCAAACCCTGCCTTCTGGCTTTCGGTAAAGTGTGGAAGGATACAGAAAGACTTAGATATTGGATCCTTAGATGTTGGACTTGGATTTTAGAGAGATGTAGTTTCAAATACCAACTCTGCACTAGCTGTGTGACCTTGGGAAAGTCATTTTCTAGTCTTCAGTTTCTTTATCTATAAAATCAGGACTGTGGATTAGATCAACTGGTTCAATCTTGCCCCTTCCATTCTAGGTTCTTTGTGTAACCCCAAGCAAAGCTTTTCTTCTCTGTAGTTGAATTGTCCTCTGAAGGTCCCTTGCTACTCTCTTGATATAAGATTTAAGAGTTGATACAATGGGTATAACACTGGACTTGGAGTCAGGAAGACCCAAGTTCAAATCTAGCTGCAGACTGTTACCAGCTGTGTGACCCTGGGCAAAATACTTCCTCTCAGTTTCTTCATCTGCAAAATGAGAATGATTTCCCATTCAGGGTCATTGTGAAGACAAAACGAGATAATATTGGTAAAATGATACATAAATGCTAGCTGTTGGTATTCATTAATTAATTAACCTAGCAGCTCTTTGTACAATCAAAGACAGAAAAGACAGCCTTTGGATCCACATTTTCAAAGTTGGGAGCATTTGTCTTTATAGGTGTAACAGTAAGCACCCCAATATACACAGGGGGACCTGCTATCACAGTTTCTTAGACCTGCATTCATAAAAGGAAAGGCAACTTTTGAGAGGTTAACAATCACTTTAATCAAGCACATGTATCATTCCAGGTGAGTCAGCTTAAATTCAAAGAAAATACAGAGAAATCAAGGACCAACAGACATGGCTTCCTCTGTCTGACCATTAACAATACATACATCACCATTCAACAGACAGATCCAACTGTCTGACCATAGTTACAGAGAGGGAAGCACCAACATCTGGGTTTTCAAAGTGGGGTGGGCTCCTTAGTGCCTTCACAGAGTCCTCCTCTGGCCAATCAAACGCTTCCAGTCAGTAAGCCCCAAAGTAAAACCTTACCCTCAGAGTATTTATACATTTTCAGAGCCAGAGGGCATGACCCTCTGACCTAGTGCCTCAATAGAAAAAACAAAAGGTACTTGAGACCCTCCTACAAAACAACTCCCCTAATCCTGCTTCCCTCCATGGACAGGCCCATCAATAGGGAAGATCTTTAATCACATTATTCAATCAGAGGCACTTTTAGTAAAACAAAAACAGCCGAAGATTCTACTTTGCTTGACCTTACAGCAGGATGAGTGGCTTTCTCTGGTCTGCTTAGGAAATGAGAAACTGCTTTGTCAAACCTGTGAAGTAGACATTATTCTGAGGCAGCCAAGGCAAGGGGAGGTTTGAAACACAGACAATTAGGGAAAGGAAAGCAAATACAGATTGTGTAAAACAGTCGAGTATCATCACCTCCCTCAGAGTTCATCTCTGAGTCCGGGGGTACTTCGTTGTCAGATCTGGCTCATGGAACAGATGGTGAACTTGGCTGAGTGCTGGCTGCCAGACTAAGATCTAATTGTTGGTTGCAAGGGAACAAGCCCATCCTCCACATTACCTGCAGCTTTCAGCATAGTCCTTGAAAACTGGCAGCTCCGACAGAGGACACATTCCTGTTATACAAAGCTCTGCATTCAAATGCCAGAAGCTCTCCATTGCACTGGTTCACCTCTCCTTCCCTCTTCTCCTGTCCTCTCCTTCCTTCTCTCCTGTTTTCTTTCCTTCCTGTCCATCTCTCCTCTCTCATTCTCCTCCCTTCTCTCTCTTTCTCCCCTCTCCTTTCCCTCCCCCTCTATTGTTTCTCCTCCTTCCTTCTCCTCAGGAAAGATAACTATACTACCTTTCAGCATTTAAAAGTGGTATAGAGTAATGAAAAAAGAAACAAAACCAAACTAGGCTCAAAGTCAGAAGAACTGGCTTTAAATCCTTGCATTGACAGTAGCTTTAAGACCTTGGTCAAGTCCCTTCCCCTCTCTGGGCCTTAGTTTCCTCATTTGTAAAATCATTAGGATAGCCTACATGAACTCAGAGGTCTGCGATTCCAGCATTCTGCAATTTGAGTCTCAAGGTCTGGATTCAGATCCTGGGTCATAGAAGAGACCTCTGACATCATTTGGTCCAATCCCTTCATTTTATAGAGGACAAAACTGAGGTTTAGAGAAGGGAACTCACTCCAGGTGACATGTGAAATGGCAGTGTCAGAATTTGAACCTGGATCCTGTGACTGACTGCAAGTCAAGTGCTGTTTCTACACTGTAATCTTTAGTTTCCTTGCAGGGACTGATCAGAGCAGTATTATTTATAATAGCTACATGGTATTTCACTGTAATACTGTATGCCCCAAGTAGGGAAGGAAAGTTATCTCATTTGGTCTTTACAATGATTCTCTGAGGAAATTAGTTTAAATGATGTGATGCCAGTTTGACAGATGAGGAAAAATGAGGTTTAATTAATCTCAACAAGCAATTATGAAGTGTCTACTGTTTGCTACACACTTTGCTAAGTGAAGGGGAAAGGAACAATTATATATATATAGCTCCTACTATATACATAATATAGCTCCTACTACGTGCCAGTTCCTGTGTTAAGCACTTTAAACTTTACAAATATTATCTCTTTTGAGACTCACCACAACCCTGTGAAGTGGGAGCCATCATTGTTCATCAGTCCTGTTCTACTCTTTGTGACCCCATCTGAGGCTTTTTTGGGGGCAAAGATAATGTAATGGTTTGCCATTTCCTTCTCCAGCCCCTTTTGCAGATGAGGAAACTGAGGCAAACAGGGTAAAGGGTAACTTGCCCAGGGTCATACAACTGGTAAATGTCTGAATCTGAATTGAACTCAGGTCTTCCTTCCTCAATACCCAGAGCTCTATCTACTGTGCAACCAGTAGCCTCTATAAGTCCTGGGAGAGAAAAGATAGGGTGATTTCCCTCATGAAATTTATATTCTAGAAGGAAGAATCCCATTTCTGACCCTTTCTAGCTCTGATCATGAGTAAAATTCTGTAACTTTTCTACACTTTTCTTCATTTGCAAAATGGAGATTAATTTTTCCTCTATCTTAATGGCCACTATGAGAAAAGTACTTTAAGGCACATGTAAATGTGAACTATTATTATTAATAGGACAAAAATCTATAAGCAACTACAATATGTATATTAGGTAAGTGTGTTAGAGAGATGCAAGCCAATTGTTAGACAGGGATATAAGGGGGAGGTGCTTGGAAGCAGTGGGGATAGGCCCGGCTTCTTCGAGGAAGTAGCATTTGCTATGGGCTTTGAAAGGATTTCCAAGAACTCAACCAGCAAAGAGGGAGATAAGCTTGGCAGAGGCAGCGATTTTCTACTAAGTCACCAAGCTGGGATTTGTTCTTAAGCATCTGATTCTAAGTGCAGTGTTTAAGCTACTATAGGGTAGTAGACTAGTACTAGCAGTAACTACACCCAGCTTCCTGTCTTAGAGTAACCTGCTTAACACACTAAGCACTTTCAGGCTCCCAGGGAGGAAAGACTGAAGATACACCTGCCCATATTTGAACTTAAGGCTCCATAAAGTCCATGCTTTGCTTGTATACTTCCTGGCCATATGAGAGGAGGAGCCAAACTGGGATAGTAGTTAAGACTTGAAGCAGTGGACACCAGTGACACTCTTAGAGGTTCCAAGATTTTGTCAGGGTGGATACTCCTTCAACTGAGACAGATACCAGCCCCTCTCTACCTTTCCAGGTGGTCTGCTGTCCACTTAAGAGACCAACAATTGGCCAGCTCATGGTCACTTCTCTGGTGCCGTGCCCTTCTGGTGAGAACTAAGCTGACCCTCCAATGACAGACGCACAGCCCCTTGCCAGGCATCTCATGAAAGTCTTTCCATCTTGTAGTATGTGGACAAGTTCGGGAAGCCGCTGGCCTAGCCTTGGCAAACCCAGGGTCCTACTTCATGCTGTGGGCCATAGCAGGACGTCAGGGGATGTTTATTCCTCTTGATTCTCTATCACTTAATTTCAATAAAGGCTCAATGCGTTATTATTTACAACTAAGAAAGCATGAACTTAACAGCTTGTTCTCTAGTGATTCAATTAAACTGCACAATATTTATTATGCACCTTCTATGAGCCAAGGTCAAACCAGAGGAAATAAGAAAGATAAATAAAACAATCCTTGTCCTTGCTGAGCTTATGGTTTAAGCTGCATAAGATGTGTATACAGATTAATATACAAATTAAAACATGGTAAATGCATAAGAGGAGTATGAAGTGCTATATGATCAGTAGAAAGAACTAAGGACACGGTCGGGGTGGGGCGACAAGTGAATTAATAAATAAGGGGTGACTGAGCCAATGCTTTGCTAATAAAAGTTGAAGTCAACTTGGAGATCATCTCAAAGACAAGGGTGAGGGCCGAGCCTCAGATCTGAGAATAAAATGACGAGCTTTCTCTGAGTGTTCATTAGATGTTGCAAGCCCCTGACTATGTCCAGATTTAAAAAAGAGATAGCTATTAAAGATTAAAAATGCCAGGGGTCTCTGCCTTGAGCAGTGACTGCCAAACACTTCCCTAGCTGTCTGAAAATTAAACAACGAGAGCCTCAGGAGAGCGCCCTTCACGCTCTACTTTGTATTACACTTACCTGTGTTGATGTTATGCTTTACCACCATCTCATCCTTAAGTATCTAACAGGAGGTTAGAGCTGAGGGAGGGGTGGAGTTATGATATAACATATTGACATATGAGTGTGATACAGGGTACAAAAGATGTTTTGCACAGAGTAGGCATTTAATAAATGTCTGTTATAACAAGCATTTTTTACCCTCAGGTACAGATACAAAGACAAAAAACAAAAAATAAGACAGCCCCTACTCTAAAGGAGTTTACATTCACTGAATGGAATTGAATTGAAGGGGCCAAAGGAGAGATCCAGATAAAGTAGCATAGGAAAATTTGATGTCTCCCAGCGTGGGGCATCAGGGAAAGCTTCATGGAAACACCAGAGCTGAGCCTTGAAGGAAGAGAAAGATTGAACAAGTGGGCACAGGGTGAGAAAAATCATAAACTCTACATGTCCAGAAAAGAACTGATGATCCCTTCTTCCTCCCCATCCAAACCCTCTGGTTTTTCTAACCTCCCTATATATTTCTACTGAGAACACCATCCTTCCAGGCACCCAGCCCTTGTAGACAATACGCTCTTCTCCCTGACCCTTCACATCCACCCAATTGCCAAGTCTTGTGTGATTCTGCCATCTACCCATTTCTCTCCTCTTACATGGTCAGCACTCTTTGGACTCATTCCTCCTCACTTAGTCTACTGTAAAAGCCTAATGGATCCCAGCCTCTAGGCTCCCCTCTGTTCGATCTGTCCTCAATCCAGCTATCAGATTGATATTCCTGAAGCAAAGGTCTGATAATACCGTTTATCAGCTCTGGCAGTTCTCTTACCTCTTGGATAAAATACAAAATTCTCTGTTTGGCTTTTAAAGCCCTTAAAAATCTGGCATTTGCTTACCTTTTTAGAAATATTATACCTTCTTCTTCTGTGGTTCAGAACTCTGTGGTTCAGTCTAACTGGCCTACTAGTGGTGCAGTGGATAGAGTAATGGTCTCAGAGTCAGGAAGACCTAAATTAAATCTAGCCTCAGATGGTGTGTGACCCTTGGCAAGTCATTTAACATTTCTGTTTGCCTCAGTTTCCTCAACTGTAAGATGGGGATGATAACAGTACTTACGTTGTCAGGTTGTTCTGAGGACCAAATGAGATAATGTTTGTCAAAAACACTTAGTGCTCTGTGCCTAGCACTGGGTAGGCACTATATAAATATTCCTTTCCTCTTCCCTGCTTGCTTAGGCTGGAACACAGAATTCTCTTACCTCCATGTCTTTGCACAGCTAGCCTCCCATAGTTGGAATGAATATTCTTCCTTCTTCTCAAGAATTCATTCACTGCAGATTCTCTCATTCTTGAGATGGGAAACAGTATGAAGGCTGCAGTCGTAGAACACTGGCCTTAAAATCCATTGTTGTTGTCAACTTCTTTCAGCTGTGTCCAGCTCTTCATGACCCCATTGGGGTTTTCTTGGCAAAGAAGCTGTAGTAGTTTCCTATTTACTTCTCTGGCTCATTTTATAGATGAGGCAATTGAGGCAAACAGAGTTCAGTGACTTGACCAGGGTCACAAAGCTAGTAAGTATCTGAGGCCAGATTTGAACTCAGGTCTTCCTGACTCCAGGCCCAACACTTTATTCACTGCACCACCCAACTGGCCTTTGCAATCAGACCTAGGCTTATGTACAACTGTGACTATAAGTAACTAATAGAATATTCCCTGATATAAGAGACTTTAGATGGGATTTTAGGAATTGAAGATTGGAATATGGCTCTGGAAGAATATATCTTATCTAAAAGAAACAGAATATGAAAAAAAGGAATGACATTGTATGTTCTGAATGTAGGCAGAATGAGGGTGGGAAATATGAAATTGGAAGTCAAAAGACTTGGGTTCACATTGAGGCTCTGTTTGGTCACTTAATCTTGCCAAACCTTGGTTTCCTCATATAAATATTGAGGAGGTTGGATTGATGCCCTCTCAGGATCCATCAAGGTCTAATTCGGTGATACTGTGAAGAAGATCTATTTAGCTTGGGAAATCTAGGAATCTAATAGGGCATATATGGTGGAAGACATTTGAGTGGAGATCAATGGAAAGAGATAGAGAGGTATACCTCCACAGTGTAGGTAGAAGAAGTTAGAGGAGAACATAGGCACTCTGATGTATAATTGGTAGAGGTAGGAATTGATATAACTATTCTGGAACCAATTTGGATTATTTAAGAAATTTAACCCAGTATTAGATTTATAATCCACATATACCCCCAAAGAGGTCAAAAGTACACAGGAAGGTTCCATTCATACTAATATATTTACTATAGGACTTTTATGGTAGTTATAGAGAAAAGTAGGTACCCACTGACTGAGTAACTGATTATTATATGTGAATGTTATCACATATTATTGCACCATAAGACACAACAAATTAGAAATCAGAGAATCTTAGGAGAATATGTTTGTTCATCCTTTGTTGCTGAAGAAGACCAAAGGAGAATATGTATGAATTTCTGAAGAGTCAAGGAAATTGGACCAAGAGAATAGTTAACCGTTAATAGAGTAAGAGACAGTTAATAGAAAATTAGAGGTCAGATTAATGGGACAACTTTATCCTAGAGCAATGGTGTCAAACTAAAATGGAATAATGGGCCCACTAAACCATACATAAGTTTGATCACTATTGACCACATTTTGACTTAGTTTTTAAAAATTATTTAATATTTATTTTTTCCAAATTATATATAAAAACAATTTTTTAACATTCAATTAAAACTTTCTGAATTCCAAATTCTATCCCTCCTCTTCCTTCCCCCTTTATTGAAAAGGTTAGCCATTTGATATAAATTATACATGTGCAGCCATGCAAAACCCATCTTCATGTTAATGACTTAGTTTTAAAATGTAATACTATTGAGGCAGCTAGGAGGTGCAATGGATAGAAGTTACTGAGCCTAGAGTCAGGAAGACCCAAGTTCAAATCTAGCCTCGGATACTTACTAACTAAGTGACCCTGGGCGAGTCACATGGCCTCTGTTTACCTTAGTTTCTTCAACTGTAAAATGATGATAATAACACCTACTTCTCAGGGTTGTTGTGAGGACCAAATGAGAGAATATTTGTCAAGTGCTTGGCATAGCGTCTGACACATAGTAGGTACTATATAAATGCTTATTCTCTCCCCCATCTATATTTTTCTGTATTTTTATTTATTTTGTTAGATATTTCTCAATTAAGTTTTAGTCCGGTTGAGGCAGTATTTGGACAGGGGAGGTTCTTTCCAGCTAAATTATTCTATCATGTATTTGTCTGTCTATCCTCTGCCATGGAGAGTACAGATACACAGAACGGTGTTAAATTCTGTGTATATGGATATTGACGAACTGGAGCATGTCTAGAGAAGGACAAGCAGGATTGTGAAAAGACTGGAGACCATGTCACACATCAGAATTGGTTGAAGGGTCTGGGTATGTTTAGCCTGGAGGAGAGAAGGATTTGGTGAGAAATGGTGACGTATTCAGGGATTGGAATGACCATCATTTAGAAGAAGGATCAGACTTGTCTGGCTTGGAACCAGAGGATAGAATTGGAAGAATTGGGCAGAAGTTGCTGAAAGGCAGACTTTGATTTGATAGAAGACTTTCTAACAATTAGAGGTATCACAAAATGAACTGGATTACCTCAAGAATTAGTGGTTCTTCAGCTGTAGAGAATTCTTCAAGTAAAGGCTAGAAGGCCATGGGGTGCCATTACCAAGGAAGTACCAGCTTGGATAATGGTAGGACTAGGTGTTGCCTGAGTTCTGTTCAGCTCTGGAGTCTGGTTTTCTCGGGGTTTTAGCTATCACCTGACAGTCACTTCATGGAGGGACAATTCTCCTGTGTCATGACTGTAGGCTATAATCAGCTCCTCTAAACTTCTTCTCCTCACCCAGGATCCTATTACTTTGAATGAAACTAGTAAAGTATAAAGCTGCTCTAAATTGCTGAAACATGTGCCAGTGAGCATGAGTGATAGAATAGAGAATGATGAAATGATAGAAATTCTGTTCCACCTCTGTGATTCTGTGTGTATCTCTATGTCATAGACCTTGTCATTTGAGCCTAAACATGGTAGAGAACCACTTTGAAAGTCAGGTTGGTAAACCTGCAATACGTGCCTGCAATTTGCAGAGTTCAGTGCTTGGGGCTGGAGATTCAAAGATGAGGTTGACACAGTCCTTGTCCTCAAGGAGTTTATAATCTACTACATGTCATTAAACATGTACATGACATTGTACCCAACACAAAATGTCATGTATCAGGGACAAAAGAGAGATCCAGATAAAATATGGTGGGAAACTTTTAGGAGATTGAGACCACTTTCATTTGGGGATGGTATGGGAAGCAAGGATAAATTTATATTGGTAGCATTTGACTTCTATGGATTTTATAGAAATTTTAGCAAGTAGAAGTGAAAGGGAATGTCTTATAGGGATAGGGGTGACCAGAAAAAAAATACATGGAAATAGGAGAATGAAAAGACCAGGGATCAAATAATCAAAGTCAGGAAATGAAATTAAAGATGTATGTATTCAGAATGAGGTGAAGTTGCTTCATGAGGAAGGTTACTGGCAAAAAAAAATGGGTCCTTTAACTACATCCTGGAAGATGGGAGGTATGGGAGTTAGGGTTGGTAAGGGAATGATGACTGTGCTAATCTGCCCCAACTCTGTTCAAACTTTGGCAAGATGGCGACTCAACTTGCTGCTTAGTCATATGCAGCCTAGAAGCCTTGGTAATGTTATTCATGTGTCACATAGCAGTTTTATCTCCCTATTGGCCATAAGATCCATGATGGCCATGAGGATCATATATGACCTAAATTTGCATTTCCCTAAATGCCGAGCTCAGCAATCTGCACATAGGAGGCACTGCATGGACCTGGGAGATGCTGCCTTGGCAGCGCGGGTGTGTAGCTCACAGGCTGAAAGCCAGGTCTTCTCACTTCTTATCATTGCTTTTTCCACTAGAATACTCCACTGTTCTTTGCTTCCTCACCTAGTAATATTCCTGGGGTTGTTAAACCGGGCAAAGAGAGCATTTAGGGGAGATGTGATAGCTATCTTCAAATATGCCATAGAATCACAATTTAGTAACAAATGGAGAACTCAGAGGGAATCTACTTTACCTGCTGCCCACACCTTAAAAAGAACCCCCTCTAAGCATAGACAGGCAGAAGACACCCTATGTCTTCTTGAAAGCCCCCAGGCGTAGCCCATTCCACTTTGGGGCAGCTTGAATTGAAGACGTTTTCTTATCCCAAACCTGAATTTGTCCTTGGCATTTTCACCCTTTGCTCTTAGCTCTTCTGGCTGAACGAGGGCAGAGAAAATGTCAGATCCTTCTTCCATGTGACAGCCCTACAAATACTTGAAGACAGTCCCTTCGGGCAACTCTTGTTATATGCCATATTCCTAAAGCTCTGCACCATCCCAGCAGCCATCCTCAGCAAATGGAGGCAGCTACGTGGCACGGTAGCTAAGCTCTGGGGCTGGACTCTGGGAGACCTGAGTTCAAATTTAGCCTCAGACACTTATTATGTGCACCCCACTCTGAAGTCACCCGATTTTCTTCAGTTTTGTTCAATTGTAAAATGACTCTCACAGAACCTATTTACAGGGTTGCTGTAAGCATCAAATGAGATGATATTTGTAAAGCACATAGCAAAGTGCCTGGCCCAGAGTAGGGACATATAAATATTTATGTCCTTCTCTTTCCTTCCCCATCCCATTTGCTGTGCTTCGTAGGAGCTTTAGGTTTATCAACATTTTTAGAATGTGGACTGCAATTTGGAAGAGGGATTCCACTTATTCTATTTGGACTTAGAAGGCAGTAATAGCAACAGTGGGGGAAGTTTCAGGGGGGCAGATGTTGACTTATTGTGAGGAAAAGAACTTTCTCACAATTAGGGCTATCCAGAAGGAGGTAGTGAGCTCCCTGTTCTTAGAGGTCTTCAAGCAGAGACTGGCTAACCATTTGGGACATGCTGGAGGGAGGGAGGATAGGTGTGTGGAGCAGGGGATGGACTAGATGACTTCTGAAGTCCCCTTCCACTGTGTTTGTTAGCCTATGACACTAGCCTAGAATATACTGAATTCCAAGGTTGGCATTCACGCCTCTATCTTGCTGAATTTCTGTTCCTGTTCCTCACTTGAGACCTGCTTTCTGTTTATTTTTATTTATTTCTGAAAAAGCTCAGTTCATTCCAGAAGTTCTTCTAATGTATTTTTCATCACTCTCCATCAGAGTCAAGCAGTAACTTATTTTTCCCTCCTTATTTGCACATGGGAATTCAGCCAAGAAGCAGAAGCCATTGGAAGACAGCAATCGCTATTTAGCTCCTGAATGTGTCCCTATCACATACAAAGTCTTGATCTTTCTCAAAGTGGTTGGTGATGCTCCATGACCCATGAGCAGCAGCAGAGGCAGCCTCAGATGAAAAACAAATTTAAGCTGTGTGTGAAGGTGCTTTTTTTTAAAGTTTTAAAATTCATTTATTCATATCATGGACATCCAACTTAATGGTGAACATAAAATCACAGATCTGGAGCTGGAAGAAATCTTAGAAGGCCATCTAATCCAATCTCTTAATTTTACTAATAAGAAAATTTGGGCTCAGAGAGAAATAACTCTGGTCAAAGTCACACAGAGGTGGTATTTGAACTCGGATCTTTTGAATCCAAAGTCATTTCCCCCCCTACTGTACCACATTGCTTCCATTTATATTATATTTAGCACAAAAAATTACCTATCAGTTCCTTTTAGATCAAAAGCCCAGTCTGTTGTCCCTGCTCCCTAATACTGTCCAATAGCTGTTGCCCCTAGCTGAATTAACCCCATCCTGAAAAATCCGCCCACTAGAGAGGGTTGTAACAGCAAGCACCTTGACACATCCAGGGTGTCCTGCTAGCACAGGTTCTTAGATCGCTTGCGAAGGTGCTTTTGAAACCTTTCTGCTTTTCCATATCCCAGAGTGGAGTCAGTAAGACCTGGGTCAGAGTGCCAGTTCTGCCATGAACGCTCACCACGACCCTAGGCAACCATAATACACTCCTCCTTTGTTGTGTTTCATTTTTTTCTTTATAAAATGAGTTTTAAAATATTTATTCATGATTTCTTCTCTCTTATGTGTTCTGCATTCTTTCTGTCTTGTTATGGTTCAGTTATGTCCAACTCTTCATGACATCTTATGGGTTTTCTTGGCAGAGATACTGGAATGCTTGGTCATTTCTTTCTCCAGCTCATTTTACAGATGAGGAAGTGAGACTCACAGGATTAAGTGACTTGCCCAGGGTTACACTGCTAGTAAGTGTCTGAAGCTGGATTGGAACTCAGTAAGATGAGTGAGTCTTCCTGCCCAGCCCTCTATCCATTGTGCCAACTAGCTGCCCTACTACATTCTGAAAATTCTGCCATCGCTAATGTTCTCTGTTTTAAGGTCCCTTCCAACACCACAAACCCTGGATTCTTCACATTTAGCTATGTGCCCTCCTGCACAGCATTTGTCTCCATGAAAAGTGATGTGACAAGTCTTTCAAGTGACTTTAAGGAAGCTTGTATTAGCTTCATGCCCAAAGACTGAAGGAAGGTTTTGTAATCTGTCCTCCCAGAAGGAAACAGGAATAATTCCCTCTTGCATATAAAAGGCTAAACCAGCCTTGGTAGAAGAGCTCAGGTAGACATCGGGGATGCAGGATTTCTGAGGCCTAACCTTATGGGTTTTGAAATCTAGGAGACTGATGAGGGCTCTAATGCGAGTGAAGAAATCTCTCATTCTCCCCTTTTCTCTTCTGTTTAGGGAGCAGCTCTTTTTCCCCTGAGACTCTCCTCAGCATCCTCAGGTTGGTACAATGTGGATGCATGTTTGGGTAGGAGGGGTTTTGTTTTATCTCCTTTGGAAGCTAGGCTAAGGAACTCACTTTTAAGTTTGGGCTCTCTTTGTGGGATAATGAAATTAAAAACTCAGAATCACGAGTTGCAGTTTAGATACCTGGACTTGAAATTTGACCAGTTTGATTTGGCCACCAAAGGACTCTAGGCATGGAGCAGCCATGACAGTGGGGGTGGATGACATACAGAGAGATGGGATGGTGTGGTAGGAAGTGCAGGAGACCTGAGTGCCACTGACATGGCTGGTTGACTTCAGAGGAGCCTCCTTTCACCTTCATCCACCTGCAGCCTTCATTTTCTCACCAGCAAAAAAAAAATGTGGAAGATGACAGTTTCTAATTCCGAGATCTCAAGATTCATTGCCTATAATTACACTTCCTTTAAATTTTTGTTTTTTAGCTTTAGTTCCAAATTTTCTCCCTCCTTTTTGCTGCAGTGCCTACTTTGTGTGCTAGGTACAAGTTAGTGCTTACAGAACCCTGTGACTGACTCTAAGATTCTTTGACTTTAAATCATCTCTACTTTCCTTGTTCTAAGTTCCCATAATTATGATTCCACAATTTCCACTCTTACTCTAAGGTCTGAGGACCCTCAGATTCTATTACTTTTAGAACTCTGTAATGTTGTGGTTCTGTGCCTCTGATGTGACTTTAGGATTCGGTGACCCTGTGACTCTGAGTCTATTTTTCCGTAACTGGGATACTAGAATTTCATGCTTATATGTCTCTAAGCCTCTCCATGGCTATAGCCCTCACCACACGTTTTCCCTTTTCCATTCCCAGAATGTGGAAAAGATTTTGGATATTTTATTTTACCACTTTTGATTTTGAAGATTCTTTTTTTTAAGTCTTTCATTCTGTTAATGTTGAGTCACTGTGCAGCTTCCATTTTAAATCCCTTTACTTCTGTGTGTATATGTACATCTGGAGAAGGGTCTTAGCGTGGTATTGGTGACTGCTTCGAAAGAAGAAAGCTCAGGTCTCTGGTGATATGTGGTTTCAGGATTCAGCCTGACTTGTCTGGAAGAAATCAGTGACCTACTCTGAAGGCAGGATGGTGGCAGGACGGTAGGATGGAGGGAACTCTGGAATCAGGAGACCTAGGCTTCAGCAGCAGCTCTGTTGCTACATCACCAAGTGACTGTGGTAGCCCGAAAAACCCTCTGGTTCTTTTTTGGGGTTTAGCCCTTTGTCTTTGGCTTTCTCTCCTCTATGTCCCATTCCACCCTGCTCTTTGGAGTCTCTCTGCCTGTGACAAACTTGAGCGATAGCCCAACTTCCCTATAACACATACGTGAAAGCATCAAGATACGGTGAAAAGTATTTCAGAAGGACCTGGGGTTGAATCCTGTCTCTACTACAAACTAGCTGTGTAACCTTAAGCAAGTCTTAAGTTCTCTGGACTTTGATCAGTTTCCTCATCTGTAAAATCAGTTCTTCTGGCTCTAAATATATGATCTCTGATCATATCCTGTGCTACCTGGCTCTGTCTGTGTCTCTGACCTGCACTATAATGAGGCACAACCCAGTGCCCCATCACAGTAGGAGGAAGGATGAGAAGCTAGCGTAACTTGAGAGCTCTGGGTCCATATGGATGCTCAATCTTCTTCCTTTCCAGATGACTTGGAGTTACAACTTGCCAGAAGTGTTATCCTCCCCGCATTAGAACGTGAGCGCCTTGGGAATAGGGATTATTTTTATTTTTCAATGCATGGAACAGTACTTTGGATACAGTAAGTGCTTAATAAATCTTCATTCATTCCTCCTCTTGTCTTAGCCTCAGGAACACTTTATCTAAGTTTGATCTGGTCTCTCTGGAAATCCCATTGTATCCTTGACTCTCAGGGAATGTGATCTGGCTGGTGACTTTTTCCATCCTTCTTCTCCTCATTCTCATCTCCCCACTCACTGACTCAAGTCAGCTACCTTCCTTTGTGTGGGACAAAATGTGCTTTATTGCTTATAGCATCATTGGTTCAGACCATCTGGTCTGTGGAAGTCTAAGTCCTCTGAAATCAAGTGAGATAGTGTGGAATAATAAAGGTGGATTCCTTCCTCAGGACCTTGGGGTCTTCATTTATAAACTGGATATAACGATACATACACTGTCTATCTTACAGGCTTTGATGATCTTAGAATTATAAAGTTTTAAGGAAATCAGATACCTAGACCTGCCTATTCCAGGAATGCCTTATATAATATCCTTGATGAATGATTTTCTGCTTGGAGACTTCCAGTATTGGAAACTTTTGCTGTGAAGCAGCCCATTTCATTTTTAATTACTTTAATCAATAAATCAAGAAAAATTTATTAAACATTTGGTGTATACAAGGTCTTCTGCTCACCCACTAAGGAAATGTAACATGTGGATCTGTGTGTGAGGGTTAAACAGTATGAATGCTAATTTTCAGTAAATTTGTTCTATATCAAGCCAAAATCTTCTTTGTGGTTGACGTCTATCCATTATTCCTAGTTTGGAGCTCTGAGGCCAAGCAGAACATGGCAGCCCTTCAGAGACTTGGAGAGAGTTATCCTCTCTTAATTGCCTGTCTTCTGTTCTCTAAAAAAATCTATAAAATGAGATAATGTCTGCAAAACCCTTTTGGTGACCATAAAAGTACTCCTGGAGTACGAACTATCACCATTATGATTAATATTACATAAAGTTGAGTACTAGATGCCACAGCAGCATTTGATAGTGCTGGAACCCTCCCCTCCCGGATCTTTTCTCCTCTCTGTGTCTGCACACTATTCCTCCCTCTTGGGTCTTCCTCTATCTGACTCCACAGCTTCCTTTGCTTAATCATATCCATCGTGCTCCCTAATCGTCACTGTGTCCCAAGGCTCTTTTTCAGCACTCACCTCGCTTCTTCTCTATACTTTTCCTTGGTGACTACATCAGCTCCCATGGATTTAATGATTATTTCTGCTGATGACGCCTAGATCAATACATCCAGCCCCAATCTCTCTTTTGAACTCTGGTCCCACATCAGCAAATGGTTGTTGGATATTTTGAACTGGATGTCCTATAAGCATCTCAGATTCAACATGTGAAAAAAAATCCAGAACTCATTCCCTCCTACCTCCCAACAAAATACTTAATACTGAATTCATCCTTTTTCTTCTAGTCCCCCAACTTTGGCATCATCCTTAATTCCTTACTCTAATTCCCACTCTGCCTCAGTTTCCAATCAGCTGCTAAATCATCTTGTTTCTCCCACTACAACATCCCTTGCATGTATCCCCTTCTTTCCATTTTGCACAGCCAACACCCTCATGAAGGATCTTATCACCTCTCACCTAACTACTTTAATAGCCTTCTAATTGGACTTCCTGCTTCAGGCTCCTCCCCATTCTGCCCCAACTTCCACACAGTAGCCATGAATATGACTATTTAGCTCTCCTCCTCAGTGACCTTCACTGGCTCCCAATTTGGCACCATCTCCTATAGTCAATCTGTGGTCCAGTCAAGATGGCCTTGGTGCTGTTCCTTACCTGTGACACTCCATCTGCTATCCCTGCGCCTTTGCAGTGACTGTCCCTCAGACCTAGAGTCTACTCTACCCTCAGGGGCTCTCTTGAAGTTGCAGATTTCCTTCAAGGCTCAAGCTTTTGTATAAGGACCTGACCCCCCACAACTGTCTACTGGTGCCTCTCCTCCCAAAATATCCTTTTCTGGCTTTGTTGTGTGCATCTCTCTATACATGTATGTGTCTATTGACATTTATTGGTTTATACACACACACACAAAAGGTATCTACATATCTAAATACAAACACATATGTAAGCATATATACTCATGCTTGTAAGTACACATATTGATAAGTATATATACTTATACATATATTTATGTATATATGATACACATATGTATGTATACATAGATACACATATAAATTTACTTATATATCATCTCTCCCATTAAAATGTAAACTATACGATCAAGGATGCAAAAGTTACTGTGTGTGATTCTGCAGTATGTTTTTCCATATATATGTGTACCTTGGATATGTTTGTATTATGTATAAAATATATTCACAAATGTATACACATTGTATGTATTGTATGAACATGTATAAGTATATATGCATTCACACACAGATATGTTTGACAAGAGTGAAATGGAATATATATGTATGTGTGTGTATGTATGTATGTATGTATATATATATGAATATGTATATTTATACACACACACACACACACACACACACACTTTCCTTGAAAGCAGGGATCATTTCACTCCTGTTAATATGTCAGTGCCTAATACAGAGACTGGCACTTAAGCATTTAATAAATGTTCATAGAAGGACCAAATGGCAATAAGTAAACCATGGTTGACTGAAACTCACCCCTGGGCTCACATTACTGGGGAGACAATGGAAGAAGAAGGTTCCTGCTCTTAAGAAGCTCATGATTTTTTGGACAGACAAAATGAACACACATGACCAAATTAGAGAATGACTCCTGAAAGGAAGTGATTAAACTGTCAGTTGTGTCACTGAGGCAGATTCTAAGTCCTCTTGGGATTTCCTGAGTAAGCAAGATTGGTGGGAATTTTATTACTTAGAGGGAACTTTCTGGATGAGGTATGGCTTGATTGGGCCATGAAGAACAGGTGCCATTTGCTAAACCTATTCCCATGTTTGTGCAGGTATCCATTTCTCCCCTGTGTCTCTTCCTGTGACGGTATAGGATGGTGTTTTACATACCTTCATTTTTCTCCTTTGCATTATTTCTCTCATTTGACACTCCTGTCCAGAGGAAGATTCTCTCCATAGTGGTTCCCAACTGAAGACCTGGTTGTTTGCCATCAATACTTCTTGGCAAAGTGTATTCAGGAAGGTTTAGTTCTGGTTACGACTAACTCAGTTCATCTGGCTTCCTGACTTGAAGGCTAAGCTAGTATAGCCTAGACAGAGACAGTATAAACTGGACAGAGTATTAGACCTGGAATCCTAAGACCTTGGTTCAAATCTTGGCACTGGCAGCTAATTAGCTATGCAGTCTTGGGTCACTTCCTTTCCCTCCTGGGCCTCAGTTTTTTTCTCTTCTGTTAAATGAAGCATTTGATTTAATTTGTCTTTAAGGTTCATTGCACCCATAACATGCCATGATCTTACTCTTCTAAGCTTTCTTACTCAATGAACTTCAGAGATTGTGTGTCCTATGCACACTGACCATGGCAAAGAGAAAGGTTTCTCCTCTTGGTGGATCCAAAGGGATCCCTGGGCACTATGAGGTGAGAATTAGACTGGATACAGGTACTTTTAGAGTGTGGTTGGATCAGTGATATTTCATCAAGACAAGCCTGATGTGCGTGGAAACTGATGTATCAGGAAGTCAAAGAGGCAATGACGTGTAGAGAAAACTCTATACCTCACTGGGGTCAGAGGACCCGGGTTCAAATCCCAGTTCTGGTACTGGGTCGTGTTTTCTTTGCATGTAAAATGAGGGATTTGACTTGATGGATTCTGAAGTCTCTTCCAGCTCTAAAACTATGCTCCTAGGATTCCTGCTTTGACTGCCTTGTGCCAAGCAGTGAGGAGGGCAGGGCTGGACAACAGGTGGGGCAGCTAAACAAGCCCACCCAGAAGTCCCACGGGTAATAGGATTACTAAGGGTCAGTACCTCAAGCCAACTGCCACATATTAGTTGCTAAAAACCAAATTTAAGAAAAACAAATGGGCATTTTAGTATTCAGTGGATTTCCTACTTATTGTCAAGTGATAATGGATCCCAATGCAATGGATATATTAATCACATTATGAATGCAGGGTGTGTGATGAATCAATTTAGGACTTAGATTCAATTCAATGTCATCGGCTCACAGATCACAACTAGCATCTTTTTGTTGAACAATACAGAGAGACCGGGATGGGAGGTGCATGCCCGATTGACAAAGTTGGGAAGGGAATCTTATATTTCCTTCAAATGCAGAGTGGTTTGAAAGAGCCCTAACCCAGGAATCAGGAGACCAGGGTTTTTACACTTGGCTTTAACTTAATATTGACTTTATTAACTTGCAGTGGGTCCATAGGCATCCACTTCCCATCTCCGGGCTTCATTCAGTGTCCTTGTCTATAAAATGAACGTCTTGGAGTAGATGATATTTAAAGCAACCTTTAGCTCCAACATTTGATTCTTTTTGATTCAACGTTCTATTTTCCAAAATGCTTTTTAGCTCTAACATTCTATATCCTGTGTCTCGCATGTCTTATACTCCCTTCCAGCTCGGACATTCTGCACAATAAACTTCTCAACTGTTTCATTCTTTGTATTTTTATCCCTAGTCCCTAGCATAGTATCTGGCACACAGTAGGCACCTAATAATTGCTTGATTGATTACATTCATTCTAGTTTGAAAATTCTCTGAGTTCAGAATTTCCTGATATTAAAGTCTGGCTGTGGGTCTTAAAAGTCTGGAATTGGGTCTGCATAGGCTGAAAAAAATTAAAAAAGAGATAGGGTATGAAAGATGGAGATTGCTCATTTCATACAAGGCTCTTGGCAGGAGGAAAGAATCTTATTAGACAGTCATCTGTATGTAAGTTGAGGAACCATGGGTTCTTGGGGAGATTAGGAATGCAAAATCAATCAGAAGAGAGGCCTGGGGCTTCCTCTTCTGTCTTCCCAATTTGCTAATCCCATTAGAAAGCTGCTGTTTGGAAATAATAAGATGTCCTTTCTTCCAGCATTTCTTTTCACTGTGAATTTCAGAGAATTCTTAATGGATGAAAATATTTATTTGCCTTTGGGGGGTATAATAGGTCTGAACTCCTCAAAAGACAGAGCCAGTGTGGCCGAGTCAGAGAGGAGGTTAATGGGAGCCCAACTGGTGGGCATGGTGCTTCCTTCATCATTTAATGAATGCTTGTTAAATTGAATTAATTACAAAAGCTATAGCAGCTCCTGTTTCTATACTGTTTTACCATTTACAAATCCCTGTCTTCCCAACAGCCAAGTGAACTGAGTGGTGCAAGCATTATTCATCCCTGTTTTAAGGAGGAAGACACAGTCTTGGACAAGGGGAGTGAGTTGAATCAGACCTCATTGCAAGTGTCTGCTCCACCATTAATTTGTTTTGTGACTTTGGGCAAGTCACTTTATGTAGTTGTATCTCATTGTCTCATTTGTAAAATAAGAGACTCAGACCAGTTAATTCTAGCGCTAACATCAGAATGCCTGGCATACAGTAAATGCTTGATAAATGCTTGTTGATGGACTCTTCCTAGGATGCCATTAAGAGCATTACTTGTTCATAGAGTGAACTCAGATCTTTGCTGTGGGGCCAACATAATTCCTGACTTGAAGTATTTGGAAATACCACATTTTAGGAAGAACATTGACATGCTGGAGAAGCTAGAGGAAGTTCACTGTTATCAAGAATACTGGCCACCATATCATTCAAAGATTGTTGCTTGTCCTTCATTCTTGAAGAGAACCATGACATCAGGGAGGTAATGTCATGACATGCAAATGAATTGGATTTAAGTGAGGAAGGGATGTGCAAAGTCACCAGCCTCACTTTCTCCTCTGGAACCATCTGGGTTCAGTGGTGGGATATAGATTAGGATTACTGGAGATGACCTTGCATGTAGCAGGGAGACCTTGGCCTTTTTAAGCTAAGCTCTTTACCAGGTCTTGGTTTGGTTGAGGGAAGTCAACCCAGTCTGGGAGGGGAAGACCCTCAAGAGTTTTTGGCCAAAACAGAAACAATTGGTATTTGCATTCACTCTGAGTCAATCAGGGCTCAAACAAGTGGGACTTAGCCTGGAATCTAGTAACCCTTTCTCTTTGAAACAACAACCCTGAGGGTCTTGAAGCCCCTCCCAGCTTTATTTATTTTTTCTTTTCTATTTAAAGGGGCCATCCCCTGACTACTTCTTAAAGAGGTCTATTTACTGAACATGCATTATCTCCATGCAAGTGAGTTCCTGAAAAGTCTTTAACCTAAAAGACCAAGGTGTCCCATTGCATCTTGGGCTGTCTCCACTCATCCTGATGAATATCTGGGCACTGAATCCAGATGACTCTGGAGGAAAAGTCAGGCTGGTGACCTTGCACAGTCCTCCCTCCCTCAAAACAAAGTCAAGTGCAAGTCATGTCATCATTTCTTTGATGTCATGGTTCTTTTTGAAAACAAACACAATTGTTGGCCAATCAATGACAGTCAGAAAAAAAAATTCAGTCATCAAAATTTACATATTTTTGAGCAGAGCACTCCCAGGTAATGATAGGATATCCTATGTAGACAGAGGAAAGAGAAAGAAAGGAGGAAGGAAGGAGGAAAAAAGAAAGAGAGAGAAAAAGAGAGAGAGAGAAAGAGAGAGAGAGAGAGAGAGAGAGAGAGCTGTGTTGTCCCACTGGGTCCCTAGGGGGGCAACTCCTGTTTCTACTCACAGAGGTTGTTGTTTGTCCTTTGTTCTTGACTGGGACCAAGACCTAAGGGAGAGGATACCATGATATGCAAGTGAATTGGATTTAAGTGAGGCAGAGCTCAGAGCTGTGCAGTCATCAACCTCACTTTCTCCTCTGGAGCCATCTGGGTCCAGTGGCCAGATACATATCCGGATGACTAGAGATGGCCCTCCATTCAAAGATTAGTTAGTTGAAGAATCTAGGAATGTTTATCCTGGCGCAGAGTAGACTTAAGAAGGAATGACAGTTATCTGTAAGTACTATAAGGGCTATTATGTTGAAAAGGGATTTGCTTGATTCGGCTTTGTAAGTACATGACTAGGAATAATACATGAAAATCATAGGAGGCTGGTTTTAGCTTGATTTTATAAGGAAAAACTTCCTAACAATTAGACCTGCCTAATTATAGAATTATAATTCTTGGAGGTACTGAGTTTCCCATCATTGCAAATCTTTGAGGAGAGACTGCATGTTAACTCTTTCCAAGGGCATTGGACATAAAATCAGGAGATCTGGCTTCAAATCCCAGGTCTGACAATTACTGTCTGTGAGACCTGTCACTTGACGATCAGCTTCTTCATCAATAAAATGAGAATGATGATGATACTTGAATTACCTGCTTTATAGGGTCATGTTTTACAAAATTTAAAATATTTTATCATTGTTTTTCTTAAGTAATCTAGAGAAGATTTATGCTTCAGGTATCCATTACTCTAGAACAATGGTATCAAACTCAAATAAAAACAGGGACTGTGAAACCATATATAACCATTGACTCAGAAAACCACATATTAACATTAACTATGTTCTATTGTATTTTTATTTGTTTTGTTATATATTTTTCAATTAGGTTTTAATCTGGCTGTCCCAGCACCGGGAGTGTTGTAAAAGATATTTGATGCCCCGGGCTGGAAGAATTCTGACGTTCCTTGCAGATCCGAGATCCTAAGATTCTGAGTCCAATTAAACAACAGGCATTTAGTATTAAGTATTTAGTATGTGTCAGGCATTGTACTAGGTGCTGTGGATACAAATACAAAAGCAAAACATTCTCTGTCCTTAACAAGCATACATACAATCTAACCTGGTGAAATAGATACAAAATAGAAAATAATTTTTGGGAAAGAAACTAGCACTTGTAGGGAACAAAAAATGATTCATGTAAAGGGTGGCTCCTGACATGATCTTTGAAAGTAACTAGGGATTTTAAGAGATGGAGGTAAGCAGGAATACATTCCAGTCATGGAATATTAGTAAAAAGATGTGGTGATGGGAGATGGGATTCCATGTTTAAAGAAATTTCTATGTAAGATAGTAAGTTTGGCTGAACCAGAGAGGAAATGGGAGGAATGTATAATAAGGTTAGGAAGTTAGTTTGGAGACAATTTTTGAAGGCCTTTAAAAGCTAGGGAAGTTTGTATTTGATTCTAAAGGTAATAAGGGAGTTTATTGAGTAGGGAATTGACATGACCAGACTTTGGCGTTTGAGTTAGGTGAGACTTAAGTCAGGGAGATCAGTTAAGCTTCCCAGTGTAGTAGTCCAGGCAAGAGAATTGTTGTAAATTTGAACTAAGGTAGGGTGAGTAGATATGGTGATGTTGTTTGATGGGAACATGGGAGTGGTGACCGAGGGACAAAGGCAAGAGTTGTGGCACAGACAGAAATGGCAAGCTCTGGTAAGGGATTGGGTTTGTGAGAATAGGAAGAATGAATTATTGGGGCTGGCACTGAGGATGTGACCCTGGGTGACCATGAGGATGGGTTGTTTGGAAGATGTGTGGTTTTGGGGGAAAGATGAGTCCTGTTTTCAAAATGTTGAGTTTGAGATGATTATAAAGCATTTGGTTCAAAATCCCTAATATGCAGTTGGTGCTAGAACTTAAAGGAGAAAATGAATGAATCTGGGAGCGAAATGCATAGAAACCATAGGAGTTGATGAGGTCACTGAGAAAAACAGTGCAAAGAGAAAGGAGACAAAGGCTACAGACATACATTTTGGGGGTATATCCACAGATTGGGTATGTGAAATGGGATGCTGTTCCAGCAAAGGAGACTAAGAAGGGACGGTTAGGTGAGCTACAAACGAATCCAGATTAGAGTATCCAGGAGATACAGGTGACCATCAGTGGCAAGTGCTGCAGGGGTGGAAACTGAGAAGAAGCCATGGTATTTGGTGGTCAAGAGATCACTGGTAATTTTGGAGAAGTGGGTTTCAGTCGAGTGAGGAAGCCATAAGCCAGATGACAAAAGTTTGAGGGGTGAAACAAGAGGAAGTAGAGGAAATGGATATATAGAGTTTTCCTAACAGGGAGGCTTGGTTGGATGTGCAGACAGCAGGAAAGGAGCCAGTAGACAGAAAGAGAATAGAGGTGAAAGACAGAGGGAGTGATTGCGAGAGCAGTCAGTGGGGGAAAAAAGAGGAAAGATGAGGTCACAGGCACATGTAGAGCCAGGTCTTGGTCAGGAGAAGGTTCACGTCTTTATCAAAGATGGGGCTAAAAAAGGAGGGAATGGGGCATGAGGAAATAGGGGAGAAGAAAGAACTCCCAGTAAATGGTGTCTAGTTTCTAGGTAAAATAGTAGGCAAGGTCCTTTGCTGTGAGGGTGAGAGATGTTACGTAGAGCAGAGGTATCCAATATGTGGCCTGCTTAGCCCCCAACCCTGGAGTGAGGAAGGGACTAGATTAAAATGTAACTGGCAAATATTTAATTAAATAGATAAAAATACAATACAACATAGAAAATGTTGATATGTGGCTTTCTAAGACAAGATATGCCCACAGGGATCATTATTATGTATGGTTTTATGATCCCATTTCTATTTGAGTTGGATGGTTCTGGTGTAGAGAATTCATTGGAGAGGAGCAAAAGGATGGCTTTGCTATGGTGAGGGCCCCACAGATGTGAGAAGTCTCAGGATGGGCTTCTGTTAAGATTTGTGCAAAGGAGAAAAATGGGAATTTGGGATCTTGAAATTGGTAAGCTTCCTGTCTTTCTCTAATGTGCTTCTAAAGTACAAAAAGCATTTAAAAAAAACCCAATAAACTCATTTCTAGGAGTCAGCACAGATTGCCTACAAATAAATCACAGCAAACTATCCTCATTTCCTTTTTTTTTTTTTTCTTCTTTTTGAAATAAGAGAAATGCCACAGACCCCTTGTAATGAATACATACAAATAAGTACAATATCTTCCTGGTAGGTACGAGGAGACAGTTGGGCTCTCTCAACAGAAAGGTTCTGCTTGTCCTCCAAGAAGTGATCAGATGATCAATAGACCCTCCTGGGAGGGAGAGCATGAATAAAAGACAAGAAAAAGGAGAGATGAGTATCATAGAATTATAGACTCTCCAAACTAGAAAGGACCTTCAAGGCTGTCCACACCAATACTCAGACTGGCTGCGCCAGGAAGCCAATCCAAGAAGAGGAGTGAGCAGTGGTGAATGCTGCCAGTTTAACTTCAATTTTATACTGTTTGTCTTCTGTAACCAGCGCTAAGGCAGGCAGCCGCAAACCTGGGTGAGTGTGGAATGATAAAACACGAGCCGAGAGAGACTCTGAGCTGAATTCATTTATTGATCTGAGGGTCAAGGTTTATATACCCTCTTACAAGTATGCAAACAGGGTTATTCCCATGAGAACATTTTTAGTTTACTTCTTTTACTTCCTAATCTTAGTTCCTCTGGAGGGACAACCTCAGGGTGCACAGTCAGGGTCAGGACTTTCTCATCCTTACATATCAGGAGTGGGATGGTGAGCCAATATTCTGAGAATGTCAGCCCTCATGCTGGTACAAGTCTCAAGTAAAACCTCACATTCCGAACTCCGCCAGTATTGACCCTCTGCAGTCTTTGTTGTGCTGTTTTGGGCTGTGGACATGCTGGAAGCATCATAGGCATTTATAACTTGGACTGCCTAACGCCTTTGCCTTGAGACAGTGGTTCCCATTGAGCAAAGTATTTCCTCCTCAATAATCCTTTGAGATGGGGAGTGTTATCATCCTTATTTCACAGGGCTCCGAGAATTGAAATGACTTGCTTGCAGTCACAGCCCTTATCGTGTCTTCCTTCACACCTATTTACCTGTGCACTTGTCATTGTCCTCATTCTGTCTGAGCTTCCTTACCAATCAGTGAGGATGGTGGTGTTTCTCAGCTTTGTTTCCTCACATCCAGCATGTTTTGCTGAAATCAATTGATAAACTGATGTGGAAAACCAAAAACAAAATAGAGTTCTCACACTGAATTTGAGCCAACAGTATGACATGGCAGCTAATAAAGTTAATGCAATTTTCAGGCAGTCACCATGAGTCTAGATGAAGAGAATGCTGCCCGAATAAGCAACACATTTTGGAAAAGATGTTGACAAGCTGGAGCACGTCTAGAGCAAAGGTTCCTCACCTTTTCTGTGTCATGGAGCCCTTTGGCAATCTCGTGAAGTCTGTGCACCTCTCTCTTCTCAGAATAATGCTTTCACATATTTGAAGCAAACACTAATTTTCAGTTAGATGTTAGTGAAAATAAAGATGTAATTTCTTTTTTCATTCAAATTCATGAATCCCTTGGAATTATTCCAGGGACCTAATGATTAAGATGGAAGCAACTAGATTGGCAAAGGGTGTAGAAATGATGACATCTAATAATAACTTATATTTGTATAATGTTTTATAGTTTGTAAAACTTTCCCTACAGCACCTCCATGAGATAGATAGGATAAAGTATTATTATTATTTCTATTTTATAGATGAGGAAACAGATTCAGAGTGGTTAAGTGACTTCCCATTGTCAAAAGGCTAGCAAGGTCAAAACAGGGACAGGAACAAGATTATCTGGCTCAGTGTCGAGTGCAGCACCCACTCTGAGGAATAACTGAAGGCACTGGGAAGCTTTAGCCAGAAGAGAAGATTTAGGGGTTCAGCTTCCAGTATCTGAAAGGCTGCCATGTGGAAGAGACATTAAGCTTATTTGTTGTGGCTCCAGAGGGCAGAACTGGGGTGAATGTTCTTTAAGGGAGGAGGTAGGTTTTGGTTAAATGTAAACAAATGTTTTTTAATAATCAGATCTATCCCTTTGAACAGGGGGGATCTACTGTGAGGTAGTGAGTTCCCTGTTACTCTAAATTTGAGAGCAGAAGCTGAATTTAGGGATTACATCATCAAGTAAAAGATCAGAATCTGCCCTTAGAGATACTTTTCATTCAGTTTATGACTTAGCATCATTAACCCCAGCCTTCTCCTAGACATAGAGTGAGTTGCAGTATAGTTGGGAAAGCCAGGCATATACACAGAGAGAGACTCAAAAGAATCTGTGATCTCACTGACTTAGTTGTTCCCTCCACCAATGCGGATTACCACCCATCCCTGACTGCCTACCTCTTGTGACTTTTGTCTATGCTCTCCCGGAAGTTTGTCACAAGAGGGTGACCCAGTGTGCTGCCGGCTTCCTTACTTCCTCCTGACTTTTCTAGATTATCCGTAGGACACTGGCTATCCATTTGTCATCCCCTGTTCTTGCCATGTGACCAGACTATCTTCTCTCACTATAAATACTACAATTCCTTGAGAAAGTTCTCTGTACTTGGTGTTTCACTTCCTCTCTTATTCTCTTCTAAACCCTCTGCAATTTATCTTCCAGCATCATCATTCAACAGAAACAGCCCTCTCCAAAATTTCCACTGAGCACTTCATTGCCAAATCTAAGGCATCTTCTCAGTCCTCCTCTTTCTTGATTCCCTTTTTGTCCTGGACACTCTCCTCTCTAGGTTTCCGTGATACTTCTCTCTCCTGGTTTTTCTCCAGTGTGCCAGACCCCTCCTTTTCTGCCTGGTCTTAGTTTGCTGTCTTTATCATACTGACTCATACTGACTAACTGTGGGTGTCCTAAGGCATTATAGTGGATCTTTTTTTCTTCTCCCTCTATCCTCTCTCACTCAGTCATCTCATCAGCTACCACGAGTTCAATGTTCATCTCCATGTAGATGTCTCCCAGGTCTGGATGTCCAGCCCTAACTTCTATTCTGAGATCTAGCCTTGTGTTATCAGTTACCTCTTGGGCTTCCTGAAATAGATCCTGTAGGTATCTCAAATTCTTTGCATCCAAAACAGAGTATGTTGTCTTTCCCTGCCAGCCCTCCCTTTCTTCCAGACTTCTCTCTTACTGTCAAGACACCCCCAACTTCCCAGGTAACCAGGCTCAGACTTCAGTGTCATCCTCAGCTCCTTTCTTGCGCTTAGCTCACATATTCAATCTGGTGCTAAGTTTTGTTGTTTCTTCCTTCACATCTCACATATATCCTCTTCTATATACTTAAACAACCACCTCCGGGTGCAGACGCTTATCACCTCACATGAATATGGCAGTAGCCTTTTGTGTCTTGCTGCCTCAGACCCAGTGGGTCTATCCCAATCCATCTTCCACTCAACCAAAGTGATTTTTACAGGTCTGACTATTTCCCCTCTCCCTAAGCCCTCCCTCAGTAAACTTGGGTGGCTCCCTTTTACCTCTAGGATCAAATATAAAGTCCTCTATCTTTTAAAACCCTTCCCAGCCTGGCTCCTCCCTAACTCTTTCATCTTCCTATACTTCTTTCTACAAATTTTACAATACAGCAGCCCCATCCTTTTTGATGTTCCCTTCACATGACATTCCATCTCTTTCCTCAGCACCTTTGCACTGGCTGTCCTCAATTCCTTCCTCTTCTTTACCTCTTGGCTTCCCTACCTTCCTTTAAGACTTAGCTGAAATCCCATCTTCTGCAGGAAGTCTTCCCTTGTTCTTCCTGTTTTCTCCTTCCCCTACTGCTAGTGCCATCCCTCTTAGATTTCTTCCCTCCTAACCAAGGGGAGCTTTATTGATGCAAAAAGCAGGCTAACTCTGGATTACATCATGAAGTAAAAGATCAGAATCTGCCCTTAGAGATACTTTTCATTCAGTTTATGACTTAGCATCATTAACCCCAGCCTTCTCCTAGACATAGAGTGAGTTGCAGTATAGTTGGGAAAGCCAGGCATATACACAGAGAGAGACTCAAAAGAATCTGTGATCTCACTGACTTAGTTGTTCCCTCCACCAATGCGGATTACCACCCATCCCCGACTGCCTACCTCTTGTGACTTTTGCCTATGCTGTCCCGGAAGTTTGTCACAAGAGGGTGACCCGGTGTGCTGCAGGCTTTTACACAGAGATGAGAACAGGATCAGGGAGACAGGGGAAAATTTGTGACCCAGAATGAGGGAGACATGGAATTTTGTGGCCCAGGATAAGGAAGTATAGCATTCCAAGACAAGGAGGAGAGACTTTAGGACCCCTTCAAACTCAGGAGGGGCTTCACAAGCAACCCTTAATATTAACCCTTAGGGCACCTTTATATGCACATCATTTCCCCACTCAAAAAATATGGACCTCTTCCCGAATTTGCATGTCATTCTTGTGCAGGGGTCATGCTAATCTCTGTATCATTCCAATTTTAGTATTTAGCAAGCACCCTCTTAGATGTTCTTACATGTGTTCTCTCTCTCTCTCTGTGTATATATATATATATATATATATATATATATATATATATATATATATACATACATATATTTATATATGTATGTATATATACATATATAAAACATACTTTTTTTGCACGCAGCTCCCCCATTAGAATATGAACTCCTTCAGGCGGGACCATTTTTTGCGTTTGTATCCTGAGCACTTAGCACAATGTCTGGCACATTGCAAGTACTTAATAAATACTTGTTAAAATGATATCTTTTACTTCAGGAGGAAGGAAGCGATCACTTTTCCTCCCACTCTCCCCTGAAGTTCCTCACTGGTTACATGCTTCAGTTTGCTCATGCTTTCCGTTGCCTTCTGCATAAAAACCATTTTCAGTTCTTTGGAGATTGTGACCTTCTTTGTCTTGTTGCCATACAGCAACACTAGTAGAAGACTGATATGGAAAGATGGACATTAAAATAACATTACTTTTAAAAATACATATTGTAATCTGGCCAATACTTGGTCATCCTTTGTGGATGGATGGGCCAGACTAATTGGCATGATTACAGATCTCTTCAAGGAGGTTTCGCAATGTTCCAGGGCTTGATGTAACTAGTGAAATGTCATCTGCAAATAGGGAACATATGAGGAAAAGAAAGTTAAAGAGAGAAACCCTCTTTAACTTGGTCTTTGTACTGATGGTTCCTCCACCATCATAGTGGAGGAAATCTTAGATTTCCCTTTTTATGCCTTATCTGACTATCTATCTGTTGAAAAGACAGAGCCATTTTGTTACGTCTTTCCAGGAGCCTGAAATGATTTTGGTATATGGATATCACTTCCTTGTTAGACAAGGACACTGAAACTGATTTTTTTCACAATGAATAAACAAGAATCATAATATGGTCTTACATTCTCTGTTTCAGTCAGTTGCATAATGATAATGATGTGTGGTCATTGATGAATATTACTTTCTGAAGTGTTTTTGTTCTCAATTAATACTTTCATTGAGGATGCCTTTGATTTATGTATAGATGGCTTACATGGAGATTTTGTATAGCTGGGGAATAGCATGTGGGTCTGTCATTGTTAATGTTTTGTCTGTCGCCATTTTTTTGTATTAATAAGGACCAAGATCTTTTCCATGTCTTTGATATCTTCCCCTTCTTCAAATATTCAGCTCACTCACAACTGTGTCTCCTTCAGAATGGATTTCCTGTGTATATATTTGGTCCCGTCCAGTGCTTTTCCACATCTTTGCTCTCTTTAGTGACATTTCTGTCTCCTGTATAAACATTCCTGGGATTGTCATGTCTCCTGATGGTGAAGGCAGTATGTTATACTAATCTTTATAGTTCTTTTGTATTTTCCCCCTCATTCTGTTTAATGCTCTTGAGATGACTTAAGTTGCTTTCTTTAAACTGGTTTCATCTTGCACATCTTAATACTTTAGGAACAGGAGAAAGATTTCAGAGACACAAATGCTAGAATTTGGTCACTGGATATCACAGCTAATGATAATAGTTAACATTTATATGTTATGCTTTATGGGGGAGAAGAGGGGAGGGGAAGGTAGAGAAGAGAAAGAGAATATATACACACAAATGTACATATGGATCTCATTTGATCCTCATAACAATGAGACATTGAAGGAAGAGTCAAAGACAGCCCCAAGTTTGTAACCACAGATGATTGTATGACACAGAATATTAGAAATGGGAAAGGCCAGAGGAGAGGCTACATGTAAAAATACTACAGAAAAACTAAAATCAGAAGGAGAATCTAGGTAAAGGGAGAAAATAATTAACCCAATTTGAGACTTGCTGAGTTTGAGGTTCTAGTGAGACATCCAGGGAGAGAGGTTCTGTAGGTAGCTGGAGATGTGGAGCTGGAGCTAAAAGGTGAGTTCAGTACTAGTGACAGAGATTTTGGAGAGTTGTACATAGAGACCATAGCAGAAGCTGTTCGAGAGAACAGGTAAGAGAGAATGTAGAGAGTGGCATTGGCAAACACCTACATTAAGAGGTTGGGAAGAGGATGAGAGATGGAAAGTGACAGAGAAAGAACAACTGGAAAGGCAGGAGAGCCAGGAAAGTGTGGTGACTGAACCCAACGAAGGAAATGGTTTCAAGTGTAAAGGGGTGGTCCACAGCATCAAATACAACAGAAGGGCCAAGGAGGATGAGAACTAGGAAAAATGCCCTTGGATTTGGCATTTCGGAAGCTATTAGTGAATGACTTTGGAGGACATCGTTTCAGGAGAGTGATGGAATGGAAACACAGTTAGGGGTTGAAGAGGAAGCGGAATTATTGGATGTAGATAACTATTTCAAGACCTTTTATGTTGAAGAGGAGAAGAGGGATAGGACCATAGTCAGAAGTGTTAGAAACATAAAAACTAGTTTGTAAAAATAAATAAGGAAGTTTGCATGAATGTAAACAACTAGTTTGGAACTAGGGCAGCTAGGTAGTTCAGTGTAAAGTACATAAAGCCTGGAGTCAGGAAGAACTTAGTTCAAATCTGACCTCAGACACTTATTAGCTGTGTGACTGTGGGCAACTCACTTAACTGTGTTTGACTTAGTTTCCTCATCTGTCAAATGAGCTGGAGAAGGAAATGAAAAACCACTCCAGTATCTTTGCCAAGGAAACCCCAAATGGGGTCACAAAGATTTGGACATGACTGAAAAACGACTGTTTTTGGAATTGGTTGTCCTCAAAATATTTGACTAAATTCAGCTGTATGTGTATGTGTGTGTGTGTATGTGTGTGTGTGTGTGTGTGTGTGTGTGTGTGTGTGTTTTTACAGTTTCCAGCCATCCCATTGTGGTGTAGTATACCTTGGCTTAGGAATCAGGACTGCAGCCTTGCCTCTGGCCATGAACTCATTGAATAAATTTTGGCAAGTCACTTATGGGTTTCTGTTGCCTCCTTTGTCAAATGAGGGAATCAATCAGACCACCCCTTCTAGGTCTCATAATAACTCAGTTCCCTAGAGGCCTTTGACAAAGTTCTACAAAGCACTTTCCTTCCAACAAACTTGTATGGTAAGTATTACCATCTTCATTTTACAGGTCAGGAGGCTGAAACTCAGAGAGATTAAGTGACTTGCCTAGGATCACATGACTCAACAATGCTGAATCCCCTCAAGAGCTCCAAGTGTGCTCACTCATCCAGTCTTTGCTTGAAGACTTCAAGGAAGAGATAACTCACTACCTCCTAAGGGATCGACTTAGTTAGGTTGGTCATTGGCTGACAGACATGGTCTTTGGAAAGACCTCTATTGGGTTCTGCCTTGCTGATACAGCCTTCTAGGCTTGTGTCCACAACAGGGGAGCACTGGAAGAGGAGATCATTTGTGGGCTGGGCGAACTTTCTGCAGTGTCCAGAAGGGTGATTTCTTATGTTTCTGCAACTGTGCTAACAGCACAGCTAAGCTATTGCTCACATCCTGGCCTTGTCTGCCATTTCCTCCTGCTGCCTGATGTGGTATGAAAAGTGAGGAAAGTGAGAGACCTCTAGCTTGGCCCATAGCATAATTTCCATGGCTCTCATTCCTGGCAAAGCCTCAGTCTTGGTTTTTCCAGCCTGGGAAAATGCCTGGGACTGGCATTTTCTTTTTCAATAATTGATCCCATGTAATACAAATGCTGAAGGATTTACTCAAATCCCTCACCAGGGCTTGGTGCTTTGACTGGGATTGAGAGAGATAAACCTGACTGTGCTTAGAAAATAAGAAGGATGCTATTTGAACTAGATGTCAAGGAGAAAAAAACAAAACTTTTATCTTTTGTTCAATAAGTATCACAGAAGTGCCACACCTGAAATGTGCATATTATCTCTAAGGTCTTTTATCTTAGCCAAGAAAATATAAACATGCATATACACATACACGTAAAATTTTTTATTCTTTTGCTGCTGTTGTAAATCATGGGTCCCAAGTTCAGGAGAATTATAGGTGTGTGTGTGTGTGTGTGTATGTGTGTGTGTGTGTCTGTGACAATGGAATGATGGATGATGGGTAAAAGCTGGCCCTTACAGGTTACCAACAATGACTTGCATTTTTAAAACACTGCAAATTAAAGATTGCAAACTGAAAAGTATCTTAGATGCTATCTATGCTATCTAGCATAGCCTCCTTACTTTTCAGGGGAGGAGAATGAGGCGTGGGTGGGGGAAGTGACTTGCCTAGAGGTGCTTGGATATTTAGATAGTGGGATGCTAAACGAATTTCAGCTGATTCCATGTTCAACATACCATGTTGTTCCCTTAATTGAGGATGCCCTTGACTCACATATAAATAGCTTGCATGAAGATTTTGTGTAGCTGGGCACCTGTCTCAGATAACCACTTGGGATCACAGGCTTTAGAACTGACAAGAACTTGAGAGCATTTAGTTCAACTCTCATTTTACAGCTGAATAAATAGCTGAGGCCAAGAGAAATTAAAAGACTTGCCCAAGGTCACTTGGGTCTCCAAGCAGCCAAGCCAGGGCTTCAATCTGCTCCTTTTCTACCACTTAGATCAGTACAATGATTTTGGATTACAAAGCAGTTTCATAGTCTCTTAGGAAGATAAAACCATGTCTTTAAGTGCCAAGTTGCGTGGGCCAGGCTGTCAGGGCTATAGGCATTCAACAAAGTATGGAGATCATATTTCTTATACACTTTAACTTTGGTCCTAGTTTAGAGATATATCAGATTGTTGAAATCAAAATGAAAATCCCAAAATAGTGTTGCTCCTTCTCAGTCCCAAACATACTATAACTCCAGGCTCAAAAATTTCATTTAATGTTGAACAAGGCAGTTGCCTTGCTCATTGGTTTGTAGGCCAGTTTTGCTTGTGTGAGAAGCTTCTGGAGGGCAGAGACCAGGTCATCCAGTCAACTGGTCTTCAAAGCCTTGTGTGTGGTGTCTAAAGAGATGCAAGTTTAGGTTAAGAGCCAGTCACTCCTAAATGGATCTTATAGTTGAGTAAGAGGATAAGATTCAAAGAAAGAAACAGAAACATATGATGCTACGTTAAGTACATTGGGCAGCTAGGTGGCCTCAGACATTTACTGTGTGACCCTGGGCTTACCTTATCAATCATGCTGACCTCAGTTTCCTCATCTATAAAATGAGCTGGAGAAGGAAACCATTCCAGGATTTTTGCCAAGAAAATCCCAAATGGAGTCATGTCAAGAGTCAGACAACTTGAAAAACAAACACACAAAAAACCAAATGACTGAACTAAGTACTTTAGAGAGGTGAACTCTGGCTGGAGTTCAGAGAGCAAGTCTTAGAGATAGACTAAGCTTCCTAAGAAGAGGAATTTTCATTTTCATCTTTCTATTCCTTGCCCCACTACATCTGGGGTCATCTTTAGTCATCTTGATCTATATGTTGCCACTGGAGGAGAAAGTGAGGCTGGTGACTTTGCACAGCCCTGCCTCACTTAAATCCAATTCACTTGTCCCTGATGTCATGGTCCTCTGGAAGGATGAAGGACAAATCACCACCACCACAACAGTACCTGGCACGTAGAGTGTGTTTAATAAATGCTTGTTGCGTTGTCTCCAGCCTATGAGATACAAGTATTATCTCTTGGTCCTTTCACAAGTAATGTACTTGTGAAACATTTGTTGTATTGCATTAAAAGCAATCAGCCCCAAGAATTTAAAGAAGATAGTTTGGGGTCCTGAGTCCTAAAATGTTATTCTTATCCCTTATCTACATCAACCCTAAAGCTTGTTGATATAGGCAAAGTGCCAACTCTCATTTGTAGGAAGATTGGTGGCAGGGCTGGACTTGGAGCTTGGCTTGCCTGGCTCCCATTCTAGAGATTGCCCCATCCTGCCTCTGTGCCTCTCTATCCAAGCAAAGTGAAAGCTCCTATTCTTACAAAGTGAGATGGAGGTGAGAGCTAAATATCTGTGAGGGGGAAAGAGTCACAGGGAGCAGAGAGTAGACTCTCAGGAATATCTGAACTTTAGTGAGAGAGCTTTGATTGACTTTGATGTAAGAAGAGGCTGACTTTGATTCCCGTCCAAGGTCTGTACAGCACATCAGACACCTGGCTGGACATCAGGGGAAGAAAAAAGATGGTATGTAATGAGGTCCTTTCCTAACATGGGACCAGGGAAGGCATGGATTTGGAATGTGGTCCAGAGTTAGCCTTTTTTTGGTCCTTTGTATTATTGGGAGTGCTATCTCACCCCTGGTATTTCCCTCTTGGGTTGGGGGGCATACAGATGAATCGAGCTGCAGACCTGAATATCAGACACAGCCAGAGGAAAAGGGCAGAGAATGACCTGGATCAATGGAGAACTTGCTGTAATTAAAGAGCGGTAATATTCTCAGTGAGCTAAGGGGCAGGAGACAGAACTTAACCGACAGACATTTGACAGGGACTGGTTCTTTGTCTGCCACAGGCTCCTCTTGCTTTGTGATCAGTGGTTTTGTTCTAATGCTTTGTCTTAGAATGAAGGGGGAAGAAAAATAAGCAATAAAATACAGTAAATTCTATGCGGCATTCCAGTAATTGAATATTCAGATTTTTGCCTAAATCCATAAAATATCAGAGCAGGACAGTTCCTTCTGCCACACAGCCCAAGGGACCCTGGAACATAAAACATAACATTCTGTGATGGAAAGAGCTTAGATGCTAATGCTAAGTCATGGGACTGAGAATGCAGAGCTAAATGGGACCTTATTATCATTATTATTTTACACAAAACCCTACACTTCCCTGTCTCCCAATAATACCGAGTTACCAAATATTCAGCATAAATGATTGATTTTCACATGCAGTAAAATACATTCAACACTAGAATTCTATCATAAAGACTTTAATTTCTTTGACAATTCAGAAAGCATCTGCAGGTGTCACAGTCATCAAGAGCATCAGTAATTGGACAAGTTGGTGAAAGCACTGCCAATGTAGGAATCTGAGGGTGGTTTGAACTAGGAACCTTGTGCCCAAGATTTCTGGGATCTTTCTACTCCACCCTGCTGTTGTTTTCCAGGCTAGGAGAAAGGTCTGGGATATGCATCTGTGTGTATGTATATGTATATATGTAGGCATGTTTATATGTATATCTATATGTGTGTATGTACATGGGTGTATACATACACACACATCCTCTATGGAGTCCATGGTTCTTTGGTGTAGGGATTGTTTGAACTGTCACGATCCATGAGGCTCACAACCCATCCTCTCAGTTTATAATGGCTGCAAAGAGGACCCCAATGCCCAATACAGAACATTGTTCCAATGCAGCACTTTTGTTCTGGCAGACTCATCCTGAATGAGATGATGTATGTGACAAAGCTATGTGGTCCTGGGACAAAAGGTGCTCTATAAATCTCTAATCCTAAGATGCAAGATGAGGTTTTCTTCAAACTAATTGACACAGAGGTTTAGGAAGGAGGTGATGGACAAGTAGACTGGTTGATAATTCTATCCAAACATGCAAGATTAACAAAAAATGTTTCTAATGATGGTGTTCTTTGTTCTTAGGGACCATTTAGGGAATCTCTCAAGCTACTCAAAGGCTACAACCTAGAAATTGGTACCTTATTCTCTGGGTAGTACAAGGTATTTTTCTTTTCAAAAGCTAGGCAGTGCAGGGGATAGAGTGGGGGCCTTGGAGCTCGGAAGACGAATTCAGATCTGACCTCACCCATTTTCTAGCTTTGTGACCCTTGGCAAGTCACTTAGCTCTGTTTGCCACAAAAGCATCCAACCTCAGGATTGTTGTGCAGATCCAATGAGATAATAATGGTAAAGAGCTTAGGCCAGTGTCTGGCACAGAGTAGGAGTTTAAGAAACATTTCTTGAGGGATTCAAGGCACGTATACATTATAGGGGTCAGGGGGAAGGGAGAAGAGAAGACAATAGGTAGCTAAATAAGCAAATACAAGATAATTTGAAGAGACAGCATTATTTAACAATGGAATGAGGACAGGTTTCACTTAGGAGGTGAATCTTGACCTGAGCCTTCAAGGAAGCAAAAGGTAATCAGCAGGGCGAAGGAGGGAATGCATTTCTGTCATCTGGGCAAAGATGTAGAGGTGAGAGATGGAGCGCTGAGTCCTGGGGCTAGCCCAAGGTCAGTTTGGCTGGAATGCGAGTGGATGGTGAAGTCAGGTTTCCAAGGACTTTAAAGGCCAAATAGAAGGGTTTGTGTTTTATGCCCAGAGTTGCAGAGGGTTCAAGAGCAGAACTGTGTTTGAGGAGGATTATTTTGGCAGCTGTGGGGAGGATGGGCTGGAGAGGAGAAAGGCTGGAAGGAGGGACACTAATTAGAAGGCTAGCGTAGCAGTCCCATGGACGTCTCCAACTCAACGCATCCAAAACAGAACTTGTTATCTTTCCCCCAAAGCCCCGCCTCCTCCCAACTTTCTTACTGAGTATACCAGCATCTTTTTATCTCCCTAAGTTCAGAACTTAGGAATCATTCTTGGGTCTTCCCTCACTCCCTCTTCTCTCTCATCCAGTCAGTTGTCAGAACTTGGTGATTCTCCAGCCCCTATATCTCTCATGTACTTCTCCCCCTCCATTCACATAGCTACCACCCTCATGCAGGCTCCTATCACCTCTCACCTGAACTCTTGGTGGACTCCTAATTGGGCTCCCTGGGTCTGGCCCCTAACCTCCACAGAGCCCCCAGACTGGCATTCCTAGAACACAGGGGTGACTATCACTTCTCTGTTGAATAAGCGTCCATGGTACCCCATTGTCTCTAGGATGCCCTGTTTGGCACTGACAGTCCTTACCCCACCTACTCCAGATTATCATTCCAGGCGATTACTCATCACTCTCCCTTACACACTCCTCCATTCCAGCCAAACTAGCCATTTCTACTTGCCCTTTCCTATTTTCGGTATTGTCTCTCCTGCCTCCTGCATGTCTTTGCACTGACTGGAATGTTTTTCCTTTTTCCCTCCACCTTGTGGAAACTCTAGTTCTTTTCAAGGTTCAGTCCAAATGCAGCAGCCTACAAAAGGCTTTCCCTGGCTCCCCAGTTGTTAATGTTCTCCCTCTGAAATGTTCTGTGCATAATGATTTGCATTTCTTTATCCATTTACATCTTGTCTTCTCCCTTGTCCAACCTTTACAGGAGAAAGACCACGCAGTGAGACCCCTACCTATGTGAATATTCCCATCAGTCCCACTTCCAAGAAGCAACTTCACTACATGGAGTTGGAACTTCAGGGACCCAGCCCTGGAATAAGAGGTAGGGAGGGATGCCAACAATGCCGTCCCTTCTTCTTGTCATCCCCAAGAACACTTGGCTTGTACCACATTTGGGAAGGGGTCCCACCTGGGCATGGTCGCCAGCTCTAGATGTTTCCATGACCCCCAACCATCCCAGATCATTCGTTTCATCATCCACGAGATGCCTCATGTGAGAAATCTGCTTCTCTAGAGGAACAGAAAATGTATAGGACTTCAAGTCAGTATGGTTTTACTACTTATTTACTACTACTACTACTATTTACTACTACTACTACTATTATTTACTACTAATTATTTGCCCATTTAACCTTGGGCAAATTATTTCCCTCTGGGCCTTGCTTTTCCCTCATGAAAAATGTGAGGGTTGGACTATATAGATGATGCCTGACTCACCTTCTCTCATCCTCGTCTATTACACACCCCTGCCTCTGGGAAGGACTGTATTCAGATTATTCCTAAAAGATAATTTTTTATTCCCTTCTTTTGTCTCCAAAAGAAAAGAAAAGAAGGGACAGCCTTCTTGGGTAGTGTCACAGTTTCCAAAGCTGGGAATTTGTCCAGTTCTGTCCTCAATTCTTTCTGTTTCAGATCCAGACACTCAGTAAGTGAACTGAGCAGGGAGCTTCCTGATAAAGTAGTTCATATAAAGCAGTCAAGAAATATACTTCTGGTGTTCATTTGTTTTAGTCACAACTCCATTTGGGGTTTTCTTGATAAGAATACTAGGCTGGTTTGTTATTTCCTTCTTCAGCTCATTTTACAGATGAGGAAACTGAGGCAAAAAGGGTAAAGTAACTTGTCCAGGGTCACACAGCTAGTAAGTGCTGAGGCCAGATTTGAACTCAGGAAGATGAGTCTCCTTGATTCGAGGCCTGGCTCTCTATCCCCTGTACCACCTAGCAGTCCAACAAATATACTGTCTAGCTTTAGCTGAAGCCTGGCTTTGGAATAGCTTTGGAAGCGCAACACTTGGGATTTGAATCCCAACTCTGCTCCTTACATGCTATGTGACCTTGGATAAGTCATCCTCATCCTGAGTCATAAGGTCTTCATCTACACAGAGTGAGGATACTGGACTACATCATCTCTAAGGCCTTGAGCCCCCTGCTCAAATCTGTCCTCTCACAAGGAGGCAGGCTTATTTTGGACTTTCTCTGGCAACTCTAATTAGACCTGGGTTGGTACTTGAGCCAGAGGAGCCTTTGTCTCCTCTAAGTGGGAGATACCCCGAAAGCGTCATGGCCTGGATGGTAGCTGGATTCCACTATGGAGCCTCCCAGAGGATGGGACATGTCCCTAGGAAGGGTGTGCTCTGAGATTCAACGAAAGGTTTTGTTTTCAGGAGCTGGAGCCACCCGGTATGCCCAGATTGACATCACCGCCACTGAGACGGCGCACAAAGTGGGTGCTCAGCATGCACAAACCCGGGAGGATCGTCTGCAGGAGCTGGAGCAGAAGCAGAAAGGGGCCCATCAGTGAGAAGCCTGTGGAGAGCTGATGGAGGCCTGCCTTGTCAGGGCTGCCAGGCACTTCTGGGAGGGCACTGTGTTCTCACCTTTGAGATCTAACTGTGGCATCTTGCACTAGACCAGGCACCTTCTAGAGACCTCTGTCCCACCTAGACAAGCAGACAATGGGCTAAATTTTTTTTTTCCAGCTTGTATCATGGTGGTCAGAGGGTCAACTTTTGCCACATAATGGGCACCTCCAAGTTAGTTTCTTTTCCCTGGATCTCTGTGTCCCCTTGGAGAGAGGCAGTGTGGTAGAGCTGAAAGACCACTCCTCAGATCTGGTGTCATAGCTCTGGGTTTGAATCTTGGCTGGCATGTGCAGCTCTGGGCAAGTTAATCACTTTCTCTGGGCCTCAGTTTTTTCATCTCTAACATGAAGGCATTGGATAAGGTGGTCTCTGAAGCCCCTTCTAGCACAAATCCTATGATGGAACAGGGAGGGAGTCCAGACCCCAAAGCTAAGGGAGACACACAGGAAGACAGTATTTAGCCCACAGCAGGAGGTGCCCAGAAAATGTTAAATAGTATGATGGAAACTGAGTGAGACAGCAGCCGCTTTGGCCCCCGGATCCACACACTTCCTGATGTCTGTGTGTGGAATTTACTGAAAGCAGGGCTGTGATTCCAGCCTGGAGGGACTGGGTTTGGTGTTTTATTCCTTGCATTCCTCTCTGGTGGAAAAGTCCCTAGTTGACTGTCGGAAAAACCCCTTCAAAAGCAAATAACAAGTATCTGAGCTGTTTCAGTTAAAAAAAAATTAATAAAAAAGGACAAAAAGAGCCATAAGCAAGTCACCAATCACTCTCTGAGAAGAGTCACCAGAGGCTGGAGACAAAGGCTGTCAATAAGAGAAAAATTGTAGTTTTGCACATTTTTTTCAGGGGTGGAATGAGGTAAATATTGGAATATTTGCACTGGGACGTTATGCCCTGTCCTACTTGTGTTTGGACAAATTGCTCCCTTCTGTGGGCCTCAGTTTCCTCACCTATAAAATGGGGCTGATAATCACTGCCCTACCCTTCCTACTTCGCAGGGCTGTTGTGTGTATCAAATTAGATAATATATGTAAGGCACTTTATAATCCTTAAAAGTGTATTTCAATGTGAGCTATTTATCATTATTATTGCCATTCTTTATAGACTGATAATTCATCTGTGTGGGTACCTCCTCCAGGAAAATCCTGACCCTTCTGTACCTTAAAAACTCCTTTGTTTAGTGGCATCCCATTTGGTGATGGACCCCTTCCACACGTGGCTCCGCTCATCCTCAGACAATAAAGAGTTCATCGATGGGCTCTACTGTGAATCCTTTCCAGCTGGACATGCCTTGCCAGGTCTGTCTCCCCTACGTGTAGCCGTCTGGAGCCCAGGGGATGCCTCGTGCTGTGATGCAGAACTCAAGTGGAAGGTTATTAGGGATGATATGACGGTGGTGGCGGCAGCAGGGAATTTCCTGATAGACACATATGTACAACTACCATCAAGGACCCCATCTGGGTAGCACCACTTTTTTTTTTTGGTGGCATCAGCTCCTTGAGTGGATAGAAAGGACCCTTTTATATCAGAGTTTAGACTGGTTTACTTTGCCAAATTCCAACAATAGCATTCAAAGGTCTGAGCTTCAGGCTGAGTTATTTGAACAGCTTTAAGTCATTTCTTTCTGCTCTCTTCTAATGGCATGGAACTGACACTGCGGACTTTCTCATGTGTATAAGTATTGACAGACTGTGTTATATTTTAGGAAAGAACTAAACTTTTTTTTAAATGAAGAGAATTTTAAAAAATGCTCCCTGCATGATACTAGGCCCAAATGGTGGAGGCCTGTCTGTAAATGTGTATTGGAGAAAGCCTATAATTTATCTGATTGTAATTGCTTCTTGGGACCTATTCTAGTTGCTCATGTAAATAGTTTCAAATCCTTGATACCATATTTTAAGATGCACATTATTTTCTAGTTGGAAAGAAGTGTTTTCTTTTGTAATGTTTTATTGTGTCTTTATATATGATTTGGCTTTATCTGTTCTCCACATGACTCAGGGCTGACCTTGGGTGTTTACACTACTTCGCACTGTAGAGGCAGAGTGGATTCTAGGTTTCTGGAGGTTTTCTGTACACTCAAAATAGGCAAGTGGAAGAATGACTTTTCTGATGGCCTAGACCTTGGTTACTCATCCCAGTATTAAGCTTCAAGGAATCCAAGCTTTTAAACGTTTGGGTGTAGATCCTGGCCCTCTGTTGAGCCTTTGTGACTCTGGGGAAAGCACTTGCTTTCTCTGTGCCTAGGTTTCAACACTTACCTACCTGACAGGTGTGCTAGGTAGATTAATCCATATGCAAAGTGCTAGAACTATTGGAGTCTTCTCAAGACTCCACATATAATATCACACAGGTATTTAATGGATTATTATGATGAATATGAACTGGCCCTGTGTCACACAGGATTTCCAACATAGTAGTTTTTAGGGTCATCCCTGATTTAATTTTCTTGAAGGGCTCAGTAAAAGAAAATTCAAATGCTTATTTGAAGTGACAACCAGCAAAGCATCTGTCCACGTGTACATGCTGGGGAGATGAGGAAATGGCAACTAAGGTAGAGATACAGGCATGGGACAAACCTGGTCACTTGTTTATGCTGGTTTGAATTTTAAATATTACCAGAGTGGATGGCTAGGTTTGCAATATGGCCTCCTCAACTGCCTGATAGAATTAACCCTGGGTTAGCTGTAAGGATCTGAGGGAGAAGAACATATGTGACACTGTAGAAAGATTGTTGACCTGGAAGACAGGAGCCCTGACCTCTATCTAGCCAGAGCCCCACCACTGTGTAACTTTGTACCAGTCACTTCCCCGCTGCTGCCCTCAGTTTCCTCATTTAGAAAATGGGGGTATGGGTGGCAGGGAGAACTGTGACACACTGCCTGATCCCTTCTAGCCTGAAAAGTCTAGGATTGTTTGTAAATGATCCTACCACTCCATTTGAGGCACAAGCAGAAGACCCACCTATCAGAATGGTCATTTTCACTTATCTTCCCCTTGCAAAGAAGTTAAGAAATATCTGAGATGGAAAACTCAAAGTATCTAAGTAGTGGAAAGATGAAGAGGAAACAGAAATCAGATAATCTACATTAAGTGGGATTAAGTGGGAACTAGCTATTAATGGAATTGATATATATGAAAGTGAATATATTTTGCAATGAGATAATATTTATGAAGTATTTACAATGTGCCTGGCACATAGAATAAGCATCAATAAATGCTCTCTCCCTCCCTCCCTTCCTTCCTTCTTTCTTTTTTGGGTACCTAGACATCCAACTAGGATTCTGTGATTTCATTAGAAGAAAAATAGTGGTTTCTTCAAGAATTAGATCTTCTATTCTAAGGTTTTTACCCCTGTGGAAACAGGACTTTAATAACAATTCTACTGGATTCCTGGAAGCCATGCCTGTTGAGTGTTTTCAAGAGTGGGGCTAAGGGAGTCAAGGAGGGCAGGGCAGCACTTTCGTATATTTTCCTTCACTACAAGTTCATCTGAATTTCAGCTGTCTTCTTAGTTGACTGAAACAAAGGCAAGTAATAAAGGAGAGGTACAAAAGCATGATCTCATTCTGTTTAAAAAAAAATGTATCAGGGGCCCTAAATCTCACAATGAGCTGGAGCTGGTTACAAATGCCAAGGATGAACCCCCGTGCCCAAAAAGCTTTAAAAACCATACAGGGAAAGGGAAGATTTAGATCCTAGAGAGAACTGAAAAGTCTTCTAATCCAAGCCTCTGATTTTACAGTTGAAGGTACGGAGGCCCTGAAGTGAATTGCCCTACCCAGATCATCTAACCAGACCCCAAGTCCTCTGACACAAAATCCACTTGTTCTTTCCATTACACCAATGTTAAATTTGTCTAGTTTCACTGATTTATGGTTTTCTTGGTCACTAACATTTTCCTCCTAATATTTTATTTTGAGGAGTGTAGCAGTGGTTATTGAGGAGGAAGCTAGTTAATTCTCATGAATTAAACTTCTAAGAATCATTTACTTTAACTCAAAATCTCAGCAATAGATTTCCTGGAATTTATTCCCCATAGAGATAGCTGTTAGCACAGCAGGAAAGGCAATGTAGCTGAACCACAAGAGTGAAAAGGAACAGGTGTGGTCACAATTCTGCAGAAAGCCAGCATTTCCACCCACATAAGGGCTGTCATTAAACACTGAATTTATCTAGGGAAGAGAACAAAATGATGGGTGCTATTTTTAGACAGCAAAGAGCCCTGACTTTGAAGCCAGAGGCCCTAGGTTTAAAGTCTGTCTGTCACTTATTATCTGTGTGCCCCTTAGACAAGCCATTTAACTTCTGGGCCTCTGTTTCCTCTTCTGTAAAATGGGGGTGGTACTGTATCAGATTAGGCTTTTTCAATGTGGGGGTCAGAGAACTTGTATCTTTTAAAATTAATTTATTTTTAGTTTTCAACATTTGCTTCCATAAATTTTAAATTTTCTTGGCCTCCTTCCCCAGTCCCCTCCCCAAGTGCAATCTGATATAGGCTCTATAGAACTTGTATTTTAATAAATGTATTTCAATGAATCTAGTTTCTTTTTAAATCCTATGTATTTTATTGTATGCATTTAAAAACATTATTCTGAGAAAAGGGGTCCACAGGTTTTGCCAGATTGCCTGGTAAACTAGTTTTACCAGAAATTCCCTGTTCTATCTAAATCTTGGGTACTACGATCCTAATAATTATGTTGACATAAAACAAATGACTGTGAGTCTCTACCCATTTAAGGAGCCTGAAGAGACTTTCCCTGAAGAGTCAGGGTGATGTTAGCAGTAGAATGGGATCCTTGTATGTCTCCTTTTTTTCTGGGGCCCATCCTGGGAAGGTGACCAGAAAGGTATGTTCAGAGTGCACTTCTTTAGGAGTACCTGAGAATCACAAATTATTTGAACCAGAAGGGACCTGAGCGGTCCTCTAGTCCAATTCACTCACTTTACAAAGAAACTGGGGCTTAGAAAGGGGAAAGTCCCATAGCTAATATCAGATCAGAAATGTAAATTCTGTTTTTTCACTTCAAGTTCAGTGCTCTAAGAGCCATTATACGCCACTGCTTCCTATTTTTGTGGCATTGTGACAGATGGTCCAGAGGTCATTGAATGTACTGAGACACTGGAATATGGGGTAGTCCCAGATTCAGCAAATGCTACCTATTTGAACCTTTCTGAGAAATTCTCTTTTTTGTTGGGTGGGAGGCTCCATAACAGTCTATCAAGCATTATGTGGACAGATATATCTTTTCTTCCTGAAGTCTTATATGCACAAACTATTTTCATGCAATAGTTATTTGGTAAACTCCTCTTTAGGGGCAACTAAGTGGGGCAGTGGATAGAGCATTGGACCTGGAATCAGGAAGATCTGAGTTCAAACCTGGCCTCAGACACTTACCAGCTGTGTGACACTGGAAAAGTCACTTAACTCTGTTTGCCTCAGTTTCCTCATCTCTAAAATGAGCTGGAGAAGGAAATGGCAAACTGCTCCAGTATCTTTGCTAAGAAAAACCTAATTGGGGTCAAAGAGAGTAGAACACAGCCGAACAACAACCACAAACCTCTCCCCTTTATCTAGAATGAGGTAATCTGACAAACTATATTTTAGTAAATTTTGAGTTAACAAATCCAAGAATGCAAAGTGCATGCAACACCAAACTCCACTAAGCATAATTTCATCTTCCTTTAATGATTTAGAAGGCAATTGAGATTCAGGATCAGCAAAGAGATGGTGCAGTAGATCGAGCACCGGCCCAGAGTGAGGGGGCCCTGAGTTCAGCTCCAGCCTTGGAAATTTACTAGCTGTGTGACCCTGAGCAAGTCACAAACCTCTGTCTGCCTTAGTTTCTCTATCTGTAAAATGAGGATAAAAACACCACCTACCTCACAGGATTTTTGTGAAAATCAAATGGTACTTGCACAATACTTGGCACATAGTAAGCACCATATAAAAGTTAGCTATTATAATAATATGATAATTATATAATAATAATAGCTAATTATCAATGATAATCTTATTAAAAAGGGCTTTGAACAAATTACATGTGTTATTTGCACTGGTCTAGTAGAGTTCTTTTGGTACAGTATATTAAAAAACATGGTATGACTTCTCCATATTTATGGATTTTATGGGATCTTATATGAGAGAGGCTGTTATAAGGTTAGGCCTGGTGGTTTTGAGACCACCATGACAGCTTTCCCCTAAGGGAGGCAGTAGTTTATAGAATCTATGCATGGAAACCATTGTCATAAGATTAGACCTGATGGTTTAGAGACTTTCATGACAATTTCCCCCTCAGGAATGTTGTAATTTATAGAATATACTTGTGGAAAAATACTGACAATATTTTTCAAAGTTTGGTACAGCTGTGTTCCCCAAATAATATTTTGTCTACCACCAGATTGTTTTTCTCACTGATAGGCAAACCCCTAAAATAGTATTTTGTCTACCACCAGCTTATTTTTCTCCTTGACAACTCCCCCAAATAATATTTTGCTCTGACCCCTGATATACAATATGGCCATTCCAAGGAGGCTGTCCAAGATCACAGTATAAGAAGCCCGCTCTCAGAGGAGCCCTGGAGCAGCAGGAGCACACCTCCCTGCTGAACAGATGCATGTCTCTGTGTTCACCAATGGAGCACAGCCATAATTTATATGGGATATACTCTCTATATGCATATATGCTAATATATGCCTGAGTTGTATATGGGGGCCTTTTTCCTTTGCTTTCCCCTTTGCTTGCAATAAACTTTGCATTGAAATAACTCCCATTGTTTTACGAGTTCTTCTTAGTAATGAACCCATTAGGGGTTGGCCCATAGGCCTTACATAAACTGGTACATGGACAAAGACTTAACCTACCAACAGCCTGACCTACACTGGGGGAGCAGGCAAGTCTGAACTCAGGTGCAGAAAGCAAGAGTCAATAGGGGAATCCTATGACCTCCCAGGAGGGACTCTCTTATGCCAGAGGATTGTCTCAAAATAAAGGCATGGCGTCTAGAGAGCTGACCTCTGAGCTGGGAAGTCTTGGGTTTGGATCTTTCCTCTGAAATATACCAACTGTGACCCTGGACAAGTCACCCTAACCTCTAGTGCAAAGTGTAAAGAAAGTTAAGGTAGAGCAAGTTTTCTTATGCAGGGGTTCTTTGTGTCAATGAAATCACAGATCTATTGCCTGGCTTTACCCCTATTCTAGAAATGCTAACAGAGCATTCTCCTATCATCGTTGATATGAAGGGAGGGAAAGGTACCACCACCCATTATCTTTGCTCTAAACCCTCTGATCTTCCAGGCTTCGCTCTTCTTGTCAAAGGTGCCTTCCCCCCGACCCTCACCATCTTTCTTGGTTTTCACTTTTGAAATTCTGCCAATATCTCCCACTCCTCACTCTCTGTCATGTCCTATACAATCTGTTGTCCAACCCGGCTGCTTCTACCTCCTCAGCATCTGTCAGGCTCCTAGATTTAAGGCTTTTCCTTAGAGACTCCGGTCCATCCTACTTTCCACCCTACTCAAGTGGTTTTCCTTAAATGAGGATCTGATTATGTCACTCCCCAACTCAATCAACTCCAATGGCTCCCTATTGTCTCAGTATAAACTGCTCTGTTTACCTTCAAGAGCTCTTAGTCATCTGGCCCCCACCTGTCTTTTTTGGCCTCACCGAATATTACTTTCTCCACACTCTATGATTAAGCCCACCTGGTCTTTGTCACTCAGACATAACACCACCTTCAGTCTCCATGTCTTTGGCCTGGCATTTCTTTGGGCCTAGAATTTTCCCTCTTGGGTACCATCTCAAAGTCTGCCTCTCCCTTCAAGATGACATGCATCACATGAAGCTTTTCCCTCAACCCGCCCCCCCCAACAAACTTTTATTTAGAGATTTGGTATTTATTTGTCTTTATTCTCTTTATATTTATTCTGAACAAACCTTCTCCTCAGTTAGAAAGTAAACTTCTTGTGTGTGGTGTGGTGGGGTTGGACAGGGAGAGAGAAGGGGTGTAATTCATTGCCTCTGTATCCACAGTACGCAGCACAATGCCTGGCATAGAGTAGTTCTTTAATGAAGACTTTGATTTACTGATTACCCACCACTGGTGCTGTTTCACTCAGGTGCAAGAAATTTAGGCAAATTCCCAGTCTTTGTTTGAAAAGGGCCTCCTAATGAACTGCAGGTTCAACTGATTGTCCATTAGTTCTGAGAATATAAGAGAAGGCAAATGGGCAGGAGAGCGGGGAGAGTTGTGTCCTCTGCCCTGGTCCTGATGCTCTATAAAGCCCCAGACAGGTCAGTTTTGGTGTTTTGTCCTTGTTCTCTTTGCTTCACAGACAGGGGTGGTGGTGAAACACTGGTTCAGGTGTCTGGAAATGCTAAACTCCTGCCTTGCAGGTTCCAGGATCCCTTTAAGCTTGGACCTTCTAGGTTTAAATCCTGGCTTTGGTGCTTCCTTACTGTCTGTATGGATCTTGGGAAAGTCACCAAACCTAACTGTGCCTTGGTTTCCTCACCTCTAAAATGGGTGGTTGTGCCCTTCCATTTCTAAGTGCTGTAAATCCTATGAGTTGAAAAGTCAAAAGTGAATTCCATCTTGGTCAGCGTGACACATGGTTATCTTTGCCTGGTATGTTTTTTTTTTCACGGAGGCTACCATATTTCATATTTATTAAATAGTTCAACTTACATACAGGAAGTAACAGAAATATCCAGCAATGATAAAGATGACTGAATCTATCTGGTGACAATGGAGATTTGACCAAACTCATTTATATACAAGAAAAGCAGTTTCAGGGTTTTTTGTTTTTTTGTTTTTTGGCAAACTGGCTAACATCTACAACTACGGTGAGTGATGCCATTCCTAAAGCCATGATTTACTAACTTCCCTCACTTAAACATAATGGAGCTAAGTTTCCTTTTTAGGATCTTTGGCCAATATTGCTGATCCAGACCCAATTTCAGATAGTTTGGTAGCTTACCAGGTCTCTGATGGAATTACTTCCAGTACATACATTTATTCTTTCAAGTCTATTATTTCCTCTAAAGAAAAAAAAAAAGAGCTCTTATAGATAAAATTGTATTGACCAGACATGAGTCTCAGAATGTTTTTTATAAATGCATGAAACAAAATACAGAGGGAGTACAAAGAAAGTCAGAGGTGAGAGGCAATGAAGATGTAATTTTTTTTCTTTTTTTCAAGTTCATGGAGCTCCTGTAATCTATACCTAGGCCCCCGGGATCCTAGGTTAAGAAAGCCTGGCCTAGTACAGCTGTTCCATTGTAGATGAATCCTACAGAAGAGAGGTGATTGATTCAAGTTCACAATGGTAGTGAGAGAACAGTGTTGAATCCTGGCATTCAAATATGGGTCCCTGGACTTTGAAATCTAGTGTTCTTTCTACTCTGCCCTACTTTCTTTCCTGCTAGATAGTGAAGTGGGTGTAAGGGTGGAGGGAGTGTGTTGGAGTGCAAAGAGTACTGGAATACATGGATGCTTGTGTTTGCAGGCCAGCTCTCTGACGGTTAGCTAGGTGCTGTGGGCAGTTTGGAGTCTGACGCACCCCAACTGTAAAATGGGAATACTACTGCTAGTCTGGGGAGGGCGTTGGCTAGTGGCAGCATTTTGTGCGGCAGAGGCATCATTGTTACTGGAGCTGGGCAGAGGGCATCCTACAGAACCAGTCTGATCCTGGAGCTGAGCCTTGAAGAAGATCAAGGGTTCCAAGAGTCAGAGAAGGAGTGAGGGACAACCTGTGCTGGCTAGAAAGGACAAGGAATGTTCTAGATTTGTAGACTCAGAGATGGATCAGAGCTTAAAGGTTATTTAATCTAATCCTTTTATTTTATGGTTGAGGAAAGTATAACAGGTCAACTGATTTTTCCAAAGACATACAGGCAAAATTTGTCAGTCCACAATCATTTATGAAATACCCACTGTGTGCCAGGCCCTGAACTAGGTGCTGGGGATGCAAAGGTGAAAGACAGCCTCTACTCTTGAGCTCAGTCTGATGGAAGAGACAAGCTAAATAAAGGATCTGAAATCATCAACAGAGGGAAGGCCCTAGAATTAAGGGGACTGGGAAAAGCTTGCTAGAGAAGATGGGCTAGGATTTGAGTCCAGGTCATCTCCAAATCCAGCTCCCTCTCTATTGAGCCACACTGCTGGGAAATGACAAGAGGGCCAGGGTGGTTGGAGCAGAGAGTGAATAATCAGCAAGGAAAAGCCAAGCTGGCATCAGATAGTGATGGGTTCTAAATGCCAAAGCAGAAGTCTTTCTTTCATCGTAACCAACTGAAGCTTCCTGGGCAGGGAACAACACATGGTCAGACCTGTGTTTAAGAATATCAATTTGGTAGCTGTGTGAAAGCACTGCAAAGGGAGAGGCTGCAGAGTTCTGGGTAATGAGGGCCTGATCCAGGGGGATGGAGATAAAGGAATAGAGGTGAGAAGTGCTAAGAAGGGAAAACAAGACTTGGTAACTGATTGGATAGAGGGCATGACTGAAGAATTAAGGATTCTGACACTGCAAACCTAGATAACTAGAAGCATGGTGGTATCTCCAACAGGAAGAGGGAAGCAAGGAGGAAGGCTGGGTTAGTGGGGCTGACTGGCTGCTTCTGTAGGAGGGAGGCCCATAATGAAGAAATCCTACAGTCCTCCAAGTGCCAACACAGTTACTGAGTACCTCCTAGGCACACAGCCCTGTACTGTTAAAGATTCACAAGGGAAATATTTGTCAAGTTGGACATATCTTGAGGCTATTCATACTTTTTTTTTTCACATGCTTCAGGGACAGATTTGTTTTTAAACTGAATGCCTTGTTTCCTGCTTGTTAGTACTCAAAGAATTATCTATTTCTTTTTCCTTCTGAAAAACAACCACTTCTGAATGCTACGCTTGGTAAACATCTCAAACATAGCATACTCTGGTTTGAGATGGCTCATCTGGACTCTCCTGGAGATGCTGCTGAGGGCTGGGATGCAATGCTTGGGGGCTGGATGTAGCTATACATTATGTGTGCCAATGTCCAGAATATTCCTGACTTTAATGGTGAAGTGACTTTGGATTTGCATTTTTTTCATCTTTTGTTTTATGTATTTATTCATGCAGAGGAAAAGACTGATATGGTGGAGAAAGAATGTCTATTACTGAGATTGAAACTGGCATCAGGCAATGTTTCTCATAAAGTAAGTGTAGGCCTCAGTTAGGCTCTGGGGGAGGGGAAGGCACTTGGATGGAAAAAGAACCTGGATTAGGCAAATATTTTAATTTTGCCAAAATTTTACTCATGAGAGGAAACCTGGTTTAATGGAGAGAACCGAACTTGGAGGCTGGAGAACCAGGAATTAATTGGAAGACATAGTTTACTACGTAACCTTGGACATATGAGCTCTCTGAGCCTGTTTGTTCACCTAACAAATGACGATGAGTACCCTTTTCCTTTTCCTACCTCCTTCATAAAGCTTTTTTTTCCCCACTGTGAGGCATTTGGGGTTAAGTGACTTGCCCAGGTCACAAAGCTAATAAGTGTCAAGTGTCTGAGGCTGGATTTGAACTCGGGTCCTCCTGATTCCAAGATCGGTACTCTAGCCACTGAGCCACCAAGCTGCTCCTTCATAAAGTTGCTGAAATTATGGAAATAAAAGCACTATATGAACATAAAACATGAGGTGCTACGAGGTCTCTTCAAATTTGGATGTGCTAGAAAACACACCCCATTAGGCAGGGAAGAGGGTAACTAATTAAAGGCCCGATGGCTATTTTCAGACACAAGACTGGATAATAATCGTTAGCATTTATATGGTGCTTTAAGGTTTGTGAGAGAAACATCTCATTTGATCTACACAACTCTGGGAGGTAGATGCTATTACGATCTCCTTTTAACACATAAGGACACTGAGGCAGACAGGGGTTAAGTGAGTTACTCAGGGTCACACAGCTGTTAAGTATCTGAGGATGGATTTGAACTTGGTACTTCTTTTCTCCAGGTCCAGAGCTCAACCAAGTCAATATACTTGCCTTAGATGTTTTTAGGCCTCAGATCTCTGGCTCTGCCAGATGCTCAGACCAGAATAAGAGTTCTCTCTTTGCTTCTCTCTGAATACTCTTCCGTGTATTAGCACTATCTTTATTTGGGCCCTGAACTCACTCCAACTCGAGTTGTCTCATGAATGCAAAAGGCAACCTGACATTATGACATATTTATAACGATTTATGCTTTTGCTTCCTGTGTGCGAATGCCTGGTAGGTGGTGCAGGTGGAAAGAATGCTGGGTCTGGAGTCAAGACTGGAGTTCAAATCCTAACTTTGACACTTATCACTTAACCTCTGTCTGCCTCAGTGTCCTCGAGGGTAAAGTGGGATCATAACAGCACCCATCTCTCAGTTGTTTTATGGATCAGATGAGATAGTTTTTGTAAAGTGCTCAGCACACAGGAGGTACTTAATAAACACATGTTCCCTTCCCTTCGCCTTAGATGGCAAAATGAGTACAAGGAACGCTTGATTTAGAGTCAAAGGACCTGGGTTCATATCCCAGATCTCCTGTTTTATAGTGATGTGAGTTTAGGTAAGTCACTTTCCTCTTTGGGACTTGGTTTCCTTATCTGTAAGATGACATGGGTGGGCAAGATGGTTTCTGCATTCCCTACCAGCTCTGAAGCGCATTCAGTGTATCCTAGTCCATTCCAAATTTCTGTCCATTTAGGATTCAGAAGGGAGAATCTCTTAGGCAGATGATAGAAATTAAGAGTGATGAAAAAGCATTTAAGGACAGTGCGTTATAGAGATAGCACTGAACTGGGTCAGAAGACCCATGTTCTAAGCTGGTCTTTGGTGGGTCATTCTCCTCTTTGAGCCTCAGTTTTTTCAGCTGTAAAATTGGGGGATTAGCTTAATTAGTCATGAAGGCTTTCCCCAAGCTTTAGCAATCTTTGATTCCACAGTCCACCCTACTACTGGCTGAAGATCAGTGACTTCGGCAGTCTCCCTTGCATTTCGTGGTGAATGGTGTCTATGCTGTGTTCATTCTGATTGCTGAATAAATGCACTCTAAGCTATCTCTGCAGTCTGCAATCACTTGGGTTTTGCTTCAAAGTAGAAAAATTCCCCTCTCCTACGCAAGTTTCCTGAGTCAGCTAGAGAGGTGTTTAAAAAAAAAAAAAAAAAAAATTTCCTGCCTTCCCACATGATGAGTTCTGGTGAGGGTGAGGAAACAGTGAACAAGCTCATAGAAATCTGTTCTATGAACAGAAACATGGCAAAGATGGCTCTCTTTTCCCCTAGCTATTAGCTCTTTCTCATAAACCCAGGGTGCAATCAATGCAAAAACTTGGGAGAATTTCACACCCCAACATCCAGCCCAACTATCTTCTAAGAAGGAATCCCTCTATAGCATCCAGAGTGACCATTTTTGCAGCCATGCATGGTAGACCTCCCCAGACAGGGAGCTCATTATGTTGGACACAGCCCAATCCACTTCTGAGTGAAGGACTCTTTTCTTACAGTGATGCCATCTGCTAAAATTTTCTCTCACCCTTCTAGTCCTGTCTTCTAGGGCCAGGTAGACTAAGGATGAGCCGATTACCACATGGCAGGCCTTCAGAGCCTCGAATCTGGCTATTCTGTTTACCTGTTGAGTCTTTTCTCCTGCAAGCTAAGCATCCCTAAACCCTTCACCTGAAGCTGATAGAGAATTTCTTTCGATTGGTCTGAGTTCTTCCTACTTGCAACAAACCAGTCTAATCCTAGAAGGTACACCAGAATTCAGAAATAATTAGATGAATGATCATTATCTACTAACATATAATTGTAGCAAAAGGACTACACATTCTTTTCCTGTGTTTCTCTGAGTTACCTCAGTTTAAAGATTTGAGACTTTAAGAGTGGCACTGGATAAAGTGCTAAGCCTGGACTCGGGAAGACTCATCTCCTGATTTCAAATCTGGCCTCAGACATTTACTAGCTGCGTGACCCTGGGCAAGTCACTTAACCCTATTTGCCTCAGTTTCCTCATCTGTAAAATGAACCAGAGAAGGAAATGACAAACCACTCCAGTGTCTCTGACAAGAAAACTTCAAATGGGATCACAGACACGGCTAAAACAACACATCAACAAATGTGTGTACCTTTGTCTGCATATTTATCCAGATCCATGATTTAACTGTTGTGAGAAACTTCCTATACTAAATTGGACTATTTGGCCTCTGAGGTTCCTTCTTGCTCTGGATTTTCCAGACCAATCATGTCAAATTCAAACAGAAATGAGGGTCTTGAATCCCTACATAGTGATTCCTGCAGGTGGCCTAGTGACGAGTTAAGATAGAATGTTATCTGTTTTATTGTATTTTTATTCATTTTGTTAACTATTTCCCAGTTACATTTTAAGCTTGTTATCTGGATTTATCTGCCCAGTTAATTCCGAGTGCACTGACAAGGTCCACTCATCCCCAAGCAAGAACAGGAGTTGGGCCCTACTGAGAAGGTGCTGGGGCTGATGGGAACTGAGTTAGTCAAACCCAACCCATGTCTGAAGAATGACCACTGCCTCCAACTCTGGTCAGCTGGCTTCTGGCCCCTACTCCCTCCCCTCCCCTTGGGCAGCCTGTCCCTGTGACATGTTAACATGAAGGGAGCTGAGGTGCTTGCAGGCACCGAATGCAATCTGACCAACTCTTATTTTTTTGGCCTTAACTACTGGATTCCCCGTCCTTATTTTTTGCTTTTTTTTCCCTCAAGGGACTTGAGCTTTCACCAGGTTTATTTTCCCCTCAACTAATGGAATTCTGTAATAATCATGGAGAGTAAAGAGTTTTATTTCATTAAATACTCCCTCCACCCTCCCATCACCACTGGGCAAGGGACCGGAATGGGTTTCTACCTAATCTTTCATCTCATTAAGCTTCATTAGTTCCTAACTCACTTTCTCTCTATTTTAATTAAACAATAAACTTTGGCTCATTAATGAAAATTAAAGTGTTGATTAAGAAATTAACCATCAACGACTGCAACGTAATTGTAGGGAAAAGGCTCCCTGACTCCTTACGTCTTCTTTCTCTGAGTGTCATCTTTGTTCCTTGCAAAAAGGAAGTTACAAGGCTGCCACCTATTCAGTTAAAAACGGCACATACCAGAGTTAACAGGAGGTTGTTATGTGCAAAGTCCCTAGTACTTCCTTAGCAGAGAAAATAGTAGAGTAACAGGCCCTGGAGAAAAGGGAAGGAGGCAGGAGCAGGAAAACAGAGACCATGGAGGATAATCAATTCAAGAGCACTGGATTCAATGCCGTAAGGATGAAATTCATTAGGCCAAATTAAAGTGTTCTAGCAGCAATAGAAAAAGCACTGGACAGTGGAGTTAGAAGACTTGAGTTTCTTTAAACTAGCTCTCTTTTGACTCTGGAAAAGTCAATTCACCCGAGCCTCAGTTTCCCCATATGTAAAACGTGCATAGTCTCTACTTCAGAGTTACTGTGGGGAATGTGCTTTGTAAGCCTTAAAACACTATATAAATAAGGACAGTTATTAGTTTAGCTCTCTTGAAACCTGAACTACATTCAACTGCTGGTTGAATGCAATGAATGTTGGATCTTTTCATCTTTATTTTGAGTTATAAATCCTCCTGGTAACCTATATATCCCTTTTAGAAATAAGGTTTTTAAATGCACAAAATACCTATGTGTTTATAAATGTGATTACAAAGCAAACTAGTTATACTGAAATATAGTTATCAAGTGTTTTTTAAGTGGATGGGCCCTTTCAAATCTTATGTGTAGACCCCAGGTGACCATGAGTCAGCAGACCGCAAGGACTATAAAGCGCTGAATCGTGTCTGTCTAGTTACAACGTAATGGTTCTGTTTAAATATCTGTGCTTCACAAGTGAAAGAACTTGCCTGAACACCACTTCAGTGGTCTGTCCCCGTAATCTATTCTCCCAGCCCACTTCTGTATATTTTGGTACTTTTAAATCGGACATCAACATGAAGCAATATGAAGACAGACTGCCAAAGTATACAGATCCTCCTTTTTGCTCGTTAATGAGAAAAGATACAGAAAGAACAGAGAGTTCTCTGATGGAACTCTTAGTCTGGGGACTGTTGATGCAACAGGCACAGTCCTGGTAGACAAAATGACGAGCCAGGTAAAAGAATAACTTGGTTCATTTCTGCAGTCTTGTTACAAGTACAGTAGCTGAAGGGGAAGAAATTAGTTCCCTGAATTTGTGCGACTGGGAGATGGAATCTCCTTTTTCTACTGAGCGTGCTCATTTTCAAGGCAGCTGTTGTGTGGAAGAGAAGGCATGCACTGGTCCAGTATTCTGTTTAATTTCACTGGGTGTCTGAGTCTATTCTCTGGAACATTCTTATGGAAGACTTGGATGAAGGCATATATGTGAGGATTTTCTCATTTACAGAGAGACTTTAACAAAGGCAGAAGGGACAGCTAAAAAGTCTGGAATAAAAAAGATTTCAACATGCTAAAATGTTAGGATGAATCAAGTAAGATGAAATGTAACACGGATAAATGCAAAGTCCCACACTTGGGATAGAAATAGTAAACTGCGTATATTTAGAATGGGGAAAACACAGACAGCTGCTTTTGGGAGAAAAATGATCTTTAGGATTTTACTGGATTGCAAAATTCATGAGGAAGCTACGAATAACAAGGCAGCTGAGAAAGTTAACCTGCTCTTATGCTTCGTTCAATAGAAGGTACGATGTCTGGAACACAAACGGAGAGAGCCCTGACACCCTCTGTCCTCGTCAGAAAACACGGTACTATGTCTGGTTGTCGGCATATTTTATAAAAGACAGACTGGAATGTGTCCAGAGGAAGACATCAAATAGTGAGGGGACTGGAGAAGGTGCCATGCAAGGACTGGCTGAAGAGATTAGGGATATTTAGGTTGAGGAAGGGAAGTTTGGGACAGTGGGGAAAGATGTGACTTCTGTCTCCAAATATCTGAAAGGCTGTAATAGGCAAGGTGGGTTAGAGAACTATTCTGCTTGGATTTAGGAGGCACAATTATCAGCAATGGTGAAGGTTGCGGAGAGGCTGCCCCAAAAAGAACTGTTTACCTTGGGTGGTAGTAGGTTCCTTTTCACCAAATGTCTTGTTTTTAGTTTTCAACATTCACTTTTATAAGAGTATGAGTTTTAAACTTTCTCCCCCTCTTTTAATTCCCCCTCCTCAAGATGGCATACAATCTGGTACAGGCTATACATGTGCAATCATATTAAACATATTTCCACATTAGTCATATAAAAAAGAATTTGAACCAAATGGAAAAACCATGAGAAAGGAAAACAACAAAAAAGGAAAAATAATATACTTTGACCTGCATTCAGACTCAATAGTTCTTTACCTGAATGCAGATAGCATTTTCCATCATGAGTTTTTTGGAATTGGATCACTGCATTACTGAGTAGAGCTAAGTCTATCAAAGTTGGTCATTGCACAATGTTGCTGTTACTGTGTACAATGTTTTCCTGGTTCTTCTCACTTCACTCAGCATCAGTTCAAGTCTTTCCTCACTGAAGTCTTTAAGTGAGGGTGAGATGTCTACTTGTCCAGTGATGGTCTATGAGGGATTCTTGTTCAGGCCTCTGGACTAGAGGCCCTCTGAAGTCCAAGTCAGAGATCATGGAATCTCAGAATTGGAAGGGACCTCAGAAGTTATCTTGTTTTTACAAATGTGGAGATGGAGCCCCAGAGAGGATGAATGGCTTGCCCAAGATCACATAGTAAGTGGCAGAGACAGGATTTTTGAACCCATGTTTCCTACCTCTCTTCCAATTCAGACACTGTCATGCTGTGAGCTAAATTCTAGTCCCAATGCTATAGTGAACTGAGCAGTGTGACCACAAGCGAATCACTTCCATTCTGGGTTTGTAGTCTTTTCATCTGTAAAAAGGAAAGGTTAAACTAGATGGTCAGTAAAGATTCTTTCTAGCTTTGCCATTCCATGTTTATATATGCTGGGCTTAAAACAAAAATAAAGGAAAAAAACCCAATACACTTGTAACCTGCGTTCTCATTGACTCGGCTTAGTGTTATAGAAAGTAGTTGGTTCCTACGAAAATCCATTCCCTTTTCCGTGTTTGTTTCATTGTCTTCAAAAGGTGGGTTAAGATGAAATGATCGGCCCCTTCCAAAACAGTCTGCCTTATCCCCTTCACCACACAAGGCTTGGTGTACAAGGCCTTTATGCTCAAGGCTGCTACTTCTTTACTCCTTTTGTTTTTGGTCATAAAGGCATCAATCTCTAGGAGTCAAGCTTCAGACCCACTGTTCTATGGAAACTGTCTCCCAAAAATCTAATCTCCAAATGCATGGCCCTTTTCTTCTTTTAGTTCTCTGCAGCCTTGGATACTGTGGCCCCGTTCATCTTTCTTACGCGATGCTGTTTCTCCCAGCTGTACACACCTCTCTTGGTTGGTCTTGCCTAACCGCTCTTTCTCTGGCTTCCCATCTTCTTTGGCATCCCAGTGTCTTTAAGGTGGGTGCCACCCACAGCTCTGTCTTTGGACCTTTTCTTCTCAGTTGCAAGCATGTTAAGGTCAAAAGACTTGGGTCCCAGCACCTGCTATATCCTGTAAGTACTCATGTGACTCAAGGAAAGTTCCCTTCACCTTGGGGCTTGTTTCCTTCTCTATCAGATAAGAAGTTTTTTACAGCTCCAAACCCCATGGTTCCATGGCTTCAACTAGCATCTCTGGTGGATGACTTTCTAGACTTCTCTAAATTCACAGATCCATATTTCTAATGGGACAGCTCCACAGCCTTAATAAAAGGATTTATTCTGTAAAACTTGAATTCAGTCAAAAGGTCTCACCCAAGGACCTAGGTCACATGTGGTCTCGAGGCCACAGGTTCCCCACTCCTGCACACCGTTCATCTAGACTCCCACATCCAAAACCTTGGGGCTATCTTTGTCTCTACCTCTTCTTTGCATCCAATTGGCTAGCAAATCAAGTTGAGTCCATCTTTGCCACCTTACAACCCTCTTGTAACCCCAATACCACAATCCTAACATAGACCCTTATTTCAATGGCATCCTTATTAGGATAGATCTCTGAGCTGCCTAGGTGGCATGGTATATCTACTGCTGGGTGCTGGGTCTAGAGTTGGAAAGACCTGAGTTGAAATCTTGATTTGGACACGTATTAGTTTGTGACTCTGGGCTAGTGACTTCACCTTGGTCTGCCTCAGTTTCCTCAACTACAGAATGGGGATGATAATACTACCTACTTCCCCATGCATGTTGAAGGAATCAAACAAAAAAAATTTGCCAATTGCCCAGCACATAATAGGTGCTTAATAAATACCTGTTTCCTTCCTTCTTTAACTCCTTCTCCCCTGAAATCCATATTTTATAATGCTTCCAGAATTACCTTTTTTACTTATAGATCTATTCCTATCATTCCTCTTCTTAAAAACCTTCAGTCTCATTTATCAACTTTAATTATTTGTTTGGCATTCCAGGCTTTCAACAACTTTTGGTGCCTTCCAATATTTACAACTTTCTCTCCCATTACTGCTGCCTCACAATGCCCCATGTACTATTCTGGTCAGGAAAGGCTCTAGAACACTTCCTGTGCTTTCCTGTTTCTGTACTTTTGCTCATTGTTCCTTATGCCTGGAATATTTGTCCTCTCCCTCCCTTTGCAGGCTGAATTCTTAGTAACTTTAAAACCCCATATGAAATGTCCATTTCTTCACAAAACCTTCCCTGATCATCATGACATTCCTGTCTCCACCCCCAAGAAGTCCTCACATCACATAGCTGAAATTTTCTAATAATATATTATGGCTACTGGTGTCCCATGCCTTTCTTAAACTATGATGTGACAATCCCTGATCCTATCAGTAAAGACAGAGTGGTACAAGTGCCAATGTGGATGCTGGAGACATCTGGGTTCAGATCCACCTCTGATTATTATCTGTGTGGCTATGGGTAGGTTGGCTGCTTTCCTCCCCTCTGAAAGTGGGATAATGATATCCCTAGTACTTACCCCAAAGGGCTGTTAAGAGAAGCATTCTCTATATAAATGTCAGCTATTATTTAAAATTTGTATCTTCCCAAATGTCTTGCCCAGTGCTCTTCACTGATTAAGTGCTCGATGTTTATTGTACATGTATGTCTTCTATGGCTACACATCACCCACCCACCAACATATGCCTTGGTTGGTCACCTTTTTGTTTCTCACTCTCCTGCCTCCTCCCAGATATACTTACCTCCAATCTTCCTTTGTATCAGAGCTGAGGGGCCACTTTCCCCAAGAAGTTTAGCTTTATCTATGTTAATTAGCATGGCAGTCAAATTCCTGACTCATCCTTTTTCTCTTCAGATAGTTTTGTAATCAGCCTACAATATTTTGTCACTACCAGATTTTATCGTCTAGCTTCTTCTTTGAAGGTCCTTGGTGGCAATGTCATTATAGACAATCTTTAGAATACTCTGACTGATGCCATGTTGTAGCATACATCTGGTGAGTGCTCACTGGGTCTCTGCTGACTGTTATGGACTCACATACAGGGTTTTCGAGAAGTTGGAGAACATGCAGAGGATAACGAGTATATAAAAAGAACTTGAAACTATGGTGTGAAGATGGATTGGAGGATCTGGACACACAGATTGGACAAGAAAAGACTTAAGGGGAGAATATATTGATCCTCTAATGCTCAAAGCACTATCATATGAAAGGAGATTAGACTTATCCCACTTGGCCCAAACAGAAGAACTAAGCCCAGTGGGTCCAAATTGCTGGGAGATGGATGGAGCTCAATAGAAGGAAGTCCTAATAGGAGTTGACTCCAAATGCAGTAGACTGAGATCCCCATAAGTAGGGCTCTTCAAGGAAAGACCAATCAGGAGGGCTATTGTAGAATGGATCTTATCTGGATTGGAGGTTGACACAGATGACCTCAGAGGGTCTCTTCCAGCTCTGGGATCCTATAATTCGAACATATGGTAGAGAAGATTGATGGGTTAGCCATCCTCCTAAAATAATCAAGCATCTTCATGATTTGATTTCAAAAGTCAAGTTGAGAATACAACAGTATCACAGTCGACACTGATTACAGGGACTCTGTGCTGAGTGCAAAGAAAGGTCTGCTATTTGGCCTTCTTCCACATAGAAGCTTTATGATGCTCCTTTGAGGGCTTGGGTCATCTCTATTCTTGACCTTTCCTCAAGTTACTGGAATTCAGATCTATATGTTACTCAAAACAGTGGGCAGGCAGGTCTTCGGTCTCAAGCCTCTTCACAGCTTGAGAAAGATTTGGAATCATTTTCACTTCCTTTTGACTTGAAGCAGAAAGTCTGTAGTTAGAGAATGACTTCCATGATATTCTCTGAAACTCCTGGTAGATAAGACCTCTCTCAACTAGGATCATTGAACTTTGCCTCTTTCCTGGACGATGCATTCTTGCATTCTACAATGGTACACTAAATGACTGATGGCAGCAATGAAGAAAAGAGCAACACAAGTCAGAATTTCTGTGGAGAATATTGTGGTTATGTCATAGTACAAACTATGGGTTTCCATTTCTGATCCTAAGAGATGCTCTTGTGGTCTGTTAATGACCATCTGGTTCTTAAGCCTGTCTCTGGATCAATCAAGGGCTTACTATGTGCCAGGCACTGTGCAACATGCTGGGGATACAAAGAGAGACAAAAGCCAGGTCATGCCCTCAAGGGGCTAACAATCTAATGGAGGATCATGAACAGATTCCTCAATATTTCTGAACCTCATTTCCTTCATCTGTAAAATGGAGCTAGTAACTATAGTACTTGAAAAAGCTGCCATAAGGATCAATTAAGATCATGTACGTAAAATGCTTTATAAAACTAAAGCAGTATAATCATGTTTTACTTACTTTCTGCCTCTCTAGAATCTACCATTCTTTTTTATTCCATGGCTTACTAAGTCACAACGTGTGTGTGTTTGTGTGTGTGTACACAAGTTTAAATACACAAAGTTGAAGCACTGATAAGAGAGGAAAATGATGCCCAAGGATTTCTTTTCCCCAACACAGGTTCTCTAACAAACTTAAAATGATGGCTGGGAATGCAAAGGGGATAGAGAATTACACAATGAAGGGCAAGGACAGGAGAGCTTCCAGAGAGAAAGACAAAACCACTCACATCTTTTCTATCTTTCAGTTTAATTCATTACAGTGAAAAGATGAATCACAGTAGTTAATGCTGCACGTGATAGTTATTTTTTAAAAAAATTTTGGTTTCAAAATTATGCATAATCTGATAGCTTTAAATACTTCAATAGCTTTTGATTTTCTTCTAATGAATTCTTTATATAAAACTTCTAGTAATGAGTTCTAGATTTGTGGATGGATGCAAATTGATCTAGCTTCATTTTTCTGTATGAGCAATGTGAAAGGAACTTATAGAAAAATATCCACACCTTTTAGCTGGATGGTTAGATGAATGACAGCTGCTAATGACTCCCTTAGTGAGGGCACTCTGACCTCTCTGCAGAGGTACCATTACCTATGTTTTCTATATTAAAAACACAGCACTTTAACTTTCTTTTAAAGATGAAAACCTATGGGAATAAACGTACTGATGCTCAAATGCAGACAGAGAGAACGTGATGCTGAGGACCTCCAGGATACGTTTAGAGTTCGTTGTGTTGAAGACCTCTTGAGATTCTAGTAGACAAATCTTGTAAGTGCTTCTTTACCTAAAGATGGAACATATTTTTTACTCGTTGGGTAGGCAATTAAAAAGTCAATGGCGTAAGATCAGTGGTAGCTATCAGATAAAAACAAAAATGAAAACATATGAACGTTAGCACCGATATGGATTTCCACCCACCCACTCATCCTGAATTTGCAGTCAGTATCACAAAAGCAACTCAAGAGAACTAGAAAACATCTATCGAATAATATAGAAAGAAAAAGAAAAGCAGCAGGAAACTAGTGAGACTGAAAAGATAAAGCAGAGACTGGGATGATGTGGAAAGGGCTGTGTGACTGGGGTGGGGAGGGATGGTGACAAGTGACTTTTCTGAGCCCCATAAAATGGGAAGTGATACTCACCCCTCCTTCCTCCTAAGGTCATTATGAGGAGAAGCCTTTACAAACTCCTACGCGTTATGGCACTGTGAGGTATTCGTACTTGGATCACCAGGCCATTTTGTTACTTTTAAGTCAGAGAAAGGAATGGAAAAGAAAAAGTGCTTTCCCTGCAGCCACACTGTGTGAGTGAGGTGTTTTCACTTCCATCTTACAAAGAAATGATCAAAGCCTCAGGGAACTGACAAGACTGAGGCTCCTGCTCTTTCCCCAGGGCTCTAAGAATTGGAAATAATTCAGAAACAGCAACTTTCCTTGTAAATGTAGGGTTTCTTCCATGTAAAAAATTTCTTATAAACCTGCAGACTGCTTCTACTGCAGAGATACTACAATGAATATGTATTATTGAAATCTTTAGTCTCCACACAGACATGTGGAAAAAAGTTACCTGACTTAGCTGAAGTGTTTGGTTACCTTAATGCCTCCTCTACTAACATTTGTCAACTTTTATCTTCACAAGAGAACTGCCAAATTCAAAGAATAATCTTCAGTCTTGTTATTAACACTAAATCTCTTTACAGAATAGAATTTTGTGGTAACTACCATTAAATAATAAGCATATCCTACAACAATCCTTCAAGGGTCCAGGATTTAATCAATGTGTCCTACACCTCTACCAAGGCACTTTGCATTTCCTCTAAGCTGTCTTGGTGAATTTCTGTGGTCAAAAATGTTATCATCTGGTGTCTGAGGTGAAGCGTCCACTCTTAGCTAAGGTGGTCCTTGGATGATAGGCCTATTGCACACTGACTGACCTGTCTCAGTGGGCAGGTCCAGGGTTACTTCCATAACATCACGAGGCACTGGTGGGGTGCAGTGGGAGCATGCAGGCTCTCTGCAGGAAAGAGCCAATGACCTGGGGCTCTCTCTCATTCTTCTGGTGGTCATCTGAACCCGTACTTTCCAGGCTGTACTTCCCTAAGCACTACCTAGGATTATTCTACGCATCTCTTAAGTTCTAGCTCAAAATATCAAAGATTTCAATGTCCCCTTCTCCTTGTCTTGCTCACTTCACTTTGTGTCAGTTCACACAAATTTTCTGAGGTTTCACTGAAACTGTCTTTTGTCATTTTATGGCAAAACAACATTCTATTACATGCAGATACTGTATCTATTCAGTGAATCCCCCCCACAACTGATGGGCACCTTCTTAGTTTCCAGTTCTTTGCCACTACAAAAAAATAGCCACTAAATACTTTTGTGTATATATAGTTCACTCTCTTCTTTCTCTGACCTCTCTTAGAGACATTAGGGATGGACAAATCATTGTATGACCGCTCCATCAACGTAGAGGGAGGAGACCTGTACTTGGAAGCTGTGCGACCAGGGCTAAGTCACTTCCTCGTTTCAAAACTCCAGTTTCCTCAAGGAACAGGAGAAACAACATGACTGCGGGGGGGGGGATTCTTGCACAACCTGGCTCACAGACCTGTGGTGACAAAGGCCCTGTGTAAGTGCTAGTGAGAATAATGAACATGCTGTGGGGGAGCTATATAGTTAATGGGCCTAGGATACAGGCTCAGAGCACCAGCCCGCTGACAAGGGGGACGCTGGCTGCAAGGGGCCACGACCATCTGGTAAGGCATGGGCTGTGATCTGCACTGGGGAAGGGTATACCCAAAGGGAAGTGCTAAAGAACAAACAGCAGAGGACTTCTAAGGCTCCTCCTGGCTGCCCCAGCGGCGGCGCACCTTGTAGCCCAGCTCTCGGGTCTTCCCCTCCAGCATGGCGCACTTCTCCTTGCTCCTGCTCAGGTGCTCTGCGTCTCCTGTCCCCTCTGCGTGCTTCAGCTTCTGATGAGAAATCTCCAGTTGTTTCTGATAATGCTGGTGCTTCTCTATTTTGGCTTCAAAGTGTTTAAGCTCCTCCTACAACACACAGTTAATTAGAATAAATAGTCGTGTTTCTCTCTATCATGTTCTCTATGCTAACTCGAGCGTCTGAACAATGTTCACCACAAACTTTTACACATTTTTCTGAATAATTTCATGCAATGGCTTTGGAAACCAAACCACTGCTCATGCCTGCTGTGGCTGGGGGAAGGTCTGACATTTCTGAATACTTAAGACGTCACATCCCATAAAACTGTTCCTCTTTATAAAATAGATGACAGTGGCAGCTTCTCGAATGGCCAATGAATCTGCCTTTCATATCTGTGTGATCTGAGCAAGCCCTGAATCTCTCTGGGCCTCAGTGTCCTCATCTGTAAAATGAGAGAATTGTACTAGATGAACTTTAAGCTCTAAATTCACATTTTAAAAATAAAGTGGTTAAAACTGGCTGTTTTAAATGAAGAAATTCTCACTCGACTCTGCTTGGAGTCCAAAAGCACCAATGCCAAGGTATGTGGGAAGGTACTCAAAAATACACACACATATTCAATACTTGTGGTTTCTTTTGTGAGGGAATTTCCTCTGCCAATGAAGACTACAAGTCTAATCATTTTTTCTAATATAGTAAACCCTTGGTTAGCCTTCACTAGGCAGAGTACCTCAAGGAACCAGTACTAGGAAAAATCTGGGAAAGTGAAGGTGGAAATCAGAGTGAGCCAAGCTGTAGAGAGGAACCCCAAAGACAAAAGTTGTAAGAGGCGCCACTGAGTCACTGACCATGTCTTAAAAGACCCAATATGTTGAGAACAAAATTACTGGGATGAAAAGGAGAATAACCAGGACATAGATAAGGCAGCCTGAGAAGGAGAAATGCAGTTTCATTCTCTGACTATCCTGGTCAACTATGGCATTACTGTCAGGAATTTAAATCTATTGAGTTTTTTTTAGATTAGTAAATTCACCTTTTTAAATCACCAGTTTGCTCAATATTCTTAGGTATTTATTTTATTTATTTATAATTATAAATAATTATAATATATATAATCATAATTTATATAATTGATTTTATTCTTAGAATAAAAAATAACATTTTTATTCAGTAGGGACCATGTGTTGGCATGAAAGAATTTATCACAACAAAAGGGGAAAGAGCCCAGCAGTGGGAGTGCAGAAAGGTCAGTTCACATCCCAGCTTGGCTACCAATGAGCTAGTCATTTTCCCTCCGTGGGCCTATGTTTTTTCATTTGTACAATGAGTGGGTTCGATTATAGATCAGAGGTTCCCAAATTTATTTGGCCTTATTGTCCCCTTTAAAAAGAAATTACTCAGCATATCTCTCTAGAAATCTACTTTCTTTAACCCTTTAACCCCCCCTTTTTTTTTTTTTTTGGAAATTTGCTGTCATTTCAAACTACTACTGCCCTGATGGATCGTTCCAGTGCCCCCCAGGGGGTGATATCACCCACTCTGGGAACCTATGGTCACTAGACAGTCTCTAAGGCCTCCCTTAATAATCTATGAAACTATGGAAACAAAGAGTTATTCCTTCCTCTCCTCTGTCATAGAAATGAAGGAAGACAAATGGGCTTTAAGTCATGCTTGCTCATATCTCCCTACAATACAAAATGAAACTGGAAGGGAAAAAGCAAGAGATAAGGAGAAGAATCTGGGATGGAATAAGGTAACTTATTTTGGAAAGATACAAGATATTTAAAAATACTGGTCAGACCATATCTGGAGTGATGGGTCCAGGTTTTGGTGCTTCATTTTAGGTTTAATGTGAAGAACTTTCTAATAATTACAGCTGTCCCAGGATGGAATGGGCAGTCAAAGTAGCAAGTTTCCTAGGATTACTGGCAGTATTCACGTAGCACCTTGGAAGAAATTTGTTGGGGTGGGGCTTGGGCTGGATGGCTCTACTCTGACAATCTGATTCTACAGAAGAATCATTGTGAACCTTTCTCACCCGGAATGAGTCCAGCTCCTTCTGAGTAAAGTTTGCTGTTTTAGCCATGTCCCACAAATCAATTACTCTTGGTTCTTCAAACTCTAAAATGAAAAAAAAAAAGTTTAAAACCATGGCAGGCAGTACCACGTGACTAACATTTTCATCTAAAGACATTTAAATGTATGATCCAGAATGCCTGCAGCGATCCTAAAACAACCACATATTCCTTTCATTTAAATCAGTGATGCTCCTTCCTTTGTAGATTTTTATACATGGCTGTCATAAGGAAGCAAAGAGGAATGCATCATTATAGAGTGCTTCCCCACAACAATCCTGTGAAACAAAGATTGCAAGTATCTTTTTCCTCTATAACAAAGGTGAGGCCTGAGACTGAAATCATTTCCCCTTTGTGGGTCTCAGTTTTCCCATATGTAAAATGAGAGGGCTGGACTAGCTGGTCCCAAAGGCTTCTCCCTGCTCTAACATGTGATTAATCTAAATCTCACACTTAAATGAATCTCAATCACTGTGCTAAAAATGACTAAGTTCAGCCGTTAAGAAACTGACAATCCCAAAGTGGAAATGTGATCAATGGGAAAAGGAGGCATCTCTTCCACCTGAGGGGCTCAGGAAGGGCTTTGGGCTTGAGAGAGCATGCAGCAATGTGCCAGCGATGAGAACAAGCAGGGTTTCACTAGGTAGAAAGATGGTGAGGAAATGCATTCTGAGCAGGGGAGCACGAGAAGACAGCTACCAGTCAGTTTGGCCTGAATGGAGAGTGGGTGAAGAGGGAACAGTAGGAAATTAAGGCTGGAAAGCAAGACTGAAGATGCCCTATGGAGGACCTGAAATGCTGGGCAAAGTTGTTTTTATCCTAAATGAGCATGTGAGTAACATGGTCACAGCTGTGGACTGGACGGAGGTGACCCAATGGAGGAGACTGTCAGGAGAGCCAGTCAGAAATGGGACACTCAGGCAGTAAGAGGAGAATCTGGAGAGATCAGTATCATAAAACTAAGGGAATAGGAAATTTAGGGCAAAGAAATGTAAAAACCAAGTTAACTGTCAAGGAGGAGAAAAATGAAAAGCAGCCATTGGAGCTGGCGTTCTGGAGGTCCATGGTGACCGTGGAGAAAGCACTTTTGGTGGAGTTGGAGGTAAAAGGAATTGGGGAATGAATGGGTCCTGAGAATGCAAAGGTACCAGGTTTATGCTTCTCCTCTAAAAACTGAAGAAAAAAAAACTTAGGCTTTTATAATAATCAGAGATGCAGGGCAGAAGGTGGGTGCTCATTTTCTAATCCCTTTCATTCTCCTTTCCATGGATATTTTTAAGAACTAACCTGCTTTACCATGCTATCAGCTGTTTCTTGTAACTTACACTCGTTAATATCTGCTTAATGCCCCAACTTTAATGATCAGTAACTGAGGTACCAGAAAATCTTACCTGTTCCTTAAGAATAATCTCCAGAGAAGACACTCAATACATCCTTCCACTATACCATCAACTTTTTGTCACCATAAACCTCACAATGACTCACTTAAATTTTAGAAGATAACAATTTGGGATGGCCAAAATTCGGGATGGTCAAGATGGCAGCACAGAAGAAGCACTCAGGTGAGATTTCATAACATTCTCCTCCAAACAAGTTTATAATCACATCACAAATCAATTTCTGGGGTGGGTAAAACATTTTTCCAGCCCAACGACAACTTAGGAGGCCGGAAGGAGGGTCTGGTCCAGAGAACATTTGGCTACAACACTAACAGGGGGCCTTGGAGGAGGTGACTGAGGCAGCAGCAGCTCTGGGAACTCTCAGCCAGGCAGGATCAGGAAACTGGACAACAAGCTGGAGATTACAGGAGACCACTCTACCAGTACGGAGCCCTTCGGCTGCCGGCATCCAGTTCCAAGTGGAGAGTGGAGCTTTCTGTCAAAAGGGAACGGGGCCCTTCCTGGGTAAAGACCAGAGTTAGACCAGGAGAGCAGTGACCACACTTCTTCCCAGATCATACACATTAGAAGCACCGGAAACTTCCAACCCCCTGGCTTCTGAATGGCAGGATGAGGAAGCATGAAGCCTGGGGCCGTGTCTCTCCTCCCCAGGTGAGCAAAGGCTAACTTCAACCAAGTTAAAAATCAAGAAAGAGGCTGGAAAACTGAGCAAACAACAATAACAAAAAGAACCTGGCCACAAAGGGCAATTATGGTGACACTCACACACAGTATTCAAGCAAAGCATAAAAAGGCAAACAGATGAGAAATCCTAAGGGACTTCACTTTTCACATTTCTATATGGGAGCCAAATGATGCTCATGAATTTAATAGTTCTCTCATGAATGGAACAGATGGAGTCTAATGAGAAACCAAGAAATCACCAAACAAAACCAAAAGAACGATAAAATGGAAGAGAATGTGAAATATCTCATGGGAAAAAACAACTGACCTGGAAAATAGATCAAGGAGAGACAACTTAAAAATTATGGGACTACCTGAAAGCCATGATCAAAAAAAGAGCCTAGACATCGTCTTGCATGAAATTATCAAGGAAAACTGCCCTGATAAGTATTGAAAAAATCCATCGATCACCACCTGAAAGAGATCCAAAAAGAGAAACTCCTAGGAACATTGTGGCCAAATTGCAGCTCAAGGAAAAAATCTTACAAGCAGCTAGAAAGAAACAATTCCAGTACTGTGGAAATACAATCAGGATAACCCAAGATCTAGCAGCTTCTACATTAAGGGATCGAAGGGTGTGGAATAGGATATTCCAGAAGGCAAAGGAACTAGGACTCAAACCAAGAATCACCTACCCAGAAACTGAGTATAATATTTCAAGGGAAAATATGGTCTTTCAATGAAACAGAGGACTTTCAATCATTCTTAATGAAAAAACCAGAGCTGAAAAGAAAATGACTTTCAAACACAAGAATGAGAGGAAGCATGCAAAAGTAAACAGCAAGGAGAAGTATTAAGGGACTTACCAGAAATAAACTGTTTGCATTCATACAGGGAAGGACAATATTTCTAACTCTTAAAACTTTTCAGTATCTGGGTGGTTGGTGGGACCACACATACACATGTACACGCATGCACACACATACACACATGCATTCACATGCAGAGACAGAGAGCACAGATTGAACTGAATAGGATGGGACCATACCTACTAAAAGAAATTAAGGTAAATGGTGAGAGAGAAATGTAGTGAGAGGAAAGAGGGGGAAATGGAAGGGGGTAACTATATGGCATTTAAGAGCGCAAGTAGGAGATGTTTTTTTAGTGGAGGGAAAAAGAGGAGAGCTGAGGGGAAAAAAAAAAAAAACAAATAAACAAAAGTTTACCCTCATCACATTTGACTAAACGAAGGAGTGAAATGCACACTCATTTTGGTATGAAAAACCTATTTTACAGTATAAGGAAAGCGGGGGAGAAGGAGATATTGGGGGGGGATGATGGAAGGGAGGGCAAAAGGGAGGAGGGAGTAATTGAAAGTCAATACTTGGGGAGGGACAGGATCAAAGGACAGAAGAGAAACAATGAGGGGCAGGTTAGGAGGGATGGCAATTCAGTTAGTCTTACACAACACGACTATCAGGAAGGTCATTTGCAAAGCTACACAGATATGGCCTATAATGAATTGCCTGCCGTACCAAAGGGAATAGGTGGGGAGGGGAGGGATGGGGAGAATTTGGAACTCAAAGTTTTAGGAACAATTGTTTAGTATTGTTGTTGCAACTAGGAAAGAAGACATACAGTTAATGAGGAATAGAAAGTCATCTGGCCCTACAGGAGAAAAGAGAAGATAGAGACAAGGGAAGGGAGGGATGACAGAAGAGAGGGCAGATTGGAGATAGGGAAAATTAGATTGCTTGGGGGTATTGGGGTAGGGGGGGAGGGAAGAAAAGGGGAGAAAATTTGGAACCCAAAAATTTGTGAAAATGAATGTAAAAAGCTAAATAAATAAATAAATAAAGAAAGAAAGAAAGAAAAAAAAAATCAAGAAAGAGGCTGGAAAACTGAGCAAACAACAATAACAAAAAGAACCTGGCCACAAAGGGCAATTATGGTGACACTCACACACAGTATTCAAGCAAAGCATAAAAAGGCAAACAGATGAGAAATCCTAAGGGACTTCACTTTTCACATTTCTATATGGGAAGATGATGCATGTAAATCCTATGAACATTATCATTAATATGGCAGTTAGAAGAAGTTTACACAGACAGAGGGCAGGGATGCGAGTTCACTATGATGGGAAAAATCTCAAAAAAAAACCAAACCCAAAACCTCAAAACAAAATAGAGGGATTAACTGGGAGAAAGGAGAAGGGAGAGGAAGAACAGGGGAAATCATCTCACATTAAAGAGGCAACAAGGAAGGTTGTCTACAGTGGAGGGGATATGGGGTTTCAAATGGGCAGCACTTGAATCTCACTCTCATCTGAATTGGTTCAAAGAGAACATATACACACTCAGTTTGGTATAGAGATCTATCTTACCTAAATGAGAAGAGGAGAAGGAGATAAGGAGGGCAGATTAAGGGAGGCAGTGGTCAGAAGCAAACTAGACTTCTGAGAAGGGACAGGGTAAAGGGAGACGGATGGGGACTTAGTTTTGGTAAGAAAGTTTGAGTGCCAGAAGGGGATTCTGGGAAGCAGCTAAGGAGCTACCTGGCTTTGAGAACCCAGATGTGGTGCTTCCCTCTCTGGTAATTATAGTCAGACAGAGGAAGCCATGTTAATTACTTTGGGGTTCAGGGTATTGAGTCCCCTGAACTAGATGAATGACATATGTGCCTGACTAAAGAATTGATACATGTGTTGGATAAAAGTGATTGTTAACCCCTCGAAAGTTGCCTTTCCTTTCAGGAATGTGATCTAGGAATCTGTGATAGAAGGTCCTCCTGGGTATTCTGGGATGCCTACTGATACATTATGGCAACAATGAGGATAGGATCTGCATAAATTAAAAGGAAAGTATGGGGACTGCAATAATTGTCTTTTCCATTGGTGGTGGCTATAATTCTGTGGAACCCCAGGAGGTGGGGTTGGCCAGAACTTGGTCTGGCTCCAGACTGTGATGGGGGAGTGTATTGTCTTTAGAAACCAGACCAGAGTGGCAAGAATTTGGAACGGAGCAATGGAACCCAAGGGGAATGCTGTCTTTGTACTGACCCAGCTGACCTTGGTGAGAGGAACAGGAGAGCAGAGCTGTCTTCACATGGACTCAGGTAGGAACTAGGAGTGGCTGGCTCCTGCTGGAGGAAGAGAAACCCAGGAGCTCAGAATTCAGCCCTAAGGCAAGATTGGGACTGAGCAGCAAAAAAATGTGTGCTTTTTTGCAGCCTTCTCCTGGGACAGTTGGTGGTGCCATGTACCCCCAAGGACCCCACCCTGATGACTTTGTTGTCCAACTGCCCCTCAGGACTTGGAAGTGGGGCTCATTAGAGTCTACATCTGAGAGTGCAGGGTGGGGAAGACGTTCCCCCAAGAGGGCTGTGCTTGGACATTTCTGTTTGGAACTGAGGAAGGAGGAGCTAGTTGCTCTGATTTGGCTACCCTGGTAATAAGTTGCTATGTTACATGTTTTGCTATGCTGCACTTACTAAAGAAATGTTAATATCTATTCGGATATAAGTTGTCCATGTAACTAGCTTAAATCACCTGGATTTGGTATTACAAAGTATAATGCCTTTTAGTTTCATGGCCATTTAGATTTGTAAGGCCAAGGATCCTGAAGGGTAATGGCAAGTAAAGTAGAATCTTTTGCTATTTTTTGTTTTAGTATAATCAAAAAATATAATGCCTCTCTTAGAATATGATTAAGAGGATCTTTCCCACTCATTGTCAGGCCTGGGAAGATTTGTAAGAAGATTCATGATGCCCTCTGGCTCTAAAAATGTATAAGTTTTGGTAAGAAGGTTTGAGTGCCAGAAGAGGACTCTGGGAAGCCACTAAGAAGTCCAGCTTTGAGAACCCAGATGTTGTGCTTCTCTCTCTGGTAACTGTGGTCAGACTGAGGAAGCCATGTCTGTTGATTACTTTGGAGTTCCAGGTGAATAATATATGTGCTTGAGTAAAGTGATTGTTAACCCCTCAAAAAAAAAAAAGGGAAGGATAAATAGAAGAAAACAGAATGGAGGGAAATTATAGTAAGTAAAATTGCAATAAACTCACCCATAAAACAGAAGTGGATAGCAGGATGGATTAGAAAATGGAACCCAACAATATGCTGTTTACAAGAAACTCATTAGAAACAAAGACATACACAGAGCTTAAAAAAAAAGTGCTGGCTGAAGTAAAAAAGGCAGGGGGTAACAGTCATGATCTCTAATAAAGCAAGAGCAAAAAGACATCTAATTAAAAGAGATAATCAGGGAAACTACATTTTGCTAAAAGGTACCATAGTAATGAAGTAATATAAACACATACACACCAAATACCACAGTATCCAAATTCTTGAAGGAAAAGTTAAAGGAGTTACAGGAAGAAATAGTATAACTATAATTGTGGGGACTTCAACCTCCCCCTTCTCAGAACTAGATAAATCTAATCATAAAATAAGGAGATGAATAGAAAGTTAGATATGATAGACTTCTAGAGAAAATTGAGTGAGAATAGGAAGAAGTATACCTTTTTCTCAGCTGTTCATGGCACCTTCACAAAAGCTAACCATTGTATTAAGACACAAAAACCTCATAATCAAATACAGAAAAGCAGAAATACTAAGTGCACCTCTTGGGACAAAAAACGTAATAAAAAATGACATTCAGTAAAGCGTCATGGATTAAAAATTAACTGGAAACTAAATCTAATCCTAAAGAACAAGTGGGTCAAATAAAAAAATCATAGAAACAATTTCATTAAAGAGAACCGCAACAGTGAGACAACATACTAAAATTTGTTCTTAGAGGAAAATTTATAGCTTAAATTGTGTCCATCAATAAAAGAGACTGGATCAATTGGGCATGCATGTAAAAAAATTAGAAAAAGAACAAATTTAAAATCCCCAATTAAATGACAAAACAGAAATCTTGAAAATCAAAGGAGAAATTAATAAAACTGAAAGTAAAAAAAAAAAACTACTGATGTAATAAAAGTAGGAGCTGCTTATATGAGGGAAAAGATCCCAATAAAATAAATTAATCCACTGGTTAATTTCATTAAAATAAAAGAAGAAGACCAAATTGCCAAAATCAAAAATGAAAACAGTGAATGAACTATCAATGAAGATGAAATTAAATCAATTTGGGCTATTTTGCCCAATTATGTGCCATTAAAATTGACAATCTAAATGAAATGGATTAATATTTACAAAACTATAAATTGCCCACGTTAACAGAAGAATCAGTACAAATAATCCTATCTTAGAAAAAGAAATTGAGAAAGTCTTAAAGGAGCTCCTTAAGAAAAAAGGCCCTAAGACCAAATGTATTCACAAATGAATTCTATCAAGCATTTAAGAAACAATTCTAATACTATATCAATTATTAGGAAAAAGAGGGAAGGAAGGAATCCTATCAAATTCTTTTTGATACAAATGTTTTTGATACCTAAACCAATGAGAGAAAGAAAACTATAGGCCAATTTTCCTAAGGAATACAGATGCAAAAATTTTAAGTAACATATTAGCAAGGAGATTACAGTAATTATGCCAGGAATCCAGGATTGGTGCAAAATTAAAACTATGAGCATAAATGACAGTAACAAAAAACAATTGTGATTATATCAACAGATGCAGAAAAAGCTTTTGGCAAAATGTAACGCTCATTCCTAGGAAAAAACACTAGAAAGCACAGTACTAAATGCAGTCTTTCTTAAAATTCTTAAATGGGTTCTGTCTGTAAAAGAGCAAGCATTCCCTAGAATGGGGATAAACCAGAAACCTTCCCAATAAGCTCAGAAAAAATCCATTATCTTCCGTGTTCAGCATTTTATTAAAAATGCTAACTACTGCAATAAACTACTCTGACACCTATATATAATTATATATACGTATAAGATATGAAATATTATAGGACTAAGAATAGACAATGAGGAAACAAAACTATAACTCTTTGCATATGATGTGACGTACTTTTTGTGGTGTTGCTCAGTCGTGTCTAACTTTTCATGACCCTATTTGGGGTTTTCTTGGGAAAAAATACTAGTGTGGTTCACCATTTCCTCCTCCAACTCATTCTAGAGATACGAAAACTGAGGCAAACAGTTATACTTATAGGTTCAGTGACTTGCCCAGGGGTCATACTTGCTCAGTGTCCAAAAGATGAGTCTTCCTGACTCCAGGCCAGATACTCTATCCACTGTGCCACACAGCTGCCTGAAGATATATTTAAAGACCCTAGAGAGTCAACCAAAAACCCATTTGAAGCAATTAACAATTTTAGCAAAGTTTCAGATCACAAAATAAGCCCCCATAAATCATCAGCATTTCTATATACTACCAGCAAAACTCAGCAGGAAGAGACAGAAAGAAAAATTCCATTCAAAATAACTGAAGAGAATATATAATACTTAGGATCTACCTGATAAGAGAAACTCAGTGAAATATGAACACAATTACAAAATACTTTTTACACAAACAAAGACAGATCTAAGCATCTGGAGAAATATTTACTGCTCTTGGGTAGGCCAAGCCAATATGATAAGTTACTTATTTCAGTGTCATATCAATCAAACTACCAAACAATTATTTTACAGAGCTAGAAAAAAATAGTCTTTGGAGAGAACGAAAGGTCAAGAATATCAAAGGAATCAATGAAAAAAATGTGGAGAGCCTAGCAGTACTAGATTTCAAGCTATATAACAAAATAGTCATCATCAAAACAATCTGGTATGAGCAAAAAAAACGGAGTGGTGGATTGGTGGAACAGATTAAGAACACAATACATGACCACTGTAATCTAGTGTTTAATAAACCCAAAGATTCAAATTTTGGGGGCAAAAAACTCACCATATGACAAATTAGGGATACTAATGCACTAGTTGTGAATGATCCAACCATTCTAGAGAACAATACGGAATGACACCCAAAGATCTAGACAACTGCATACCTTTGACCCCGCAATACCACTACTAGGTCTGCATCCTAAAGCAATCAAAGAAAAGGGAAGAGGACCTATATGTACAGAGATGTTTAGAGCAGCATCCCCTCTCCCCCCACGGAACTGGAAATTGAGGGAATGTCTACAGTAACATCAGCACCGTCACAGGGATCATCTATTCAAAGACTGTGAGTGCTATGTCACACTTGTAGTTGTACCCTTAGCATAGAGTACAGCACTTCATGAATTGTTACTAAGAGATATTAACGTGAAGAAGGCTTGGGATCCACATTGGTTGAGAGAACATTATGCTGGTAAAAACCAAAGATTCTTGACTTATTTCCTTAGTGCTTTATGAAATATTTTACATAATATTCTCATCTTACCCTTTGGACAGTCCTACGTGGTATGCTACTAAGGAAACTAAAGCCACAAGAAGTTAAGACTTGCAGAAGATCACAACGTCATCGTCAAGAAGTAAACGTCAGAGGCAGCACTCAACCTCAGGTCTCCTATGCTGTGCTTTCCCCTATACTACACAAAACACATGCAACCTAAAGCAAAAATTTTCTTGTTCCAAAAAGAAAATCTTGTTGCATTTAATCATTCAAAATTCATTAATCACTTTCTGTAAGCCCACTGCTGAACCAGGCACTCTGGGGTATAAATAACAGGCATGATCCTTGCTTTGGAAGAGATTAAGATCTAGGCAGAGGGACAGAGGACCTATCTAGAAACAGCTCTAAGAGCACTGTGAAACAATTTACTATTAATCAAAGTGTTGTGGAAGTCCTCAGGAAGCCAAGATGAGGAGAGGGTTATATTTAAAACGGGAAAAGAGGAGAGAAGGTACTTTTAGACGGGTGTATGGGGCAACCAACAAAGAACAGGAAGAGGGGAGGAAGAAAACACTCCTGCAGCAAGGCTGGGAGGCCACATTAACTGGAACAGAGAGATCCTGGGATGTGAGAGACAAGACTAGACAGATGATGGAAGGCCATCCAAACCAGGATGAGAATATTGGACATGTTCCAATACATGAGAAATAGCCATCAGCTTTAAGTCTCTTTAACTTTGATTCTGTACCTTGGCCCCTAGCCTGGTGCCCTGCAAACAGAAGGCACCATAACAGGGCATTGGTGGTTGATGACGTAGATAAAAACAATCACGAGTAACTGTTGAAGCGATCATTTTACCCTTGTTTGACTCAATACTTTTACATGTCATTGCAGCAAGTTTTTGAGATAAAAAAAAAAATGAAAGCTTACCACTATTTGCTTCATAGCCTTGATGACTGACTTTACGTAAACGGTCAAAGCCTTGGTTGATGCTCCGTAGTTTGTCTTTCAGTTCTGCGTGTTTGTTGTGGAGTACGTCCTCTTTGACGTGGCTCCCATCCAATGGTGTGATTACATTTTTGTGACTCTCTGTTGAAAAAACAGTAAAAGAACAACTGACTTGGCCAGTTTACAAAGCACCCTCCTTACAAGGGCTTTGTGAAGGAAACAGCAGGAGAATCATCCTCCCCATATGAGGGAGGAAGGAGTCAAAGCTCAGACAGCATCGAGCATCTAATAGCCTTTAGTGTCAGAGGCAGGAATCAAACTCAGGTCTTCTGAGTCTTGAGCTCAATGCTTTATCTGCTACACCCATGCCAGAAAACAAAACAAAAATGAAACAGAATCTTCTCTCAGACCTCCATTCACTTTACAGAGATTTTACAGCTGATTTCCCACTCCACTGCCCCATCCCCCATATGTAATAGAATTTCACACTTATTCTGTAGCTCTTCTCTTCTTAATGGCTAAAACGAATATCCTTCATGTAGGAAAGATGGTTTTACTTCTCCTTCAACAGTCTGTAGAAATCTTTAATAACAATCTTGTTTTTTTCATACTCTCCATCTAATGGCTTATGGAGTTAAGACAGCCACCTTGAACTAACAGCATGAACACTACACTTTTACAAAAACAAACATCTGCTAACTTTGTACAACTTGATGGTTAACTTTTACTTCAAGGCTGTCCCCAAATCCTTGCTTCATCCCTGCTCACTGAGCTAACCTTCTGCCAGTCTGCCAGTGTCTACAATCTTCTCTGCTTGGCAGTTTGTGAGAGTGAAAAAACACAGATCTATCACTTTGGATAGGTCATGTGTCCAATAATAGTCTGGTAACATATAAAATCACGTTGGCCAAAAAGTCCGAAAAAGTCTGTTTCTACTTTTGGGAAGGAGAGACATGACCTGTTAAAATCACTTAACTCTAAAATGTCAAAGAAAATTATCTAATCTGATATGTAGTGGAAAAAAAGTTAGGAGTCAGAAGATCTGGCTCCAGTACTAGCTATGTGGTTTCAAGTCAACAAACACTAAACACCTACTATGCGAAAGGCACTGCACAACACAATGCTGGAAATGACAACAATCCCTGTCCTCAAGGAATTTAAAATATATGAGGGCAGTAGAAGCATGTACACAAAAATTACAACATAAAGTAGAGTGTGATATAGGCAGAGAAGACAAAGAAGTGTAGGAAAATCTGAGAAGGAAGCTACATTTCTGAGCCTGAAGTGGGAGGGTGAAGGAAGATTTCATGAAAGAGATCTCCCCTGTAGAGGGCCTCCAAGGAAGGAAAAGAGTGCCCTGGACACCTTAGGAATCAGCAGGACGAAGTCTGAGGAAACAAGCCTTTGGCCGCAACGTCCACTGTAAAAAAGGGAGCAAAGTGAAGCTAGGCTAAAGTCAGGTGCTGGAGGCCCGAGAATGCCAGGCTGAGGACTCTGTCCCACAGGCCGTAAGGAAACACTGACAGCTGTTGGATGGAGGAGTTGACATGGTCAGTTCATACGTCAGGAGGATGATTGGGCAACTGTGTGAAGATAGGATCAAAGAGCTGAGATGCCTGAGGCAGGAAGACTAGCTGGGGGGCTGTTACAACATTCCAGGAAAGAGGAAGGGGCGCTGTGAATGGACAAGAATCAGAATAAGCAGGTATAAAGTACTTTCAAGTTTACAAAGCACTTTATAAACCTCATTTAATCCTTAAAACAATCTTGTGCACTATTATTTATCTTTCATTTACAGATGAAGAAACTGAGGCACAGAGAGATTTAGGTGGCTTGCCCAGGGTGACATGACACTTCTAAGCATCAGAGGCAGATTCAAATCCAAGTCTCGACTCCAAGTCCATTTCCCTTTCTGCTATACAACATTACCCTCAATGTGACGGAAGAACAACCAAGGGGACTTGGCCCCGGCTAGATGTGGGGGAGAAGGAGGGAGGGCAAGGGAGCCTGAGACACTGAGATCTTGGTAATGTGACATCAGCTATTTTGGGAAGATGAAGCTGAGGGAGGGGAGAACATCCAGGAGGAGAGGCTGGTTGCAAGGGTCATTTGCTCAAGAAAGGGAAAGAACGATGAGAACCGAGACTGGGTCTGGTGGCCATGGGGAGAGATTTCTAAATCAGGAGACCGAATGCTGAGGAAGTAAAAGCACCAGGTGTAGACAAACTTTCCTAGAGGTTTAGAAGAGGAGAGACACATTGGGTTTAGGCTCCATCTGATTACGAGAGGACTTTGAAGGATGGGCAGAAATCCAACAGGTCAAGAGAAAGCAGACACCAGACACAGGGAAAAGCATGAGCAAGACAACAGAGAGGGCAGCGTGGATGAGGCGCGCAGAACACGGGAGCTCGCAGCAGACTGCCATTTTGCTTAGTGCCCTGAATGCCTGGCAAAGAGCTTTGGTCCTATTCAGGAGGCAGGAGGGAGCCATTGAAGAGTCGCAGGTTTGGTCTTATCTAAACATCGTCCCTCCTATCCTGTGTACATACAGTAGCTGCTTAATGGGTATATGTCACATGGTGGCTGTGGTTGAATGAACTTTTTTTTTTTTTAAAGGAAAGAGGATATGTGAGTGTGTCTATAAGGAGAAAAGAGAGAGCAAGGAGGAAGATGAAGATGAGGACAAGTGATGGAATGTTCAAAGGAGCAAGGCCACTGGAATGGGATTAAGGATCACCACATTAACAAGCAAGTTGTTTACCTTTACCCTCAAGGCCTGAAGGATTGATGGGCAGACAGGTACATGAAGCAGCGCTGCGGCATGGAGGGGGTGAGAGGAAGCAGGTGAATCCACATAAGAAAGGTGGAACCTGACTCCTACAGATGGGGAGACTGAACCTTACAAAAGTAAAATGATTTACACAGGCAGAGCACCACTGTGCCAGTATGGCAGCCTTCTCCCCTCTATTCTCTCACCCCCTTTACCATCTTTCATGTGGATACCAGACTGATCTCCCTGCTGCAAAGCTCTGTTCACATCGTCTTCGCCAACATCTTCCTATGCCATGGCCCTGGACAGCATGGTGCCACCTGACCTTACCAGACTTATACTATTCCTTGCCACATATTCTCTATACTCCAGCCAAGCTTTCTTGCTCCTTCTTTTCCCAAAATCTGCAATGTCCTCCTCCTTCACCTGTAGAATTCCAATCCATCATTTAAATGCTACCCTCTCCAAGAAGTCTTCCTGAGTCCTCTTTATACATATGACCATTTTGCTTTGTACCTAATGGATGTATCACATATAGTTAATTTTTCACAGGTCAAAATCTCATCAGACCATAAGATCTCTGGACTGCAAGCTTGAGTTTAGCACTGAAGTTCTTCATAGTATGGTTCCAGTTGATCTTTCCAGACTTATTTTACCATTCTCTTCTTGATGCCCTCTACATTTCAAGCAAATGGGTCTACCTGCTGTTCCCTCAACCTCAGCCACCCACAGTGCCCCTCTGTGCCTGGTATGCATTCTCTCCACCTCATATCTATGGTCTTTACCTTAGCTCATCACAGGTCAACCTGGGAGCCACCTCCTGATTCCCCTAGTCATTACAAGTCACTTCTTTCAACTATTTTGGTCTATCATAGTGCCTTAGATATGACAAGAACTAGGTAAATGCATGCTGAATTTAAATGGATTATTTATACACAGAAATACATTCCCATGTAGCCTCTAAGTTCCTTGAGGACAGAGATAATTTTTTTATTGTTTTCTTAGTACCTCCGCAGCAACTAGGAAAGTTATGTACCAGGGACTTAGTTGTCATCTCTAGCTAGATGGCTCCAGATCTATACAGCTAGTCTTTAGTCCTAACTTCTCTGCTCAGTGCCAGGCCTGCTCCAACACTACCTTGTGGATGTCTCAGAGTGGAGACCCTGGGAGTATCTCCAACTTAACAAACACATGCCCTTTCCCTCTAGCCTCCCCACCCCCTGCACTTTCCTGGTCCTGCTGAGTACACCACCAGCCTGGAGGTCACCCAGGTCCAGTTGCTGGGACCTTTCATCTACTCTGTGTGCCCTTGATCTGTCTCCAGCTATGCTCAGGTTTGTTTCCCCCATTAAAAAAAGGGAGCTCTCTGAGGACAGGGCCAGTTTTTGCCTGACTCTGTATCCTCAGCATTTAGCACAAGACTTGGCACTAGAAAACACTTTAAAAAATGCTTGCTGACTGACTGGCCAGCAAATGAATAAATGACTGAGGACAAGGATTGTGCTTTATCTAAAATGTGGATCTCTTCTACTTCCTCAAATAGTTCTCTATATACTGTAGGTGCTTAAATAATTGTTTATTGAAACCTATGATATTCTGGACTCAAGTCCATACAGTAATTTAAAGTAAAAACAAACACTATCCATCAAAATATGTCCAAGTAGAAACCCCACACAATTATTCATGACATACTTTGGGTCTATAGCCAGTAACAGCTCAGGAATTGAGGCATAAGATTAAGAACTTACTAGAACACTGTTTGGAAAACAAAGATATTTTTTGTTTATGCATACTTCAACATTATCAGAAGTACCTTCAGTTCTGCTTACAGTCTCTAAAAGGACATTGTATTCATGGACTTTTTCTTTATGATGTTTAAATTCCCGCCACAGTTTATCCAGCTCTTCACTGGAAAATTTCCCAGAGGTTTTAGCCTAACAAGAATGAAAAAAAAAAAAAAAAAAAAGAGAAACTCAAGTTAGAAGGTTAAATTTTCTTCACATCAGTAAAAACCGTTCTCATTTATACAGTGCTTTCATCAGAACGATCCACTCTTAGGATCAGAGACAGAAGGAACAATACCGACCACCTAATTTTAATGTGGATAACCAAGTGCTGGTGATTCAGAGCATTCTTTCATAAGCCAAGCAGAAATCTTTCAGTCACTCATTCACTGGTGATGGCTCTTAGTGTTACGTATTTGTATCATTTCCCTAGGTATCTCTATCTTCCATGTCAGACCTTTATTAGATAGATTTGCTGGGAAGATCTCCCATTAATCTGCTGTCCTTCCATCTAAGGGAACTGATTTGTTTATGCAAAAGCCCCTTTGCTGGATGTAACGTGCTCCTTGCTCCCTCAGCATTTTCTCGCTGCATGGCTGTCTTTTGGAAACATCTCTCTTCACAAAGTGACTATTTCTGAGCTCCTTTAAAAAGCAGAAGGCAAGGTGGAAATTGTATACAGTAAACTTCCTAAATTCATGTCTGCATCCATAAGATCATATGTCAAAGATTTAATGTGGAAAGTGAAAAGGACACTGTATTTGCAAGCACAGGATGTGGGATCAAGTCCTGCCTTTGCCATGTGACCCAGTGAAAGAAAGTTCCTTGACCTTTCTAGGCCTCAGGGTCCTCATCTGTAAAACAAGATGCTGCCTTGATGCCCTCCCATAGGCAACAGGATTCCTAAATCCTTCAACTTGGATTCTTCACTGCATTAGCATCCACACTACACATCCCCTGGCTGACCTTGAGGCTCACTTCCTAGAAACAAAACCCTTGACCTTTATGAAAATGTTGGGAATTGTGTCATAATTCATAAAAATGATGTATACCCCCAAATAGAAAGTTTATACTAGTAATTCTAATGACAAAGGATGTGAATCATAACTGTATTCTTACGATTGTGTGATAATATGAAAACACAGGATTAATTTTGAGGAGTCAGTATGAGACATCTAAGACAAATCCAGCTCTCCCACTAGGAAGGCTAAAATGCTCTCTGCCACACCCTCCACAGGGAGAACTGGAGAATACTCACCATCAGATTACAAATAAATAACCCACTCACCATTCTCACTTAAGAAACATTGAGTTTGATGGGCTACTCAATGCTACCTTGGGATGACGAGAGAAACAGTCATGCAAATCTATCGTAAACTATGGTATTTTTCACCCAGTAAGTCCCTTTCCTTACTCCACTATCCATCGCAAGATTTCAAGATGGAAAGGCCCTTAGGAATGACTGTGCCACCCCGCTGACCGCGAACAGGAGGGAAGTGAGGCTCAAAGGGGGCCATGATTCACTGCAGTCACACAGCTGCAATAAGCAGAGCCAGGACTCCAGCTCTCAGCTTGTTTTCACTTTTCCTCACCCCTCCCATAAGTATTTGTTAAGTACTCACAAAGTGCACAGGACCAGCACTAGTGGGATAAAAAGACAAAAACATTTCTGCCCTCTATGGAACTCACATTCTACTAAATGTAAGTAATGTGTGCGCATGGACACCCATATACACACATATGGGGATCACAAAGGCTAGGGTTGTGAAAGGGATGGCCCATGGGCCAAGCTGTGAGGGATGAAAAGCTCTCATCAGCATCTCTGTGGGCAGTACAGATTAAGAGGGAGAGCCTGCCAGAAGGGAGACAAAGAAGGATGCCACTGCGGTAGTTCAGAGAAGGGACCCCTCCTATGGCCCATCTGGCCTAACCACCTTATTTTACCGAAGAGGAAACTGACGCCAACGAGGTTAAGTGACACAGAATAGGCACTTCATTAATGCTTGCTTACGTAACAGCACAAATATGCACGCCGAACCCAACAAAACTGTACTTTACCTTATTCCACAATTTTTCTAGTCTTGGATCATCCAGCACATCATTTTCGGTGCCATCATTGATGTAATTGGTGTTTATCAGCTGGGCATCCTTCTTCCCATCAAGTCCATACTTAGCCAAAATGACTAAAGGGAAAGAAGAGAGTTTTACAAATTAAGTAACACTTAAATAACTCCTTTGAGTTTCTGCTGAGCTATAGAGAAGTGATGATACAACAAACCTGGGTCTACCAAGGGGTCAATTGTCCACTGGTCAGTCTTGACCTAGTTAATTACAAGATTGGTGGCTGGCACCAATTTCTTTCCCACTCCCTTAGCAATTACAGTTATCAGCTTCTTCCCTGCCCACATCAGCATCATGATCTTTTTGACATCAGATTAATAAAAACTAGATCCCTCTGCAAAGGGTATGGGACCTTAGGAATAAACAAGAGATACTTAAACATAGTAGTTAAGACTTAAGTAGTTTTCTTTTGTATCTTAAAGAGACTTAAAACTAGCTCATTCACTCCTAACAAAGCTTGTGGGTCCCACTGTTACAGCTTACAAAGCATCTTGCTTCTAACATACAGATGTGAGGAATGGACCAGTCACCGCCCTAACTTGCTCTGAGAGGCAACGACCTGCTCAGGGCCAGACAAGGGCTAATCGGAGGTCAATGTGAACAAAGCCCGGAGACTGAACCCATCGCTTGTCTGGCCATGGGCACAATGTACCTGTGGGGAGACAGGAAGAGCTGTGCCATCCTGGAAAACACACTAGACCTGGAGTCAGAGGGGCGGGCTCAGACATCACTTCTGCTCTATCCCAGCCACATGGCCCTGACCAAACCATTCAGCTCTGTGAGCCTCAGGCTCCTCATAAGGGTCCCTGGTTCTAGAGGCAGTTGATATAACATAGCTACTGTTGACATTGGGCTTTAAGGACTGCAAGATGTACAGCTATTCTTTTGTGGGATTCAATCCTCACAGCTGTGGGAGGTAGGTGCTGTTATTATTATTGCTTTACAGATGAGGAAATCTGAGTCTGGGAGAGGTTCAATGACTCTGCCAGGGTCACCCAGCCAGTAAGTCTCAGGCAGGATTCAGACTCATGTTTTCCTGACTCTAGGCCCCGCCCTCTATCCACTGACCTACGCAGCTATCTATCTAACAAGGCTGTCATCTCCAACCCCTTAATTCTACAGATAAAGAGATGGAGTCCCAGAGAAGTCTGCTAGACCTCCTTGGGACTCATCTAGCACCAACCTCTTTATACACATTTTCCTTCCCACACTTGGTCCCAATCAAGACAGCCTCCTTGCTCTTCATTGTACATACCATTCTGTCTCTGGTCCTGGTGTTTTTGTACAGGTTGCCCTCACTATCCGCAATGAGGCCTCTTCCCCCTCACTATCTGCAATGAGGGCTCTTCCCCCTCATCTCAACCTCAGGGAAGCCTTGGCTTCCTTTGGGGTTGAGTGGGCACCTATCTCCCACCCCAATGAGGGCCAGCAGGTCCAGATTTCTCCAGTTGTGTGTGTCCTGCCCCTATCACACCAGTGTATTTTTTTCATAGCTATTCTGTACTGAGAGACAGAGTAAGGACTTGTGGAGGATAGGAGAGCAGGATCTGAAGGCAGGACGCCCGAAGCTTACATAATGGCCATGTGACCCTAAGCAGTCTGAGCTCTCAGAACACATCGGCATGTTCTGCATTGATAGAAGATATGTCCTCACCTGAGGATTCCCTACACTGATGACATATCAAGTCTGGATCCAATAAAATTCCATATGTATTTACCTGTGAACCTTGTATGTCTCCCCTTGACCCTCCATGTAAGCTTTTTGTACTCCCCTTTTGTTTCTGGATCCTCAGTACTGAGCACAGTTCTAAGCACATAGTAGGACCTTAATGCCCTCTTGTTGACTGATTCTGTCATTACTTCTGGATCTCTTTAGACTCACACAGGCTAAGTCCAATTCTTTTTTTCCCACAACATTGTCAGATTGACCAATAAAAGTTTGTTAAGTGCCTCCTGTATTCAGAGCACTGTGTCAGGCTCTGGGGGAGATACATAAGATAAAGCAGCATTCAAGTGTAGGTAGAAAATGCCCAGGGACATTTTAAGATACCTGACTTCTACCTTGCCTGCTTTTCCAAAATGGAATTATACACATATGAAATTATAAAGGTTAAAACAATTAAAAAGATGAGACAAACAGCTACACTTGGCACCTGAGGGAGGTGATTACTGTAGGTGGGAACTGACCACCTAGCTGAGCTTCTTCCTGAACGCTCAGGGAAGCATCTGGTTTGTCAGCTCTCATCTGCCTCCCAAGAGGAAGCTGAGACCCATTCAGGTGAATAAGCTTTCATAGTACATGCTGTACTCTGCGAGAAATGCATTACAGGGACCATTACACGAGCCACATCCCATTCTACTCCGATCCCCCACTTCCTTCAAGGCCCAGCTTGGGGGCAGGTTCTACATTTCCCTCCCTCCTCAAACTACTATCCTTCTGTGCTTGGACTCTCTTGGGCACTTGTGGCATTCGAACTCACATCCTCACTCTGTTTCCTCTTCCCTAGAAGACGGTAGAGTCTTGAGGACAAGAGCTGTGTGGCTTTTCATCGTCACAGAGCTAACACAAAAGCACCACACGAGTAACGGGTGCTTCATAAAGGCTGGTTGAATTGAACTGAATACAAGGAGATGAATAGTATCTTCAGCGAGTTTTGCAAAAAACAGAAACATCTGTCAGATGGGCATTTTAAAATACTGAACCTCTCAATAAAAGCTGAGGGCACCAGTTCAAAGCTTAACGCCATGAGAACACTGAAGTTGGAACCTGAGAATTCAATGGGGATGTGGCACATTCAGATTATCCAATTTAACAGAGGAACATAGAGGGAGGCACAGCTAACGTATGCATTAGGCTACTTCCCAAATCTAAGCATCCCCAGTGTGCTTCTGACAAGGGTTGGATGGTAGTCAATTAATGGTTGAATTAGCTGAGGAGAGCCCAATGAGCTGATACTCTGTGTTGTTGATTAAAGAGGAATCTATGTGCTTTAGCTACCAGTCATGTGAGAGGGAGGGCTGACATCCTACGGTGAACACTTAGGAGCCTGACTTGTACCCTTGCACAGATGATGGCTGGGGTAGGTACAAGACTGCCTGTAAAAAATACTTCTGTATAAAAGAAGTTTCACGAATTCATTATATCTACTGTTACATCAAACTAGGCAGTATTTAAAAAGTCCAACGAAGGTGGAGGGCATGGCCAAGGACATGCCTAAGAATAAATGGGAATTTGTCCACAATGGGTGCATTATATGGCTAGAGATAGGCAGGTGCCCAATAAATGTTCCAAGTCAAACTGAATTGACTTGACTGTTGGAAAGCAAGGGTAGAGAGGTTTGGGGGAAGGGGAAGCCAGTACTGTGGAAAGAAGAGCAGGTGCTGAGATTACAGGAGTTTAAAGGAATCAAAAAAGAGCAAATGTCACAGGAAGGTTGAAGGGGAAGCAGTGGCTTAGGTTGGCTTGCTCTTGTAAAATGGTCTCAAATATCTTAATTTCTTAAGATTAAAAAGTTAAAGCAGAAACTTGGTGACTGGTTTTCCATACTATGGTGGTGCCACTCCTCCCTTTATAAAGATGTTTACAGGTATTTCTCTCATAACAAACTTTTCTCTCAATCACTTTGATATCAACTTACTGATAAAAATCATGGGATCTTGGACAGGTTTCTTCTCACTTCCCACACATTTCAGTGTTACCCTAACCAAAAGCTATGGTTTCCATACCTCCCTTTAAACTTGTCTGTTCATTCTCCAGCCCTGAACGGCTTTAGTAATTTTATTTTCTCCACATTTGCTTGAGTCATAGAACAAAGCAGACAGTCACAAGCAGAGTTGACCTGGATTAAAAAAAAATTCTTGCTTCCTCACCTCAGTAGCATTTGGCAGCCCTTTTACTTATCTCTTGTCGATTCCCTGGCACACAGGCTGCCCCAAGTGCTGGTATAAATGACCACTCTTCAGGAGACCTCATTTCTGCCTTCCTTCCTACACATTCTGGGCAGATGAAGGACCAAAATCAGTGAGAGCTTTCCTTTCCTCCATCTTGGAAAGGAAATGGGAGTAAGTCACTTCCAAGTAATTCAAGGGCTGTCACAAGAAGGAGCGTTTACATTTGTTCTCTCTGGCCCTGGAGGGCAGAGGCAGTGCCAAAGGTTAAGTTGGGAGACAGGGAGACGATTTCAGCTCAATATAAGGAAAAACTCCCTGGCAATCCAGACTGTCCAAAAATGGGATGGGATTCCTTGGGGGAGGATTCTGATTGTATGAAAATGTTTCAACGTGTATCCTTTTTCTCTTTCTGCCTTCTTTCTTGAGTCAGAAGAGTCCTTCATTTCTTAAGCCTGTTCCCTTGCACCCCTGTACTGGAAAGGGCACTTGCTTTTCAGTCACAGGGCATCGGTTCAAATCCTGGCTCTGCAACTTACTCTTGCCACACTGAGCAAGTCTCTGAACTTCTTAGGGCCTGGTTCCTCTTCTAGAAAATCTGGGTATTGTGTTAGGACTGCCAAGGTTCCTTCTGGCTCTAAAGATATGCTCCAATGACTAATAATCCCCTCACTAGCATCCTTATTGCCTGTCTCCCTTAGCCTATTAAACTACCCTTCTGTTTGCTCCTTCCCACTTCATTTGCTTTGACTCCTGTTTTTCTACATAACCCAGACAAGCTCCAGGACAGAGGCAAAGGGATGCCGATGGACTCCTGCTGCTCAGAATCCTTGCCTGAGTTTTTCTGTCTTGGGTTCCTCTCCCAACATGCCTGTAGGGATTAGAGCGAGTCCTAAAGGGAGCCCAGGTGTTAAAGGTGAGGCCTGGCAGATAGCCAGGGCAAAGACCCTGAGATGGTGAGTGGGTGAGTGGAGCCTGGTCATGAATGTCAGTAAATGCCAAGTGGAAGCCTTCATCCCTGATCCTGAGAGTCACAGGAAGCCCCTGGAATTTAATGAGGAGGGAGCCTGACACAAGCAGGCGTGCATTTTAGGACAATGCCTCTGGCAGCCAATGGAGGCCACACCGAAGACGATGAGACCAGCTAGGGGGCTGCTGCGATAGTGGTGAGGTGAGAGGCGAGAGGAGAAACACTGTGAAGGCAGAGAGGACAAGTCATATCCTCTCTGGGGCATGGGAGGTGAGGACAGTACTGAGTATCTGGAAGAAACTCAATAGAAATAGGAAAGCGGGGGAGACCAGAAGCTTTGGGGGAAAGAAAAGTTATGTTTCAGACAGTTTAGGATATAGGACTGCTGAGAGCAGGGGTTCTTCAACCTTTTTTTTTTAATATTGTGGACTCTCTCTGGCAGTCTGACGAAGCCTATGAACTCTTAACATTTTTAGAATAAAAAACATAAAATTACAAAAAAAAAACCAACCCAACCAATCATATTGAAGTATAATCATCAAACTACATTTCTTAAAAAGTTCACAGACCCCGGGTTAAGAACCCCGGCACAAAGAAAAAGGAGCAGGGACCAAGACAGACTCTTGGGAGACACGAATAGATAGTTGGCATGCCCTGGATGAAAACCCAACAAAGGAGACTAAGAAAATATGGTCAGTTAGTAAAAGAACCAGGTGAAAACAGCATCATGAACCATAGTGTGGAAATAGCATCCAGGAGACAGAGATAACTGTTGTCAAAAGACTACAGAAAGGTTAAAAATAAAAAATAAAAAAGGACTAGCCATTGGAAAAAAGACTTAGCAATTAAAGATTAACGGTAACTTTGGAGAGGGTAGTTTCAATTGAATGATGTGATGGAAGCCAGATTGCAGAGGATCTAGAAGTCAGAGGAGAGAAAGGAGAGGCATCTGGGGAAGTCCTAAAACTTCTTGAGAGCAGGCTAGGCAGCTCTTCCCTGTTTACTTCTAAGTCTGCTTCATTTTCCAAGACATCCCGACATCTATACATCACACACACACACACACACACACACACACACACACACACACACACACACACACACCACACACTCTCTCTCTCTCTCTGACAAACTGTACAGGTCATCATCTGGATAACAGGGATTCTTCATTTAACTGACTTCCCCCTTCGTGGATCCTTAGGCAATACTCCTGAGTATTCATGGATCTCTTCTGAGAGTCACTGGAGTATGTCAGCGCTTCATATAACCAGCACAATGTTTGCTACAAACATGTGGAGATGGTACCATCCCTAGAGCCTGCTTATTTGTTGTTAATATCCTATAACAAAGATTCTAGGAATCAGCCAGTGAAAAAGCATCTATTAAGCACCAAGTGTGCCAGGCATTCCACCAGGGATACCAAAAATAGACTGGGCCCCATGAGTACTGTCATTCCCACCTTAGAGAAGACTGAGGCTCAGAGATGTGACATTCACCCCATTCGTGACAATCAGAAGCATGCCTGGGATCCAGGCCCCTTCTGACTTTCAGTCAGCATTCCTTCTACAACAAAGCCTCGTAAATCAATAAACACTTACTGTCCTCACTTTCTTTTGCCTCAGTAAATTGGAAAAGGCTTGAATGACATCTTCCAGGCAAGTGAATGTCACTTATGGTATTTTCTTTGTCCCCTCAAGTATTCTTTTGCAAGTAAGTCTTGGGTTACAATATTATCTGATATATTTGGGCTATGGGAGACTTTTAATTTACGCCATCAAAGGACTTAAAATTGTAGGGGGGCTTAGAGATGGTCTGGTCCTTGATCCTCCTTTTATGGATGCAGAAGCTGAGGTGTGGCCAGCAAGTGGCAAACACAGGATTCAAAGCCAGGGTTTCCAATGCCAGTGATTGCTATAATATGATGCTCCTTCTCTCCTCTTCCCTCTCTAGACTGACCCCAGAGAAAGCTTGGACCTGTAGTCCTCACTGAATGCCAGGTATGAGTGGTGGCTGAGCCCCTGGCCAAGCTCATTCCTCCCTCTGGGCAGAGTTTCTGCAGGATGTGCACATATGCTAATGGGTAAAAGAGAAGCTAGCCAGCTACTTCCTGCCCCTTCCATGTGCCCACTGGAAACATCCTGCTTTGGTTATAATTAGAGCCAATTGTTTTCAGTTTGGTTCATTTAATCTGTCAGTTGATCTGTTGTTGCGTTTACTCGGCTGCTTTGTGGGCCTCCTTTATTGAGTTGTTAAGCAAGATGGAAAACTAAAACTGAAGCTATTTCAAAACTACAGACAATAGAGGATGTGATAGACAATACACAAAATTAGGCATTTAATCAAAGTGAAATTGAGATTTCAATATCAGTAGGCAAATACAGCTTCAGAGCCATTACTAGCTGTTCCGAGTGTCCTTAGCTAGGCTGGATAGCACTTGTAGCTAAAAATGGAGTGGTGGAAGGATCTACCTTGTATCCCCCAGAATAGATGTGACAAGGAGAGGCATCCAAGGAGCACTCTTCACAAACACCACCTTCCACAACTCCCCTATATGTGCATTCCAAGTTCCACCCAAACTGGACTGTCACTGGAACACACTCTAACATCACAGGGCAGCCCCTGGATTAAGGATTAAGGAGGCAGCAAAGAGGTTAAGATGGTGTACTATGACAGATGTGAGGAAGGAATGACATTCCCATGGGGAGGCAAAGGTGGTCTGGAAAGTTTTCATTTGGTCTTGGCCTTAACTCAGCATTGGCTTTGTACATCTCTAATGTACTTTTTATGTATTATTGTGTATTTTGCTTATCTATCTGCTATGCGCCACCAGACTGTTAGCCTTACAGAGCTCGGCACACAGCAGATTCTTAACAGATGTTTGCCAAACTGAATTTGTTGAACTGTATCAAAATAAACTCCTTTGAGAAGCCACAATTTCTTAGTAGGCCAGTATGTAGAACCCTGAAAAGTATCATTATATGAAGAAGAGGAATACAAAACAAACTTGTTTCCTATCTGAAGAAAATGTCATTTTTAATGTATATACTTGGGAAATTAACCTAAGACCTTTGGATGATGGTGTTTTCAGTATTCTAAATAGAGGTTAAGGACTTCTTGGAGGACAAAGGGCAGAAAAGAAGTTGGATATGTAAATGACGTTAAAAAATAAGCTGTTGTTTTCCTTGAAAACAGCTTAATCCTAAAGAATGGCTCTTGGCTAGGGAGAGAGGATACTTCATGAAGAATAGGAAGAAAAAGGGTGTATAGAGATTTGATCACGATGAGTTTAAACTGGAAATAGAGGGCAAAGGAGAAAAATGCCCAGAAAAGATTAAATATAAGGTAGAATAACAATAGGTATGTGCCCAATAATTCACAGGATAAAAAGACTTTGAAAAATGTCAGAAATAATATTTTATAGCCACAAGGCAAGACAAAGAACCTGGGTATAATATAAAAGAACCTGAGATTTTAATATAATAGGCAATGAGTCATCAAAATTTGGTAGAGGATCTTGTGGCAATGGAAAGGTATGCTATCTACCACAGGTTCCTAATCTTTTTTCATGTCATAGACAATTCCTCATCCTCTGGTATTCTGGAGAGGTCTATGAAAATATGATCCTCAGCATAATATTTTTAAAAATGTGAAAAAAGAGTTCTGGCCCCAGGTTATGAACCTTTGCTATAGACAAGAGGGTTTCCCAAAGGCACTTTATATCATTTCATTGTATCTTGGTGTATGAGACATGTAAGTTGTATTGTAGTATAGGGAAGCCAGGTTAGTGGAAAATACAACGGACTTGGAGGCGCGACCTTGGTGTGAATTCTAGTTCCAATATGCTGGAACTCTCCAAGTGTAGACAAGCATTTTACCTTTGAACATCAGTTTCTTTATCTACAAGACGAAGATTAGACTTTTACTATCTTCCTCATAGGCTGTTGGACAGAAACTGGTTTACAAAACCATAAAGCATTATTATAAATGTCAGTAATCATCGCTATAGCTGGTGGATTCAAAACTGGCCATGTGAAGAGACCCCCAAAGTACTGATCTGGAGGGGGGTCTCTGGTGGCATGCCACCAGACTCTCCTTGGCACTGTTCTGTTCAATACTTTTGACAACTTGAAAATCAAATATTTACATAATACAACCAACAAGTTAAACAATGGATCAGGATACCACAAGATCCTCACGGCCTTGAATGGATATTCAAGATGACTGCATATAACAATCAAATTTTATAGAGGTAAATGTAAAGACCTCTACTCATGGCCAAAAAAAAAAAAAAAAGAACGTACAGGGGGAATATAAGATGGGGGAGACATATAGCCTAACATTCTCTGACTCATAATAATAATCAATTTTAAGGTTTTATAAAGTGTTATGAGGCAGGCTCTATAGGCATTATTATCCCCACTTTACAGGTAAGGAAACTGAGTTCAAGGGAAAGCTATAGATGGATGTTCCCCTAAAGGAGGAAGAAGGGTAATGTTTCTTTTGGTTCTGCTCCCTTTACAGTCTACCACAAGGCAGAGGTTCCTCTACAAGTGTTTCCTATGAACTTAAAAAGTCAGTCTTCTTTGTCTCCCCCGTCCCTAGTCAGAGGCCAATAAGGACATGCTGTGTCATCTCACAAAGTGTAACACATGTCCTTGGGCAAGGGGCCAGACCAAACAACTAGTTTCACTGCAAATGTTCCAGTCCAGAAAAATCAGGGGCTCCCCTTACTGCCCCAGTGACATTTAAATAAATCTCATCTAGAATATAGCGCATGCTAAGTATAATATTCACAAAATAAATAACAGTAACTTCAAAACATGTTGATGTGCAAAAACTCAACAAAAATGGCTGCTGTTTTTGAAGGGAAACTGTTTGTTGGAGCCTCCCAACTCTCCCAGAGCCCAATTAGTTCACGATGTCAGTGCCACAGCCCCTCGCAATGAGGATACTGTAGTTGCTGAGAGCAAAAACGGTTCAGGAAGCACTGACCTAGCTCAACCCCTTCAGAATTTCCTTACAATGAGAAGTATCAAAAAAACAGAAGACCTTTTCAGGTATTGAGCTCCTTATCATGAGATTTGCTCTGCAGAAGCCAATATTACCAGCTCTAGGCAGCAGCAACTTCCATCAATAAATTTCACTGGATCAATTAACTTAGATGGGAACAAAAATTACATCTTTATATCAATAAAGTTAATTTCCTTTATGAGCCAATATTTTATTTTAAGCCCTTAAAAGCATTATTCTGGAAGGAAGGAATTTATTAAGCACCTACTATGTGTCAGGTATTATGCTAGATACTTTATGAATATCTTACTTGGTCCCCATGACAATCTTAGGAAGTAGGTGCTATTTTTAAAGTCCATTTTACAAATGAAGAAACTGTGGCAGAAATTAGGTGACTTGCCCAGGATCACACAACTAGTAAGTGTCTGAGGTCTGAATCTCAACTTTGGTCTTCCTGACTCCACGCCCTATCCATTGCACCACCTAACTGTGGTGTCCAAAGGCTTTTCTAGACTGCCAAAGAGATCCATGATACCAAAAAGGTCAAGAACATTCGCTCTAAGGAAAGTTACAGGAAACTCTTGGTTTTGTTATGATTTCTAAGTTTGCTTTCAAATCTAAAAATCCATGACTTTTAAAAAACTCAAATATTTATTAAGTACTTACTACATTTAAGGCATCTGACCTCCAAAGTCCCTGTCTACAACTATCTGATTTTATAACAATAGGCCTTATAGCACTTTTCTCAAAAACCCCTTTCAGGACAAGTAGAGCAAGTATTAATATCCAGATTTTATAAATGAGGAAACAGGCCTAGAGAGGCCAAAGCCATTCTGAGAACTGGGATTTTGAACTTAAGTCTTCTTACTCTAAATTCAGAGTCCTCTTTATTATACCAGAGAGTTTACTTTTTCCTTCCTACCAAAAAGGTATATATGAAGTCTCTCTCTTCTCTGGGTCCTTCCCTGCAGGGCTTCCTCCTTTGTGCCCCCTTTATCCCACTCCTAACCAAGAAATGCTCTCTATGGAACTCAACAATGCTGCTCTCAAAACTCTGATCACACACACCTAGATGTGTCAGTGCTAATGTTCTCCGATGATGTCATCTGAGGCTGTTCCTGGCTTAAAGTGTGTCTAGCTCCTGGCCAGAAAGCCAAGCGTCACACCAAATTTCAAGCACTTCTGAGCAAGGTGACCAGCAGGTGCGCATTGCCTGACTTGTGGTTTGTGAAGCTAAGCTTCTTATCTTAGGATAGTATAGGCCAGTATAGATAGCACAATGTGACCAAGAAGGGAGTGGGAAGCTGGATTTGCTATGTGGCCCATGTAAATCACAGAGCTCTGAGATAATTGTTTACCTCTTTAACCACATCTGAAGAAAGTAAAGAGATTACAGAAGTTTTTAGTTCTGTAATAGATATGTGAGCTTATGTAGTTCAGTCTCCTGTTCCACACAGGGATCCTCTCTACAGTCCCTTCCAGCCAGCCAGCTGGAATGCTTCCAGTGACAGGCATTCCACTACCTGATAAGCCAATCCATTCTACCGATGAACAGATCCAGATGTCAGAAAGTTAAATATGTATTCAAAGAGATGTTTTTTTTCCTTATAAATGAGTGAAACCTACTCGCTTGAACTTTTACCAACTGGGCCTTAGTCAAGGTTGTGTGGGCTCTCTCTTAAAAAAAAAATTTAAAAAAAGGCCCTACAGCACATTTTTAAGTTTAACCAGCATTATTAACATTTCCAAATCCAGACAATCAACAAACAGAACAACAAATGAAACCCCAATCCATAATTGTTTGCTGACTTCTAGGGTTAAGTGCTCACACTGAAAATCAGCTCAGAGAGAGAGGCTCAAGTTGGCTCTAGCCCACCTGCCCTGGTTCTGGCCCGCAGAATAAGTCTAACCTCATTTCCACATTATAGTCTTTTAATTATCTGAAGCTAGCTACTCATTCTCTTCTCTAAATTAAGCATCTCAAGTGCCTTAAATTGTTCCCCTAATGACAAGATTCCCAGAGCCCTGACTTCCCTGCTCATCCCCTTTGAGCACAGACTGACATTTTTCTGATACTGTGATGCCCAGAAGCAAAGACAACAGAGACAATGTGTTCTGACTAGGATGGAGGACAGGGAGAATATTACTTCCTGTGGTCTGGACACTCTCCTTCTGTGAAGGCAGCCTAAGATGCTATCAGTGGCACTTTCTGAATGATAAATAACAGACCAGCAAGATGTGTATTCCTCATAAGAAACCCTTTTATACCATTGAAATTGCGGATAAGTTTTGCTTCTTTTTCTCCATCATCATCTAATCCTTCAGCCTTCATTTTTTTCCAGGTGAGTTCATCCTTTTCTTGCATCTTCAGATCAACATTGAGCTCTGACATTTTTATAGGAGAAAAATGAAGCTGTGAAATGAGAACACAGAAAGAGTTGATAACCAGCTGTAGTACAACGAGGTACATAATGTTTGGCACTGCTGCTAAACTATGCTTGCTTGGAAGAAAACTGATAGTGGATGAAATTTTATAACAGATATTGAAAGATCAGAAAGAAAATATGAATTTACTGTCACAGACAATACAATTCAAAAGCACCTAGACACTGTAGTGATTGAAGCAAAACAAATAGGTAATAGAAAATAAAATCAGGATGGAAAGGGTGCCATCTGAACAACTCTTCTCCCATCCTAAGCTAATAGTGTCAGATAAGTTTACCCTTTAGGGAAGATCTTAAGACCCACCCCCAAGTGATGGCTCTGGGGCTATATTCAGAAATATGGATTTCAGATGGGCAGTTTCTCTCCTAACATTTTCAAGGAGAGTTATTGGTATGGTATGATTCTGTTGACTTGCAGAAGAGAATTTAGCTGATAATTTTTTAGTCCACTACTTAACTCTTGAAATATATAATCTGGTTTTTGTATCAGAGAAATGTAGGAAGCAGACTCTTTCTTGAACTTGATTCCAGAAATGAGAAAGGATAGAGATAGTGACAGTTCCTGATCAGTCAGCTAAATGGCATTTATTAAGCTCCTGCTATGGACACAATCCTACTGTGCTAAGTGCTGAGGATACACAGAAAGGTAAAAGACAGTCCGGGTCTCAGGGGAACAACAACATGAAAACAGTAACGCACAAACAGGACCTCGCTCTAAGATAAAAGCCTGGGAAAGACTCTGGCAGGGCTTTGTGTACCCAACAAAATCAGTGGCCTTCAAAGGGAGGGTGCAAGCTCCCTGTTATAAATATAAAGGATCCCTTTATTCATGTTCCTGGCTCTTCTCAGATAAGGGTGAATTCCAGCTCCTTTCCACTGCTGATGAGGCAAACTCCCCCACCACCGCAGGAAGCTGTTGGCTCCTAGAAGACAAGAAGCCCATTTGGCACATCTCTGTATTCCCACTTTTGCTTACTACAGCGCCTTGTACCTCGCATCCTGCAGGTGCATACAGAATGACTGTGTGCAGGTGCTGTTCAGATGAGATGTACTGAAATGTGACAAGATTCATTTCTCCTCTAAGGGGACTACTGGCTTTGCATGTCCATAGGGGTCATAAGGATTTACTCAATGAACAAAAGAGGGCACCATTGTAGAGCCTTACCTCTGGGGCCAACTCCAGAAGAGCACAGGGTCTGGAGCCAGAGGACCGACATTTGAATCCTGGCTTTGTACCTACCACCCCTAAGACCTCGGGCAAGTCACCAAAACTCTAGGTCTCAGTTTCTTCATCTGTAAGATGAGAGTCTCAGACTGCTGACCTCTGAGATACCTTCTAGTCCTAAATCTATGATTCTATGATAGTTCTTTTCCCTTTGAGGGGTGAGTTATTACTTCCTCTCCTCAAGTCTTCTATACTTCACACGCCATTTTGGTCATTGTACTGACATATTAAAAACATCTACCGGGGGCAGAACCAAGATGGCAGAGTAGAAAGATGCATATACACTAGCTCTTACCCCATAGCCCATAAAAAAACCTGTAAAGAAGAACTCTCAACAAATTCTAGAGCAGCAGAAGCCACAGAACAACAGAGTAGAGATTTCTAGCCCAGAATGACCTGAAAGAGTGACGGAAAAGGTCTGTCGCACCAGACGAGGAGCAGAACCCAGCCCAGCCTCAGCCATGAGGCACTGGGAGGAGCAGGAACAAGTGGGCTTCAGGGACAGAATTTTCAGCAGCAGTGTAGAGCCCTCAACCCACAGGTGCTAAAGGTCAGTGAGAGGGTCTTTTCAGCTAGCCAAGAAGGGAGCAGAGTGTCCTTATAACTCGGACTTCCTCAGGTGGCAGCAGTGGAAGCAGCAGTGGACCTGGGCTCCCAAGGCAGGTAGCAGCCCTTATCCATTATTGAAGGTCTTATCGTAAAGCCCTTGAGGGATCTGAGCCCTGTGTGGTGGCCCTGCCTCCAACGGAGTAGCTGATCTCAATCTCACACTGAATAGTGGCCCTGTCCCCTCTATAGCCCCTGAGGGTTTGGAGCTGGTCATCTGAATCTGAGCCCCCAGTGCTGGCCTGGTGGAACTGGACTCCAAGTGGTTGTGGAGAGGAAACTCAGAAGTCAAGTAACTGGCTGGGAAAATGCCCCCCAAATGGAAAAAAAATGAGACTATAGAAGGTTCCTTTCTTGGTGAATAGGTGTGTCCCCACATCCTTTCAGATGAGGAAGAACAAGGCATAATGTCAGAGGAAGTCAAGGCCCTTGCCTCAAGGGCCTCCAAAGGGAACTTAAACTGAACTCAGGCAACAGAAGAGCTTGAAAAACAAGTTCGCAGCTTATTAAAGGAGAAGCAAAAAAAAAAATGCTGAGGAAAATAACAGCTTTAAAAAGAGGCTAACTCAATTGGAAAAAAAGGTACAAAAAGCCAATGAGGAAAAGGAGGCTTTAAAAAGTAGAATTAGCCAAAAGGAGGAGAAGGTTCAAAAGCTCATTGAACAAAATAATTTGTTGAAAGAGAGAATTGAGTTCAGGGAAACGAAAGACTATGAGTTAAACCAAGCAGTTAGTAAACAAAACCAAAAATTTGAAAAAACAGAAGATAATGTGACAACTGACCTAGAAAATAGATCCAGGAGAAATAATTTAAAAATTATGGGACTACCTGAAAGTCATGATCAAAAAAAGAGCCTAGATATTATCTTCCATGAAATTATCAAGGAAAACTGCCCTGATGTTCTACAATCAGAGGCAAAATAAATATCGAAAGAATCCACCAATCACCTCCTGAAAGAGACCCAAACAAAGAAACTCCTAGGAATATTGTGGCCAAATTTCAGTTCTCAGATCATGGAGAAAATACTGCAAGCGGCTAGAAAGAAACAATTCAAGTATTGTGGAAATATAATCAGGATAACACAGCATCTGGCAGTTTCAACATTAAGGGATCAAAGGACTTGGAATGGAATATTCCAGAGGTCAAAGGAACTGGGACCGAAACCAAGAATCACCTACCCAGCAAATCTGAGTATAATACTTCAAGGGAATAAATGGTCATCCAATGATATAGAGGACTCTGAATCATTCATATTGAGGAAAAGAACAGATCTGTATAGAAAATTGACTTTCCAAGACAAGAATCAAGAGAAGCACGAAAAAGACTAAGGATATATATCATAAAAGGATTCATAAAAGGGACATTTCTCAATTTTGAAAATAATTTGTGAGTATAGACACTGGTTTTTTTTGTTTTTTGTTTTTTTTTAAAGTCTGATAGAATTGTCCTGTGGATCCAGCAGGACCAGCAATTCTTTTTTCTTTGGTAGTTCCTTTATAACTAAATTTATTTCCTAATTTGATACTGGGTTATTTAAGATCTTCAGTTGGTCTTCTGATAGTTTGGGTATTATAAATTTTTGAAGGTATTCCTCTTTTTTTTTGTGGTTTTAGTTTTGTCAGCATGTAACTGTATATGATGACTTGATTATTATTCTTTATTTCTTCTGGTGTTACTGTGGTTTTTCCTTGTTCATTTTCTATTTCATTGATTCATTTTTCTGATCTCTTTTTAAAAATTTAGATTAGGTAAGGGTTTATTGATTTTTAGTATTTTCAAAAACCTAGCTTTTAGTTTTACTTATCATTTCTATGGAATTTTTATTTCTAATTTATCTATTTTACCTCTAAATTTTAATATCTCTTCTTTTGTGATTATTTCTATTTGTTTATTTGTTGGGCTTCTATTTTTTTTGAACATACATATCCAGTTAGTTTATTTTGCATTTTTCTATTTTGTTTAATGTATATTTGTAAAGATATTTTTCTCCCAAGGACTGCTTTAGTTGCATCTCAGAAATTTTGATATGTTTTTTCATCATGATCATTTTATTTTACATTGCTATTGATTTTTAGGATTTGTTCTTTGATTCATTAATTATTTAGGATGTCATTTTCAAGTCATCATTTTGGTTTGTATTTTTTGTTTGTGGTTCCTGAACCAATGACTATTTTTATTATGCTATAGTCTATAAAGGATAGATTAGCTATTTCTGCCTTTCTGTATTGCTTTTTAATACCTCTATGCCCTTGTACATGATCAATTTTTATTAAAGCTTTTTGTGATACTAGGGATTATGTATATTCTTTTACATTACCATTTAGAAGATGTCAAAACTCTTTAACTTCTAAATTTCACTAGCAATTGTTTCAGTTCCATATTTTCCCTTATGATTATCTTTCTGTTCGACTTATCTAAAACTGATAGAGGGGTCCCATCACTATTGTGTTACTATATATGTCTTCCTGTAGCTTGGATTTCCTTTACAAATTTGGATACTAAGTCATTTGGAGTGAATACATATATTACTGAGAGTGGAAAAAAAGAAATGATGAACAGGAAGACTTCAGAGAGGCCTGGAAGGACTTATCTGAATTGATGCTAAGTGAAAGGAGCAAAACCAGGAGAATATTATACACATTAACAGCCACAGTGTATGAAGACTGTTTCTGATAAACTTAGTCCTTCACAGCAATGCAAAGACCTAAAACATTTCCAAAGGACTCATGATACAAAATGCCATCCATGGCTCAGATCCAATCCAGCTCAGACTCTGTCTAACTGGGATTCTATCTGGTCCACTTGTGAATACAAGCGTTACAAATGCTTAGGCTCCTTAAGAGGCAACCCAATTTGGCGAATCTCTAATAAACTTTGTTTTTTTTGGCTTTGGGAAGGCTTGAGAGTCGAATTCATTCGAGCACAACCCGGACTGTCGGTATTTTGAGGTCCCCATCACCCCTAAACCTCATCATTTATGGTTCCCTAACCAGGAAAGCTGCTAATCTTAAGTTCTTCTGCTCAAACTGGAAGGTATGTAACCCTCCCCCTCTCTCTATCCCCTACTTGCTCTCCAAGTACCTTGGAAGCAGATTTTCGGATATGGCTTCAGGTCCCAGTATCAGGCAAAGTCTCTGAACTTTCTGGGTGCTAGAGAGTTAGAGACTCAGGTTGCTGGTCCAGTGGCTGTGTTTGAGACTGTGGACCTGGACATACCCTCCAAAGCACAATTCTCTGAACTTTCTGGGTGTGAGAAGGTTAGACAAACGTCTGTGGGTGCCCAATTCTCCGGATTTCCTGGGCGCAAGGAAATCCGGGAAAACGCGGTTATTTTTGTCCTCTTGTTTTTTTCTCAAGGCATTACTTCTATGTCCTCCTTTTAGGAGGGGGGGGCCTTCCAGCCCCACAGGAAAAAAAAAATGGGACAAAATTCATCAATCCTAAGGAATTCACCTCTTGGTTGCCTTTTACAAAATTGGAAAAAATTTAACTTCTCTAAAGACCTTAAAAAGAAAAAGTTGATATTCTTTTGCAACACACTTTGGCCTCAGTATCACCTGGAAGACAACGAAGTGTGGCCCATATTTGGGACCTTACAATGTAATATCCTTTTACAATTAGAATTATATTGCCTCCAAAAGGGAAAATGGATAGAAATACCTTACATAAGGGCCTTTGTTGAACTCTCTCAGGACCCCATTCTCAGAACAGATTGTAAAATGCTTGTAGCTAGAGTCGTCCCACAAAAGGGAAATGGGGGTGAATTGGATGTTTTGGATGACCCCTTGTTTACGGCTCCTAGGATCTCGACCTCACTTCCTCCCCTATCTCCGTTCCCAACCCCGACTCAGTTCCCAGCCATGGGGCTTGCTGAGGTGCCTCCCTCTGCAGCCCCTCTCACTGGGGCAACACTCACTCAGGTCTCAGGCCTCACCACCATGGCAGTCTCTACAGTATCACTGCCCATAACCCACCCCTCCTTGGGGACTTTACCTCAGGCCCCAACTATGGGCCTTCCTGGGGTGCCTCCCTCTGCAGCCCCTCTTGCTGGGGCAATATTCACTCAGGCCTTAGGCCCCGCTCCCGTGGCATTCTCTGGGGCATTTCCCCCTTTGATCCCTACTCTCCCTCAGGCACCAGCAGATCTTTCTCCTTGCCAGCCAGATCCCCTGCCCCTGCAGCCTAATCCAGTTCAGCAGGCATTCCCCAGCCCCTCCCTCACAAGAAGTGGGACTTCCTGCCACTGGACCTGGCACCACCCAGATTCTGAAATCTGACCCCTTGAACAGGACTCATCAAGGCAGGGACAGCTCTACGCCCCTTGCCAGCAGGAAGAAGTTTCAGAAACTGAGACCTTCGCCCTTTACCCCAAAAGAATTTGGGTTCAATCTGCTTGAGCGGGGAATGATGGGGTTCAGACTCTGGGAGCCTCCTTGAGCTCCCCTTGAATCTTTCCACTTAATTCGGCCTTACTTACTCAAATCTAATCTTCCCATTTGATCCAGCAGTCTCGGGAAGCCCATGGGCTTTTCTTTTATCATTTCAGGTCTCTGTTGTACTCCCCACCCTTGACCCCATCAAAACCCCATTTCCCAGGCTGCCATCAAGATCTGTATCCATTCCCATACTGCCCCTATCAAGATTTCTGGTTTGCCCCACCTGCTTCCACCCAAACCCTCCATTGTCTGATATCTCCTGATAGCCTCCAGCTATTTCCAGTCTTGGACCCTCCTTGGATTCCCTCCTTGGACTTCTCCTCAAGACCCTTCCTAAACAAGACCCTTCCAAAACCCCTCCTCCCATCACCCTGGACTACTAGACCCCCCACCCCCACCCCTCCTATACTCTTTTCTGTATTTAAGTTCCATCTTGCCTCCATGAAGGCGCTCAGATCCAATCCAGCTCAGACTCTGTCCAGCTGGGATTCTGTCTGGCCTGCTTGTGAATACAAGCCTTACAAATGCTTAGGCTCCTTAAGAGGCAACCCAATTTGGCGACTCTCTAATAAACTTTGTTTTCTTTGGCTTAAAAAAAAAAATTGCCATCCACATCCAGAGAAAGAACTAAGGAATCAGAATGCAGAATGAAGCAGACAATTTTCTCTTGAAGAAAAAAAGAAAGAAAGAGATGTACACTATCTGCCAAAACTACTCTTTCAGCTAATTTTTTTTTTAACTCTTTTGAGGGGGAGAAGACTTGGTGTGTTTGTTCATTAGGATGTATCTGCTTTGTCAAAACAAATAAAACACAAATATTTTTAAAAAATAAAAAAAAATCTACTCCTTTTCTGTTTGTGCTCTGCTGTTCTCTCAAATCAAATCAAAGGTCAGTTTTAATAGGCAGTTCTCAAAATGATCTCTAACTGAAACACAATAAAATCAAAATCAGGGGCAAGGTATAGTGAAAAGAGTTACTAGGGCTCAAATTCCAGCCTTGCCATTTACTTGTGCAAATCCTTCTTTATTTTTCCACCATCACAAACGATCAAGGTGAAAATTGGGGCACTGAGAGGTACTGTACAGGGCACACAATGCAGTGTAAAATGTGCTGGATTGGAGGTGAAGACGACCTGGGTTCACATCTTAGATCCGCTTCTAATTCCTATGTGACTCTCAGCAAGGCCTCTGTTTCCTTATCTGTAAAGTAAGGGAGGAAAGACTAGATGGACCTAGAGGTCTCTTTCATCTCTAAATCTATGATTCTAAAATCTCTCTGGGCCTCAGTTTCTGCAAAGATCTTTGAGATAGATAGATGATAGATAGATAGATGATCTTTGAGTTCTAAATTCCCTAAATGTATGAGAGTAGCAAATTAAAGAAACAGTACATTTCATTTATATCCATTGTCACAATGCCTGATGATGGCATAAATCCATCAAATACTAAAATATTCACTTATCAGTGTGTCTTGTATTTATTTTATTGGCACAAAATTTGCAGATCACCTGCTTGGTAGTTTTCAGAGATCCTCTCCACTGCTGGAGACTGGAGCCTTCTCATCCAAAGGTTACATGAAGATCAACATGGCACCTACAGCATGGGTAGTCATTGTCTTCCTCTACTTTGACAGACAACATTGAGAATACCGGGAGCCCTCCTGGTGAGTTCACTGGGCCTGAGGAGGCTCATTTAGTGCAGCCACTGGCCAATGTGCCTCTCAACTCTTTCCTTGAGATCAAGGCAAATGCTCAAGTTCCTGGTGCAGCAATTTGTAAATGCTGAGTGGCAGAGTTATATATAAAGCCCAAGATAACAATGTGACATTATGTTTGTGTCCATGAATACATTTCGATGATTGCCAATCTAATCCTAAATCTGTGTTATAAATAAACCGAAGCAGATAGAGAAAACATTTTTGTTTTGTTTTTAATCAAGAACTGAGATTTATCTTGGTTCCTTTTGTCTGGAGCAACCAAGACTTCCTGTCTCTATTAACAATTTTCCCTGAATTTACTCACTTCGATCTTCCACATCCTGCTCCATCTGCAGAGGGACGTCTGCTGCCGCCTCTGCAGAAGTAGGGAAAGCTGATACCTGACTGAATCAATGCATAAATATTTATTGAGTATCTACAAGGCAGAGGAATAAAAAGTGGCAGAAGACACAATTCCCTGCTCTTAGGGTACTTAAAATCTAGCTGGAGCAATAAAATATATACAGCTGAAAAAGCCTACCAAGAAGGCAGTAAATGAAAATAAGGATGCATTTCCTACTGCTAAAAGCAACCGTAGCAGACGTCCTTTCCTGTGCTGATGACAGGGTTTCACTGCTGGACTAGAAGAAACCTTAAGAAGCCATTAGCTCTTTTGGTCAGTTATTGTGCACGGCATCTAGTCCAGCCCACCTTGATCAGCACTCATCAACATTTAAATGGTCAAGCTGAAATGATTCTGGTTAAAAGGTCAATAACTTAGCTAGCCATAGCCATGTTTTAGCGCTCTCCTCCCCTTCTGAGAGGGCTTCCAGGATTCAGTTCAGTCTCTTGAAACTCTGAAGGGCTACAGTGAAGTTCTTCTAGAAAGGAAGGGGCTGGTGGGTAAAATTTGGCTCTTACCCTTTCTTACTAACTTCCTGCCTCCTCCAGCGTACTTCGAGCCCTCACTCAAGTTACAGAAATGTTTTAAAGTTCAACTCCAATGTCATTGCTTTCACATATCTTTTCCTTGCTCACCTGCAAATTCCAGCATATGCTCCATATTCTCCAGTGCACTGGCTAGCTGTCATGGAGCATGAGGCAGAACTGTCTTAGCCCTCTACATGCCTGATGCTTACTCTCTCTGAACACAATAACCATGTCTTTAAATAAACCTTATAGCCTCCATAGTACTGAATAAAGAGTTTTTGTTGACTTTCAAAATACCTATTTATGTTTCTATGGCTTTTTAGGATTATAGAGCACTGTTACATCCATTTTTTCGTTTAATACTCAGAGGAACCCCATTAGGAAAGCAGGTGTTATTATCTCCATTCTGTAGACAGGAAAACTGAGGTCACTGGTCTAGTAGTAAGGGATGATGCTGGGAAGTAAACATCTGCCTCCAAATCTCATTCTTTTAAATTATACTGCACTACTATTCCATGGGAATTGCTAGGAGTGCTCAAGGGCATCTGAAGTCAGTGGGGAAAGAGATCACCTGCAGACAGGAGCTTCAGGAACAGTTCTGCTACAGGAGGAAGGACCTGGGCTGGGCCTTAAAGGAGCAGGATCTGTACAGCAGAGGGGCCATCCCAGGCAGGAAAAGGCAACACAAGCTTGGGAAATGGGGAGTGCACCAAGCTGAATTTGCCACAGCTGTCAAGTATGAAACCTATCTGGTCCCTCAATTTATACTGTGTAACAATTTTAAAAGGAGTCAACCAATTTTCATGGTGGATTGCAAAAGCCTTCCAATGTGGTTCCCTGCCAGATAAGCAGACATTATTTCAATTTCCTGTTCTCATCCTAATTCCCCACATACTGGAAAAAATAATGGATTTATTATTATTATTAGTGTCTCTGTAATTAACATCTTACCTGATGCCTGGCATGAAGTTTAGTTTTGTGAATTCTGGCTGTGAGAAGAGGAGCCTGCAGTTCATCATCCAGGATGTGAAGAACAAGACGGGCAGCAGCCATGATGTTGGCAAACACTAACAAGAGCCATGCCCTCTGCTGGGGAATGATTATGCCTTTAGTATTGCCAACTATCTCCTAAAGCATCAGAGGCTCACTGTAGAAGCCACAGACCAGGCCAAGGAACTTGGGGCTTCTTCCTGAGAAGGTCACTGATGTTAGGGGAACATGGAGGGAAAAGGGGATGACTACACTCTTCCTGTCTGGACATTTTGGAGTTAGAAGAAACCTTGGCTGCTATTTAATCCAACCAATAACCCAAAGAATACCTCCCTTGACAAAATGAGGTGTAACTCCCTGCCTCCAGAGTCCTTCTATTCCACTCTGGAGAACAGCTCTAAACATTGGAAATTCCTTCCTTCTATCAAGTCTAAATCTGCTGCTCTGTTTGGCCCTAAGGAGACAAAAAGAACAAATCTGATCTCTAGTCCATGTTACTGACTTTCACATCCATAAAGACAACTATCACAGACACCATCTTGAAGTCTTCTTTAAAACTAACCTTCTCCACACTTAACCTCAGCTTCTGTCTAGATCTTTTATCTCCCTTTCAACTCTGCCCTGGAGGTAGAATTACAGCTACAAGTTTCACTACTGAGATTTCACCATCAGTTAAATGCAATGCTCCCTACAGTGTGCTTAAGTACTCAGGATGATTCCAACCTTCACCTGAGCAGAAGCACTGCAAGACTTCTGGAAAACGAAAATCTACTCCTTCATGACTTTGTACTTCAGCTGCACTGCTTTCCCTGCTGGGCTAACATCATCTACTTTTTAACCTTATGTCACGCTGCTACTTCACAGTCATCTTTCTTTGACCTCCTGCATTTGCATATATTATTAGTCATGTGTAAAAAGGACTCACCCATAATGCTACCTGTACTCATAGATTCAGGCTGGAAGGGACCTCAGACACCAGGTAGTCCCACTTTAAAGCTGAGCAAACTGAGGATCAGGAAGTTAAGTGACTTGTCCAAGGTTTCACAAGTAGGACTTGAATCCAAATTATGTGACTCTTTCCACTGTGCAATTACTATCAAAGTTCTTTTTTTTTTATATTAAGCACCAGGATGGGTGCTAGCTGTTTCATGAAATTTTTATTGATCCACTGTCCTAGTGTCTCAGCCACAAGAGGACTCTTTCTTCTCCAGTCTGTCACGCCGCTGACTTCTTCTAAACACTTTCTGTCAGCCAGAAGCCCTATGTACAAATCCCACCTCAGATATTTACTAGTTGTGGGATCACAAGCAAGTCAGTGATCTCTCAGTCTCAGTGTCCTCGTATAAAACAGTGCTAATAATCCTGGCACCACCTACCTTACAAAGTTATAAGGACGGTGCTTTACAGCGTCAAAGTGCTACAGGAAGGAGTTGTTCTTATTATTCATCTGATCTTCTATGACAATTTCCAGGCAGCATCTTGGCCACCCTCCCCTAGATATGCTCCAGTCCTTCCATGTCTCTACTAAGCGGTGATACTCAGAATTTGAAACACATCAAACAGATTGGTCTGAGCAAGACAGCACAGAGGCACTATCATCTCCTGTATCCTGTAGGCCAGACTGCTCTTAATGTTGGCATCATTTATAGAAATAAAGAATTTTAGAGCCTTACACCATTCCAGTCCAATCTTTTCATTTTATATATCAAAAGTCTCAAGAGGTCAAGTAATTTGCTCAAGGTCATATAAATTAATGGTGAAGCTGGAAACGGAACTTCTGGCTTCCTAGCACCTAGGATGGTAATTTTTCCATTCTCACATACTACCACTCATTCCTGAGATTTAAAACCTTAAAATCCCACTCCTGTTGTTTACCTCTTAGAAACTGATTGTTAAAGAACTATGGCAGCTTAAAGATGACTATCAAAGTTACCCTACTTGGCAAAGACATTACAAGAACTGCCTCTCATAACTAAGAGCATGCTGGTTACATGCAAATGGATCCAGTTCCCAAAGAATTCTATAGCATTCATCCATTTTCTTACCTCTTATTAATTAAAAGTTAAAATATGTTAGAAGTTAAAAGAACTAGTTAATATAAACCAGATATGTAAAAAGACTCTGTCAAACATTAAATATAAAATAGTTGTAACTATTAGGATAAAATAGTAAGAGAAAAAAAAATGAACTCCCCCTCCCCAAAAATGACTGTCAATAATTTCCTTCCCCTTGCTGGGGTATTTTTAAGGTCTCTTTAAGCTTGAGATATTATAATACTATAAGTGCATTAGTATAATTCCTTAAGAGCTTCAAAAAACAATTTAAATCCATGGGGGAACAGCCTTCCTATAGATTTGTAATTCTGGATGTATTATAGATTTTCTTTACTGTAGAATGATGATGATATTTAGAATTTATATCACACTTTAAGGTTTGCAAAGTACTTTATAAATATTATCTTATAGGATCCTCAAAACAATCCCGGGAGGTATTAATTATCTCCATTTTATGGATGAGGAAACTGAGGGAAAGCGAGGTTAAGTGATTTGTTCCTAGGATTTGAATTCATCTTCCTATTCCCTGATCCAATGCTTTATCCACTGGGCCACTCAGTTGCTGCTTGATATGATTTTGAAGATATCATACTGAGTAGTATTTTAGCTCCCTCTTTACGCTATTCTTTCTTGTCCACTGCCAGAGTCACAGCATTGTTGAATTCTAGAGTGGGAAGGGCATCAGAAATGGCATGTGGTACTTTTCAAATAGAGGAGCTGCATGTTGAGTGTAAATGGATGCACTAGTTGGTAGGTGACTGGAAAGGCACTGAAGGGGGTGGTGGTTCCGAAATCTAGGTTCTGGTCCGAGGTCTACCTTCACATGTGAGCTGAGACCAATCACTGAACCTCTCTGAATCTTATGTTCCACATCTGCAGAGTCAGAAGCTTGAGGACTGGATGACCTCTAAGTTTTTTCCAGTTTTACACTTTATGGTTCTATAATTATAAATTAATAATGAAAATTAGAATGGAAAAGAGTCTTTCCCTTGGATAACCCAAGAGGTGATTGCACAGTTCATCAGAAAAAGATGCCTCTAGCACTCTGGACCTTGGCTTCTCACAAAGGCTATAAAGCTCCTTCTAGTTCTGAAGTTGATGAAAAATGCTACAATATGCCACCTCTTCCATGAAGCCTTCCTGGATTCTCAGGTCAGAAGCCTTCCCTCTCCAACCTCATACTGTATTCTGTTGGCACTTTTCTAATGCCCTTATCCAGGGCAGGTAAGCCAACCTATCTGAAGCTGCAAGATATTATGGGGGAGAAAAGAAGAGGCAGCATGTGCTTAAGCCAGGCAAACCACCTCTGTGCACACCCAGGTGGAAGAGCCTGATGCCCACAGCCCTAAGAGCAGCAGTGGAGAGGTGGCCTCAGAGACACTTCTAAAGGCACTGCAGCCCCACTCCCTAGCAGCCACAGAGGAAAAGAAAATTCTCCACCAATGTCCTTATAATCGTCAAGTGGCCTCAAATCAGAAGCATATATACCAGTGGAAATGACATAAAAGAGGATGCATTGCTGCTGTACCCTGGGAGTTTTTCATCTGACTTGTTCCTCAGAATTCCTATGTATGTGAGCTCTCTGAGAGCAGGGGCTTTTTCATTTGAATCCAGTGCTTTTTCATTTATTTAAAACATGGCGAATTATGGTTACCCGTGTTAGTGTCTCATCCCTTTATGAGGCTATAAACTTGCACCCAGGAACTTCATCTCACTTAAACTTTTTCATCTTCCCTTTTACCAAGCCCAACACAGGAACAAAGGCTAATAAACGACTGGTGAATGCTATATCAGACCCTCTGAGGGTCTTCTTAATGACTTTCTTGATTTGAGTAACTGGTCACAGCTGCCTGTGCATCAGTTTTCAAATTTAATACTGAAGTTCTATCTCTAATTTTCTGATTCAGGTTTATTTTTACTATTTGACTATTTAATTTAGATTTTTCAACTGTGAAATGGGAACGTAATGACATCCCATACAAAAGAACAACTGACTGAGTTAACAAATCATGATACCAGAAATGCTTAATAAACAGCATTCTAAGGTCAATCTCAATTGCTTTGGGGAGCTTTATGCTCAGCAAAGGAAAATCTATATCCTTCACATTTTTTACGTGGAAAGATTTCAAATACGCCTTCCAATGTCATGTTGTCCTTTAACATTTTTTTAATTAGCTGCATAAGAAATAAACTCTCAATGAGTCTTTGTGCTTCCTGGGCCCCACGTTCTGTGGATAAGGATAAAATCCAGGGCATTCCTTAGCAGGTCTTGCTGCACTGCAACTCTTACCTTAGGCTGCCAAACATCTTAAAATTAATACTTAAAATTAAGACAAGGATTGCTACTGCAATTACAGCAAAACCTATTTTTTAAGTCACCTTAAGATAATAAATAAGTCTTAAAGGCAAAACTACAAACACATGAACAGAAGCTATGTAAGGATGCTATAGGAGACCTTTGAATTTGGGTTGGCATTACTTCTTGAAAAAACAGGGTGGCTGAGTGGAAGAGATGCTGGAATGGACCTGGATCCTAGTCTCAAGCCTGCCCCAAGCCAGCTGCGTGATTACAGTCACCTCATGGGATGTTGTGTGCAAAGGGCTTTGGGAGCCATAAAGCACTACAGAAATATGACAAATCCTTATGACTATTTCCCAATCATCAGCTCTAAAGCCCAATGATGAGCCTTGCAACACATATTCCTGAGCAAAAGCCACTAATTTAAATCATTTGAAATCCTTTCTGTAAATCAGAAACTTTGCCTGACCCCAAGTGCTGCAAATAATTTATGAAAATCATGATTTATGAAACCATGGTGGCATTCTGTAGTAGTGTTAATTAAAACCACAAATAATTCCTGGTCTAGTCACATAAACTCAAAAATAATTTTAAATGCATCTGTACTACATTCATCCTTATGATACTTAGGCCCCCAGATAAGAACCAAATTCCCAAAATTCCACGAAGGTAGCAGAAAGGAAGGAAAGATCCAAGTAGCAAGTCCATTAATCCCTTCATGTCCTCAACACTTAAACTATGTGTATTATTACAGTATGATGCAGATACATGTAAAATTTTGTGAAGATTCTCTGCCTAATTTTGTTACTTTTCACATGTGATTATCCTGATTTTATAAGTAGTTTCTTCAACCAGACTGTAAACTCAAAATAACCATGTCATCTTCTCATACCCACCCACAATGCTGAGTGGAGGGCTAAGTACACAAATCTTTTGCTGTTCAGTTGTGTCTGAATCTTTGTGACGCCATGGATCACAGCACACTAGGCCTTTCCATCCTCCACTATCTCCCAAAGTTTGGCCAAACTCACATTCACTGTTTCCATGACATTATATATTCATCTCATTCTCTGCCATTCCCTTTTCCTTCTGCCTTCAATCTTTCCCAACATTAGGGTCTTTTCTAATAAGTCTCATCTTCTCATTATATAGCCAAAATATTTGACATTCAATCAATATTTGTTTAATTGAATAATATGCATACATAATAGGTATTAGTACATGTGACTGGTTGTTAACCTCTGGAAGTAGGGACCTCAGTTCCATACTGCAGTGTGTTTTGCAACTGTGATGTGATAAACCTGAAGGTCTTCCCCACAAATACTTAAAATACAGTGGAATGTACAAAGGGTTTAATAAATTACTGCTCAATGAATACAAGAATGAACCATGCCCTTGAGTACTATCCAAGACTGCCATGCTGTCACAGTGTGGGTACCCCTTCTACCCTACAGATTGTGGCACCTCAAGTACCACCTTCTCTGGAAGCCTTGCAGCTGTTAGTGCCTCCCTCTCAAGTTACCTTGTATGGAGCTATTTTAGATTTATTTGTACGGATTCTCTTTAAGTTGATTCTGAGTGTCTTCATGTACCTCCTTTTCTCCCTCTGGAATCTGAACTCCTCACCCATTGCCTGTATTTGCACCCCAGGGACTGCATTACAGCGCCCGGCCTCCGGTAGGCCTTCAGTAGATACTTGCTGATTGACTGACTGATGGATGGATTTAGAAGCATCCACAGCAAAAATAATTCCTCACCTGAACCTTCTGATGATGAACTTCTCTGAACTTTAAAGAAGCTGCTGCTAAAAAGCCAGACACAGTGTTGACCATCAGCCATAAAGCCAAAGGCTTTTAGGCATGGTAAACCTGCTGGACTCTGAAAGCACAGCCTTTGAGGACCCAGTTACCAGTATTCCAGTCTGCTCTGACCAGCTACTGAGGGTGGGTGATGGCTAGAAAAGTAGAATAAGGTACAGCTGCTGGCACCAAGTGTCTTAGAGTCTCATCTAAGTCAAAAGACACACCCAGTTATGGCATGGCCAACTGCTACCATAATTAAGGCAGGAGAAGCCAATGTTAGTTGGCTTCATAGAAGAAGTGGGGTTTAAATGGACCTGAAGAAGAAAGAAACTGGGTAAGTGAACAATAGCCATAACTGGAGTTTATATAATGCTATAAACTCTGCAAAGGGCTCTATATCAATGATTTCATTTGCGCCTCAAAATCAGCCCCATCAGAATGTGGGGACACATTACAGGGACAGCAATGAAAGGCTCATTGGCCTAGAAATCAGGAGAGGTGTGCTTATGGCAGCTGTCACTTTTTTTTTCTTGGCTAGAAAATGAAGGGACCAGAACGGAGGATGTCTAAGGACCCTTCTAGTTTTCATATTCTATGATTTCTTTCATCTGGGGAGCACCGGGTAAGAGACTGTAAGGAGCCCAGTCTTGAATCTTTGACTGAGGAGCTGAGATTTGAGGTAATCATTACCTCTGCATGAGGGAGAGAGGTCACCTCACCGTGCCCCAAATCTGTCTTGCTTCTTCATTGTTGACCAGTAAAGTAAGTGCAGCCCAGGGGGGCAAGTGTATTGAGTACAAGGTCCCAAAGGTAAGATTCCACCGTTATTCTCAAGGTTTCCCTCTATCTGGCACAGCCTTCTCACTTAGTGCTGCCTGTATAGGGTCTAACTACCTTTCAAGGACAAACTAGAATCCCCCCTGACGCTCATACTTCCTTTTCTGAATTCCTACGGCCCAAACATAGAACTTCACAGAGCTTGAATATCAACTGTCTTACATTTTTTTTTTAACTCTATTTATGTGGTCTTCCCCTACCACACTTGGCACATTGCTACATCTGTAAGTCTAGTAGAAGGAACATTCAGTTTGGAGTCAGAAGGCCTGGGTTATGTCCAGCCCCACTTCTGAGCTTCTGCGCCAGCTTTTCATGACCTTCAGAAATCACATCCGTGAGCCTGTTTCCTCTTTACAAAATAGTGGCAATACCTGTTGTCTACACAATGTAAAGGGGTACATAAATATAAGCTCATCATGACTGGTTTTTGAATTTCTGACTGCATTTGAGCCTAAGGTTTCTTTAAAGTTAAGATTCTTCTCCTGACATCAAAACACTAGTTTTGACTTTTCCAAGCCTTACTTTTCTCATCAGTAATCACCTTTGCAATGCCAGCCTCACAAGAGAGCTTGTGACGACCATCGATATCCAGAATAATGGAGGGTTGCTATTGCTTGAATGGAATGAGGGACCCTGGGAGGGTCCTCCCTTTTACTAGAGGTTTCAAGAGTTGGGTCTGTGGTTGCTTATCTCAGTCAGGTAAAGGGTGTAGAGATTCTGTGGTTTTCCACATTTAAGTAATTCTATGTTAGTCCCACATCAATACAAGTTCAAACTTTTGATCTTTACTCTCTCTTGCTTTCTCTCTTCTATTTACAATTAAGTCCTTTACCTATAAACTCCACAAACTCTGCCCTATGCTCATCTTGTCCTTCAAAGCACTCAGGGCTCTTTCAGTGAGAAGTCTTAAAGCTGGGACTAGCTCTGCCAGCAACAGGCTGTAAGGCCTTAGGCAAGTCATCTGCCCCCTGAGAACCTCCATTCACAACATCTCTAGAATAAAGCAGCTGGGCTAGCTAGGGTCTAGAGTCCCACCAGCTCAAACATTCTGGAATTCTTTTGTGTTTGGGTAAAAGGTGATCCTGGATTGCACCTACAGAAATCCACAATACATGATGAGTACAGAAGAGGGGCACAAAAGAAGGCCTAGAACGAAAGTCAAGGAAGGGACTTTCTGGAGGAGGAGTGGCAGCGGTGGGAACAGAGGAAGGGGCCAGTTTGATCACAGGGACATAATCAATAAGATTTAACTGTGTATATGGGAGGTGAAGGAGTCAAAGACAGTTTCAAAGTTTCAACACAGGAAACTGCATACAGAGAGGACAGTAAAGTTGGAATGAGGAGCACCTTTAAAGGAAAAGATAAGAAGTGTAGTCTGGAACATGCTGAATTTGAGGTCCTGGTGGGACATCTGTCCTGGGGGCAGGGGAAGATGCAGTTTAGGGGCTCAGAAAAGAATCCAGACTAGATAGATCTGAGAGGGATGAACGCTGTCAGGAGAGAAAGAACGGAATACAGATAAGAAGGAGACAGGGAACATTAATAAGCTGGGAAAAGAACTGGAGCCATCAATGGATGAGAGAACTAGCCAGTGAAGAGGCAGGGGGAAAACTGATGAATGGGATGTTTCTGGAGTGGAGAAAGTGGTCAACAAATGTCAAAAGCTGAAAAGACTGAGGACCAGCAATGAAAAAAGGGCCACTGCATTTGATGGCTTCATGGCCTGGAGCTAAGATGAGGAAGAAACTGAAGAGACAGAGGCCAAATGATTCACCTACAGAGAGTCACCGAGTTACCTGGTTAGCAGGTGATCAGTGTTTAAGTCCTGGCCCTTCTCAAGCCCCTGCTTCACGTTAGCACTCAGCACGGTCTGTGGCTGGCACACAGTAGACACTTAGTAAATGTTTAGTGACTCACGACTGATACAGTATAAGGTGATATTTTTAACAAAGTATCAAGTATAAAGACTAGGATAAAAGCCCTGCCCTTGTCAACCACCAGCTGTGTGACCTCGTGCAATGTCACGTCCCTTCTCTGGGATAATTTCCACTTCTGCAAAATAGGGGAGTTGGGCTGGATAACCTGTAAGGTCCCCTCCAGCTCTAAGCCCTTTTAAGGGGTTCAGTCCTGTCTCTCCTATTGTCTGTGTAACCTTGGCCGAAATAAATTTCCCTCTCCGAGCCTCAGTTTCCTACTCTGTAAAATGAAAGACTGCGTCTCTCGAGGTCCTGCTCTGACGCTAAGTGCGATGAGCCTAGAACTGGGTTCAGTTCAGGATCTGCTACCGCCTGGGATACCCCGGGAGCGTCACGCTCCCCGCCCCACACCCCCGAGCCTCAGTTTCTTTCTCTGTACAACCGACTAGAGAATATCTACGCTCTCCCCTGGATCCCATGCGCCCTGGCCAGGGTTCGAGTCCAGGCTCGACTCGTCCCTTGCCCTCTCTATGTCCTGCCTTCGGACGGCGCGTGGCATACAACGGGCGCTTAATAAATGCTGGTAGACCGACCAACTCACCCGCTTCGCCTTCTCCCAGAGCTGGTTCAGCTTCTCCACCCGGAACTCGGTCCCGGGCTCGCGCTTCGGGGGAGCCCCGGGCTCATTCTTCTCCCTCGAGTACTTGCCCCCGTGCGCCCAGCTCCCCGAGGGCGCCCACAGCAAGCCCAGCCCCAGGACCAGCAGCAGTCGCAGGGCAGACTTCCCAGCCAAGGCCGGCACGCGACCCGTCCGCACCGCCGCCGCCGCCGCCGCCGCCATCTTCCTTCCTTCCAAGTCCACGCTCCACTCCAGGCACTGTCCAGGAACGACCGCCGAGGGCGACCGTGCGCGCGCAGCCCGCTGGGATTGGTAGTTCAATCAACATTACCGAAAAGACAGGAAGACGGCCCGAGAACTACAAGACCCAAGATACCGAGCGGAATAGGGTCCTCCCCTCCCACGAGCCTGGCTGGTTGCCTAGGCGACCGAAGCATCGGCTATCGAGGGGCGGGACGCCAAGGCTGGAGTAGCTATGGTAACCACTGTGGGGGTGGAGCTACAAACAGGCGCCTGACCATTCCCTGTTGGAAGAAGTTTGTTATTGTCATTGATCGTTGTTTTTTAGGAGAATCTTGGATGAATCCATCCTCCAGCCCATTTTTCAGAGCTCTCACTTCATAGGACTGGTAAAAGTGATCTGTAGAGGGCACGTTGATCATGCCCCTGCATGCGGGCAGAAGGGAAATTGAAAAACTTCTCATGTCTTTAGTTCTAAAATTTTCAAAGTACTTTCCTCTCAATAATTTTGTGAGGAATATATTCCATAAAAATATTACCAACTGACCTTGCATGGAGGGCAGACGCCTTGTTCCCTGCCTCAATTTGTGTGCAAATTTATGCATGAGCAGGGAAGGAGGTGGACCTGGCTCAGGTCAGAGGGAGGGATGTCAGAGGGTCTGTATCCTTGAGACACTAGAAGAATAGGAAAAGGGACCTCCGTTATGTTGAGTGTATACTTTATGGAGAATTTATAAATGGCAAAAGAAGAGAGAATTAGAGGCCATGGGTGTATTGTAATCTATAATGGACAATGAACGGATTCACCGAAGGATATTGATTTACCCCATTTTCATCTTTGTGGATGAAATCCTTTGGATCCTCACCTAAGTCTATGATGTATAGTTACCATCATTATCCTGGTTTTACAGGTGAGGCAACTGTGGTAATGAGAAGTGAAACTGATGAAGTTTGGGGTACTGAGGGGTTCTGGGACCCCGAGAATGACATGGCAGGGTCACCTGGAAAGAATTCACACACTCATGTCATCTTTTGGTTAAGAGACAGTTTACTGTTATGCTAGTAGGCGTGTGCACTTGTACTCTAATGGGGGTGAAGCTAGAGTTTTTATAGAAAAGGGGCATGGGAAAGGAACACCAGGGATGCTAATTAGGTCATCTAAGGGGGCAGGTGTCTTTGGGAGCTATGTAGAAAGTGTAGGGAGTGCATGAGATATTGATAGAGTTGTCAGAGGTGCAGAACTTGGGGAATCTGGTAGGAGGAAGAATCCTTGGACCAGCCAGAAATTCCCTGATAGCGGAATTACAGTCAGACCTGCAACAAGGGAAAGTTTCTCACGGTGGGGGAGAGTGGCTGGGTTACTTTCAGAGACATGATCTTAGGGCTTTTTGAGGTCCAGGTCCTACTATCCCATCAAAATGATCTGTTACAAATAGGAAGACAAAAAACCATATCTGTTAATATCTCCACTGATCTCTTCAGAAAAGTCATTAAGTACTTGGGAAGCAGTTAAGCTCACAGTGGTGATTCTAAGTTTTCCAAAATTCAAATTTTCACTTGAAAAATCAAATTTTATTATTGGCAACAAATACTATCATTTGTTTTCCTTGAAGTAACAGGCTTCACTTCTTTTATTTTTAAGAAAATTTCTACCAGATACTCATCTAAATAGTCACAGTTTGTCAGTTCTTTCAAGTAAAAAATGGTGTTCCATGAAAAAAAGTGTCTAGTTTAACTCTCAACTCAAAAGTATAAGAGCTTTTCCTTGAGATAATATTGTATTACAGTATGTAGCAGAAATGTTTTATGGATACAAGGTTGAGGTTTAATAAAAGTAATGTTTTTGATTACTTCATCAAGGATATTTAAGTGTAAACTGGCATTTTAAAATGTATTTGCTCCTTCCTTCCTTCCTTCCTTCCTTCCTTCCTTCCTTCCTTCCTTCCTTCCTTCCTTCCTTCCTTCCTTCCTTCCTTCCTTCCTTCCTTCCTTCCTTCCTTCTTTCCTTCCCTTTGTGGCAGTGAAGAATATGATGATTACTAGTACAGTTTAGTGTTACTGCCTTGATTCATTCTAAGGTGCCAGTAGTTTTAACCATCATGGCTATTGTACATCAGTGCTAACGTCAACAGAGTTGTTTCAGGATAAATCAGGTGATTCAAAAGTTATAATATTTCAGCACCACTTGTATCTGTTACTAAACATTTACATAAAAATTCTTCTTTGACAATGTGTTAGTGCTGATACTTGAGAAATAAGTCAAACAAGTCTAACTACACCTATTTGTAAAACAAATCCATCCATTTGTAAAACAAAAATATAGTTATTCTGCAGATGAGATATTAACTATGCTTTGTGTTTGCAACCCAATCTTTAATTTACAGGTCTTTGGAAAACTTCACTTTTACTAAGTTCATGTGAACAAGAATGAGAAAGGCAAATAATGTCTTAGTATTATTAGAAAAATAATTTTGACTTTGCAAACCCACTGAAAGATTTCCCTGGGATCCTTAGACTATAAGAACTTCTATTCTAGGCTATATATATATATATATATATATATGTCAAGACCTTTTTGAATCCTAACTTTGTTACTTAATTTGTTAGCTATCCTTCCTAGCTTTTTTTATCTGAAGATTTAATAAGGATGCCAACTATATCTTTGTCCAAATCATTAATCAAAATGTTAATCAGTTACAGAGCCAAACACAGATCCTTAAAAGCACTCCACTAGAGTCTTCTTTCCACAGTGACCTTGAAGCATAAATGACTACCCTTTGGGTGCGATGATTCAACCATTTCTGAAAGTATCTAACTATTATGATCTAAGCCTTATCTCCCAATCTTGTATCCAAGAATGGCATGAGAGTTTTTGTCAAATGCTTTATTGAAATGTAGGCAAACCATATCTATAGCATTACCCTCATCTATTAATCTAATTAACCTGTCAGAAGAAGAAATGAGGTTGGTTGAGCATCATCTGTTTTTGATGAAGCCATGATGGTTTTTTGTAGATGTTCACTAACCATCTTTTAAATGAATAACTTCTATAGTTTTTTCCCCCAGGATTTTAAGTCAGATTCCCTGGTGTATAATTTGCAGGATCTAGGGAAATTTCTTTTAGGTTAGGGATGACCTGAGCATGTTTTTAGTCTGAATTGAAGGCACCATTGAAAAGAGAAATATTTAAGATATGAGAGAGAGTAATTGGTAGAACAAATGAAGACAGGAGGCAGGAAGGGATGGGATCAAGGGTACAAACAGTATTATTTAGCTTTAGTAAGAAGAAAAGTTGCCTCTTTCATCTAAGACTGGAGAAAAAGGTAAGAAGATGGGTTTTGAGGTTTGGAGATGTAGGGGCACATGACCATATAGCCTCATTCTGCTCAGTGAAGTTAGAGGCAAAGTTATCTACTGGGAGCTAGGGAAGAGGGGTTGGAGTTGAGGACTTAGAGGAGATTGGGAGTAGACATTGTAGGGAATGTGGGAGAATAAGTAAGAGATGAGTAAAAAGAACTGTTATGTAGCAACAAGGATCTAAGTGAGTTTAGGTTGTATATATATATATATATATATACATATATATATATACATATATATATATATACACACACACACACACACACATACAAATATATATGAAACAGTCACCATGTTTCTAGGATTTCCTCCAGCAATGTTCTGTAGCTTTGGAGCCAGTAGCAAGGTGTGGAAGATAAATGCTAGGAATTACTGAGAATTGAGTTATCTGGGTTGAAACACAGGAAATATAACAGGCAAAGGATCCTGGGTAGATAAAAGGGAATTATGAATGATCAAAGTTTTAAACACAAAGAATAAAATACTAATGATGGAATTTCAATTAATCTTTTGATGGGCACAGGCTTTTTGAATATGGTGCTTTCTTGGCATTTGAATTCATATACATAGACATTCATCTAAGAAAAGGAATCAGAGACTGCTAAAACTAGGAAAGACCTTAGCTATCTGGCCTAATTGAGGCCAAGATATTTACCTTAGGATCTGCCACCATGAGTTAGTTATAGAGTTGGGAGCAGACCCCAGGTGTCCCAATTCTTAGGGTACGGATCATTCTGCTATTTGTGCTAGTTGGTTCTGCTTTTTATAAAGCCAAATATATCGTGGAAGATAAACTTGGCCTCCTCTATTGTTTGGTTGAGACCTAGCCTTGTTGAAACTCTTTTGTCCCTAAGTCCAACAGTTCATAAAGATAGTTGTTCATGTGTAAAAGAGACTAGACCTATTTCTCTTTGCCTCTAAGTGCAGAACAAGAATCAGTGGATGGATATGACAAGGAGGCAGATATTGGGCTCATCAGGCAATAAACTGCCTGGATAGTTTGTGAGCCTCTCAGCATTCAAAATGGTTAAGGAGAGGTGTTGGGGCCTCTGTCAGGGATGTTGCAAAGAGGAACCCTACATGGAGTGGAAAGTTTAGACAAGATGCCTTCTGAGGCCCCATCCAGCTCAGAATTCCTATGAACCTAGACATTCTAGCATAAATTACAGCTGCCATTCAAGACAAAGATTTACAGAACTAGAGACACCATCTGACCATAGAATCATAGACTTGTAAGGGATAGAGTCAGAAGGGACCTTGATAAAAAGATAAGTCATAGCTATGTAGGACTTTAAAATATAGATTTTTAGAACTGAGAGAAACCTTAGTACATGGAATGTTGAAACTGAAGCATACTTTTTGGACACAGAAAATAGAACTGGATAGCTGAAAAGGGTCCTTAGTTAACAAGTCAAGGGTGAAGATATGTTCCAGGGTGAGAAAACCTCAGCAGAAGAGGTATCGAGGTATCTTTCTTAGATCGTACATAGATCAAAAAATATCAGAAGTGCAAGAGGACTTTAGAATAGAGAACATAGAATATCAGAGCTGAATCATCTTAGAATGTCACAGATAAAAGAAACTTAGAATTCATTTTAACTTACTCATTTCACATATGGGGAAACTGAGGACTGAACTGAAATGGAAGTGAATTGTCCAAGATCACGTGATTAGTAACCGGAAGAGATAGGACCAAAAACAAATTTTTTTTTAAGGTTCCTTTGTTTGGATTTTATTTTTTCTAACCCAGATAATTAGAGAATTAGTCCATGAACAGTCATTAAGTGTTCACTATGTGCTAGATCCTGTGCTAAGCATTGGAGATACAAAGAAAGACTTGCCAGTCTTTGCCTTTAAGAAGTTTAACATAATGGGAGAAGCCAACATTTAAAAAGACACTGGCAAAGAATGGGGTAAAGAACATGATACCCACCTTGGAGGCACGCAGGCCTGCAGCCAAGGTGGAAAATGATCTGACTCCAGAGTTCCTATTTTATTGACTCAAGACTTTAAATTCAGTATCACAAATATTTTATTAACAGCTTATTGTTTGCAGAGTACTGTGTTTGGGTACTTCATTTGAGTTCAAAGAATCAACTTCACAGAATGGGGGAGTATGGCTAGATAATAGTTCATCTGGAAGAAATTTGGGGTTTTAGTGGACTGTAAATTAAATATGAGGCAACATTGTGACCTGGAAGTTTGCGAAGCCTAGCGTTTTAAGAATTGTAATGGTCTTTCCTCCATTCTAACCTGATCAGATGACATGTAAAATATTGTATTCAGTTCTAGGTGCTACATTTTAGCCAGCATCAATAAACTAGAGTAGGTAGGGGTGGGTAACCTGTGGCCTCAAAGCCCTGTAGTTCCTCAAGTGGATTCAGTCAAAACTACAGTGTGTGTGAAATATGTAAGTTCAGCTTGATTTCACGAAAAATTCCCTAACCACTGGAGCTGTCCAAAAGGTTAATATGCTGCCTGTAGGGGTGAGTAGGGTCCTCTTATTGGAGGTGTTCAAGCACAGCCTGAATGATCACTTGATGCATATGATTTAAGAAATATTCCTTTCATTTATCAAGTGGTCAACTAAGGTAATATCTAGCTTTTAGCTTTCTATGATTCTGTATCTAAAGCTGAGTAATTAGAATTTTAAGGGGACTAGAAATGATGTAAGGATAGGATCAAGGAATTGGGAATAAATAACCTGGAGAAGAGTTTGGGAGGGATGTGGTAACTATCTTCATGATAACTTCTTTCATGTGTAAGATGGACATGGATGTATTTTAGCAGTTTAGCACAGTGCCCAACACTGTTTCAATCTTGTCTGACTCGTTGCGACCCCATTTGGGGTTTTCTTGGCCAAGATCCTGGAGTGGTTTGCCATTTCCTTCTCCAACTCATTTTATGGATGAAGAAACTGAAGCAAACAGGGTTAACTGACTTGCCTTGGGTCACACAACAAGTGTCTGAGGCCATATCTGAACTCAGGTCTTCCTGGCTCCAGGCATACTGCTTTTATCCATTGCACCACCCAGCTGCCCATAGATGTATTTTACTTGACTTCAGAGGGCAGAGCTAAGACCAGTAAGGAAGAAAGGGACTAGAATTGTAGCGGATGGCCTGCGTCCCTACACAGCTCGGTGATGTGGTGAAGAAGAAAGACACGGGAGGCGGGGGAAGAAAGACCAACTCCACTTTATTGATCTGAGGGTCCAAGTACTTATAGACAGAAACTGCAGGCCTACCTGAGATTCTGCTTGTCTCCACCCTAGTGATTAAATCAGTCAGGATGATTAAATCAAACTGTGAGCCTAGGGGCATCTATTTTACATATCCCTTGTTTTCTGTAATTCTCTTGTTTGTCTCACAGAGACAATAACATCTGGGGGGCATGGAGAGCCATTCTGGATGATAACGAACACAGTCTCAAAGAACAGTTTCCCTGAAGGTCTATTCTGATCTTGTCAACCACACTCCACCCTGGCCCTCAACACAGAATAAGCATTTACGTAGTGCCTACTATGTACTATGTTCTGTGCTTAGACTGTTCTCTGTCTTCATGAAACGTACAACATAGGAGGGAGCTTTGATGCATACATCAAATGAATTATAATGCAAAATAATGCATGATAAATGCATTAGAGAGTATTTTATTGACTGGCACTTAAATTGCTTGGAAAAGGTGGGGTGAGTGGCTATATGCAATAACAGATCCAAAGATGCCACCTTAGGGAATCTGCAGAGCCCCAAACAGCCTTGGGATTCCTGTTATTTTATGGAGACTTGACTGAGGAAGAGAGATCACCTAGTATTAGTGGCCCAGGCCTTTCTGCCCTGAGGAAAAACCAAACCAAAAAATTTTTGCCTCAGTTATTTTTAAATTGAATGACATAAGAATGACAGTAATTTAGAATTATTCATTCTGAATAAGAATGAATCTTATTAAGTGGGGAGATTCAACCTTCTGTCTCTGTTTGAACTATTCAAGTGATGGTTCTGTGGAGGAGATCTAGAGTTATAACAGTAGCAATAGAGGTTTGATAGGACCACAGCTAAGGAACTATGAGAAACAAGTGAGTATCATAAAGGGTTTTGTTTGAGTGTGATGGAGGATAGGCATAATGGCCAGAATCTCTGGCATCTGTGGAATGCTTGGGTTAGATAGGGAAGCTGCCCCTCCCCCCCATATTAGCCAATTCCATCCATCCCCTACTAATCTAATGTTTTCAAAGCTGCATCTCTGCTTATCTTCAAGGTGGTCCCAAGTCTCCAAGTGTAGTCAGCAACTATAATGAAAAAGTGGAAAACCTGAGTTCAGATATGGCTTTGTGAAACCTGAGTTAATGCCAAATGTAATAACAACAACTTTCATTTATTTACATCTGGGAAAGGAGAGGATTTTCATGCTCAGGACTTAACTGGTCCTAAAAATTTCATTCCTCTCTTTCTGCTCCCCTTTCTCAGTTCAGTTAAAGCACTTCAGAGAGTGAGTTTATAAAAACAAACTCTAGCCTTGTTAGTCTGACGGCAGAAGAAAAATAAGCATCTTATTGTTGGCAGGCTGAAAATGAGCCCAACTTTCTTTCTGGCCAAGTAATTTTCAAAGAATGGATTCATGGCTTATTCATGGAATAAAGGCCAAAAAGAATCATGGGACCACATGGTTAAGCCTGTGTTGATAACAGTCTGGACCTTTGAAGACTGAAGGTAAATGTTACCACATACCTTTTTTAAAAAAAAATTGAGGACATGTGCCAATTAAAACAATTTTTGGCTCACATGTACTCAGTAGAAAGGGCACTTTTAGGATCCCATAGGATACTTACTTGCTGTTCCCTGACCTTGGAATTCTTTGCATTGACTAGAATGAGCTCCTTCCTCACCTCTGCCTCTTAGAGGCTCTAGCTTTCAACCAATCAACCAATCAGTAAGCATTTATTAAGCAACAGCTAAGTCCTAGTCTAACGTCCTCATTTAACAGATGAGGAACCTGGAGCCCGGAGAGGTCATGATATGCACATTTGGGCTATGGCTCCTTCTAGCTCTGGCATTATTTTTTTATGTCCTGAGGTTGCTTTGAGCTCTAATATTCTCCAGGCTTTGTTCTGCGGGCCCTACTGGCTCTGACATTTTCTATCACTATCCTTTCTATTGCTGTCTTCCTTCCAAAAGGGGCGATTAACTTGTCCCTTGCGCACTCCTATTTAGTAATTCGTATGTGAAAACTCCCACCATCTAAAACTTGGCAGAGAACAGCAATTATTTAAAATACATTTTAAAAACTACCATATGACTTTTTATTAGAGTTTAGCCTCCTCCACTTTCCAACTCCTCCCAACTTACTCACCCTGCCCCAACAGATACAATTTTGAATACTGTTTTTGGTACAAGTCTTCCTCCAAAAACCAGAGGTATAATTTAAATTGAATTTTTAATACTCGTCTACTTGATATAGGATTTATAAAAGTGGTTATCCACAGGTAAGCTAAGATTACTGCTGAGTTTTTTTTTTAAAGCATTTTATAGAGTCCTTGTCATCTGAGTGCTTATACTCCAATATACACCCCATTCTCAGAGTTACATTCCAATAAGCACTTAACCTTGGGAAGAGATGACTGAAAATATTATTGATCTATAGATCTAGATCTATGGATCAGTCAAGTATTAATGAGGGTAATGGAGAATTAAGAATTTGATGTAGTCTGAACTACAATACAGTTGTTGGAGCCTGATGACCTGAGTTTGTGCTCTCTGTTCTGTCTTTTTCCCTTGTGCCATTGTCACAGGATCCTCCAGTCAAAGTCATTTTTCTTGTCAAACTTATTTTATAATCTGAATATATGCAGAACAGACATTTTGTTGAAAAAAAATGCCTTTAAAGTTGCATTTTGCTCTACTGATTCAGATACTTTTTAATAGTCTACGAAGATTAAAAATCTAGGATTCTCAGTCTCATAGCTCTAAAGATCTTGTCTGTTGTAAAATATAATTTGTGAAAGCTTGCCTGTTTCTTTTTCATATTTTCTCTGATATCCTTCATACATATATATATATATTGTTTTCATAAGGATTTTGTATAGATGACAAGGTAGTCATATGGGTTAGTAGTTATTAATGTTATCTGATTGTTTTTTTTTACCTGTAACAATAATATCTATGATTTTTTCCTACCTTCTTAGTATCCTTTTTGTCAGCTATCTCAATCCCCTCAACACCTTAACTGTTACCTTAAGCATAGACCTCTTCCATGAATAATTAGCCTGTTTCAGTAACTCTTTGCCATTTTCTTTAATTGTATTTCTAAATTTTATCATGTAGCCCACCAGGGTATGTCAAATTAGATGCCAAATGTATTGTAGAAATCCTGACAGATCTTTTCCATCTTTCATTTGTTTGTTGTCCACCTTCCAGTCTTACCCTTAAATTTTCTGAAAATGACGTGGCTTAATCGGGTCTCCAGGTTTTCTGTAAAACTTTTCCCCCTCATTTCTCACTATTTTATGAGGTGATATTGTTCATAATATTCATAATCTTCCTCTACTGACATTTTGAAATATATTTATATTTTGAACCAACGTTGCTCTTGGCTACCAGTTGGTAAGTGGATCAAGTTTTGTTGTTTTTTTAAATTCGTTTTCTTTGTTGTGTCATTTCATATCCATTAATGATGGCATAACATAATGGATCTCAGAGCTATAAAGACCTAGGTTTAAGAATCATCTCTGATGTGTAATATTTGTGCGACCCTAGACAAATTAGTTAATTTAAGACTATAGTAAATCTACTTTGGTGGAGAGGATTTCCTCACTTGTGGAGACCCCTATAGCAATGAAATCATAGATACAGGCCAAAAAAAAATGTAGTTGAACATCATGGTGCCATAAACAGTAAAAACCATTAAACATACAAGGAAATATGCAAAGACATTTCTAAGGTAAAATAATTTGAACCTAACCTCTGTATACACTGACTACAATTATTTTAGAAATAAAGAAGAAAGAAAGAAGGGATATAAGGACAAAGTCAGCTAAACTTTGGGAAGGCATGAAGGAGACACCGAACAGATATTTTCTTTGCTATTTGTTGATTCATTTGTTTCTGCCTTATTGAAGGCTAAGCATTTGGAGTTAAGAATTTGCTCTTTGTTTGGTATATTTAGTTGATTACTTCTACTAACAATCATAATTTATATTACATTTAAAAATAGATGGTTTTTGGTGCCTTTGAGTAGAAGTAACTCTGCCTTTCCCCTCTTTTCATTTGTCTTAGAGAAGATCTTGCGAGCCGTCTGTCCATTTAGTTGCAGTTACCATATACCTTCTGGTTTTGTTTATAAGTAAGAATGTCAATATTGAAAAGGTTTGATAGCAGGTATTCTCCTTTGCTTTTCTCGGTTTCTTCAGAGCTTAGCATAGTACGTGGCACATAGATAGAAGGTGATTAATTTCAGTGACTGATTGTTGATCATAGGACAAAGATTTGACATTTAGAATGCCAACAATTGAGTAGGCATTTATAGGTGGATTAAAAATTATGAGCCCCATGCTCCCTTCTCTAACACTGACTGAAGAAGTGGAAGGGGACCATGTAGGTTTGGGGAAACAACCTTACATTGCATCCTGGGCCATCTCCACTCATCCTGATGAATATCAGGCCACTGGACCCAAATGGCTCAGGAGAAGAAAGTGAGCCTTCCCTTACTCAAATCAAAGTCAACTGCAAGTCATGTCATCATCTTGATGTCATGGTCCTCTTCAAGAACAAAGGACAGACACACACACATTATTCAACAGAAGCTTTAGGTCTCTAGTCAGAGGTCCTGAGCTCACATTCTAGCTCTGCCCAGCAGTAGCTTTGCAGTCAGGGTTAGAGACACAATTCTGCAATCTACTAGTTGTCAAAGAAAAGAGAAGAACGCTGTTCTATATATGCATTTTGTACACTAACCAGGCAGAAACAATTTTTAAAAATTAATTTAGGGGGGGCGGAGCCAAGATGGCGGAGTAGGAAGACGCATGTTTACAAGCTCCAAACCCACAGCCCATAGAATTAATGTGAAAAGAGATCCCCATAAATTCTGGATCACTGTAAGGTGTGCAGAAACAGAGTGGAAGAGATTTCCGTTCCAGAGAGCCCTGGAGAGCCGTCCCCAGGGTCCGTCGCGCCCCGGAAAGCGGACCCCACCCCAGCGCTGCCCTGGCCACGGCCCCAGAGAAGCTGATCCGAGTAGGCTTCAGGGACGGAAGCTCCGGTGGCCGGGAAAGTCCCTCTGCCCACAGAAGCTACAGGTCAGTGAGAGAGACAGCTGGGCTGGATGAGAGGGGGAGCGGAGTGTCTCTGTGACGCGGGCCCCCTCGGGAGGAAGTGGTGGCGGCAGAGGCAGGGGCGGCGGTGGAGGAAGAGGCTGGGTGGCGGCGGAGGCAGCAGCGGCGCGGCTGGCCACGGCGGCCCGAGAATCCCCCAGCAGCAGGCAGGATCTTCATTACTGAAAGTCTCTGCATAAACCACCTGAGGGAGCTGAGCCTGGGAGGCGGCCCTGCCCCCACCCCAGCACCAGAACTAAAGCTCACATTGATTAGCAGCCGCTTGCCGCGGAAAGCCCATTTGAATCTCAGACCCCAAGCACTACCTGGGCAGATCTAGGTGGGGGTGGACAGGAATCTCAGAAGTCAAGTAACTGGCTGGGAAAATGCCTAGAAAAGGGAAGAAAAATAAGACTATAGAGAGTTTTTCGAACAGATGCAAATGATCCTGACATTCGGATCTGATGATGAGGACATATTCTTGCCATCAGGGAAAGACGTGGAGGGCGGGGCCTCAGTACCCCAGACATCCCAGGGGGGTGTCGGGTGGGCTCAGGCCTTGGAAGAGCTCAAAAAGGATTTTGAAAAGCAAGTTAGACAGGTGGAGGAAAAACTGGGAAGAGAAATGAGAGAGATGCAAGAAAAGTATGAAAAACGGGTCAATACCTTGGTAAAGGAGACCCAAAAAAATGCTGAGGAAAATAACACCTTGAAAAATAGGCTCACTCAATTGGCAAAAGAGGTTCAAAAAGCCAATGAGGAGAAGAATGCTTTCAAAAGCAGAATTAGCCAAATGGAAAAAGAGGTTCAAAAGCTCACTGAAGAGAATAGTTCTCTCAAAATTAGAATGGAACAGATGGAGTCTAATGACTTTACAAGAAACCAAGAAATCACCAAACAAAACCAAAACAATGAAAAAATGGAAGAGAATGTGAAATATCTCATGGGAAAAACAACTGACCTAGAAAATAGATCCAGGAGAGACAATTTAAAAATTATGGGACTACCTGAAAGTCATGAGCAAAAAAAGAGCCTAGATATCATCTTCCATGAAATTTTCAAGGAAAACTGCCCTGACATTCTAGAACCAGAGGGCAAAATAAGTATTGAAAGAATCCATCGATCACCACTTGAAAGAGATCCAAAAAGAGAAACTCCTAGGAACATTGTGGCCAAATTCCAGAACTCCCAGGTCAAGGAGAAAATCTTGCAAGCAGCTAGAAAGAAACAGTTCCAGTATTGTGGAAATAAAATCAGGATAACTCAAGATCTAGCAGCTTCTACATTAAGGGATTGAAGGGTGTAGAATAGGATATTCCAGAAGTCAAAGGAACTAGGACTCAAACCAAGAATCATCTACCCAGCTAAACTGAGTATAATACTTCAAGGGAAAATATGGTCTTTCAATGAAACAGAGGACTTTCAATCATTCTTAATGAAAAGACCAGAGCTGAAAAGAAAATTTGACTTTCAAACACAAGAATGAGAAGAAGCATGAAAAAGTAAACAGCAAAAAGAAGTCTTAAGGGACTTACCAGAAGTGAACTGTTTACATTCCTACATGGAAAGACAATATTTGTAACTCTTAAAACTTTTCAGTATCTGGGTAGTTGGTGGGTCCATACACACACATGTACATGCATGCACGCACACACACATACACACATGCACACACATACAAAGACAGAGGGCACAGATTGAATTGAATACGATGGGACCATATCTTAAAAGAAATTAAGGTAAATGGTGAGAGAGAAATGTAGTGGGAGGAAAGAGGGTGAAATGGAATGGGGTAATTATATGTCATTTATGAGGCAAGTAGGAGACTTTTTCGTGGAGGGAAAAAGAGGAGAGCTGAGAAAAAAAAATCAAGAAGTTTACCCTCATCACATTTGACTAAAGGAAGGAATAAAATGCACACTTATTTTGGCATGAAAACCTATCTTACAGTATAGGAAAGTGGGGGAGAAGGAGATAAGCAAGGGGGGGGATAATGGAAGGGAGGGCAAAGGGAGGAGGGAGTAATTTGAAGTCAACACTCTTAGGGAGGGACAGGATCAAAAGACAGAAGAGAAACAATGAGGGGCAGGTTAGGATGGAGGGAAATAGAGTTAGTCTTACACAACAGGACTATCAGGGAAGTCATTTGCAAAACTACACAGATATGGCCTATATGGAATTGCCTGCCTTCCCAAAGGGAATGGGTGGGGAGGGAGGGATGGGGAGAATTTGGAACTCAAAGTTTTAGGAACAACTGTTTAGTATTGTTGTTGCTACTAGGAAAGAAGACATATAGTTAATGAGGAATAGAAAGTCATCTGGCCCTACAAGAGAAAAGAGAATATGAAGACAAGAGAAGGGAGGGATGACAGAAGAGAGGGCAGATTGGAGATAGGGAAAATTAGATTGCTTGGGGTATTGGGGTGGGGGGAGGGGATAAAAGGGGAGAAAATTTGGAACCCAAAATTTTGTGAAAATGAATGTAAAAAGTTAAATAAATAAATTAAAAAAAAATTAATTTAACATTATTCTAAATCCCATCCTTTCTGGCCTGTAGAGCAAAATGTTCACAAACTGACATAGAGTTTCCTCCCTTCTCCATGCCTTAGGATATCTCTCTGGTCAAAGACAACCTGACATTTTTAGGAATCTTGAGTAAAGCAAAGGTCACAACATGTTAAAAAAAAACAACAAACCGACCAGTTTTGGATGAGCGTTCTGCATATATTTCCATGAAAATTCCTGGGATTTTATTCAGTTCCTCCCTTGACCACTCCACTTAAGGATTGAAGGAGCTTTCCCCCCCCCCCCCCCGGGAAGAAATGGAAAAGGGAATATGTCCTTAGGTAAGTCGTAGAGTCAGTCTCTTCAGCGAATGGAGAAAGCAGCAGATACCTTAACCACCCAAGAGCTTTTTGTTGTTTTATGCTTGGTTACCACACAAAATTCATTTTTCTGAGACCTTAGTTTTTTGTTCTTGGCTATCTACATGCCTTCCTAAAGGGAAATGTTTAGAGAATATTTTAGGTTAAAAATAAGTTTTTAATATGCTTCCCTCTAGCTGTGAGAGTGGGAAGATTTCTTCACCCCTCTGACATTTAATTTCCTTATCTATAAAATGGAGATAAGAATCTCTCCCCACCCCGTGCTTCTGCATAAGAATAAAAGAGAATCAAATCAATGATAGAATGTTACCAAATTATAGAATGATAGGATACTACTGTTCTCCCAGCTGATCAGGTTTGAAATTTTGGTGTCATCTTTTACTCCACATTTTCACTTAAACTATAGTCAACTCAATCATTTGCCAAAATTTGAAATTTCTGTATTCACAACTACTTTTGTATATGTTCCCTTCTGTCCACTCATGTAGCTTCTATTCCAGTTCAACACTTCATCACCTTTTGCCTGGACCATTGTAATAACTGAATTCCTTAACTCAAGCCTCTCTCCATTCCGACTTCTCCACTCAGCTGCCAGAGACTTTTCTGAAGCACAAGTCTGACCATGTCATTGGCAACTCTGTCTCCTCTCCCACTCAGCAAATGCCAGTGCCTCCCTATGACCTGCAGGATCAACCATAAGGCCTTTTACATGGTGTTAAAATGTTCACAACTTGTCCCCTTCCTGCCTTTCTAATTTTTATCAATTCAAATGGCACCTTCTGCAGAAGGTCTTTTTGGGTACCCTCCCTTTCTAAGGTTGCCTTCGTCTACTCTACTTTGTGTGCATCTTCTATGTGCCTAATTATTTACATGTCATCTTTCCCATTAGATTATGAGCTCCTCTGAGGGAAGGAATTGCTTTTGCTCTTCTTTGTATCCCCAGAACTTAGCACAGTACCTGCCACATGGTAAGCTCTCAATAAAATACATGTCGATTGGTTAATTGGAAGGGACTCTAGGAGTCAACCAGTCTGTCCTTTACCTGCAGCATGAATATTCTGAAAATAATCCCCAACAAGTCGTCCACCCAATCTCCTCTTAAGGATATTTAGTGATAGAGAGCTCACCATATGCAGTGATGACCTATTCCAGTTGTTAGCTGTAATTGTAAAGAAAAATCTTCCTTTTACCAAGTTGAAATCTCTTGCTCTGCAACTTCCTCCACTGGGCTATGCTTTACCTAGATCTTTTTTATCTCTCTTCATCCCCAGCAGAGTGGTCCAGGTGTAGTAACTTCATTGAACTGCTTCTAATTCTACTTTCTGGTGAAAGCTAAAGGTCTAATTCTTTTCCAAAACAGCCCTTTGGATATTTGGAGACAAGGCTCACCAGGTCCCACCCAAGTCATCTTTTCCTTGCTAAACAGTGTATCATGGTTTCCAGTGTCTTCATCATTCACCACCTAGTTATGGAAATACTCCAAAAGTATTTATCAAGTTTAATTTTCTAATGAAGCATCTCCCATTTATACAGTAAAACTATTCAAGCTTCTTTGAAAGATATGATATTCCATTGTTTAATGGAATTGGTAGCCTGAAAGCATAGTAGGAAACATAGAAATAGTTTATTTATCTGTCTGTCTATCTATCTATCTGTCTACCTATCTAGACACTAGAATCTGCTTTATAGACTTGCCATAAGGAAAGCACTTTGTGAATCAGAAAGTGCTGTTGAAATTTGAGTTATTACTTATATTAGTAATTAGTAGTTATTAGTAATATTAAGTTATTAGTTATTAGTAGTAATTAGTAATTTGAGTAAAAAATGAAAGGATATGGAAATTTGAGTTATTACTTATATTATTTCAGAAATGTGTAAAAATGAAAAGATTCTTTCCAAATCTGATATTCTATGTTCTGAGGTCTCTTTCCTAGTTCATATGTTATCTAAGTCCTTGAAAAAGAATTTGTCCATCATACATAATAAAAATCCCACTTAAGACTCCCACTAGCCACATTGAGAAGCCATCTCCCTATGTAAATGTTGAGTCTACTGGCACTTTATTCTCTCAGATGATTTTCTGAAAGCAATCATTTGTACTTAGCTGTCTTCTGCTACCCCAGTTCACACACTCGAGTCTTTCTTCTCATGGTTCTTTAGTAGTACTACACACTTGAACACCTAACTGCTCTTCTTCATTCAATAAACATCTGCTAAGTGACTACTATATTCAGAGACCCATGAGGGAGACAGAGAAGAATAAGACAATGTTGCATAGTTTGTAAGCCAGTTACCAATTGTAATGTAATTTTTTTTGAGGGAAGAGGTAAAGATCAGACTGGAAGGAACCTCAGCAGTCATCTGTTACACACTTTATTTCATTAAGGAGGAAAATCCAGTCCAAAGGTCATACAGGTAGTAGGTGTCAGAGGTCAGATATGAACTAAGGTAGTCTGACAGCAGAGCCTCTGTACTCCCTACTGTACTATCCTGCCTCAGCTACATCTTGTAATTCTTGTTATCATCTAGAATGAGATGGGCACATAGTAGGTGTTCAGACAGAATATCAATAGTATAAAAGCATATGAATAAGGTATATGTTATGTCTATGAACTGAATGAATGAAACCTTTATTAAGTGCTTACTATATATAGCTAAACACTAGGATAGTTTCTGCCCTCGAGGATCTGAAAATGAAAGGTTTCTGGATGGGATCATGGTGGGATCAAAATCTGAAAAATCAGAAGGTAAGTCAGAGGGAGCCAGACTGGGCCCTTCTCAAAATGGAGGCATTTGGAGAAACTTACCAATGGGAGAAGGGAGCTGGTATGTTAGAAGGATATTCAAGGATGAGAAGAGAGTTCTCAGGCATTGAGGCAACTGAGCATGATGTCAAAATCCAGAAAGTCAGAGTCAAAGTCTCTGGTGAAAACACAATTCATCTATACTGAGTGAATTAGCCCTATTTGAGCTTATAAGATACTCAAGGCAGCATCTAAGATTCTAAAAACTCTATCAGAAAGGTTGGTTATTAAGAACAGTGTAATATGGTGGAAATTAAAATTCAATAAATATTAAGGACCTATATAATGCTTAATATGAAGTCCTTGCCCTCAGAGGTATTACAGTCTGGTAGGATGAAAAGAAACACACAGAGACAACTGGAACGCACAACATAAATTCAACAAACACTTATAAAGCATCATTTGTGTGCCTGAGCCATATGCTTCCTCTTGGGGGGGGGAGTGTAAAAAGTTTAGATAAGACATAGTTCTTGACCTCATAGAGCTTGCTTACATATACATAGACCTGTATAATAATCCATAATAGGTATGAACAGGAATTCAAAGTGACACAGTTCCTGGAGAAAAGCTGGAACTTGCTAGTAACCTCCTGAGAGAGAAGTGCAGAAGGAGATCCCTACCTATTTGGGAACATGGCCATTGTGATAAAATGCTTTGCTTGATTGATTGTTAGAAGGATTTTCTTTTTCTCTTTTTTCTTCAATAGTGGGTGGAAGGGAAAGAATACATTCTTATTAACTGAAAAAATTAAAAGAAGGATCTATACTAACTGGGAAGCAGAGATGCTTCTTGGAGGAAGTAATATTTGAGTTGGATTGTAAAGAACCTATGGGAAGTGAAGAGGTAGGGATGGGGGTAGGGGATAGGTTGTGGGGGTGTAGAGGAAGATGAGGTTGGTGAGGGAGGGCAGGGAGATAAATATTCCAGGGCCAGGGAGCCAGCAAATGGGATCAGAAATGTGGAATTGAAGGGTCAGAAGAGAGTCCAGTTTGAAAAAAACTCTGGACTTGGCATAAGAGGACCCATGTTCTAGTGGCCAGCTCTGCCAAACTGCTGTGTGACACATTGCTGTCCTAAACATTGGTTGCCTTAGATTGCTTTGCCTTCTCTAGGAATACAAAGACAGCTTGCTACCAAGGGATCAACAGTTTTATTTCTGTTCTGTCTATCACTGAACACTCTTCTTCCCCAGCAATTGAACTGATCTCTCTTTTTAAAGTTTCATAGTATTTTTCCCCCAAAACAGTTCAGTCCTCTGATCCTCAGTTTCCTTTCTCTGTAAAAAGAGAGTAACAACCCTTGCCCTGCCCACTTCACAGAGTTGTAGGAAGTAGATAAGATAATGGGTCTACCCAAACTACTCTATGAATACATTCCCCTGAATGAGAGCTTTGGTTTCCTTTTTGAAAGTCTAGGCAAGTCCCTCCTGCAATTTTATGATTCGTTGACTTCCTGACAAATAACAAGAAAACGACAAGTGTATTACATGCTTAATTAGAAAGAAAATTATCCTAATGAGTCCTTGTGGGCCTGTTTGCAATTTTCTTAAAGATGATGCAATTGCATCTAACGTCCGCACCACGCAGGAAGCTTCCAGCTGATGGCTGGTTGGAGAATGAGCTTTGGAAACTGCAAAGAGTGATAGCATAGTGAGACAGACATTGGCCTTGCAGGCCTGAGGGCAAGTCCCTTAATCCATGAGCATGCTGTTTTCCCTCATGTGACCTCAGTTTCTCATTCCATAAAATGGAATAGTACTTACAGAATGTGAGCTCCTTGAGAGCAGGGGTCATCTTTACCTTTCTTTGTGTTCCCAGCATGGTGCCTGGGCACATAGTAGATGCTTAATCATTGTTTATTGACTGACCTCTCTCCCAGAGTTGTTAGGTAGCAGATAATATAACAAATGTAGTGGTGGTGAATTGCATATGTAATGTAAGGTTCCATATAGGATGAGGACACTGATTTTGTGTGGCTTGAAGTCTCTTATCCTCCCATCCTTCTCCAAGGGAGACTTTCATTCCTACCAGGAGGGGAGAGAAATGGTGCTAGAACTGTATCTATCTGCCCCCTTAAATAGCCTTCATCTAGGGGTTATGATTGGGTTCAAGTTAACTTCTGATCACTTTGTCATTTTGGTGGGGAGAGGACCACAAACTCTGTATTCAAAGCTTAACCCCCTTCCCAGGCAATTCCAGCTGCACGATGAACATAAAAAGTGAATAGTACAGAAATTCCATTTAGCCAAATCAGAGCAAAAGAGAAATCAGAGATGTTCTATATAGGAGAATATATACCAGACAATACCCATTGGGAGTGAGATAACTCAGCTCAACCAAGAGAGAAGGTCCTGGATCTCACCCAAGAGGAAACTCCCTTCAACCTCCAGAGTAACAAACTGGGAAGAGGCTGTTGACTCCTCTCATGTCTTCCCAGAATCTTTTTCCTTCAGCAGTCTGAAGTGGGCCTGGCCTCTTCCAACTTTTTTTCTTGAAGCTGTTTATTGCTGTTAGAAGACTGGCCTTGAAGAGTCCTGAAGAGACCTGCAAAGGCTGGAGATCCTTTGTCTGTGGCAAACTCCACTGTGTCCCTCATGAAGGGCAGACCATTGATCTGAACCCTTAGAGGAGAGTCCCACACCAATGGGCCTTGGGACAAGGGTTACACAAATCTCCATAGAAATCTGGGTTATTACTATTGTCATATAAATGTGAGTGATAATATGAGACCTGCTCATTAAGCAATCATGGTCAATGCAGATGGGGACTTCACTCAGCCTCCACAGTTCAGCTGTGTGACCCTAGGCAAGTCACTTAACCTTCACTGCCATCAGTTTGCTCAACTGTAAAATGAAGACCCTGGAGAAGGAATGGCAAACTACTCCAGTATCTTTGCCAAGGAAACCCCATAAAAATGAGATCATGAAGAGTTGAGCATGACTAAACAACTTAGTAACACCAACAAAAATATTATAGGTACACTCCTTGGTTCCTGATGTAGAATGTGAGTTTGGGGACAGGTTTCATTTTTTTCTCTATGTGCTGCGTCCAGTACAGGGCCTGGGATGTACTAGGCATTTTCAATAAGTACCTATTGACTGAATGACAAACACATTGAATGTCAGAGTAAGGACATCAGAAGATCTTGACAGGTTGGTGAGAGATTGCATCAGGTCAAAGCAAATTGGCTGAAATTTATTGGAAGTAAATGTAGCCTTATACTTGGGTTCAAAAATATTAGCTTCCCAAGTACAAGATGGAGATCCAGTTATTTGTATTCTAAGCTTAGTAAGAGCCAGCAGGAGGATGAGAGCCCTTGGTCTTGGGCTGCATTCAGCGGGAGGTGACACTTCCAGGCTCTACTCTTGGTAGACAACATCAAGGGATGTGCTGGAAAATGTTTAGCAATCGGCTTGGTGGAAAAAAAAATGTTCACAACACACTAGTTTAATTCTCTATGAACATTTCCTCTATCACTTTTTAAAGTGTAGACAACCGTCAAAGAGTAAACCAAGCCCTTGTTTGTAGCACTTACGATTTCTAAGGGGCAAATGCTCACTATGAGAATTTAAGAACTGGCTTTCACACAAACTGGCTCTGTCTCTTTGTATTCAGTTCAGCTCCCAGTGCCATAATTAAAGAAGAATAAAGATGGAGAGGGCCCAGAGGAGGCTGACCAGCGTGGCAAACATCATTCTTTTTGCCTTTCTAAAGCCATCCTTCCAGGCCTGGTTCACATACTACCCCTCCTGGTCCAACATGACATTTTCCTCCTCTGAGTTCCTCTAGTCCTGTTCGTCTGAGTCTTATAATCATGTGTGTGTGTGTGTGTGTGTGTGTGTGTGTGTGTATGTATGTGTTCATCCTTTGTTGCCAAGGAAGACCATGCCATTAGAGAAATGATGACATGACTTGCACTTGACTTGGTTTTGAGTGAGGGAGGGCTGTGCAGCTCACCAGCCTCACTTCTCCTCCAGAGCCATCTGAATCCAGGGACCAGATATTCAAATGTAGCCTAATATGTACCTTTAGATACTTTTGGGTGGCTTCCCTCTCCATGTTATAAATTTGTTGTTGGGTTGTTTCAGTCACGTTTGACTCTTTGTGCTCCCACTTGGGATTTTCTTGGCAAGATACTACATTTCCTTCTCCAGTTCTTTTTACAGATGAGGAAACTGAGGCAAATGAGGTTAAGTGACTTGTCCAGGGTCACACAGCTAATAAGTGTGTGGGGTCAGATTTGAATTCAGGTCCTCCTGACTCCAGAACTGGCACTCTATCCACTGTGCCATCTAACTGCCTGTGTGCTATAAATGCCCCATCTTAAATGCCCTCCCATCCTCCTGCATGTCCTCCTCCTCAAACCTTCTTTATTCTTCAAGAATACCAAGAAGCAACTGATGGTGCAGTGGAGAGAGTGCTGGGTTTGAAGTCAAGAAGATCTGAGTTCAAACCTAGCCTCAGACACTTACTAGCTGTGTGACCCTGGGCAAGTCACTTAACCTCTCTCTGTTCCAGTGTTTCCTCAACTATAAAAAGAGAACAGTAGTAGTATCCATGTTGTGAGGACCAAATGAGAAAATATTTGTAAAAAATATGTGGCATGCAGTAGGTGTTATATAACACATATTCCTTTTCCTTTCCTTCCCATCTTCCCCCAGGAAGCTTTTTCCAGCCCATAATGATCTCCCCACCCTGAACTCCTATTAACATTATCAGGTAATGAATCACATGTGACATTTCTTCCACTGTTTTCAGAAAACACACACACATACACATGCATACACACATACATACACATACACTTTTCATTAACTGACTCTTTAACTAGGCAGAGGTAATGTCTTATACTTTGCATGAATGGCCCTTTTGGATTAAGCATAATGATCTCTTCATCAATGTGATATGTAATGTTAGAATTAGAAGCAACCTTAGGACACTGAAAAAAACACAATTGAATCTAGAATGTAGACTGTCAGAATCAGAAAGGTCTAATCAATCAATCAACTGACAGGCATTTATTAAGCATCTCTTATATGCCAGGTAGAGTGCTGGGCACTGGGGGGGGTACAAAGGCAATAGTGAACGCAATCCATACCTTCAAGGAACTTATCATCTGGTCAGGGAGAAAACATGTACATAGAGCACAGGCAGGCACAAAGTAATTTTGGGGGTAAAGGCACTAGCCTCAGAACGTAAAATGTCAGAGATGGAAGGGTCCCCGGAGATCATTTAGCCTCATTTTGTCGAGGAGAGTCTGAAGCACAGAGAGGTTAAGGACATTTGCCCAAGGTCAAGGTAAGTTAGTGATAGAGGCCAATGCTCAAACTCAGAATTTTTTACTTCTGGTAGCTTTTTTTTTTTTATCTCATTGCACCGCTTTTTCTAAAATTGAGAATCTGATAGCAAGATTGCTCAATTCTATGCCAATTCTATGATTTCTATTTTCAGTATTTATGTAATATTGCAACTATGGAAAGATATAGAATTCTGGCTGATTAAATATCAAACAAATCAAAATTCATCAACAGTTGACAAGTAAATTACCAGGTTCTTATGAAACCTTCATTTAGAAAGAGATGGTAGATGTTCCTTACAGTAAAAGCCTATATTTGATGATGCTCCTCCAAGATGCTTCTATCTGGCAAATGCGTTGTCTCCTGGTTTTACTTGAATAAATCAGGCTTGTCCCAAGACTAGCTCTCTCTGAACTGGAAAATTTGAAATGATCATAGCAATGTTGAGAGAAGAAGGTTGATTTTCCCCTTGCGATACGGAGGGATCAACTAAACCGTCCCAAATGATTGCTGTTTAAACTTTAAGGATAGTGTCTGTCCAGAATCACAGCATGTCAGAGCTGCAAGGGAATCTAGCATATAAAAGTTAGCACTAAAAGGGATTTTAGAGATCTTCTGGCCTAAACCTATCATTTTACATATAGAGAGGTTGAGATCCAGAGAAAGGAAATAACTGCATCAAGGTCAGAAAGCAAGTTCGTGGTGGAGCTAGACTCAAAACCCAGCTATTCTGGCTTCTGGTAGAATTGCTTAATAATTCAAACCAAAGGATTATTAACAAGAAAGACAATTAGGATTTGCCTTGGGTCTTCGGGTTTGTAAAATGTTTTACTAATATTTTCTCATTTTATCCCCACCATAACTCTGGGAGGGAGGTGCTATTATTCTCCCCAGTTTACAGATGAAGAAACTGAGGCAGAGGTTTACTCAGCTAATTCTGTGTTTGAGGTCGGATTTGAACTCATATCGTCCTGATTCCAGGTTAAGCCTCACAATATCCTTATCTGTATCTAGATCTAGATCTATCTACATCTCTATTTGTGTATCTTGTAGGTACATAGATAGCTACATACATGTTGCTTTTCCTTATACTCATAGAATGTATGTACCTTAACGTCAGGGACTAACTTTCTTGATAGACTCAGCACTGAGCAAAATGCCTGGCACGTAATGAGTATTTAATGTTTGTTGATTACTTGATAACTAAGCTATTGCTTGTTGGAATTTGACCCCAGGATTTAGATCTGAAAAAAGATATTAGAGATAATCTAGTTCAGGAGTTAGGAATCAAATTTATGGTTAAATCTGACAGTCATCTGTTTTGTTTGATCTGTGAGATAAGTATGGGTTTCTTAGGTTTTACATTTTTACATTTATAATACAATAAAATTTTATTTAAATGCGTAAAAACCATTCTTAGTTCGACCTTAATTTTACACATGAGAGAAATGGGACCCTGTGGTCACACACCATATGTTAGAAGAGCTTGGATGGCTTATTGTATCAGGTACTAGGCCTTCAGTGTAGTGATACTTCAGTAGAGACATTTCAGGGATTAAACAGGTTAAGCACAAACACAAAGAAAAATGTGGACACATTAGGGGAGAGAGTGGTAGGAAGCTGCTTAATTGTATCCTTGAAGAAATTAGAGGAGGGAGGGAATTCTGGAGGAAGATATGTAAAATTTTGGTTGTCTATATGTTTGAAAGAAATCCAGCATTACGATAACAAGAAACAGAAAAGCTTAGCAGAAGGGTTAATGCAAAAGAGATGAATGAAACTTCTGCTTTTATGCATAACTGGAAAGCAGCAGGTCCAGATCAGACCTGGCGGCACATGAATTACCAGCAAAACACCGAGGCAGCTTTCTCTGAGGCAAGCCTGGTCCCATATTTCTTAACAGAAGGCATCACATATTTATTACCAAGAGATGTGAACGCCCCCAGTCCTTCTAAATATAGACCAGTTACATGTTTATGTGCTTTATACAAAAGCAGTCATAACTTAAATTACCTAAAAAGAAAAATTATAAACTATTGACAAGAAACCAATAAATCAACTGAAGACTGCCCCCCCCCAAAAAAAAAGAAAAAAAGGAGGAAGAAAGAAAAGGCTCGTTCAAAAAAATTCCAGGGATGTAGAGAGCTATTAATTATTAATTTGTTGATCATAAGCATGCCATCTAAAGGTACCATTTCTACACATCGCCTTTACTGATTATTGCTACATGCTTCACACTCATAGCTTCGTCATGTGCTTTGAATATATATGGCAGATCCAGACACAGATCCAGGATGGTGGTGCAGTTTATGGAAAACTATTCACTATTTAAAACATGCTACACAAGGCTAGGTGGTGCAGTGAACAGAGCACTGGCCCTGCAGTCAGGGGGAGCTGAGTTCAAATTTGGCCTTAGACACTTGATGCTTACTATTTGTGTGACCTTTGGCAACTTACTTAATCCCAATTGCCTTGTCTTCCCCCCCAAAAAATAAAAAAAAAATACCACAAATACAACAGTTGATATAAAATGGAATAAGTTCCAAGACATAACTTAAACCTGTTATGGTACTACCTCAGTATTATCAATCTTTAATAGAACTGAGAAGGGCTTTCAAGTCCAAGAGGGAATGATGTTAAAACAGTATTTGACATTTCAAAAGTTATTTTACTTTTTAAAATATCAAGCATTAATTTCCTATTTTATTTCTCACCATCCATTGAAAAGAAAAGAAAAAAAAGGAAACATCCTATATTACATACAGACAGTCAATCAAAATGTATTTCCATATTGGTCTTCTTAAAAGATAAATTTTTTATTTTGTATATTAGTCCATTATCTCTGTGTCATGAGATGGGTTTCGTTCCTTTTCAGTTCTCTGGAATAATGGTTGATCATGTAATATATGTATATATACATACACCCATACATACATATACATACCTATATAGAATACAAGACAGCATTAATCACTTCATGTAAAAGAAAGATGAAAGACATCAAATTATTTGGCTTCTCTGAAAAATACATGAAGTAGCTACTTCATATTCTGGAAATGTTATCCAGTGATTTGAAAATTTAATTTGTACTTGATGAATATAAAATTCTGAATGCTTATCAAGGAGGAACAGACTGAAGGCTTTGAGCTTAAATCTAGAGGGAAAATAGCACAACAGATAAGATCTAGGGAGGATTCAACTTTTCTCTTTCCAGGAAGGAGAATATAGAAGAAAAGATCTAGGGTTTTTTGACCAACTCTATACATTGTAGTATCACACAATGGCATATCTCCAGTTAATCTATGGCCTCTTCATATTTGAGATAAGGATTCATGAAATATTTAGGTAAAAGAAGAAAGAAAAGTATATCAAAGTGTCTGACAGCAAAGCTGGGGAAGAAAAAGTATATACACATATACGTATACACACACACACACACACACATATATATATACATATATATACATATATATATATATATACACATATATAAATTTTTTTGGGTAACTTCTCTTAGTCCTAAAGAGGTGAAAATAGTAACTAGATTCAGTCCAAGTCCTCCTTTTCAAGATGTCTACTAAGGCCCAGTGGTCCACCATCTTCCCTATCCCTCTTATCTCTGGAGATTTGATCAGCCATGTTGTTACAACAATTAGCATTTTAAAAAAAAATTAGTGATAGGGCAATATGGTGGCTCTCAAGCCAAAAGAGTACCCGCTTTGCTTATTTTGTGGAGCTTATATTAGATGGAAAAAAATCAGTATGGTATAATCACATAGTATTGATACCATTTCAATAGTATAATCATATTAATATAAATATCATATCAATACTATAATAGCTCAGAGCCCTCAGTTGGAAAAATTCTCAATACTCAGATAAAGATTTAGTTCTCTGCCTTAATTTGAATTTTGCACATCTCCAGCTGATGCAGAAAGGCTGGCACAAAATTCCAGAGTGTTTGCCTGTCTCACCCTACCCTTACTGTTCTCAGAAAAAAATTCTTCCTCACAACTGAGAGGGATACATCAGCACTAATGAAAATTCACATTGATACGGCAATTTAAGTTTCTTAATAGCAGCTGATATCTATATAGGCCTTGAGATTTACAAAGTGTTTGGCATTCATTATTTCATTTGATATTCACAAATATCCTATGAAGTAAGCAATATAATTTTATTTTACAATGGAGACAAGTGGGGCTTTGGTTTGACCAAGATCTCTTGACTAAATCCAGATCCAGAATTCTTTCTACCATATCACAATGTTCAGTTTTTAATCTTTTGAGGGTTTTTAGTGACTGGGAAAAAAGACAGAACTGAAAACTTTCATTTAATGGAAAAAAATGAGAATGAGGAAAGAAAGTGTGAGTGACTATTAATGATACTTAATGAGAAATTTCTGTTAACACCCTTCCCAGTAGGGGCTTATGAGATTCCTCTGCCTGCTGAGTAGGAGGTTAATCAGTTTTTACAAACATCCCTCCAGGTCTCTTCTGTACTGACCTGCAACAGGCCCAGGCCCAGTACAGGGGGAATGAAAAGGTAGCTTTTTAAGAATTCTAGCCATTGAAGGCCAAGGTTAAGTTAACGCCCCCGATGGATGCTGTCATTAATGTGGGAGGATAGTTGTATGGACCTGACATCAATGGAGGAAGTGAAGACCTTTTGGAAACTTACGAGAACTGAGAGACAAGATACTCAAAAGATCCTTGGATAAAAGAATATATACTTTATGGGTATTGGGTATTAATGTCTTCCTGATATAATAGTGCTTTATGTTGGCAAAGCACTTTAATGCACATAAACTCATTGTATTCTGAAAAGAAATTAGGTAGGGATAGGGGTTGAACCTGTGATTGCATTGGCAGAGGGAACTCCAGAATGAGGGCATTCCCTCTATCAGGGCAACTGGTAGACTTAGAGTGTTACATAGGGTACAAGTGTTAACTGTTTTGCTCAAGGTCTCACCTATATAGGTATAGGTCAGAGCTAAGACTTAAATCTAGGTATTCCCATTTCCATGGCCAACCTCCCACTACACTAAGATTTTTCTCTGAGTTAGGGCAAGCATTAGCACCCACATTTTATAGTATATAATGCCAATTTTCAGTCTCCTACCTGAGCCCCATTCTGGTTTGTAAAATGGAAATAATAACCTACTATTCATTTTATATGGTTATTAAGAGGCAGATGCTTTGTACACTTGATGGGCTATAGAAATGTGATCTGTTATTAGAGGAAATCATGTTATCATGGGCAGATTTGAAGAGGAAAAGAAATCACCAATGGCAGCCTGGACTGGGAGTGAGAAATGAATGAAAGAAATAGGCTGCTGCTCATATTAGGCCATTATTAGACATTAACATATGGGTATAACATTTTTAATCAATTAAGTATTTATTAATGACTTACCATGTGACAGGCATTGTTTTAAGCACAGGTACAAAAATGTAAAAATTGTCCCTTCTCTTAAATAGTTTCTATTCTAATGAATATATCACATATATAAAAATTAGTGCATATGAGATAAAAATAAATACAGAGTAGATGAATTGTAACCTTAGAAGGGAAGACTCCAACAGTTGAGGGGACTGGAAAAGGCCTCCTCCAGAATCAAACATTTAAATTGAGTCTTGAAGGAAGTCAGGGAATCACAGAGACTGAGGTTAGAAGAAAGAGCATTTCAGGCACTGTAGAGAGCCAGGGCAAAGGCATGGAGATGGGAGAAGATGGGGGTGTCATCTGCAAGGAACAATAAATAAGCCAGTGTAACTGAATCTCAGGCAGTTAGGTGGTGTCATAGTACATAGAGTACTAGGCCTGGAGTCAGGAAGATTCATTTTCTTGAGTTCAAATCTGTCTTCAGATACTTACTTATGTGAATCTGGGCAAGTCGCTTAACCCTGTCTGCCTCAGTTTCTTCATCTGTAAAATAAGCTGGAGAAGGAAATGGCAAACCACTCCAGTATCTTTGCCAAGAAAACTCCTAACAGAGTCATGAAGTCAGACATGACTGAAACAACTGAACAGCAACAAAGCTGAATCAAGGAGTGTTTAGAGGAGTCAGGAAAGTATAAGAAAGCCAGAAAAGTAGGAAGATTGTAAATAGTTTTAAATGCTAGACAACAGAGTTCATATTTGATCTTAGAACAGGAGTTCTTAACCTGGGGTTATGGACTTGGTTTTTAAAAAAAATTTGAAAACGTTAAAATTGAAAACATTATTTCAATGTAATTGATTTCCTTTTTAATCCCATGTATTTTATTTTGTAACTTTAAAACATTCAGAGAAGGGGTTCATAGGCTTCATCGAACTGCCAAAGGGGCCCATAATAGACGAAGGTTAAGACCCTTATCCTTTAGATAATATGGAGACATTAAAATTTGTTTAGTAGTAGTTTGAAATGGTAGGACTAGGATTTAAGAAAACAAAAACTCATGTTTTCCTGGAGAGAATACAAGAAAAAAAGGTGGTTAATAGTGCCAAATGTTAGACAGATGTAAGGAAGGATGAAAATTAGATTGAGAAAAGGCCATTAAATTTGGCAATTAAGAGATCATTGATAGTTGTTGAAAGACCAGTTTCAGGTGAACATGAGGCTGGAAGCAATCTTGCAGAGGGTTTAGAAGAGAGTGAGAAGTAGAGGCACTGAGTGCAGACATCTTTTTCAAGGAATTACTCATTTTGCCTTGGTAACTAATGGCATGAGAGTATGGGACAGAGCAGGCATGACTCTGAAACAATAATTCCCATGAGATACTATGGTCATGCCCTCAAGGAGCTTTTATTCTAACAGGGAAAATAACATGTACACTTATAAGTACAAGGAAAAGGGTCTCTCCTTCCCTTGTTTTAGTGACATAGTCACAGAAGGCCCAGAATATAATCACAAGGTGTTAATGAAGTATTAAATTAACTGCCCTGATCCTCTTATGAGGTGTGAATGCCACTCTAATTAAATCAAGATGGGAACAATACAATTGATTGAGGAACAAATGAGATATATTTCCGGGGACTTTAAATAGCTAAACCCTAGATGAATTTTAAAAGTTAACAGAGTAGGCAAAATTGAAAGTAGGAGCCAGCCTGTGAAGGAGATTCTTGTCGGGGTGGAAGGTATAACTTTCTCTATTCCCCAAATAATAATCCATGTAGTTTTGAAGGGAGGCTATAGTCCAGCAGGAGACACTATATTAAGGAGGAAGCAGAGACAAATACTCTGTACTGACAAAGACACAGTGACAGTCACTCAAGGGAGAAAACAACTTTAAGGAGTATTATTCCTGGCAACAAAGGAGAGAGTCAGATTATGGAGCAGAGCAACTTTAGGAACTCAGATGGACAATCTGCCCAGCAGAAATACTAAACCTAAAGGCAGAATTCTATAAAGAAAGGATTTTCAGGCACTAGAGTAGCAGGAATTATGAGTTACCTTTGCCACTCACATATCCTATACATCTCATTGCCATTCTAATCTAAATTTAAGCCCATTCTTACTTTGGATGCTATGTATATTTGTGAGAGATTGAACCCTAGATTTATGGCAGGGTGTATTTTATAACTACTATTTTTGCTATGCCAACTAAATAAATGCCTTTTGCTAAGTGAAAATTGAATCTATTGTATGATTATTATTGGGAAGCACATCAGTGGGGGCTCATAAGTTATGTTGTTAGGAATACTCCTGGAATTTAAGGTAGAAGCTACCTTTTTGGGACTGAACCCTAGGGGCAAGTACAAATATGGGATTATTCCAAAGCATGTGTTATATAAAAAAAATACAAAATATTTACAAAGTAAATTCATAGAAATTCTAATTCCCTTGTCAGCTGTAGAAGGATGATGGTGATGAGGAAAAGTCTCATATAAAAGTTGACATCTGGACTAAATTTTGAAAGATACTAGAGATGCTAAGAGGCATGGTAACAAGGGAGTGTACTTTAACCAGTGGGGTTACCCTATGCAAAGACACAAAGAAACAGAACATCCTATGGATAGGAAAAGGCAGCTAATGATATAGAGAACTTTCAAGCATTCTTGATGAAAAGATCAGAACTGAATAGAAAATTTGACTATCAATCACAAGAATCAAGAGAAGCATGAAAAGGTAAACAGGAAAGAGAAATCATAAAGAACTCTCTGAAGTTGAACTGTTGACATTCCTACATGGAAAGGTAATATTTGTTGAGACTTTTCTCAGTATTTGGGTAGTTGGAGGGATACACACACACACACACATACACATACACATACACACACATATGGACAGAGAGCACAGGGTGAATTGAATAGGAAGGGATCATATCTAAAAAATAAAATTAAGGGATGAGAGAGGAATATATTGGGAGGAGAAAGGGAGAAATGGAATGGGGCAAATTATCTCTCATAGAAGAGGCAAGAAAAAGCTTTTTCAATGGAGGGGGAAAAGGGGGAAGTATGAGGGTTAAAGTTAAGCTTACTCTCATCACATTTGGCTCAAGGAATGAATAACATACACACTCAATTTGGTATGAAAACCTATCTTACACTACAGGAAAGTAGGGGAGAAGGGGATAAGCACAGTGGGGTGGGGGATGATGGAAGGGAGGGCAAATGGTAGGAGAGTTCAATTAGAAGTAAACACTCTTGAGGAAGGACAAGGTCAAAAGAGAGGATAGAAGAAATGGGGGCAGGATAGGATGGAAGGAAATATAGTTTGTCTTATACAACATGATTATTATTGAAGTCATTTTGCAAAACTACATATATATAGCCTATGTTGAATTGCTGACCTTCTCACTGGGGATGGGTGGGGAGGGAGAAAGGAAGAGAAGTTGGAACTCAAAGTTTTAGGAACAAATGTTGAGAATTGTTTTTGCATACAACTGGGAAATAAGAAATATAGGTAATAGAGTATAGAAATTTATTTTTCCCTACAAGATATGAGAGAAGATGGGCATAAGGGAAGGGAGGGGTGTTAGAAGGGAGGGTAGATTGGCAGAAGGGGTAATCAGAATGCTTGGCATTTTGGGGTGGGGGAAAGGGAGAGATGGGGAGAAAATTTGGAATTCAAAATTTTGTGGAAATGAATGTTGAAATCTAAAAATAAATAAACGAACATAAAAATTTTTTTAAATTAAATTATTTGTTTTCAGTGTTCTACAATCACTTCCATATATCATAGATTGTTTTTCCCTCCCTCCCTCCTTCCCCACTCCCTCCCTGAGATGGCATACAATTTTATATAGGTTCTACACACATATTCCTATTAAATACATTTTCACCTTAGAGTGACTCCATGTTTGACCACTAATCAACCTGAATAGGCACCAGAAAGTTTCTATGTATCCACTAACTAACTTGGTCAACTTTATTTAGGGTCAGGAATACAAAGTTGGACAACTCTCCTAAATCTTAATGCCCTCATGGACAATGAGGGAGGAGTGGTGAAGTCCAGACCATCTCCAGATGGATTGCCTCTAAGGTCCCAGGGCTTTGATTCAGTCCCTGTGAATCTGCTTGGATTCACAAAATCAGATATTAAGGGCAGAGACTCAGGACATCTGGGCTCTCAGTTGGGGTACACATTCCTCTGTATGCCTGAGTCAGCTTTCATTGTGTCCCTGTGGGACTATAGGGACAGGGACTTGCAAGTGCCTGTGATCCTTTGAACACTTGCATTCCTTCTCATACTTCTCACCCATAATCCCCTCCCATCACCTTATAAAGTCATGGTGAGGATCAAATGAGATAATATGTATCAAGTACTCTGTAAATATTAAAGCTCTATGTAAATACTAACCACTATTCTAGTGGGGGAAATAAGGTGATTCTGTATATAGGTGCACTGGCCATGAAAGTCCTCATTCTCACCCACCTTCTGCCTCCCTGAGTTGCTGAATGGTATCTTGGTTAGAGCAGCTTAAGGGTCCCCCAAAGCCTGGAAACCTCCTTCAGTAGCTAGAACCTGGGATAGACCCTGGCTTCCCTTACTATACCCTTCTCCTCTGTCTACAGGGCATGAGATACACAAGTCCAGTGATTTGGACTAGAGGTAATAGATAGAATCATCTCAGAACTAAGAGCAGTTTTGCAAAATCTAGAAACCAAAACCTGCCTCCATATCTTTCGCTTTTCTTTTCCCAAGCAGATTTTCCCTCTAAATTCTTGCAGATGCTTGAGTTCTGTTGCCATGGGATACTCACGTGCATGCGCGCACACACACACACACATACATATATACCCCCTAAGTTGTTGTGGCAACGAGATCAGTAACCATTATTATCTCTGGAGGAAACTGAAGCAGGTGGAGGAGGCTGACTGTATACTCCCATGTCGCCCAAACAATACACCTTGCCCTCTTCCATCTCCTTGGCTTCTCCCCAGGAAGTACAGGTGCATCGTCAATGTTATGAAGAGATATGTCTGTGATATTTAAAAATTTCATCAGAAAGGACAGGTTTACAAATAGAGATGGCGATTGGTCAGTCACCCACTTGGTATATTTTTAACAACTGAGGAGAAAGCTCCCATGCTCAGATATCTCCCTCACCTCAGGGTCACAATGCCTGAAATGCAAACATTAGTGTTTCATATGCTAAAACTGTTCCCTTCCTTTCCCCTACTCTGCCCCATGCCCACCCATTCAGTTCATATGATAGTTAAATATGAGTGTTCACACCTCAAATATCAGGAAATACCACAATTTAAGGTGTGCTTGTTTTATTGATTCTTTAGACTTAAGACAGTGATGGAAAAAACTCAATGTTGTAGAATAAGCCTTAAAGGTTGTCATGTATACAATATATCTTGTGGAGGTAGTTGTTAAACATTTACCAGCACATTGCTGCCTCCATGAGAAAGATATTGAGCAATTATTATTAGTCATTCACACATGAGTATAAATGAAGATGAACTTATAGACTATAAGAACTGTTTGAATGGGTTTTGAGAAGTGGAGTTGTGGGAGAGACATAGGGACCAGAGAAAGAGTTTGTCCCTAGGCAGGAAGAGCAGGAGGAGTAGGTGGGAGTGTAGAGCAGTCTGTGACTGACTAAAGAGCTGGACACCTAGGTTAGCCTCAGGTGGGAGTAAAGGGACTCTGGAGAGAGAGAGTTAGGAGGATCCCTGAAAAAGCTGCCTCCCAATTTACCAGGAATGTCTCTCCACGGTCAGCAGGCAAATAGAAAGTCATTTCCTTCAATGTCCAGATGATGGTCCAGAATTAAGGCAGCTATTGAGAAAGTCAGAAGGATTCTGGAAGCACAGGAGAATGTTGACAAGGGAGATGAGGAGGACAAAGCAAATGCCTTCTACTCTTACCCACAGTTTTCGGGGAGGGAAAAGAAAAGGAGACACAGACCTTGCCAACCACTGGAGCTGATTAAAAAGGTACATGCAGGGCTGACTTTCTAACAGGCATGCTAGGCACTTGCCTGGGAGCATCAAGAGAAGTGGGGCACATGCCCCACTCACAGAGGGGAGAGAGACACTTGAGTGCCTCTAGGCAGAGTCATAACTAGGATCTTTTTTGTACCCAGGGCTAAGTGTCATGAAGTGTCCCTCAACTGGGCACGGGGAGCAGCAGGATTGATGCTTAAGTTTTGCAGAACTTCCCTCTAAGTTTCCCTCAATTCCCTCTAAGATTGGTGCCCTGAGGAGAAGCCTCAACCATTTCCTCTTAGTCAAATCTCTGCCCACAGAGCAGTATTAGGAAAGGGACATATCCCTTTCCTTCCATCCTTAAATAGTGTGAGAGCTAGGACCAGGGGAAATATGAAGAACAATATTAGAAATGTCTGCTCTGTGCAAGGCACTATTTAGGTATAAAACATTCATAGATTTAGACCTGGAAGGAAACTTAGAAGCTGTTTTGTGTAACCTCACCATTTTATTTTCAATTAAAAATATTTTTAAATGATCAAGCATTTATTTTCTTTCTCCCACTACCCCTCCCTCACAAGGAAAAAAAGAAAAGAAAAACAAAACCCTTGTAGCAAATTATCATAGTCAAGCAAAGCACAAATTCCCATATTGGTTACATCCAAAATGTGTCTAATTCTGTATGTTTAGTCCCTCACCTTTCGGTCACGAGGTGGCTAGCATGTTTCCCTGTTATCAGGAATTAAGGCTGATCACCGTGTTGATCAGAGTTCTTTAGTCTTTCAGAATTGTTTGTTTTTACAATATTGTGGTTATAGCATATACTCTTTGTCTGCTTCTCATTTCAGTCCATATCAACTCATGCAAGTCTTTCTCGGTTTCTCTGAAACCATCTCTTTCATCATTTCTTACAGTACAATAGTATTCAATGAATTCATTTTCCATAATTTATTCAATGTGACATATAATAAGTTCAAGAAACATAACTTCTGGGTAATTCATAATTTTATTAATTTTGACTAGGAAATAGTTAATAAAAGAATGGTTATTTGGGTGTCTTTGGTAAACCAAAGATGGATCATGGTGGTCTCTTGATGCTTATGTGCCCTTGGAGAGTGAGTGTTCCTGATAGGTAGCAATCAATTCTAATTGTTAATAATTGATGAGAATTAATATTATAATGAGACATGGACCTATTCTAATGAGGGACTGGGGGATGTGACTTTGATTGTGTCCCTCTTACTCCCAGACCACCCCCAGCTTGGAGCAATCAACCTCCAGAGCTTCTTAAACTAAGCAGTCAGGTTGAGGCATTGGTATCGGGTAGCTGAGTGAAGGGAGAGGATGGAGGCCTGGAAACCAGGAGTCATACCATCTCTTTATCCCCTACGCATTACCACTGGTAATGTCTAGGAATCAGGGAGGGCTCCACATCTTACTAACCAGGCTTTCATGCAAGTTTCATCTTGCACATCATTCAGTGCAGACGGTGTGAGAATTGAGGTCATTGTTTCAGGTCCCATCTTATCAGGGCCAGTTAGTTTTGGGCTGATATGTTCATAGGATCAAATTCTGTTTCGTTCATTGTAGAAATGGGAGGAAAATGGAATTGGGAACAAAACTGTATTGAATTCTTACAACAACTCTGGAAAATGAGCTCAAAATGGTTCTTTGACCAGTTTAGAACCCATCTCCTAGAATAGCCTTGTTTTAAATTTTAATCAGAAGGCTAAACGTCCCTAAATCTGCTCTTTAAAGCTAGAGAGTTTTCTCTTTTATAGGACAAACTCAAGATGGGATATGGAAATTCGAGGCTTATTGGAGTAGTCAAAGTGATCTTCATGGGTCACTTTATGGGTCACTAATCGGCAAGTTAGGAAAACCTGAGTTCGAATCATTCTTTAATTAGCTTTTGGCTAAGCAAATCACTTAAACCCCTGTCCCTCAGTTTCCTTATCTGTGAAATGGGCATTCAGACTACAAGGCCTTTAAAGTCCCTTCTAAGTCTATGTAAATCATCCTATAAGTCCTGAGGGCACTTAGTCTGCCATTGAGTATTTCTTCCAAAGGAGTCTCTCCTGGGTTCTTTGGGAATGGAATTAAAATTGGGAGAGAGTTTTCTATTTTATAATTGAGATAACATCACTAGAGGCCCTGGGCTCCTGTAGTAGCCTGACTTCTTGAAGACAAAGTTGGTGTTTTTTTTTTAACTGGTAATCTCCATAGCACTGAGCATTGGGGCAGCACTGTGTAGAGACAAAACATTGTACTTTGAATCAGAAGATGGGAATCCTATGTCTGAATCTCGAATATGCTATATTCCTTCCCTGAGGGTCAGTTTCCTCATCTATAAAGTGAAGCTTAGAGGGTGGTTAATTTGAGCTACAACAATCATCACACTCAAGATACTGTGATTATTGATAGCACATCACACACCCAAGTAGTTAGCTAGGTGGATAGAACATCAATGGGTAGAGTCCTAGGCCTGGAGTCAGAAAGACCCAAGTTTAAATCTGGCCTCAGACACTTATACATATACATTCATATGAAGCATACTTTCACATTAGTCATGTTGCAAAGAAGAATTAGAACCAATGGGAATCACAAAAAAGAAGAAACACAACAAAATAACAAAAAGAGAGTAAATTGTATACTTTAATATGCATAAATCCATAGTTCTTGTTTTGGATGTGGACAGCATTTTCCATCATGAATCTTTTGGAGATGTCATATCCTTGTATTGTTAAGAAGAGCTAAGTCTGTCAAAGTTAGTCCTTGCACAATGTGACTGTTACTGTGTACAGTATTCTCCTGGTTCTCCTCACTTCTCTCTGCATCAGTTCATATAAGTCCTTCCAGGTTTTTCTGAAGTCTGCCTGCTCATCATTTCTTATAGCACAACAATATTCCATTACATTCATCTACCACAACTTGCTCAGCCATTGAGGGTGCTCATCCCCTCAATTTCCAATTCTTTGCCACCACAAAAAGAACTGCTATAAATATTTTTGCATATGTGGGTCCTTTTCCCATTGGTATGTTCTCTTTGGGGTACAGACGTAGAAGTGGTATTGCTGGGTCAAAGGGTATGTACATAAAATGCAAATATTCTTGAGAGAGATAATCCTCACCCAGAATGACACAGAAACTTATTCTCAAAGTGCCCCTGAATTAAGTCATTTGTTAATAGCTCTTAGTCTAATCACTAGCTGAGGAGAAATAATGCTATCTTACATTTTTCTGGTACTTTACAAAATAGTTTCCCTACAACTCTGGCTTTTGGTGACACTGTTCTCTTTTATTTTTTAAGTTTTTTTTTCCTGTCAATCTAACCAGTTCGTCTCAGTCTTTTTTCCTGGATTATGATCTGTATCTTGTATTCTTTGCCTGCCCCAGGGCTCTGCTTTGAACTGTATTCTTTTGACACTATCTCTCCCAATGACTTCATCAGTTCTAAGAATTTCAGTTATCATTTCTATAGAAATGACTCCCAGTTCTACATACTCAGTCCTCATTTCTCAACCTGACATCCTACATCACCAACTCCCTGCTGGACATGTCTACTTGATGTGCCATTGGTATCTCAAACTCAATATAGGATCATGAGGACGTAAGTTTAGAGCTGGAAGGGACCTTAGAGGCCACTCATTTTAGGATGAGAAAACTGAAGGTTATTGAAAGAAATGACTTGCTCAAGGTCACACAGATAATAAGTAGTAGAGCTGAGTTCAAACCTAGCTCCTCTGATTCCTAATTCAGTGTTCTTTTCTACTGCTCTAGATGAATTATCTTCTCTCACAAACCCATCCGAATGTTCTTATTTCTGTGGAGGGCACCACCATCCTTCTGGTCATCCAGGTTCTTAAAGTCATCCTTGGCTCTTCGCTCTTTCATGCCCCCTATTCAATCAGTTGTCAAGACATCAATTCTACTTCCCCAGTTTCTTGCATCTTTTCCTTCCTTCTAATATTACATCGTTACTCATCACATTCAACTGAGTGATTGTAAGAACTTCCTATTAGTCTCACTTCTTCCAACCTCTCTCATCTCAAATGCATTTTTCACACAGTTGCCACTGTAATTGATATTCCCGGAGTGCAGGTCTCAGCATATCATCCTTCTGCTTGAGAAGCTTTAATGACTTCTATATTGTCTTTACGATAAAATATAAATTTCTCTATCTAGCGTGTGTACTCTTAATTATCTGGCTCCCGACCATCTTTCCAGACTGAACTTTAGTCCTTTTCATTCATTCTATGATCCAGCTAAACTTCTCTATCATTCCCTGTATATGATACTACTTCTCTCACTATTCCTTATGCCTGGAATGCTCTCCCTCTTTGCCTCTGCTTTGTAATAAGTATCCCTAACTTCTTTCAAAGCACAGCTCAGGTGCTGCCTTTTCTGATAGATCAGCGTATACTTTAGTACTCTGTAACTTCATCGCAAAGGTCGGCATAGGGGAAGACAGTGAAAAGCATTGTAATGTACAGTCCAGGAGTAAAAGAGAAGTCAAAGGATATAGTAGGCTGTAAAGCAGTCCGATGTCAACATATCATAAAAATTTTCTTTGAGAAGAGTCAGGAGGCAATATGGCAAGGACCAAATATAATATCATTAAAATGAAACAGATTATATTTAATAGTAACAAAATGATTGATTACTGATGTGGGAGTTATTTTCTTTTTCAAACATTTTAAAAAATCATTTAAAACAAATACAAAATGAGAAAAGATAAAAAAAAAATCCATGTACACAGCAGAACATATAGAGGGGCTTCAATATAAAACAATAAATTTCCATGTCAAACTGCTTACTTTTTTGGGGAGATCTATGTAATAAACACTATACATTGCTTTCAAAGCTACCCAGCTTTTTGTGCTTCTGTTTAAGATTTCTTTTGTTCTCTGCTGTGCACTTTTTATTTTTTTCTCCCTCCCTTCCTCCTGCCTCTGCCCCAGAGAAGTCTACAGTTAAACAGGAACACAATATCAATATACATAAACATGTATCTATATTTGACTATACTATACATTTTTCTATTTGTTATTTCTTTCTTTGAATGTGGGAGTCATTTTCAAATCAGTTGGATGTATGCATTCATAGTACAAATTTGTCTGAGAAAAGATAAAAATCAATAATGAATTAGAGGAAGAAATAAAAATGTGAAGTTATGGCATGCAGTTGAGGCAACTTTAACATGATATAATTAAGCAAAATTTGGTATTTAAAAAAAGGTTTTTAATGTGCTGTGGGATACTGGAAAAAAAATAAACTTGATTTTCTATTTCATTAAATGTCAACTTGAAGCATATTGCAGTATCTCTGAGCTCTTGGAGTTCTTTTTGCAGAGAGTCCAAAGCAAAAAGAACAGACATTGCTACTATCACCACTTCCTCAGAAATGCATGTACATTTTTACAATGAGAAGACTAAAAGAGCCTAGAAATCATTTCAATCAGCAAACATTTTATCTCCTTAGCAAGTAAATAAATGATAGCCAAGGACAATACTAATCAGGAATTTTAGAACATTTGTAAGGTCATATACAGGAATCCAAAAATCACAGGATTACCACAATAGTTGCAGAAAAAAGCCTTTGACAAAATGATACTCATTTATGCCACAAACCCTATGAAATATAAACATATACTGGTGGTGTATTCAATGCTGATGGCTGGGCAGTGTGTCAATGTAATGAAAATTATATTACTACCAAGGTTAATTTACAATTTTAATGCTACAACAATCAAACTTCCAAAGAGATACTTTACATAACTCAATAAAATAATAACATTCATTTGGAGAAGCAAAAGATATAGACTATCATGGGAAATATTGAAAAAGAAAAAAGGCAGGGACAAAGGGACAATAGCACTTCCAAATCTCAAACTATATTATACAGCAGTAATGATCAAAACCACTGACTCCTGGCTAAAAGAAGAAAAGAAAATCAATGGGATGTATTAAACAAGGGAGAAGATGGGATTCAATAATCCAGTATTTGACAAACTTGGAAACATACATTCTTTAGAAATTAGTTTCTTATTTGATAAGAACTGTTGTAAAGCAGACTAGAAAGTACTCTGGCAGAAACTAGTCTTAGACCAACATTATATTCAACAGTAAATTGAAAATGCAAGCAGGACCTGAATATTAATCACATAAAACAATTAGAAGGAAAGAAGTACTTTCCCAGCTATGGGTAAAAGATGAATCCTTAGTCAAACGTGATAGAATGCAATTACAAAATATAAAACATTTTTAATTACATAAAATTAAAAAATGTTTGCATAAACAAAATGAATACTTCAAAAATAAAAAGACAAGTGGTCAAACATGAAAAATATATCAAATTTTCTTGGATAAGAGTTTTCTATCCAAGATATATAGATGACTAAAAGAAATACATAAGATCAAAATCTTATGGAGGAGATAGGTATAAGATTTTGAGCAATATTGCCTGATAAAATACTAAGAAGCATATAATTTTGAGCCTACTGAAGGAATTCTTTCTCAAGGTATCCAAAAGAGAGGAAGATGCCAAAACCTGGAAATTATTTCAGAAATTATTACTACCATAAAAGATAATCAAGAAAATATTAATGTTTAATCCATTTACCTTATTTCTCATAGCTATACAATCTTTGAGAGTAATTTACACATGCACTGAAAATATACTGGATGAAGGTTTGAGAAAGGAACAAATGGACTTTTGAAAACAATATCTGTGACATGACTTTTAAATCACACAATTAACTTAAAAATGTAGAGACTGCAAAATGTTATTATTTGATGACTATTTAAAATTTTGATTTGATTGCATATTTCTACCTTAAAGTCTCTCTTACAAGGTCTGCACAATGCATATGTCAAAATCATGTGAGAGGAAATATGGCAGCATAGTGGGAAAAGCTCATACCGACCATTATCAGTGCCTAGATTGGGTAAGTGACCATTCCCAGTTGTCAAATATGCGACTAAATTCCAGAGTTAAGGGTCAGGCCAGAGTTAGTGGAAAAATCTGGTTTCATGGGGTTCTGCCTCCCTCTCAGTCTAACCCTTGCTTGAAAGGAAGAGTCCAAAATAAGGTGAATAAAAAATTATCTTTATTGTGTCCTATCTGTCAATTCAATTCAATTCACTTTTAGTAAACATCTACCTTGTACCAGACTGCACCAAGCCAAGAAGACAAAGATGGAGAGGACTAAGGACCCTCATTCAAAAACTGAAAAAGAGAATCCCTGATTTGGATTCTACGAGAAGCAACCTCAGAAGGCACTTAATTCAACCTGTTCTATGTAGGAATTCCCATTATGGTAGAATCTCAATTGAGCATCATTTAAACTCAGCTTGGCCCTCTACAGTCATGAGGAGGTCACTACAGCCCCAAACTGCACATGCTATTGTACAGCTTTTATTATCAGGATTTTCGTCCTTATATTGAGCCCCAAATCTGTCTTCTACGTTTCAATCACTGATTCCAGTTTTGCCCTGTCAATCATGCAGAACAATTCTAGCGTCACTTTATGTAGCCTTTCAAACATTCCACATTTCTCAGAAGAAGAAATGGAGGCTCACAGAGGTGAAGTGATTTGCTTGAGGTCACATCTAGTGACTTGAAACAATAATTCAAACCCAACTTTGTTCAATTCTAAGTCCAGTGCTCTTTTATTTTTTTACTCTGTAGTCTTAATATTGTCAAATCATAGAGCTATTCAAGAGTCATCCTTGGGGTTATTTCCTTCATGTTCTCTCTGGGCTTGAATTGTACCTCTTCATTACACAATCCGTATTTCTCACATCTTTGTTCATTCTTTGCAAAAGCTACAATAGTTTCTGGAAGACTGTCTGGAATGACTTCCTCCAAGCTGCAGCCAAGTGTGGAGCCAAATGGAAATTGAAGTTTGGATATGTTTCCTCTATTACAGCATCTGGCTATGGTGTTTGCCTCGGCTTAGTCTGGATGTTAATTCAGTAAACCCCCAAATTAGTTTGATTCAATTACTTCCACCAGCTGGTGGTTGCTTACTGTTTGTCATCTTGTTTCCACAATATCTCCATCCATGGGCTCAGGTCCTTCCTGACTGACATGACTTTTTTGGAATATACATTCTTGCAGAGTCTATATTGCAGTTCTTTGGAAGATTTTACTGCTGTGCAGATGATGTCCCACATCTCAAAGCTTAGCAGATGGTTTGCATGAGTTGATGGGATCAATATAATTCAGTATCTTCTAACCTCTCTGGCTGACACACTCACTGAAGATTTATGCTTCTCAAAGTCTTGGTGGGAATTGTTGGATCTTGCTTGGCACTAGCGCAGCCTTTGACAACTCAGGGTCTTCAGAAGAGGGCTTCTTTACTAATCTTATCAATTTATCAAAAAGAATTTACTAAACTGGCATGGACCCAGACTTGCATTTGACTACACTATTGAGGAAACAAGAAAAGGATGATGCATTTCTCCTGCCTTCAAGAAACTCTTTGTCTGATTGGAGAGACAACACTCACTTGCTTGGAATAATGTATAATATATAACTGTGTACAATCAAATGCTAGAATGTGTATTGCCAGTATAGAGATTGATAGAATCCTAAAGATTCCAGAACTGGGAAAGATCTCATAGATCATCTAAACCAGGGGTGAGGAACCTGCTGCCTTGAGGCCACGTGTGGTCCTTGAGATCTTCAAATGCGGTCCTCTGACTGAATCCAAACTTCACATCTATGTTCTAAACCAACCCATATTGAAAGCATGAGTCCTGTCTCTACTTAAGCAGTTCAGTATAGGAAGCCTCACCCATCAGAGGTCCATTCCTTAACTGGGCAGCTCTACCTGTTAGAAATGATCAAATGAGATAATAAGTGTATCTTAGCACGGTATCTCACACATAGCAAGCAATATGTGGGCTATTATTATAATTAAATATCTTTATTATTTTGAGCCAAAAATTATCTCCCAGAGACTTCCATTCATTGGTTCTGTTTCTGCCTGCATGGTAGGTTCTGCTGCAGAGTCTGCTACCCTTTCTACATGAGTCCTTCTGATCCTTAAATCCAGTGATCCCAGCCTTCTTCAGAAGACAGATTGTTATGGGCAGAAGAGGGCTTAGAAGACTGTCCAAAGAATGCTGATACTTAGTTCCTAGGGGTAGCATTACCTACATTCCTTCCATCCCAGGGAGAAAAAATTTTACCTTTGTCAGTCCCTTTTCTTATACTTAGCTCTCCAGAAACTCTTAGTATTTGTGATAATGAGACTAAGAATAGCTCTCATTTCTGTAGCACTTCTGTAGCACTGTAACAAGTAAAGTAAATATTTCTTGTTGGTGATTATGTGAAAAAAGAGGTGGTGTGGGTGGAATTGGGGGTCTATCTTCATGAATATATAGGGGACATCTCTGGATCTTTAAAAGTGTGTCCTATCTGTCCTTGTGATGTTGTATCTTGCTTCATGGGTTTTTTCTCTTATGGGGGGAAGAGAGAAGGGATGGTACCTATAGAAGAGTTTCTATGGGAAGATGTGGTCGGAACTTTGTTGCCTTAGATTGAATACCAAGTCATCTTGGCATGGATGGAATCCTGTGTTCCCTGAACACATGAATACCAGACTTGAAGGATCTCAAGTTGGTAGAATATAAGAGAGAGAGAGGCCCTTCTTTATTTGGTCTGATAGAAGTAGGTTGGTTGTGGTGTCAGGGGGAATCATGGCAGGTAATAAAGGTGACAGAAATTATAGTTGGATGGGATAGGTTAAGAAGCTTGCAAGTCATTCTGTCTCTCTTTGGTAGAGTCCTTTTATATTTACTTTCAAGTCCCAGAAATGTATTATTAGCATTTGTATAAATCCTTTTTTCTTCCATAAATTAACACCTTAGAAAAAGCACAATTCAATTCAAATCAACATTAAAGACTTATTTTATAGAGAACACTGTATTTGGTGCCAGAAGACCTACAAAATTTAGATAAGACAGGATCCTTAGTGAAGTACAGAAATAAGGTGTCCATGGATTATTCAATTAAATTCAATTTGACGAACATCTGTTAAGGATCTATTGTATGTTCTAGGTCCTGGGGATAAAAAACTCTGATACAGCCACCGTTCTCAAGGAGGTTACGATTTAATTGGGGAGTAGGGTGGTAGGGAAGGCCAAATGGCTATGATGTGAGCTAGTGAGAATGTACAAAGATCCTGGACTAGTGCTATGTAAAATGTGAGGAAGGAGTATTAGAGAGTTTCAGAGTTGGAAGGGATTTCCTGGGCCATCTAGAACTCTGGTATGGCATTTTAATGCCTTTACTTTAGAAGTTTATGTTCTATTTCTGTCTTGTACTGTTTTGTAATTTTTTGTGCTAGGTTAGCCATTCTCTTATGGATTAAGAGCTGGACAGGACTTCAAAGGTCATCTGGTCCATCTTCCTTATTTTATAGATGGGGAAACTGAGGCCCAGGGAGATTATTTTTTTAAAGTTATTTGCCCAAGGTTACACAGTTAGTATGTGTTAGAGGCAGGATTTGAATTCAGGTCCTCTGCCTCCAGGGTCATCACTCTTTCCATGTTATAACTACACTATATGCTCCTTGGGGCAAGAACTTCTTCTGTCCCCTCTCACTGAGCATGGTGCAGATTCTATGGCAGATGCTCAGGATAGTATTTCGTTGTCTGGGATTTATTATGACCATCATTCTTGGCAGGGCAACTGATGCTGTTCATTGCCCTCTAAGTACTTGAAGGACTTATGAATTGTTCCTACTTTTCCCTGAGATGATTTAAAGAGAGTAAGTGGTTCCAAATGTCCTGAGGAATGATCCTATACCTTAACATTGGTCTCTGCTGCCATTTTTTGGGCTCTCAGGGAATTCTGGGACAGGTAGGCTTGCTCTGGAGCAGCAAGTTATTGAAAAGGTTAGAGATGGCTCTGTTGAGATTTCTATTGGACTTTCTTCTCTGGGATGTGTGGGTGAAAACTGAGGTGCTTGGCAGCGGAGTGGCACAATGGGTAGAGACCTGGGCCTAGAATCAGAAAGACCTGAGTCCAAATTTGACCTTAGAAACTTACTAGCTGGGTGATCGTGGGCAAGTTGCTTAACTTCTCTCTGCCTCAGTTTTTTCAAACTGCAAATGGGAATAATAATAGCACCTGAACTTCAGGGTTGATATTTGTAAGCACAGGGCCTGGCACATAGTAATTGCTTAGTAACTGTCCATTTCCATCCTCCCTTTCCTTCCTTTGGCTGTAAATGATTGAAAAGAGGGGGTCTAGCTGTTTGCTAGGCATTGTAGCGGTAACTAACTTTGGAGAATTAGGACTGTTGGACTATGGAAGCCTGCTGCTCAAGAAAGAAACACTTTTTACTGAGCAAATGCTATACAGGCTCAGATCCAGATAAGAAGAGGCTATGCCCCAGGAGAGATCACCAGCCAAGAACAAGCAAGAAAGAAGCAGATGAGACTCATTGAGAAAATAAACCCAGTTGAATTAAGTCAAAATGAGTTGAGTTTAATGGGACTGAACTATTGACGTCACTGAGCAACAATGCTAGTCACTATGAGAAAATGAATTCTTAGTCTTGGCTCCAAAGTCCAAACTGAGTTTGAAAACCAGGTTTGATGTTAGATGGAACAAGTGTTCATCTAATACCACCAGACTCAGTATCTATATCCATTAATTTGTTGCTGTTGAGTGGGGTGCTAAAAGAAATGATTTAATTATTGAACCCTAGAGTTCCAAAGGTTATCACCAAGATAAATGATGGTTTGATAATCTGCTCTTTTGTGAAAAAAGAAAAACTATCTGTCCCTGAATTAATGATTGTGGGCAAAGTAGGAAGGGATGAAGCAGTTCATGGTGTGGTTATCTGCCATATTTCCACTGTATTCTGAATTTCCCTTCCAAAAGGGTAAGGCTTAAATTAGCGATCAATCACATCGTACAAAAGAACCTCAGATTACTCTCTGTTGAGCACGATCACCTAAAGGACTAGAGGAAATACTATGCTGGTTTGTAATCTGACAGTTGGGCTGAAACTCACTACAAATTTCCTTAGTGTCCTGTCTTTTCGAGGCTTCTTTTGCCCGGTCCTGGCAGGCCTACCTCCTCCCGTTCTCTTATACTGAGTCTCATTCTTTTTACAGTCTTTTATTGCTTTTCATCCTTTCTTCTGGAAGACCAACGACATCAGGAGGGTGGTGTCTTGACTTACAAGTGAATTGGATTTAAGTGAGGCAGAGATAAACAAAGCCATCAGCCTCCCTCTCTCCTCCAGAGAGTTCAATGGCTAGACATGGGTCAAGATGACCAGTGATGGCCCAGGAGGCAGTGGGAGACCTTGGCCTTTTTAAGCTAAAGTCCTGTTTGTTTGAGGCAATGTCCATTCAGAACCTAAAGTCTAGGTAAGAACTGAAGAAAAAGATGGTCTAGTTTGCCTTCATAAAAGAATCAATCAGGGAGAGGAAGACACTCAGGGTTTCTGACCAGAATAGAAACAATTACTATTTACACTCCCCCTGTGCTATCAAAACCCAAACAGTGAGAAAGAAAGTAAGTGAGCCTTAGTCCGGGACCTATTATTGGCCAATTAGTGAAAGTCAGAATGATTTGGATATTTAAAGGGATAGTGGACTAGCTCCACTGGAATCACAATGGGTTTTTAACAAAGCCTGGTCTTTCAGAGTTACAGCTAAAGAAATCATAAATTCAAACTATATGAGACAAAAGAGTTAATTATCCTAGTTTTTCAGAAAATAAGCAATAATGGAATAGATAGGGAAGAAAAAAATCTAGCCCCCAAATCCCAAGGTACATTGTAAAATATAAGCAATTAAAATTTATGTTTCTTTGGACAGAACACCCGCATCTAAAGTATGATTCCCCATATAGAAGGAGAAGAGGAAGAGGAGGAGGAAATAGCAGCATTGTCCAACTGGAACTGACTGGTTGGATCCTTGGGGAGAGCTACTACTACTCACAGATGGTTGTTCGTCCTTCGTTCTTGAAGATGACCGATGGCATCTGGAGGGGATGTCTTGACTTGCAAGTGAATTGGATTTAAGTGAGTCAGAACTGTATAAAATCATCAACCTCACTCTCTCCTCCAAAGTCATCAGAGTCCAGTGGCAAGACATAGGTTAAGAAGACTGAGGATGGTCCTCACTCACCCTTTCAAGCCCAACTTGAAGACCACTCCTTATATGAAGACTTCTTTGATACCACACCTCTCCCAACTAAGGTAAGTTCAACATTGTCTCTGGTTCCTTGAAGTCTCACACTAGACAAGAAGAACAGGCAAAAGAATGAGTTGCTTCACTAAATGTGGATGTCTCGGGGCAAAAAGGGAGTAATAGAACATATTGTGTTGATCTGGAAACAAGCTTGGAAGAACCCAAGCAGGTTGTACATGAGTCTTCCATAGCTGAGTAGAATAAGAAGTGTTCCATCCAGAAAATGAAATTGGCAGATATGGTGGAAACTGATTTCAGCTAAAATGTAAAGAACAGAGGAATCTTTGGACTCCAGCATAGGTAGGTAAAGATTTTTATCCCATCCAGGATTAAAAGCAAAGATAAGATAGGACCTAACCTCAGAAAGTTAGTAAATGAGATAGTCCAATGGAAATAATAATAGCATCTACCTCATAGGATTGTTATGAGAGTCAAATGAGTTAATATATGTTAATTGCTTTGCAAACCTTAAAATCTTATATAAATACTATTACTGTTATAATTGCCCACATATGAAGGGATACTCTCTTCTCTCTGGGTTTTTGTGACATTACTTGCTTGTGGTTCTCCTCTTACATATCTTGTCTTTTCTTCTTTGTAGGTTTATTGTGATATGTGTGAATGTATCAGTTTGTGCATATCTGATTAAATGTATGTTCATGTCATTTTTAACACATTATCTTTCCTCCCTGATAAAGTGCAAAGTACAAAGAACTTTTAGAGATAATTTATCAGACTCTGATTGGACTTGGGGCTGGAGAAGAGTGTTAGTGAGGATTTCTAAATCAAGCTGATCAGAATTAGATTCAAAAGTTCTTGTGAATCTAGCATAAATACTTATGAAATATATTAGAAAAATCTTAGTATACTTAACTCTTCATGCTTGGTTAGGAAAGGAAAATAACTGTAATGTGAAATTGATTGTGAAAAATAATAAGGATTTTTATTAATTAATTTATATTTTATATAGGTCAGCATACATTTGTCTATTTGAATAATTTTTCTCCACATAAGGAACTAATTCTACTACCATGTAAGGAGCTAATAAATTCTACTTTCTAATCTTTTTTTGTATTTGTTTGCATTTTTAGCCTTTTAATTTGATTTCTTTTACAAGTTTCTTTAAACTGGGTGAATTGAAAATAATAATACAATGTTGAAAGAATGTTATGGGGAGGGTCTCCCCCCAGGTGAGAAATGAGCAAAAGCAGTATGTCAGAGTAGGACGCTAACAATAGTGGTCTTTTAGGTTTCCAAAATGTGTTATTTGATAGATTGAGAAGTTGTATCATCAGAAAGGAATGTGACGTTACCTACCTAGTTTTTGCTAGGAGACAGACAGAGCAAGAGAGGGCAAGAAGAAGTAGATTTAAAATACGTCACTTCTGCTTTAAAAAACTTTTAAGTAGTTTATATAATAGTGATTTTTATGATTTGTTAATTACTTGTTGGATTGTATAGTAGCAATATCTACAGAACAAAACCTTCTTGGGGAAGTTCTTCATATAACTAGTCAGTGGGTTTAAATTATAATAACAATTATTGTTTGTTTCCAAACAGAAGGAGAAGTTAATATATCTATTGTTTAAAGTGAGATGGAGAGCCCATGAGACATAAACTAAAAAACTGCTAGGATGTAATGAGACTTTGTTGAACTTAGAAAACATGAAATAATGCCACTGATCCATTTCAACAAACATTTATTGGGTGCCTATTATACTGTGGTGGGTTCTGGGGACACACAAATGAAACTGTATAGTGGCAAAGGAACTGGATCCCAAGCTAGGAACTCCTGGACATCAATCCTCCTCACCTTACTAAAAGCATGAAAGAATAGGACACCACCACCATGAATCTTGGTTTTCTTATGTATAAAATACAGATAATATTGTCTCAAGTGCTTCCCTTATGGATGACTGTGAAAATTGAGAAGAGGTATTTTGTATACCTTCCAGTATATTGCTGTCAGCTTTTTATTTCCCTTCCTCTCTTACTATTTAGTACTAATGTATTACAGGTTACATGTTTAGGTTCTGGAAATCTTCCCGCTTTCTATCTTGGTAACAACAAGTGGCCAAATGACAAGAGCCAAGTGGTGGTGAAAGGTTCTGCTATTTTAAAATATGTTTATATATTTTGTATTTTATATTATGTGTATTTATATATTATATTTATGTATGGTATACTCATATATTATATATTATAAATATGTTTATAAAATACATCATAAAAAAGCTGTTGACTTTTTTTTGACTACAACCATAGTAGCTCCCACGATTTTGGTTTATTCATTCTTATTTAGGTTTCTATATTGAAAGTAATAAGTGAACTCACCTTTGAATCTGAAAAATTTTTATTAGAGACTCAAAATATATATGTATAAATTCATCAAGGTAAAAACATGAGTATACTAACTGAGCAAACCTTGGACCCCTCATAAGGGGACTCTTTGAATATTGCCCCATCTTTGAGGTACTTCGTGGTTCAGCACACATTCAAAAACATAGCTCAAAACTACCCACTGATATGCTTTTTTATCCTCTAATGCTGTTGAGCTACCCAAGTCTTCTGATGATGTAATCAGTTGAACTTTAGGGTTCTCTTTTGGCTTGTTTCACTTCCTGCTGGGAATCTTTTCTCTGTACTGGGCATCTGTGCTTCATTGTTCTCTGCTACCACCTGCTGGTTTTGGCAGCTCTATGGCTTTTTTGGGTCCTCTTCTGTACCCTAATGTAGTGTGGCTCCTAGGTGGCCTCTAACTTCAGTGTGGCTATATATAGCTCTTTTGCGATGCAAACCCCAGTCAATTAGCTAGAGAAACTCCGTAATTTTTGTTTTTTGAATTGCTTAATCTCTTGTTGCATGCAGATTTTCTCTTCTGCTTTCTATGTGACTTGGGCCTCAGGCCTATAGGACAAAGTTGTAATTGAAAAGATATTAATTTCTACATATAATTATGAGAAGTTTCCCAAATTAACTGGGATAGTGAACAATTAATAAGGAAATTTCAAGTATCAAAATAGGTAAGATTACAAATTCTGTTTTAGATTGAGCAGAATATATACTGTGCACAAATGACTCCCTGATGGCTGAAATTAAAATCAATAGTTGTACCCTCTAGACCCAGAAGAGCACCCTTCTACGCTCTGAAGGAATCTACTCCTCCCCCCTCACCATAAGCTCTCTACAGTGTTTGAGGCACTGTGTGGGTCTGCATATACTAACAACCATAGCTCATTTCTGATGCGCTTGCTTTAAAATAGGCATTCAAAGAAAAAGACTTTGAATCAAACAGTATATATGCTGGTATAAAAAGCCAAGAAAATGTTACCATGTACACTGTAGGGATCCAGTCAACAAGGAGACACCCACCAGGAAGGCAGATAACTGAGGAACAGGAGTAGTTATGGTAAATCATACCCTCTGATGCTGCTGAGCCACCATTGTCTTCAGGTGAGGTCATCGAGTGCACTGTTATCTCTGATTAACCAGCAGGGTCCTCCTCGCTCTTCTCACTCTGGTGCTGCTTCTTCTGGGAATTTCTTCTCTATGCTGGGCAGCTCCATTGTATTGTTCATCAGCAGCAGCTTGGCCAGCACTTTAACTGTGGTGTATTATGTTTAACTCATTTGTGATGCAAACCCTGGCCAATTAGGTAGAGAAGTTGGAAGATGTTTTTAAGTCTGTCTTTTGAACTATTTTTTTCCTATTGGTGGGCTCGGGTTCTACCCCCTCAGCATACTGTATGACTTGAGCCTTAGGCCTACAAAACAAGGTTGCAACTGAATTTATAATAATCTTTACATCTCATTCTGATCATGAATTCTCAGTCAATTCTGATAGTGAAAAATTGATAAGGAAATAGCAAGTAACCATAAAACAGCTGACCAAGGAGCTCCAAGCTCCATTTCAGATTCTGAACAAGATATACCTTGGGTTCATGTGGCTGGTTGTTCTTAGAATTCTGGAGTCTAGTGCTAAAAGAACCCTCAAGAAGTTATCATCCAGCCTATATCATCAATAACATGTGGAATGAGGCAGTCTGGTTGGATTGAGTCCTTTCTTCCTGAGTGGATGGGGTACAGGGGGGGTGACATATAGAAAAAATTATGTAGAGTCACTATTGATCTCCATGATTTCAATCCTCTGACTCCAAAGTAATTCTACCAACCTCTGTGTTTAACCTCACCTAACCATTTTTATGACTGGGATATTCAAGGATACAGGAGATTAGAAAATTGCCATTCCCATGACAATGTCTATAATTGAATAGTCTCTGTCTCTTCAAATTATCCTAGGGACTTCACTTAGGAAAACTTCAAAGGAGATTTCTGGTGCTGGGGTGACATTTTTTTGTTCAACATCTATAATGCTCCAAGTGCCATGCAAATCACTGTGAGATCAAAGCTGAACAGGGCTAGATGGGACTGGTTGACATGGTCTACTCTACTCGAATTTCTTTATTCTGCTTTCCCACATGCAACAAGATTGTAGGTTTTCTACATACCCATGTGGCATGGGAGGATTCTACTCAAATGGCCTTGTAAAGCGGATGCTTTTGAGTCTGGGCTGACTGTTTTTTCAAACAATCATTAGTTGAAGAATCCCTGCATAGTCATCCCATACTTTATCTTAACTATTTCTGAAGGTACAGTCAGCTTCAAGGCCAAGGTCTACTAGCATGCAGTAGCTACGTTAAACCAGTGATTGCTGGCTTAATGATTTCAACATGCTACTGTGGGACTTAAGTTTTTTACAATTTTCCTGGTAGCTGTGGCAACAGCCAGTTAGTCCTTTCAAACACTGGTTTAGCCACTTGTTGAAACATGCGAAGGCAATTTGTTCTTATAGAATACCCTTTGTTTGGGTCACACTGGCAGGTCAATTGCCTAAACTCTGGCTCTAGGACAATCAAGAAGGGGAAAGAGGTGCATGGAGGAGAGGGGAAATAAATGTCTAGGTGAAAACCCTCCACTGCTCAAATGGAATATTTGAATATTATAAATATCACAGCAATAAGGCATGTGATAAATGTTATGGAGTTGGGTAGTTTACATATCTACACCTCACTTATCAGAGGCATTAGACATCATACACAACCAAGAACATTATAAGGGCACTACATTATCAATGCAGCAAGAGTAATTCATCCTAGATATTATATGTATGTATAAGGTTAACATTTAATTAATGTAGGTATTAATGTTTTCCACATTCCGCATCATGATACGTAGGAAACATAGGTATCTGGGACAAACATTTGAATAATAGTGTTCTGTTTTCTACAGCAGAAAACAATTGTTCATTCAATAATACACAAAATTAGCAATAATAACGTCTTTGCCCAGATAGGAGACCTCTCACCCAGCAGGCATCAAGAAGACCCTGGAAAGAAGTATGACAATTTGCCCATTCTTTTCTTTTTCATGACATAATGACCATAGTCCCAGATTGCCATATTAATAGAGGTCAGTCATTTCATTTTTAATTTTATTTCTGCAACTCCATCTCAAAATGTAGTTTCCACTTCAGATATATCTCAGATCATTGTACCTGGAAAGACAGCTCATAAGGAGGGCATTGATACATTCTTCTTCTTCTTCTTTTTTTCTTTATTTTTTCATTCATTGTGATTTTTTTATTTTAATTTTTTTTAATGTTTTACAATCATTTCCTTAAAGTTAAGATTTATCCCCCCTACCCTTCCCCCACTACCCCCCTCCCTCCCCGTGACAGCATACAATTCTGTATAGGTTCTACATATACTTTCCTATTAAGCTCATTTTCACTATAGTCATGCTATGTAGTCGAACTAAAATAAATGGAAGAAATCATATAACAAATCAAAACATAATACACTGAAACCCACACACACACAAACATGATCTGCTACATTCTGCAAATGACTTCCATATTTCTTTCTCTGAGTGTGGAAGGCATTTTGCCTTAGAAGACCGACGTTAGGATTTTTTTTTTCTCAGTAAGTTCTTGTGTTATTACAAAGTTCCAAGTCTACCAGAAAAAACTCTCACACACTGTGGTCATTGCTGTGCACAAAGTTCTCCTGGTTCTGCTCCTTTCGCTCAGCATCAGATCATATAAGTCCTTCCAGGCCTCCCTGAAGTCTTCTTGTTCATCATTTCTTATGGCACAGTAGTACTCCATTACATTCATATACCATAATTTATTCAGCCATTCCCCAATTGATGGGCATCCCCTTGACTTCCAGTTTTTGGCTATCACAAAGAGTGCTGCTATAAATATTTTTGTACACGTGGGACCCTTTCCCGTTTTTATAATCTCTTGGGGATACAGTCCTAGTAGCGCTATTTCTGGGTCAAAGGGTATGCACACTTTTGTAGCCCTTTGGGCATAGTTCCAAACCATTCTTCAGAAGGGTTGGATGATCTCACAGCTCCACCAACAATGAATTGAGTGTTCCAACTCTCCCACATTCTCTCCAGCATTTATCATTTTCTTGTTCTGTCATGTTTGCCAATCTTACAGGTGTGATGTGGTACCTCAGAGTTGTTTTGATTTGCATCTCTCTAATCAATAGTGATTTAGAGCACTTTTTCATATGATTATAGATATCTTTGATTTCTTCCCCTGAAAATTGCTTGTTCATATCCTTTGACCATTTATCAATTGGGGAATGACTTGTATGGTTATATATTTGAGTCAGTTCTCTATATATTTTAGAAATGAGGCCTTTATCCCCGAGCTTAGCCATAAAATTTTTTTCCCAATTTACTACATCCCTCCGAATTTTGGTTGCATTGGGTTTGGTTGTGCAAAAACTTTTCAGTTTAAAGTAATCAAAATTATCCATCTTGCATTTCATAATGCTTTCTATTGTTTCTTTAGAAAAAAATTCTTCCCCTCTCCATAAATCTGATAAATACACTATTCTTTGCTTCTCCAGTTTATTCATGGTATCAATCTTTATACCTAAATCATGTACCCATTTGGACTTTATTCTTGTGTACGGTGTCAGGCATAGGTCTATGCCTAATTTCCGCCACACAGTTAACCAGTTTTCCCAGCAATTTTTGTTGAACAGTGAGTTCTTATCCCAGAAGCTGGGATCTTTGGGTTTATCAAACAGGAGGTTGTTATATTCCTTGCCTACTGTGTCTTGAGTGCCAAGTCTATTCCATTTGTCTACCCCTCTGTTTCTTAGCCAATACCAAGTGGTTTTGATAATTGCTGCTTTATAATACAATTTGAGGTCTGGTAGTGCTAGGCCACCTTCCTAAGCATTTCTTTTCATTAGTCCCTTTGATATTCTGGACCTTTTGTTTTTCCAAATGAATTTTGATATTATTTTATCCAGCTCTAGAAAATAATTATGTGATAGTTTAATTGGTATGGCACTAAATGAGTAGATTAATTTAGGTAGGATACATTCTTCTTGCTATAATATTTCACGGAAGTTAAACTCAAGAACCTGGCTAATGCCTGAAAATGATGAATTTGTGTTTGTCCCCAGTCAAATTTATAACAAAGTGGTGAAAGGTTGAGAAAAAGACCCCAGGAGACATGCATATTGATGCTCTGCCTACTATCTCTGGTGCTCTCAGATCACATGCTAGGACCAAAGATTTAGAGCAGGAAGAGCTTATTCACTCCTCTCTCCATCTTTATTTTTAAACAGTTAAGTAAACTGAGGAGCAGAGAGGCTGAGTGACTTGCTCAGTCTCACACATTGTAGGTTACCATCTATGAGAGAGCCAAACCCGAGTTCTCTGATGCCCAATTAGCACACTTCCATCATTTTACCTCCCTTAGTGAGGAATGACTTTTCAGCTCCTCCCTGAGAGTGAAGAAGCACTTTACCTTCTATACCTCAAGCTCTTCAGACTCTCAGAATCAATGCAAGTGGTGTCTCTTTCCCAAGGAAGGAGTCAGTGTTGAGCTGAGGGGATCCTGGCTCATCAATAAACAGAAAACTACGTCTGTATAATTCACTGGGGACCACAATTTTGAATCAAAGACATCCTACTCTGTGGATATACAGAAAACCACCCCCTCACTCTGGGAGCCACTAGGAACCGCTCTTTCCTGGACTTAGCATCCTGGCTGAAGTCAAGTGAGCAATTTGTTCAGTCATCCATCCATGTAGAGGTTCCTGTCTTCACATGCAAATCCCATGATGGTATAGAGACTCGCCTTAAGAGAGAATAGTTAATGATAACTAATGTTTATGTTATGCACTAGATTTTGTAAAAACACTTTACACATATACAATCTTATTTAACCTTTGCAACAACCCTGTGAGGTAGGTACTGTTATTATCCTTGTTTTACCTGTGAAGTAACTGAGAGTGAGGAAGGTAAAGTGACTTACTCAGGGTAACGCAATATGAAAATGCCCAAGGTAGGATTTAAACTATCTTCCAGATGATCAGGTCAGTACTCTATCCACTTCACTCCCTATGCACCATCATACCTGGTTCTATTTATATATAGAACATAACAATCAAACATTTGTTACATTTTAGGATGGAGACTGAAGGTGAGGGACAGGTTTTGTTCAACTGCATTCATCCTATTTATCTTCCAAAGTCTCTAGGTTTATTCAAACCTTCTGTATAGTAACTGTTCCTAATGGGATACTCCAAATGTCATAGCACAATAATCATTTTCTGACATCCATCGTTGACTCATTGGTTCACTCTCCATACTTGTGCCACCCTTTAAGTTGGCCTCATTCTCCAAGTCCAATTTGGGAAAGAATTACTCTCTTTTATTTCTCATTTGTCCTAATTTTTCAAAGTTCAAGTGGTCAGTATAAATAGCACAGTATAAGTATAATATGGACACAAACTAACTCCAGAAAGTTAACATGTAAGTAAAGCCAAGAAAAATTCAATTCTCTTAAGACCATGACATGTTCTAGGAATCAGTGTTTCTGAAACCAAATCAAATCAAATCAATTCATATCTTGTCATTGGTTTGCAATATAAGCTAAAGATCTGGTTTAATGACTATCCGTAACTTTAATATCGTCTGGACTCAAAAAGGGAGAGAAAAATCAGGAAAAATGAGAATGTGCTTTATGTTGTTAAGACTAGTCATTTAAAACTCGCAATGTGGCTCCAACTGATAAATCAACCATAGAACTGAGATTTTTGAAGAGCCTAATACTACAGATTTAATAGTAAACTTTCTTTTCTGACACATTTATGCAAATTATGTTCCCTATCCTTCACGTGTTGTTAATTTTAGCATCCTCTTTTCCTTACCTGAGTTTCAGGATTTAAGGTATTGAAATGTGAGTGCTTTTAGTTCTGGGCTCAGAGTCGTTTTTAGACAGTCCTGAGAGGAAGAATTCCTTCATAGGACTCTGTTTTGCCTTCCTTTGAAAGTGCAGTCAACTTTGGATCAGTCAAATTTAAGATCAGACATGACACAGGCCGGTAACTGTTGGCTAAAAGACTTCACCAGGCCACCATGGAGTTCTAAAAACTTTCATTTTACCCAGTCAGTTAGCACAGTTCTAACAATTTAGGTTAGGAAACTTTAAAAAGGGAATAAGCCAATTACATAAAGTATCTATTCGTGTAATATATTTATAGGCAAGTGAGACCACCAAGAAGTGCATTCTGGGGCTCACTATTTCTACAGTGTGGCAGATTTTCACAATCACATTCTCAGTTCCTTGCCGGCAAGAGGGTCCCCAAGAAGGCTAATGTTGAGGGCCAGGGTTGAGTGCTGTTGACAAGATCAGGAAAGACCTTCGGGGAAACTGTTCTAGGAGATAGTGCTCATTATCATCCGGAATGGCTCTCCACGCCCCCCAGATGTTGCTATCTCCGTGAGGCAAATGCGGAAACTACAGAAAAGAAGGGATATGTAAAATAGATGTCCTCTAGGCTAACAGTCTTTAAAGACAACAAGACTGGCCAAATCACTGGGACAGGAGACGAGCAGAATGTCACATAGACTTGCAGTTTTTGTCTATACATACCCTAATCCTTGGATCAGTAAAGGGAATTGGTCTATCTTTTCCCGCCTCCCGTGTCTCTTTTCTTCAACCACATCACCGAGGCATGTAGGACACGGGCCGTTCGCTACAGGCTAAAATGTAGTCATTCAAGAGCATGGTCATCAGTTCTGACGAGGGTGGATCAGAAGAAGCATTCCTCGTTTCACTAAGCACCAGATCTTAATCAGTTCTTTACTGTTGGCTGACAATGTTCTCCATTCCACCACAATTTCTTTCTGGTATTGTTATGGAAGCTCCTTTAGGAGTATTTATCTACCTTAGGTGTATAATTTTGTATATTTTTGTGTATAGTTTCTCTCATCCTGCATTTCCATTAGGTAGTCACCCTCTAGTGCTGTCTAGGTTTGAATTTAGGCTACAGCATGGGTAGCCAGTGATGGTGGCTGGTAAATTAGGTGACTCCAACTCATCTCAATTCCCTCCATGCCCTCTCCAAAGCACCCTTTTCATATCTCAGAATTAAGGCTCTTTTCAGTTGGGGACTGGACCTTGAACTTTGACATAAGATATAGCTATGTTAGTTACCTTTTCTTCCCAATAAAATGATAGATATGAAGACAATCATTTTTTCCTCTGCTGTGTCAACTCTCTAGGTATTCCTTTGTTCATCTCTTCTTGTCTAGCACGGTCCTATTCCTTTGTATTTTCTGTTGCTTGCTTAGGGAAATGAGCAATAGTAACCCCTAAGCCAAAGTTTTTGGACCCTTTAACTTTATTTTCTTATTTTATCTTCACCCAAGTTCCTCCTTAGGAAAACTGGATGAGAATGCTGTCTTGATTTCCCAAAGTTATAGGGGATAGATGCCATGCTGCTGGTGGCAAGCAGCTTTCCACACAGGGACAGAGAGGCTAGAAGCTTCCACCTCACCTGGCTAGTGTTGGAAAATTATTTTTATGAAATTAGACTTAATTTAAACAGGATTATGCTGCTCATGTAGCATTGGAAGGTGTGTATTTTCATGTTTGGGTGCATAGTCTTTGTTAGACTATGCAAAAGAATATCTGCATGGGACTCCAGTCTGCCTAATCTAAAAATGCAGACAACTTTGCATCTGTCAAGATTCAAGACCAGTAGCTGCTGACTGAATGAATTCACTGAGCCACCATGGGACTAAGCTTTTACTAAATTTTTATAATTTTCCTGGAAACTGTGGCAAAACCCCGTTCAGCACTTCTTAAACTGTGGGTTGCAACCCCACAAGGGGTTGTATAACTGAATTTGGCAACAGTAGAAGCTTCCTGAATGTGCAAGGACTAAAAATTAATTCAAAATCACATGCATAATGAATCTGAGATGTTTTTTGCAGCACTTGCCCATGATACATCTTGCAATTTCACTGCAACCTTCACTGAACACAACGTGCTCACTTTGTACTGCACATGCTGTCATGCCATGCAAGGCCAACAAACGCTGCCAGAAACACTTCAGCTCAGATTCACTATTGTATGTCATGAATTGTAGTGTTTTTACTGTACAAAGTTTTCTGCTGTTACAGAAAGACAGTAGTTTAATTACAGAAAATAAAGGCTTATTATTTTCCTACCATCAGTCCTCAGCATGTAAATATCAAATTAGTATATCTTTGGATTGTATTGTGTTAGAATGTTTGATTTTTACAATTGCTGTTATCTCCTTTTACAGAAATATATATTTACTTGCAGCAAATAAAGACAAAAGCCCCTTAATAATATTTCTCCACTATTAGCCCTGTTTATATGTATATAAATGTGAACATTAATTTTTTAAAAAACTTAAGCACAAACAAATGCAATTTCATAAACAAAGGCTAGTATTTATTTGAGAAATTATTAGCAATATTTACTTATATTTTAGGACAAAAACATTTTTTGGTTATTGATAAATGGCTAAATTTAGACAAAAGAGGTAAAAAATGATGACAACGTGGCAGTCTTAACTACCAGGCTGTAGTACACGTAAACTGACAATAAAAATATGTTGACTCATATGGCTCTCAAAAGGGCAAAGTTTAAGCAGATTATTGAAATTGAAAGATGAAGTTGTTACATTTTTGACTGAGAAGAAAGGACTGTTATTTGTTGGATATTTTTGAAAAACTAAATGATACAAACATGTCCCTTCAAGGAAAAGTTTGCAACATATTTATGTTAAAAGATATAATTTAAAGTCTTACTAAAACAGTTAACATATGGAAGAATAGGATGAGAACTGGTTCTTTAGAAATGTTTACAGGTACAGATGATTTTATAATTGAAAATGACCTTCCAAAAGATTTAATTGTAAGAGTTATAATTGATCATCTGAAGTGCCTGGAGACAAGTTTCAGAAATACTTCGCTTCAAATTTTGATTCTAGAAAAACTAAGTTGGGTTCACAAACCATATTCACTTGGAATAAAAAATGTCATTCATCTGCCATTAAAAGTTCAAGAAAATTTTGCCGAGTAGCATTATGATGTCCAATCAACATAGGATTAAAACTTGAGTGTCCTAAAAAAATCGTTAAATAAATTTTGGCTTGGGACAGAATTCCCAACAATTTCTGAAATGGCCCTAAACATACTTCTGTCATTTTGTACTATGTATTTCTAAAATCAAAATATCAATCAACTTTGAAAAATGTTGGAGATGCTTATTGTTCTGTAGTATCAAATATCGCATCAAAATTTAATTTTTATGTAAAAATAAACAAGCACATCCATCTCACTAGTATGCAAGTTTGCTTTTGTCTTCAGAAAATGGTAAAATTATATATATGCCAAATAATTCTTTTAAAATAAATTTCTTTGAGTTATTATCAGTAAATGTTTGATTTGTATACCTATTTTATATGCTTATATCCTAGGGTCATATAAAAATTTCTCAGATGAAAAGGGGTCACAAGTGGAAAAAGTTTAAGAAGTACTGCTTTAAAACACTGTGGTTTAACTGTAGTTCTAACTGCTCTTGAAAAAAATACTCATTTGGGTCATACTAATCTATTGCCTCAACCAAGCTCTGGCCAATCAAGAAGAGAAAGATAAACACAGAGGAGAAATGCCTAGGTGAAATTCCTCCACTCATCAAATTGAATATTTATATATTAAAAGCTTTTCTGCAATTAGACATGTAAAAAGTATTGAGTATAATTTAGACCTAGACGGTCTTCATCCATGTGGCTATACTTTTCAGAGGCACCCAATATTATATATTATCATGCATATTACTAGTATATTGGTACATCATCTGACTGAATTCAGGCCTCATCTAATTAAGAGAGGGTAGTTTTTGGTAGGAGGTGATTGATGGTGGTACATGCTTGAGTGGAATTCCACCACCAGGCAAACTGAATACTTGAATATTGCAGGCATCTTGGGAACAGAATATATGTGATACATGTTGGATAAACAGTTTATCTATGGCATGTATCTACTCCCACTCCACTGGGAATTCTGAGGAGGGAAAGTAGAAAATCCCTGCTACCTCAGCACAAACTGACTGGAGTAGCCCCTTCTCCTATCAAGGTTAGATGTAAGTTCTCAAAGCACTATACTTAAAGTAGTCAATACTTAAGTTATGACTTTTCCTGGCCTAGTACCTATCGTTGATAACTTTGAACAGGTGTACTTGTTTCTCTCTGGGGTACAAACAGACTACTCTATAGGGAACTCTCCTTCCCAAATCAAGCACTGTGAGTTGTTCACAGCACTGACATGACATGGCCATATCACTTCTTCTTTCATTCAGAGGTAGCAAGAGGAAGTAATAAGGTGAAGAATTAGGACTTCTGTCTGCTGGGCTTTACCTCCCAGGCAGCCTTGGGCACCCGGCTGAGGGAGGAAATAAGTTGAATAGCCCACCACTTTTGACTTCAGCATCAATGACCATGTAATATGAGTGAATGAATTCAGAGACATGCAAGAAAAGTGCTGGAGACAGTGGAAATGATTTAGTCAGGATCTTTGCTTGCTTTTGAAAACCAAACAGTTATCAGAAACTGTCACACTCCTTTGAGGTTCCCACCTATTTGGGGATGGAATAGGGGAACAGTGTCTATTATATAGGAAAGCTCTAAGATCAAGAGACTCACAGATGAGTGAGCTTGGCCTAGCCTGAGGGAATCTTCATTCTGGGAGTAGGTATTCACACAAACCAATACGTTTTGGAATGATTCTATAACATCTAATAACTCATTTAAGTTGTAGGAATATTCTCCCAAATGAGGCCCTTTTTTTGGTTAGGGGAGGAGGGCATTTGGGTTCAGAAATAACACAGATGATTAATTGGACATTTGGATAGTACTACTAGGAAGTTTTAAGATCTCATTTATCAGGGAGTCTATATTTTGAGATATGGAAACAACTACTGGGTGAAAGTTTTAATTTGACATGTGATTAGAAGGATCATGCTCACAATTAAAAATACTTTTGTGGACATCCAAGTGGAAGAAAAGTCATGTTATGTGTAGTAGCAAGATTCAAGGTCCTTGAACAGTTGGTACTCTGGTTATCTCACCTTGGCCAAATGAGTTGTAGATAGCAGAATTCAAAGGGAAGATTATTGCAGGCAATTAACAGTTTGGGGGCTATTGGGACTGGTTTATGTGTGTTTTTCCTGAGTAGGATAAGACACGTGTCTTGTCTGTGTAGAAGGGTAACACATCTCACTAAAGGACCAGTAGAAACTCAGTACTGGAGGAAGTAAAGGGAAGGCAAGTTTTGATATTAGAAAGGTTCTAATAGATTTTGTTAAGAATCTGCCAAGATATTATCCCAAACAGGGCTGAAACTCAGTGCCAAATCTCTCAAGCCAACCTTCTGGAGTTGTCTTTAATTTGTGAAAAGATCTGATGTATCATAGGTTTCATAATTCACTTGCCAGAAACTTGAAGAAGCTTGATAATAGGAATGATTTGAAGATCACCCTATTAAATAAAATGTCTGGCAATTTTACTCTAGATGCTTCAGGAAAGGTAGAGGTCAAAATCATCCTCATATTAGAAGCAGGAATGGGAACAGAGAAGTACAACTGGCAATTGTGTAGATGAAAATAATTAGTACATTGCCATGAAGGGAGCTGAATCCCAGAAGCCATAATGAATTGTATTACCCACTACTACCCATTTTCACAGTAAATCATAACTAGAAATAAAGGAAGTGATGGTTCTTAGTTCTGAGAGAGGCAAAGGGCTATGGTAACAGAGATAGCACTATTCACATCTCCTGTCCAGGAAGAGAGCCATACAATCTATCATTGGACCTATCTGTTTATAAGGTTGATAAAGCACTGCCCTTGTTTGGGAGTGGAGAGGTTCCCACTTACATTTGCAACTTTGAACACAAAGAGGCTGAGTGACATCATTGGTATGCCTTTCTCTGATGGGTTTGGTCTACTGAACACACATCTTTCTGAAGATACCTCCACTTTATTAGTAACATAGGATAGTTCCTGTAGTCAGAGGCAGAAACTAAAGGATCCTGAGTAGCGAAACTGGACAATGATAACTGGACTAGACAAAACTTTTGAGTTCTTGGTCCACATGGGAATGTACTTTGCCTTTCCCCATTCTAGGATAGTAACAAGTATAGCTAGCATTTACATAGTGCTTTAAGGTATGTGAATTGTTTTCCCTGGACTGTCTCATTTGATTCTTACAACAACTCTGAGATAAATGATGCCATCTCTATTTTGCTGAATACATGAAAACTGAAGCTAAGATAAGTCAAATGACTTGTCCGGAGTCACACAACTGGTCAATGACTGAGGCAGGATTCAAACTCAGGTCTTCCTGATTCCAGGTCTGACAGCCTATTCACTATACTATCTGATGATGCAATAAACACTCTACTTCAAATTTCAATGTATTTTTATGCCTTTGTTTTGAATTTTGCTGGCAATTAATAAGTTAGTACATTGTTATGCTTATTTTTGGGGAGGACAGGTAGATGTTGTAAGTAACTATGCGACATACCTGGAAGGATTCTCAGTTGACTGCATCTATTTATCAATAAAAGGACAGAAGGATGTAGATTAGACTGAGCTATGTCACACAATGGATGGAGGGTAGCAGTGGAATGTACACAGTGACCGGTAGATAACTGATGAATATCTATAAGTGAAACCTCTGAGTTCAAGTAAATTCTGCCATCCCTTGTGTTTAGGTTTATATGGCCTACGTTTTATTGGTATTTACAGAGGTACCATAGGCTTGTTTATTCTAGACTAGTGTACCTAGAGCTTTGGCTCCTTTTTTCTACCTCAGGATAAAACCATACTACATCAGTTATAGTATGTAGTTAGATTTCCCATTATCAGAAAGAGATTGGGATCTAGTTGGTGTCAGTGAGGCAGAACACATATGCCTTTTGGCAATCTCCTGTTGCATGAGAATGTTAACCAAATGGTTTGCAAGAACACAATAAATCATATAGTTACATCAACTAAAATGGGTATGGCTGCATTGTTCTTCTTTATGGACCTATGTATGATAGTAGCTTTTTGTTATGTGCTAGGGAAAGACAATCTTGGCAACTCTTTTGCTGGTAGCTATATAGATATATGCATATATTTGATTTTGTTAAAAAAGAGTTTATGCTTTCTCAGTGCTCAGCAGAGAAATGGTAACTTATTAGGTAACACATGGTATAGACTTTTCCCTAAAAACCTAAAGAGAGCAAAGGCATCAAGGTCTATAGACCAGAATTGTGAGTTGCCCTAAGGACATGGGTTTCCTCATTACTAGGTTTTTGCGTGACTTTACACACACTGTGTACATTGGTGGGGAAGTGTGACCCAAGCTTATGGTTGGATTGTGATATTTGATCAATCCTACTTTTCCCCTTCTAAATATTGTGTAAATGTTAGGATTATTCTTACTGTTGCTTTCTCATTTAGTAAATGTTTAAGAGGTAACTGTGTCATTTTGACTGACTTTGTGTAAATGTATAACACACCCGTGGGGGCTCAGGAGCTATAGCTATGACTAAATATACATTTTCCTAAGCACCCAGTAGGGCTGGGAGTGTTGCATAAAAAATAAATTTAGCTAGTTATTGTGCAGCACAGAGTTTCAGATCCAAAATGAACTTTTAAGATCATCTAACCCAAACTAAGGAAAAGGAAACAGGCTCAGGTTGCTTAAGTGATTTGCCAAGTTTACGAAAGTTGATCTTGGCCTGGGGATTAGGTATGATGAATTTGCCTAGTGTCCTTTAAAAAAAACGGACATATTATTTTGACACAACAGGCACCTCATCTCCAACACCCAAACAATATTGCCACAAGTATAATATCCTCAAACAGTTACTGTTAACATGTTACTTTTCATTTTTGTAATTTTATCTACTGTTGACAGAAAGGAATTTAACTTTTATAATGACACAAACATATACATTTTTCTTTTCCCCTTAGTTTTGCATGCCCAAGGCAAACATCTCTCTTGCCTCATCCACACTTTCTGAACCAATATTTTCAAATTTAATATCCCATTGATTCTTATAATGGTCCTATGACAGATACAGGATCAAGTTTTATTAACTCTATTTTACTGTTGAATCCCCAAGGGTAAGTAATTTGTCCAATGCCACACCGCAGTCAAATGAAGACCTCTCTGTTCACTCCAAGTCAATTTGGCTTGAAATTAGCCACCTCTCAGTGAGATAACTGCCTAAATAACCTCTTATTGCAAAATCTTTTGCCCATTCATTCATTCATTCATTCATTCAACAAACATTTGTTAAGCACTAAAGCACTAGTATTAACTGAGGGAAACAAAACCAGACTTTCTGCCCTAATGGAGTTTATAGTCTAGTAGGGCAAAAGATAAAAAATTTCAAAACTACAATTACAAAAAACCCCCTATACAAGATACAATGCAATATAGAAATGCAAAATGACAAAATGCTAGGTGACATCCCTTGGGTGAATTAATGCCCACCTCCCTCCATAAAGGTCTATTATCTGACTTTTATGAAGGCTTCAAAGTCTCCCAAATGGTCTGTGCTAGCAGGACACCAAAAATGGGATACTTCTAAAGCTCATATAAGTTTTCCTTTTGACTATATGCTGGCAGTCTTCATCCTGGTCTCTTGCTGGCAAAGATATTTTTCTCTCTCTCTCTTCCCATCCCCCAAACTTTCCTTCTCCCATGCCACACCTTGTGCCCAAGCTCTTGCTCTCAGTCTCTCTCCTGTTCTATTTTCCTTTTTGATAAGGGTCTCACAGTCTTTAGAAAGAAGACTGAATAGACCTTTAAGGCCCACATCATGACCCTGGACTGGAAGGCAGCGTCAAACCCTTGGTTTCTTGTGTTCAGCCTTCTTAAAATTATTTGGAAAAGGCATTTCCAGAATTGGCTGTGCAGATTGCATATATGCATCATCAAATGGAATGGAAGTCCGTTCAAGTCTATTATTTCAGGTAGACCTGGGATCTGAATATCAGGTATGTGGTTAGCTGGATGGATGGCTCCCTCAGTCTGTGTCTCAATAACCCTTCTAGGTGATTAATCACATCTCCTTCTAGTGGAAAAACCCAGTCCTTGCTCCTGGACTCCAGACTCTTGCTATGCTTCTACCCATCTATCCTATGGTAAATCCACCTCTTTTTTCCCCATCTCTTCCCTCCCTCCCCACCTTCCTCCCCCCCACCCCCCCTGCGACTGAGGTAAGAGTTTGACTGGGAGGCAAACTGCTTATACTACCAACCAAGAAAGGGACCCTTCCCAAAGCTACTGGGAGTTAAGCCAGAAGAAACTGGAATGACATGACTCTACTAATATTATGGTAAGAGAGCAAGGTCTATTAACTTTATGCCTCTGTGGTATTTTGGTAGTTTCCTCCTTATTCCCCTTTAGTTAGGAGGAGCTGAAGTTTTGGAATTTAAAGAAATGTTTTTTAGTTTGTTTCCTAGTGGGAAAAAAACCTCATCAAAACAAAACTAAAAGTAAGTGAAAAACAATGGAAACCTAGCTGCTTTCTGGGAAGTAATATAATGGATGAATTTGGGGCAGCTAGGTGGTACAGTGGATAGAGCACCAGTGCAGGAGTCAGGAGGACCTGAGTTCAAATCCATCTCAGACACTTGACACTCACTAGCTGTGTGACCTGGGTAAGTCACTTAACCCCAATTGCCTCATCCTGGGTCATCTCCAGTCATCCTGATGAACATCTGGTCCCTGGATTCAGATGGCTCTGGAGGAGAAGTGAGGCTGGTGACCTGCACAGCCCTCCCTCACTCAAAACAAAGTCAAGTGCAAGTCATGTCATTATTTCTCTGATGGCATGATCTTCTTCAGCAACAAAGGACGAACACATAATGAATGAATGCTTTGTGTTGAAAATGGCCTTTACTCCCAATAAATCAGAAGCCTGTTTGTGGACAGATCTCTCCACTAATATGGCTGCATAATGGGGAAGAAAAGCAGAGGAGAGAGGATCATCTGATAGTAGTACCTAGGAATAGGAAGACCTACTTGAGAAGAATGCCATACGACAAGTTCTACTAAAATGTGTTCATCTTTCAAACAATCTTGCTCCAAACTGTCTTTAGAACAGAGCTAACTACAGGTGCATGAGAAAGATCCCAAACCAATCTCTTTTAAAACTTCTTCTCTGGAGTAGAATGTTTAGAATCAACTGCAGTGTAAGTCTCTCTTGAAAGTTTTCATACATGATAGTTAAAGAAGGCTTGCTTCCAAAAGAGCTATTGTGACTTCCTGTGCGATTTGTACTTAAAAAGGAGGAAAAACTGGTTTTTGAATGTTTTAAAAATATACTTTAGAAAGAGCAAGGCAGGACCAAGAGACTTTAAGGCATCCAGAGTAGAAGAAATCAGGAACTTTCTTGTGCAGGAAGAAACCTCACCCCTATTAGAAAAGTGATTTGGGAAACAAAAAGCATAGTTCTTGGTATTTGGTTAGTTTTTACAATTGACATTAGAGCTTCTAAATTGTCTGTATTATGCATGGAAAATATTATACATGCCCCTATTGTACCATTGTCAGATATTATTGTTGTTACATGCTTTTTCTTCCCTTGTTTGAAGACATATTTGCAGGGGGCAGAACAAATATTGCTGTCAATTAGTGAGGATGTTAATGTGAATTTGAATACATGACACCTATATAGACTGTTTTTGAATTTTGGTTCCATATGTTGGGTTGAATATTTGGTTGAGAAGGTCAAATTTCTGTTAGGAACTGTTATTATACTTGATACAGGCCTGACACATAATGGGCACTTAATATTTATCTATTGGTATGGAGGTATGCTGATGAATCAGCAGCATCTTCTCTCTACTATACACGCACACACATACACACAGAGAAACTGTCTGCAGGTTCTTTAATGAATGCCCATGACTAACATACCAGAGCTCTAATGGTCATTCAATCTTGCCTTGTTGTCAAGGAGGAATAGAATATTCAATTGTATATAATCGTCCTATAGTTATCTGCAGCATAGCCTGGCAATGGGGAGACTGTGTTAGTCTGAAAATAAAACCCTTTTGTGGGAAGTGGTAGGGAGAGGGAGGTAAAGCTTTTACGTGATAGCATGTCTCTGTTCTAGATCTACATGCTCTTTTCTCCCATCCCTGCCCTTTTCTGGTCTTCCAGGTGGAAAATTTCTCTCACTTTCTTTTACGAATGCATCCTTGGTGATTGTCACCTTCCTACCTCTGACAGAAGTAGAAAACATATCTGAAGACTGAGGGAGACTCAACCTCTCCCTATGAAACTCCCGACTTGGTTCCCTAATATATGGAATGGTCCTAGTATGTGTGTGGAGGGGTGAGGGTGGGGGTGACCATTTATGACCCTAATTGGGGTCATAATTGACCCCACATATAATTGACCATTTATGACCCTAATTTTGGAGGAGCTGACTCAAACTTCAGTATTTGCATCTGTCAGGCCCTGGTTGGGGGTGAGGGGTCATCTCTCATACTGATTAGGAGGAGTATCTAAGAGGTGAAGCTGGGATTACCAAGGCTCAGGTGCTGCTTCTCCGAAGGACCACTATCACTGTCCCTGCTTCTTCTTCCTTCTATGTTCCGAATAGTTCTGGCAATCATTCTGGCTGTATCTTTCCCTTGTTGACCCTACCTTCTTTATGTTTCCACTCCTTTATAACCCCAAAGTCTCAAGCCTCCCCTGGGGGAGGTAAAATGTGCTCAGTCTATTCTTTTTGGCATCATTGAATGGCCTGACTTGCAAATGCCTCTAAGTCCCCCAAACACACTTTGATCCTATCTGCTGAAAATGTTCAAGGCTTTGTTATAAATGCAGTCTGGCATTGCTTTATGAAGCTAAAATTTCCTTTTATTTTCCCCACCAAACATATGGGAATATGATGACTATTAGTGTCTGTAGAGCAGCCTATATGGACAGAGCAGTTATCATCGCCTGTAGTTGCCAAGCCAAGATGTTTATAGCTAGAACTTCTCCCCAAGTCTCTGCACTCCCTTCCCTCCCCAATCCAAAGTAATCACAGCATGGTTGGTGTAACTGTCACATTGTTGGCTCCCTGGACTTTAGCACTTTATTACAGGGACAAGACCTGGAAACAACTAAGCTAACACAATTCACATAAGAAGTAGGAAGCCAAATCTTATTTTATAGTTCTCATCATTATATGTTTCTGTTCTACACTGTTAAATATTTTTGCAAGGGTACTGAGTCCTAGCTGAGAGTAACACGAACTCTTCACATTTGGCACACCATTGTTGCTTTTCCTAGGTTTTTCTACTCCTCCTTGCAACCCTCAAAATGCCCGGCTCCACACAGCTACTGACTGTGTTGTGGAGAGCTGTGGAAGGAATTTTGCCATGTGCGAAGTCACAGGTTTACCTCTGTGACTCCCAACCCCCTAAAAAGTGTGATAAAGCTTCAAAGGTATATGGAGCCAGACTGTAGAGGTCTTTGGATACTCAGGTAACTTGGGCTTTTCTCCATGGTATGACATAGTTCCTGCCCTCAAAGAATTTATATTCTAATGGAGATATACATTTACAGAATTAAGTAAAATACAAGATAGGATATGACAGGGGCAAAGGAGAGATGTAGAAAAAAACAAACTAGGGAAATTAAGGTGACAGATAATACTTCTTGGTGGTCGGGACAAGGAAATGCTTCATAGAGGAGGAGGCACCTGGTCTGAGCCTTGAAAAAATAGGATTCTGAAAGGTAGAGATGAAGAAGAAATTTATTTTAGCTATGGAGGAATAACCTGAATGAATGCATAAAAGTAGAATACAGCATGTGTGGAGGAGAGAAATTAAGGGCATTCAAAAATAGGAAAAATTATACAAATTATAAACCAGGAAGCTTCTTGTAGGTTTGGGGATAGCTTCTGGACTAGACTAGGGCAAGTTAGCAGAAATGGGATTATTGTAGGAGAAGAGACCTGAGGGTTGGGGAGATTTAAGGACTAGAGAGACTGTGAGTACTGCAGTGGAAAGAACAACATGTTGAGATTCTAGAGACTTAGGTACTAGTTTGTTGCCAAAAGATTCTTTAGGCTAGATAATTTACTTATGGAAGCTCCTGCTGAGGCAAATGCATATATTGAAAGAAACCCTGGTGGGTTGTTACGGTAAAGCACAATGTTAACTGTCATTCACCCTGTTTAAGTAAAAATGACCAGAATATAATGCTGCTTCTGGCCAGCAATGACTTATTCCCTGACATTTCCCCAAACTCCTCATAATGCTTCCTGATTAAAAAGATTGCATTTGGTCTGCTCGAGCAGTCTTACGTTGGAGAGAAGCCATGTTCCTTGGGCACTAGGACTCCCTGAAGGAGACAAAGATGGAGTCCACTGATATGTATGATAGCTAGTAGAAATAAAGAAACTAATTGTTCTGGTTGGCTCCTGGTAGGGAAGGAGGGTGGTAGTAGGGGGGTAGAAGTGGGACTAGGAATAAACGGATTATAAATTAAAGGGAGGCAAATCTCAACTTGATGAAAGGAGTTAAAACCATTTCCTAGTCATTAAAACTATCAAGAAATAGAATGGGCTGTATTGATGAGGTGATGAGTACCCTATCATTGGAAGTCTTCAAGCAGGTGCTGCATGTAGAAGGGGTTCTGGTATGGGATAAAACTAGATGACTTTTGAGATCCCTATGAATTTAGGAATATTATGATTCAGTCTGGGGATGATTAGTAGGTGGCACGCAAAAATGGCCTTTTTAATTTTTTCTTTACTTTTATGTGGGATCATAGTTCTGATTTCTGGGGTCAGATCAGGGCCAACAAGAAAGGGAGGGGATAAACCATAGTCTGTCTAGTCCTGCTTGCTGCCATGCTCTAAGATTAGGCTCTGGAATTTGACTTTTTGATTCTGTTATTGGTCCCTGACCTGAGGCAGTTAGTTACTAAGTCTGCTCTGCCTTTAGTTCCCCCCACTCCCCAAAGAAATCTGTTACTGTCAGAGGACCCTGACAGTATCCTGGAACTAGGTTTGGAATTGGTTCTGTTTCTAGTGTGCCAAAAATATAAACATAGAGGGAAAGGAACATAGGCTAGTGATTATTTAATTCTCAGGAATCTGCCCATTGTGCTATTTTGCTCAGAAGTCCATTTTTTCCTTCTAACTGAATGCTATGAAAGTTCTTACACAAGATGCTCTTCTTCTGCAGAATTCACCACTTTGACAACATGTTCTTCTCCAAAATCATTCTCTTGTTCAGAATACTTCCCTTCCTCAGTAGTTATTTCTTCTGTAGATTTATTTTCTCCTGAAATTTGTACTGATACAGTGTTCTTGGCTTCCACCACACTATTTTCCCTCACAGAACTCTCCTTTTCCCTAGAACTCTTCTGTTCCATAGAATTATTACTTTCCTTAGCACTCTCCCCACTGGTAAGGCTCTTCCTTCTTAGAGAACCCTTCCTAAATAGATAATTCTTCTTTCTCTTAAAACTCTCCCGTTCCCCAGAATTCTTCTTTCCTTTAGTAGACTCCCCTGACGCAGAACTCTTCTTTCCCAAAGAGCTCCTTCTTCCAATGAAGCTCCTCCTTCTTTTAGAATGCCGCTTTTTGACAGAACTCTTTTCTCCCCTTGAGCTCTCTCCTTCTGTAGAACTCTGAATTTCCCCGCATCTCTCTCCTCCTTTTGTATTTTCCCTTGGCACAAGACCCTGCTCTTCCTCAGGATCCTTGTCCCCTTTGGGTTCCTCCTCTTCCGAAGTCAACTCTCCTCCCTCAGAAGTCTCCCCTCCCACGATCACTGCTTCTCCCTCAGAACTGTCCACTCCCAAAGGATGGCCCGCCACTCTCAGAACAATTTCTTCTTCCAAAGAACTCTCTGCACTCTCAAAGCTCTCCTTTTCTGTAGAGCTCCTGCCCGGCTCAGGACTCTCCTCATCCTCAGGACTCTCCACTGGCACAGAAGCCTCTCCTTTAGCGGAGTCCTCTGTTCTCTCAGAGCTTTCCCTTTTATCTGAACCCTTTCCTCCCACAGGACTTTTCTCTTTCGCAGGACTCTCCCCTCCCACAGAATTGTCTTCTTTCATGAAATTCTTTTCTTCCATCTCACTCTCTATATCCCCAGTGCTTTTCGGTCTCCCGGAACTCCTTCCTCCTGTCGACTGTTTCCTTCCCATCTTGCTTTTGACAAATATCCGCCTTCGCAGACATTTCCGATTCCCCTTAGAACTGTCCCTGGCCCCCGAGCTGTCTCTAGTGATGGAGCTCCCCCGGGACACCGAGCTGTCCTCTCCCAGGACGCTCTTCTTGGACCCGGAGCTCTTGCTGCTTAAGGAATTCTTTCTTATCAGCTTGAGAATTCTCTTCCCCAGGACGAAGCTCTTTTTCCTCCTGGGATCCTGCTTTGGCAGGTGCCTTCCGAGCAGGGAGCTCTTCCTCCGCCTCCTCCGGGACGGCTCCCCGCCCACGGGGAGATCCCAGCCCACCGAGCTCTTGCCGCCCGAGGAGCTCTTGCCCCACTCCGAGCTCTTCTCCGCCAGGGAGCTCTTCAGGGCCACCACGGGCCCCCTGTCCTCTTCCGTGGCAGCCCCCTCCTCCGAAGGAGGCCCTTCCTCCCCCTTGGCTGCCTCGGGCCTCTGGGCCTCCACGGGGCTCTCAGCTCTGGAAGCGCTCTCAGTCTCGGGGTTCCCCCTGGCCCCCGAGCTTTCCCCGCTCTCAGAGCTCTCCTCGACCAGGGAGGAAGCCTCCTGGGTCATCCTCAGCAGGGTCCCCATTTGGCTTGCGTGGGGGTGGGGGGGGGAACACACGGAGGGCCGGGCCTAGGCCCGCGGGAGCCCCGCAGGAGCCCGGCTTCTCTTTGCGTGTGTGTGGGCTCTCCGGCGCCCTCGCCCTCGGTTGTGGGCCTCGGGCCTGTGCCGCCGGGGCCCTGAGGCCTTGAGGAGGGGTACGAGCGAGAGCGCGAGCCCCACAGCCTCGATCTCAACTAACACGAGGCTGAGGGAAGTGAGGCGGAGCAGAAAGTGCCGCCCCGGCCTACAGGGAGCGCCCGAGGACAGGGACCGCCTAGGAGGAGGGGCCCTGAGGAAGGAGGAGCCCTGAGGAAGGCGGGGCACCAGCGAGAGCGTGAGCGCCACAGCCTCGATCTCAGTCCAGCCTGAGGCAAGACCAAGCTGACGCAAGGGAGGCGGAGCAGGAAGTGCCGCTCCTGACCTACAGGGGGCGCCCGAGGACAGTGACCGGCCCGGGGGGAGGGGCGCCTGGGGGGAGGGGGGCCCCGGGGTCCGCGGTGTTTCCTGTAGTCTCCCTGCGCCCCTAACGTCTCCAGTTTCTAGGCCCAGCCTTCCCCATCTCTCTCCTTACACTCCGTGCGCCACACAGAAGACGTGAAGGGCGTCCACGAGGCGCCCAGCGTGGGAAGGGCCTGGAGATCGAGTCGGACGGGGAGCCGGGGAGGGTTTGTGGAAGGGGAGCCGAGGTGGAGGCCTCGGAGGCCGATTCAGCGGGGACAGAGGGAGCTGCCTCGAAGGGGCCGCCCCCGGGGACGTGTTGAAGGAGGCCTCGCTGGGGTGACGTCGGGGTCGGTCCCTTTGGAGTTTGTGATTTTTTAAGATTCTGTTTTTCTGCCGAAAGAGCCCGTCTTCAATTGAATTTTAGTCTCCGAACTCCCGGAGCGTTATAAACCTGAACACCAAAACAGAACCCGAGGCGCAGAACCCAGAAAGTTCTGGGGGCTTGGAGAGCTCTAGGGTTAGCTAGGATGCCATCTCTCTCTTGGTGGATCTTCCAGCGCCACGAGCAGCCCTTCCTGAACCAAGAGCTTTAGCCCCTCAGACAAAGATCGTCCCATCCAGGGGGTCAGATTTAAATGGAAGGGGGCCCGCTAAACCTGCATATTGAATGAGAAAACTACGTGTTAATGTTATCTATGTTTTATTGTATTTTTATTTATTTTGTTCAATATTTCCCAGTTATTCCCAGTGCCCATTTGGGAGCATTGTGTGCCACAGACTATTTGACACCTTTTTCAGGTGAGAAAAGTGAACCTCAGAGAAGGGGGAAGTGAGTTGCTCCAGATCCCTGAGTCTAGAATCCAAGTCAGCTGACTAAAATCTGGACTCAAAGGGTTATTTGTCCGCTTCAATCCTTTCGGGGGACTTGAACACTAGACTGCAGCATAGATGACTTCTGGATTCCATGCATGGACAGTTCATTTCTCTTGAGCGGAGGCTGCTGGGATTTCAGTTAAATGAATCAATTTCAGTTTGGCTCAGGTGTTATTCCGAGGTTAATTGGAAATTAACTAAGGTGACAGATGGTATTAAGTAGTTCTAGTGAATCATTGCTTCAAGGACCCTCCCCTATTGAAATGTTGATGTTTCTATAAATCCAGTCTTCTACAGGTGTTGCATGGATGAAGTATTAGAAAGCACAGTGGAGTGGGAACCCGCTGTTCCCTCTTGGATGTCAGTACCTTCCTCTGTCAGATGAGAGGGTTTCACTGAATGACTTCTAAAAGCCATGTCAGCTTTAAGGTTTGATATCGGAAGGCCCCTGAAAGTCTTCCTTCTCAATGTTCTCAGGTTCCTTTCAGCTCTGACATTGAGCATTCTTTGCCCTGTTTTTCTTTCCAGCTCCGATGTCCTGAATTCTAGGTGGTGCAGTGAATAAATGGAAGGGTTTAGACTTAGAAATGAATTCAAATTCTGTCTAGGACACTTACTAGCTGTATGACCCAATGCAACATTGTATGGCCTCAGTTTCTTCACCTGTAAAATGGGTTAATAATAGCACCTGCTTCATGGGATGGCTGTGGGGAGCAAATAATAAAAGCATATGTAAAACACTTTGAAAACCTTAAAGCACTCTATACGTGCTAGTTATGTCCCTAAAGTTACTATACTGTGCTTGTCTTTTGACCCAGCTATGGCACTACTAGGCCTTCATCCCCAGAGAGATTAAAGAAAGAGGAAAATGATCTGTATGTACAAAAATACTTATCGCAGCTCATTTTTTTATGGCAAAAAATCTGGAAACTAAAGAAGTAGCCATTCATTGAAGAAAGGATAATGAAATGGTGGTATGCGTATGTAATGAATTATTATTGCACCATACGAAATGGCTAAATTGCTTTAGAGAAACCTGGGAAGACTTTATGAACTGATGCAGAGGAAAGTGATCAGGAGTAGGACAGTAATTTTTACCATAATAACAACATCACAAAGAAAAATAATTTTGAAAGACTTAAAAACTGATCAATGCAATAACCAATCCATGATTCCAGAGGACTACAGGTGAAATATATTACGTACCTACTAAGAGAGGACATCGATCCATGATGTGAAATAAGACATACATTTTCAGATAATGTCTAATGTAGACATTTGTTTTACTTGATTGTGTATGGCAGTGCCTGGCACAGAGTAGGCACTTAATATTTGCTGATTAATTGACTTGTTACACAATCTTTGTTTATCTTTTTGGTTTTTCTAGTAAGTAGGAGATGGGAGGGAGAAAAGAAAAAAAGAGTATAGAAAAAAAAGAAAACAAGAGATCATTGAAGCATCTTTTAAAAAAAATCCACAGAAGAGAACAGAAGGAAATTAGGAAAAATCAGAAGAGTAGGCAGCTTTGAAATTTACATGTTTTATTTATTACATAGTTAAGAGAAAAGCAAGCTATACATAATAGAGATCAGTGTCATGCAGTTCTATTATATGATTATATATATATGTATATGCCCATTTTATTTTGTTGGTGAAATTCAGGATAAAAAATGAAAAAGTAAATTACCTCCTAGTTTGAATGTTTATGTTCTGTTTTAATGTTTCTTCCAACTTTGATTCTTCATGGTTCCAGTTCATCTCCATTTTTTTTCACATCAGTAATTTGCAGGAATGTTTATCACACTTAGAGAAGACATAGAGAACTTAGAGGTATAGCTAATACTTTGAATGACAGAGTCAGGATCCAAAAAGAGCTTTCTGGACAAGTTATAAGGTGATTCCAAGCCAACAAGGTGAAATTTGATAGGAGTAAACAAATGTAAATCAGGGTCTGAAAATCAATTGTATGTGATACACAGTTTGGGTGAGACATTACTAGAAGGTAGTTCCTGTGAAAAAGATTTGGGTATTAAATTTTTTTTAATTTTAAAAATTAATTATTTTAACTTTCTTCTTAAATTTTGAGTTCCAAACTGGGAAGGACAGAATGCAATGATTAACAATGAGTTGAGACCCAAAGTAAGTGAAGAAATAGTAAGAAGGTATCTAACTTCCCTTAATTTTACCAGGCTTAAACCAAACTGTATCCCAGGGTATTGAAAGAACTGATAAGATGTAATTGCCACACTAATGATCACTTAAACATCATGGAGAATGGGAGAAGTGTCATAGGTCTGGAGAAGGCAAATTTTCCAATTTTTCAAAAAACGGGATAATGGAATAAATAAACTATAGGCCTCTGAGGTTGACTCAATCCCTGATAGAATTATAGAAGATATTTTAAGGATGGTTACTGAATATCTAGAAAAGAAAGCAGTAGTCACAGAGAAACAACGTGGTTTCATCAGGAAAAGTCATTATAGGCTAACCTCATTTCCTTTTTTTGTTAGCAGTACTAGAGTGGTATATTGGAGGAGTGATTTATTTGACTTAGGTTGCCTAAATTTTAGAAAAGCATTTGACAGCCACCAATTCTATTCTTGTGGATAAAGCAAGAAGATCTAGCATAGTTGCTATTATAATTAGCTGATTTGAAAGTAGTTGTAAGATTGGACTTAAATAGTAGTCATTAATGAATGTTCAATGATTTTACCTATCACTTGGATAAAAGCATAGAAAGCAATGTTTATCAGATTTGTAGATGAAAAAAAGCGCGAGAAAGATAGCTAACATGTCAAGCAACAGATTCAGGATGGAAGACGATGAATGGTTTGACTTGGTTGACATTTCTTAGTTTTGCTACATTGTTTTTATTTTTGCCTTCCTTCCTTCCTTCCTTCCTTCCTTCCTTCCTTCCTTCCTTCCTTCCTTCCTTCCTTCCTTCCTCCCTCCCTCCCTCCCTCCCTCCCTCCCTCCCTCCCTCCCTCCCTCCCTCCCTTCCTTCCTTCCTTCCTTCCTTCCTTCCTCCCTCCCTCCCTCCCTCCCTCCCTCCCTTCCTTCCTTCCTTCCTTCCTTCCTTCCTTCCTTCCTTCCTTCCTCTCCTTCTCTTTCTTACTTTTCATTCTTTATTACAAGAGATAGCTTGCTGGGTAGGGACATTTTGGAAATAAAGATGATATAAAAACCAAAAAAATCAATTGCAGTTTTTAAAGTATAGGAAGTAGCAGTGTGTCTAAACAGTTTGACTCAGAAGAGTCTGAGGGTATTAGTGGGCTACAAGCTCAAAATTCGTCATAGGCCCTAAAATTAATGCGCTCTCAGGTCAAATCAAGAGACACATAGTATCCACAGCAGGGGAGGTGATAGTCTTGCTATATATACTCTTCCCTGCTCAGAGCACATTTGAAGGGCCGTCTTTAACTTGGGATGCCATCTTTCAGGAATGACGTTGACAAACTAAAGGACATTCACAGAAGGGAAACCACGATAGTGAGGAGGGCACTCAAGGTCTTCTCTTACGAGGATTGGTTAAAGAAACTGGAAATGTTTAGCTCAGAGAAGGGAACATTTAGACCATAGAATCTTCAAGATAGGAGTGACCTAAGATAGCATCCAACAAACACCCTGTCTACAACATCTCCAAGGCATTCAAGTAAAGGTTGGATGACCACTTGTTGGAGATGTAGAGGGAATTTTTATTTAGGTATCAATTGGACTAGATGATCTTGGAGGTCCTTCTTACCTCTGAAATTCTATAATTAACTAAGGTTTCATGGAGGTCCTGAGGTTTAAGCGGGGCTTTTGCAGGTGGGCAGAGTTTAGATCAGAAATGGGGAGAAGTAATATGAGCTAAGATTAGGAGGAGGGAATGATGGAAGCATATGCAGGGGACAGTAACAAGAATAACTTGACTGGAGCAGATGGTTCATGTTGATAAGTAAATAGAGATATGGCCAAATAGAAAATATATGAACAGATTGTGGAAAGCCATGAATGCTATACAGACGACTTTGGACTTCATCTAAATTTATAATTATAACTAATAGAAATTATTTGAATTTCTAATTAATAGAAAACTATTATAGATTCTTGGGTCCATAGATGTATTTTACATATATCTATGTTACATATTACATAAATATTAAGTATAACATACTATAGCAATATAATATATTACATATATAATATATGTTACATAAATAATCTTACATAAATATATTACATGCCACTGCTGAATAGTCACTAAGATTTCTTTTTTTCCAGGAAGAAAGAAAGCTAGGGGGGAAGAGAAGGAAGAAGGAAGAGAAGAAAAGAGGGAAGGAAGCAAAGACAAAGGAAGGAAGGAAAAAGAGAGACTCATCTGTTACAAATTTCTTCAGACTGGTTAAGCTCCCTTTTTACACACATAGAGCCACAAAAGCACAAAAAAGTATAAATGACTTGTCCAAGTGCAGTAAGCTGTGAGGGTTCAGAACAGGTACAATGGGGAAAGAATGGGCTATCCCCAAGGCCTCCTTTGTCTGAGAAATAATACCAATGAATTGTGCTCCACTCTTCTCCGTAGCCTCTGACCGCCCTTCTCCTCTCTCAAATGGACTGTCCAATTACTGACTCCCAGAAGCTACCCCAAATCCCCGCACAGATATTTTGCAGACTATTTTGTGTATGGAATTCCCATTAACACTGCTGAACTTTAGACAATCTCAGCTCATGAAATCTGTAATAGCCCCATCTGCGTACTCATCTGGGTCCTGGCCCTTCATGGTGAATATGTAACTGTGTAGGAGGAATGTAATGGCATAATGATTAACTGAGTTGCCACATTTAAGCAGTTCATCTCTTTCAGATTCCATTCTGAAACTTGTAGAGAATGAGGGGGAGGATCTGGCCTGCCCTCTATTCCAAGGCAATCAAACCTTGTTTTTGCTGAATAGCCTTAAGTTTATGAGAGTGCCCATACAAGGGGGACAGTATGTGAAGTGGAAAGAGAGGATGGAGTCAACATTCGGGTACACATCCTAGCCCTTCCACACTATCTGTGTGACTTTAGGCAGATCGCAGATCTTTACCAAACCTCTCTCTGCTTCAGTTCATCTCTCAAATGAGGGGATTGGATTAGATGGCCTCTAAAGTCTTTCCAGTGCTAAATCTCGAATTTAGCTGGATCCCTGTGATCCCTGGAAATAATTGTTGTTATTTGCCTTTCTTTGCTGAAGAGGCCCATGACATCAGGGAGGTGATGCCATGACATGCAAGTGAACTGGATTTTAGTGAGGCACGGCTCTGAAAAGTCACCAGCCTCACTTTCTCCTCCGGTGTCATCTGGGCCTAATGATAGATATAGATCAGAACAACTGGAGATGGCTGGGAAGTTGTGGTTCTGCAGCCATGAATTAGGCAGAGTCAGAAGAGCAGGGTTCTAGGCTCAGCTCTCTGATCCTATGGATGTATGGATGGCCTTGGCCATGTCTCACCTTATTGTTTTGAGCCTCAATTTCCTCATTTGTAAAAGTAATTGAATAGATTAAAAAATCTAATTGAATTAGATAATTTCTAAGGTCTCTTTCAATGAGATAATTTCTAAGGTTTCTTTCATCTCTGACATTTTATGTTCATTTTATGTTCTATGATTCCCTCTAGCTCTCAATCCTATGTAATTCTAAGATCCATGCCAGGGCTGAGAGTCTATAGTCTAAGGTTTTTCCAGTGTTTGTGTTCTGCGGTCCTATTATGCAAACATTTTTCTTCTCTAAGTCAAATGAGTCATTCATCCTGCATTATCCTGTCCAGAGGCTGGCAAACATTCTGAAATAGGCAGGAAGTTGAACATCAAAGATCTTATGTTCTTCAGTTAATTTACTGTGGTAAATTTCACTTCCCCAGGCATCCCAAAGTAGAAAAATATGTATGGTATTTAGGAGCATGATGTCCCAGAGGGAAAATGAATCCGTGCTTCTTGGCAAGTTAACTCCTTCACCTGGGTCCTTAATCCCACCCCTAGGGTACCTTGATCTACCAATTTATTCCATTCTCCTCTCTCTGTATTATTTTTCATCTTTCTATTGACCATTTCCCTTCTTTCTATAAACATGCTCAAATATCCTCAGTCCTAAAAAATCTCCCAAATGTCTTTTTGATACCATCATTCTCTCAGACTATTATTTTACCTCTTTCTACCTCTTTATTGCTGAATTTCTAGGAAAAGTAATATATTTTCAGTACCTCTGGTCTTCTAGACAACCTGCTTATTTTTTAGCCCTCTGAAATATGACCTCCAAACTGCCAGATTCCATATCCTTATCATGGTAAAAGTACCACAGTTCATCAATTGTCAGATAAAGCCTTGGCAGAGAGAGATTGGTTGACAGTATTTATCCTGTCAGTCAAATGAACTCTGAACACAAATAATTTTTAATCATAATATATAGAGTGCTAGGGGGAAAAATGAAGAATGATTAATCTGGATCACTAGTTGTCTCCATTTGGTCTTGGGATGGGGCAAGTTTGTCGTGTTTAGGAAGAGGCAACAAAAACTTGCTGATCTGTTAATCTGTCGTGGGCCTCAGGTGTGTGAGACAAGCATCTCTAGCTGGCATGGCATAGCCAAAGGTGGGGTAGAAGAAAACATTTAGATATAAGAGAGAACACATACCTCCTCAATTTACACTGAAATGGAAGTGAGTGTAATGATGGAGTCACTCTGTTAAGAAAGAGAAAATCCAGGACCCCTTTCCTTCTCCTTGGCTTCCTAGAACTTTCTACATCACCTCACACTGCTGACTACCTCCTTCTTGACATTCTCTTTGACCTCACTTCTTTCTTGGTTCTCTTGTGAGCACAATGCTGTGGTTAAAAAAAAAAGCAGCATGCTTTCCATGAAAAAAAAGTAAACCTGAGTTCATCTTGTGACAAAAGTCATGCCAAGTCAAATGGAAATAAAAGTAAGAACACTAGATTTGGGGTAAAAAATCCTGAGTTCTAATCTCAGTTCCAAACCACTGCTAACTGGCTGTTTGTCTTTGGACTAGTCACTTCCTCTCTTTGGGCTACAGGTAATGTGTCAGGAACAGGAAACGTGGAACTAAATAGTGGTAGACTTTAAATGCCAAGAAATAAGTGAACATTGAACAATTGCATAACCTAAATACTGTAGAGAATCATAAAACATATTGAATCAGACCCTCCTAGTGCCTAAGGACTCACTTTGTATGGTCATATGGTCTTAAAGTTAGAAGAGACTGGAAGAGACCATAAGACACCATCTAGTTTGAACCTTACCTACCAACCAACCAACCCATAATAATATAGAAAGAGTGCCTAGAAAAACACCTTAACTTAGGTCATGTGGATACTACTAGATCTCTGGAGAAATACTGCACTAAATTGGGAAATTTATGGTCTCTACATGGCCCTTTTCAGTTGCTGTAGTTAGAAAACCTGATGAGGCAGCCTGGTAAGACTTAAATCCTTTCTCCTAGAGAGATGGTTCTTAACCTAGTTCTTAATCATGTGTAGATTTCAGGGGGTCTGTGAACCTAGATGGGAAAAAATACATCTTAAAATTTTTTAAAATCCAATTTTATTTTATTTTCTTCTTAAATTCTCCTTCCACTTTCCTGTGCCCCACTAATTGAGAAAGCAAGACAAACAAAATCTGTTACAAATTTTTATATAAGCAAAACAAATTAGCCATGTATAAAAATGAAAAAAAAATTACATCTTTACTTCAATGCAATTGATTTCCTTTATATTCCTAACTAATTTATTTTATGCATTTAAAAACATTTTCACAAGGGCCACAAAAATGGTTAGATGTTAAGGGAAAAGTGTTGGGGACAGGTACATAAGTGAACAAAGTGCCAGTGTAACTACTGATCATCAAAGGTGTTATCCTAATGCTTGAGTATATCCAGACTTATTTGTGATTGACATATTGAAAGGTACCTGGGTCTGCTTGCCCTAACTTGGTACATTTGTAAAGGGCCCTAGCTCTTTTTATTTACTCTTAGAAATGAAACAGTATAAATCTGCTTTTGGGGAAGTATTTAGGGCAGTCTACAGAACTGGCAGAGCTAATCAGCTTCAAGTCGGACCTTAAGTGCCCTGTGGTAAACCCCAAATCGGGACAAAAGGGGTAGAGTTAGCTGTGTGACAGACTGAATCATATACTTGCTATATTCTGTGCCTTGTCATCACTAAGTCATAACTGGGTAAGTTCTCAGTAAGAATGAACTGTATGTCCCTTCCTTAATTCTAGAAACATACTGCTACACCAGAGTTAGAGTCCCAACATACACAAACTGAGTAACTCTAGAAAATTCAATTTTCTTCTCTGGGACTCAGTTTCCATTTCTGAAAAATGAGAAAATTGGATTAGAAGATCTCTTAGGTCTCTTCCAACTCTCCTAGTCCATATGTCTATGAGTAAATGATATTGAAAGTCAGGTAACTTGAAATTTTACCCTTTACTTTACCTAAGTAAAGTGCTAGGATGTGAGGATTTTCTCCAAACTAGCCATACAATTGTCTAACAATATACTAGGCCACCCCATAACTTAGTGAGTTCCCTGTCTATCACTAGAGTCATTTAGCTGGAAGACTATTTAATATCTATTGGTAATGACCTTCCCCTTTGTGTTTCATCTATCATTTTGTTTTAGGATCATAAATGTAGACTTGGAAGGACTTCTGAGTGCATTTAGTTTAATTACCTTGTTTTGCAGATGAAGAAACTGAAGTTCACTTAACTTATTAATTAACTTACCTAAGGTCACACAGTTTAGTTTATCTTTGGGTATAGTTCCAAAATACTCTCCAGATTGGTTAGATCAGCTCACAATTCTGCCAGCAGTACATTAGTGCCCCAAATTTCCCACATCCTCTCCAACATTTTCCTTTTTTGTTATATTGGCCAGTCTGACAGGTGTGAAATGGTACCTCAGATCTGTTTTAATTTGCATTTTTCTAATCAAAAGTGATTTAGAGAACTTCTTCATATGACTATAGATAGCTTTGATTTCTTCATCCAAAAATGACCTGATCATATCCTTTGATGTTTTATCATTTGGGGAATGGTGTGTATTCTTATAAATTTGACTTAATTCTCTGTTATGTTTTGTATATGTTTTTGATAGGCACAATAAACTGGTAGATTGGGGCAATGCTGTAGATAGAATTTCTGTAGGTTTTAGTGAAACATTTGATAATTATTATTCAAGTGGATAAGATGGAGAGATGTGGGCTAGATAATATTACAGTGAGGTGTGTTTGGTATTGGTTGAAGGGTTGAATTCAAACAGAAGTCATTTCTAGTTTGATGTCACCTTAGAGGATGGTTTCTAGTGGAGTTCCACAGTCAGGGATCTATCCTTAGTCCTATATTATTTAATAGCTTAACCAATGACTTAGATAAAGGCAGAGGTGATATTTTCATCAGGTTTGCATATGATGCAATGGATGTGACAGTTACCAAATTACATGGAAAAGTCAAGTTTAAAAAAATATCTTGACAAGTTGGAATATTGGGTTAAAAATAAGTACATTTAATAAAGATAAATGTAAAGTCTTATATAGTTTCAAATAATCAACTTCAGAAGTGTAAGATGGGGAAGGCATGACTAGATAGTAGTTCATGTCAAAATGATCTGGGGGATATAATAAACTGTAGCCTTAATATGAATTGATAGTGAAACATAGTGGCCAGAAAAAGCTAATGTGATCCAAGAATACATTAAAAGAGCTAGTGTTCTGAGCAAAGGAGTAAATAATTACTATATTCTGCTGTGGTTAGACCACATTTGGAATTCAGTTCCTTTGCCACATTTTAGAAAAGACATTGGCAAGGGGAAAGGTAACTGGAATTTGGTAAAAGTCTAGGAGATCATGACATATGAGAATCAGTTGAAGAAACTGGGAATGATTAGCCTGGAGAAGACTTAGAGAGGACATGGTAGCTGCCTTTGAGTATCTGGAAAAAGCTATTAATATGGAAGAGGGATTGAACTTATTCTGCTTGGCCCCAGATGGCAGAACTAGGGTGATGGGTAAAAGTTTCAGAGAAACCAATTTTGGCTTGGCATAAGAAAGAGTCTTCTTCCAACTGGAATGATTCAGTAGTGAGTGGAATGGATTGCCATAGAAGGTGGTGGATTCCTCCTCACTGGAGGTTATCAAATGCTAGATGACAGCTTGCTGGGGGTGTTGTTGAAGGGGTTGTTGTTCAAGTGTAGTTGGACCAAGCTCTTCTTGGTCAGTTAACATGAGTCTTGATTTTACAGTCAATCTTGCCAGCCTGAATTTCACTGTGACTGTTTATTGACTTTCCCTTTATCCCTCAGGCTCATGGATGATAATTGTACTTCCTATTTGTTTCAGCCCCACGTACTGAAGTTTTGTGGTTTTAGAAAGGCAAGTTTTATATCTTTCCTTTTGGTAGTTGGGTTGGGTTATGTAAATTAATGTAGGCTTCTGTTTTAAGTAATCCTCAAAGGGACTGGGGAAGGGAGGAGCCCACAATTTCCAATACAGACTCCCAAAATATTTGAGGTCATTTCCCTCACCCTTCATTTTATAGAGGAGGAAACTGAGGCCCAGAGGGTTATACACTTAGAAAGTGTTGGAACCTGAATTTGAGCTGAGGTTTTTTGGCTCTTTCTAAGCAATGATCAAAATCTTTGTGACCACTGATATACTAGCTCCATTCCCACTACCTGGATCCCCTAATTACTCAGGCAAGGGGGCTGTTTCAATCTATTTTCACTCTATCCTTCTGTTCCCAGGGAAGCAGTAGCTGAGAAAGTTTCCTGATGGTTACTCAAAACACTATGTGGTACCTCTGTTGCTTCCAGGGCCTGCAGCACCCTATGCCTCCTCTCATATGATCAGCATCAGTGAACCTTCAGGTCCCTTTCATCTCGGAGCTTGTAGAGTTTTTTGATTCTTGTCTCCTTCCCAGAATTCTAACCTATTAAGTCTGATTCTCCCTAGAGACAGACTCCAACCTCTCCCATCTAACTTCCCCCCAGTGTGAGAGCTTGCCTGGGGCTGTACTGGCTGGGCCACAGAGGGCCCACACTTCATTGTGGGGGAGGTCTAGATGAAGTTTCATTCCTAAGCATGAGGTCTGAAAATTTCCGTACTAGGGAGGAAGTGAGCAAGGTGCTGCTAGTGCTGCCTGACCAGAATACAGTCACCCTGTGCTCTCAGAGAGTTTCATGTTCAAATCAATGGGATATTTGTTTTCTTCTCCGTTCTTCAGAGGCCTGTGATAGAGCAGATCCACATAAGGCATTATTCTCTCTTTACCAAACGGAAGGATTGGAGTCAGTCAAGAAAAGCAATAAGGCCCTACATGGTTTAGAAAGCCCTTTCCTTACAGCAGCTCCATGAGGGAGACAGTGTCCAGAACTGCTAGTTCACATTGCTTTAGCATCTTGTGGCTGCTAAGTGTTTTCCCCTGTATCCTTTAATTTGTTTTTTATGACTGAATAGAAAGGATGGGCATGATTGTCCTCATTATTTCAGTGATACCACATGACTATGAATCATAGGATATCACACTCTTCAAAGAATCAAAATTATGTGTGACCCATGGGGTGATGGAGAGATGCTTGGTGAGTGTAAGGAGGGTGCAATATATTACCAGTTATGACTTGTGTCTAAGAAGTGGCAGAACAAAGCTGTTGTCTGAAAAGGAGATGGGTCAAGTCATATGTGAGGAGTGCAGCATAAAAGATGGAAGTACTTCCCTAATTTTTATGTGATGTTAAAAAGATCCAGAGGACAGCCTTTAGCATGGAGCATGGATTCTCTGTGGGGGATTTCTAAATAGACGGAGACAATAATTAAACAGAATAAGAAGGTGTGGATGAATTTTTGTTGGTAGCACTGGAAAAAAGTACTTGAATCAATGGAGATTCACAGATCCATTGAGAGCAAATACAGAAGCTGGATAAGGATACTGGGCTCAGACACAGGAAGAGATTTTCAAAATCACATGGCTAGCAAGTGTCAGAGCAGGGATTTAAACCTAGGTTTCTGAACTCCAAGGTGAATGCTTTTTCTCATTCCTCTATTAATTTACTTATCTATCTACCTATTAATCCATTTGCTTTTCTCTCTCTCCCTTCTTCTAGCACATGCTCTGAAGCCACTTTCCCAATATCTACTTTCCTGGTAAGGCTCTCCCCAGAGCCTGGCTATTACATCTCTCTCTTAGGGATATTTCTGGCTTTATAATTCATGAACCTCTGCTGCTGTGATTCTCTAGTTGATTTATCAATTGATATCAATTAGTCAGCTAAATTTAATAACCTTTTAGAAAAGATTATCTAGTAACATGTAATAGTATGATTCAGTTGGTACAAAACATTCCCCTTTGTCAGTGTGTAGTTTTACTGCTGAGTTCTTTATAAATTCCTGGAGTTGCCTCTCATCAGCATATCTGATTTGCCCTCCATTCCCAATGCACATACTACTTCAGTTGTTCTGGGGGTATTGCCAGGAATAGCATATTGATGAGAAGTCCCAAGTCTTCCAACTCTTCAAAGTTCAAAAGGTCTTCCTTTGGTGGGAGGTGGGGAGGAGACTGAAACCAAGGCTAAGATCAAGGCTGTTTTTTCTCTGCTTATTCCAATAAATTCATTTTTAGAGGATTGCCTGGAAAAGCTTTCCTTGAGGCTGGTATGCTCTTGAATCCTTGGGCTCTAGGTTGACTTACTATTTTATACCAAAGTCACAGGGAAAGAGCACGTCTCTTCAACTAATCCAAATATACTTCTTGTGCAACGTCACTCTAGTCATTCCACTGTCTTTAAAGTGCTTATAAATTTATATTAAGGGCTTTTCAAACTTAGTCTAAAAGCTTTTGGTTGATATAGGATTTAGAGAAGACATGATCCCTGCCCTCATGAAGCTTATAGTCTAATGGATAATATCTACTATTATCACTTTAAGACAACACGGTGCTTTCTTCACAAGAGTCCTGTTAGGTTGGTATTGCTTAAGGTCACACAATGACTTTCAGGGCTAAGGACTTGGACCATGTCTCTTGACATCAAGCCTATTGTCTTTTTTGATTAAACATTTTCCGGATGGCCTTTTATGTCCCCCATTGTACTCAACTCATCACTGGTAATATGTTGCAGTCTAGTTATGCTCACTGTGTAGCTCTCCATTGCCCCTTAGGTTTCCTACAATTTTGATTCTTCAGAGTCTGAGTAATTCAAGATTTGCAGCTGTATAGTTAGAAAAATATTGAGTTAGTACGTTGGTTCAAGTAATTTGGAAAGATACTGCAAGGGAATAATAAGTTAGGGCAAGAATTGAGTATAGGCTAGATTGCATTTAGAAAACTGTGCAGCATTTTCACTGATACCATACTATTTCCTGACACAAAAGCCTGTTTTTTAAAAAACAAAAATATTTGTTGGAGTGTCTTATACAAAAAAGTTTCCAGTCAAAAAAAGTATACAGATTATTACAGTTTATTGCAAAATACAAATTATTACAGTTGGCATGCATGTATATTCTTAAAAAAAATTTTGCTTTTGAAATAATGAAGTCTAGATCAGTGGTGGGGAACCTGCAACCTCGAGGCCACATGTTTCACCCTCTAGGTCCTCAAGTGTGGCCCTTTGACTGAATCCAAACTTTGTAGAACAAAACCCCTTAATAAAGGGACTTTTTCTATAAAACTTGGACTTAGTCAAAAGGCTGTACCCAAGGACCTAAAAGGTCACATGTGGCCTAAAGGCTACAGGGTTCCCCATCCTTGATCAGTATTTAACATATGCTTCTTTAAAGGACTTGAAGGCTTCTTGTAGCACAGAGAGAAAAAGGCAGAGAAAGAATGAAGAGAGAGAGAGAAAGAGAGAGAGAGAGAGAGAGAGAGAGAGAGAGGAGAGAGAAAGAGAGAGAGAGAAAGGGAGGGAGGGAGGGCGGAAGAGAGGGAGGGGAGGGAGAGAGGGAGAAAGAGAGAAGAAGAGAGACAGAAAGAGAGAGAGAGAGGCAAAGATAGACAAAGGAATTGGCATTTTTACCCTCTTCTTCAAGCATATTGCTAAACACCAGAAATGATGAATTGCTCTGAAAATTCCTTGGCATATAAGAAAAAAATATTGCTTAGTTGAACCAGGCAATTTGGAGATGACTTTGCACTTTAGTAGCAACTTCCAGGTGAATCCCAAATGAGTTTTTGGCCACAACTAGGAAAGTAATTATGCAAAAGCACAGCTATTCATTCTCTCTCAAACTTGGTCCATGATTCAGTAAATGCTGGTGACTTCTTTACTACTCTCAGATTCAAAGATGTGGAGAAATCCAAGTCATTCAAAGTCAACAGAAGTAGATTTATCAAGGAGCATAGGACTTAATTAAATCCTCTATCAATCTCAGCCTTTGAAACTATGTTTGAAAAGTCCTTAATTGATTAGAAGTTTTTAAAGCCATTGGAAGAACCAGAGAGACATTGCAAGGGACTTGTTCCTTTCCAAGGCCTGAATTACTTCCTGCCTCTAAGTCCCAAACCCAACTTGCCTCAGAATTCAAAAGAATGGGTTTCAAATCCCACCTCCAACTCATTTTAGATGTGTGACTATGGGCAAATCACTTAATGTATGAGTACTCACTCCTTAGTCCTCTCAGGATACAAACCTCTTTAAGAGCATAAGTTGCAGGACAGTTGCTTCGGTGGAAGTAGTTTTCTAACTGGTGGTTCCTTATACTTAGGAAATCACAAGATTTGGTGTGGAGTTATGATTTTCATATTACTCGATACAATATGTATAGTGAATATACTAATAGATTAGATTTTTCAGAATTGCCTTTTCTAGCTTGAGTCAGACTTACAATACAGCTTGACAACACTCATAGTCACTGACTTCCATGTTAAAGGAAACAAATCAAAGACTGTAGAACCTGTTCCCATCATAGACCCACCAACTAATGACTCCCAAGGATTTGAGCAATATTGCTCCGACAGGATTCCAGGATTGTTGTATTGTCTTCCATTTTTGGGTATGTTATGGGAAACCACTCTGGCCCTGGGAAACCATTGTTTGTGATCCACCTTGCCCCCTCTCATTGCACATAATGTGATTTATGTATATAATAATTTCTCTCTTCACTATAGCAAGGTGGGATTCTGATCAGGAGAATTCCCTATTTGCAAATCCATTCCTCATAATGAAACTAATTAATTAAACACTTGCTCAGCAAAATTCTGTTAACATTAATTCGTGCCAGAAGTTTTTAAGGGGTGCACATAGGGTGAAGCCTTTTGAGCTCTCTGGTACTTGGGAGAAGGGACAGATGCCACTGGATATTTTTCCAGGGTCCCAACTCACCTGGTTTGGCATCATTTCCTACTTTTGCTCCATTATGGGCCCAGCCTTTTGATTAAATTCACCTTTCAATGTGAGGAATGTTCCTGGGGCATTTTCTTGGCCTGGATTGCTCTGAAAAAAATGACCTTTCCCTCCTCTAATCAATCAGTGTTTCATTGGGAGGATATTTTGTCATTCTCAGCTTACAGATTGGCTCAGTAAAAATCCTGTTAACACTAGATACCATTTCTTCCCTACCCTCCCATCTGCCCCACTTCCCCAAATACATGCTCAAAATTCAAAATGGCATTAGCTCAAGGCCAGCATCTTTTTTCTTTACCATTCTAACTTGTTCCTGGCAGTTACCTAACATAAAGCAGAATATTGAAGAACATCTGAAGGATGCAGAACATGATAGTTTTGATGGAGGGTGGGAAATATCTGAGGTAGAGTCTCCGGAGGGCAGGACTCATGACATGGGGAAAACAGCCTTGTAGAGGAGATCGGAGAATCCAGCCTACAGCTTCATTAGCTTATAGGCAAAATTGCTAGTTGTCTTTTTGGTGCTTTTGTATACATCTCACTGGGGAGTGAGGTGGTGCAGTAGATAGAGCGCTGGACCTGGAGAAGGAAGACAAGTTCAATCCATCCTCAGACAATTACCAGTGTGTGACCTTTGCTTGGCAAGTCACCTGACCCTGTTTGCCTTAGCTTCCTTATCTGCAAAGTAAGCTGGAGAATGAAATGGCAAATCACTCCAGTATCTTTGCCAAGAAAACAACAAATGGGTTGATGAAGAATCATTGGACGCATCTGAAAAATCACTCAGAAACAACAAAATATATCTTACCATTTCTCCACTTCCATGAGGTCCTTTTTATTTAAACCTGATGTTTAAAATCTATATTGTCTCAGAATCAGGGAGGATCACAAAGCTATAGGCTACGAGATCTGAGAGAGATTTTCAAATAATAGACCATAAAGTATTTGAGCTGGAAGGACCCTTAAATAATAGGATGTTAAGATCTGGAAAGAATTTTAGGACATGGAATGTTAAAGCTAGAAAAGTCCTTAAACCCAGAACATAAAATGCCAGAGGGGGAAGGGCCCATAGAGTGTATATTGCATAGAATATCAAAGCTGGAACTGACTGTAGATATCACCTACTCTCACTTCCTCATTCTGTAGAGGAGAAAACTAAGTCCTCCAAAGGAGCAGCCTAGGGTAATAGTAATCAATGCAATCAGGGCGAGATTCCTGATTTTCTAAATCCTGTCACTACTGTTTCCACTCTCCTGGACAGCCCTATTTTCGAGTAAACCAAGAATAACTGGATCTTCATTCAAGTTCTCCCTCAGGAATGGAGTAGAGGAGCCCAGGCAGCAGATGTGCAGGTCCACGGACTAATGGTGAATGGAAGAAATTGAGCAGGGCAGTAGTATTCTTCAGAAAAATAAAGAATTTCTACTTAACTCTTACCGTAGGCCAGAGAAAGGGAGAAAACGGAAAGGAAGACAAGGTCTGGGTAGCAATCCTAGGCAACTCAGTATTGTGTCACAGTGCGACAAGGAAGCTGAATCTGCAGTTGGGAGGCTGAGTTCAAATACTGTGTGAGACCAATTGTGCGATCACATGGGAGTCATCCCATTGGAGCTTCAGTGTCTTCATTTGTAAAATGGGGATAATGGTAGTGGGAGTTCGTCCACTAGAAAGAGCCACACTTGGAATCACAGGCTCTGAGTCTGAATTCTGGTTCTGTTGCTGACTAGCCATGCAACCTTGAACAAATCCCAGAACATCTCTGGATGTCAGACTCCTTGTATGCAAAAGGAGGAGATTGTACTAGATGACTTCTGAGATGTCTTCCAGAGCCCATCTAGTCAAACCTCCTCATTTTAAAGATGGGAATACTGAGGCACAGACAGAATCAGTAATATCCAAAGTCATATGGATATTAAATGACAGAGCTGGGGTATCAACCCACGTCTTCTTACTCCAAACTCTGGGGCATCCATGGTGTCTCACTCTCTCCTGCTTGGTTCTTATCCTTTATTTTTCCCATAGAACCTAGAATGCCAGAAATGGAAGAGAACTTGCAGCACAGAACATAGAAGTCTGCACTGGCAACATCCTTAGAGTAGAGACCATAGGATATCAGGCATGGATGAAATCTTAAAGCACAGAATTCCAGAGGTGGAAAGGAATTTAGAATATAGAATATCAAGGAGGCAATGTGGATGGAGTACATTATTTGGAGCCTGAGGAACTGGGTTGAAATCCCAGCTTTGTCCTTTATTACCTGTATGACCTTGGATAAGTCACTTAAGCTTTTGGTGCCTCAGTTTCTTCATTTATGTGAGGGATTTGGACTTAAACTCTAAGACCCTTTCCAGCCCTAAATGTATGATTCTATGGTTCTAGGTGGAAGGAACCTAAGGACATAGAATATTTTTTTTTTTGTATTTAGGACATAGAATGTTAAAGTAACAAGGAAACATAAATATCATTTCATCTTGTGCCTGGCCCTGCATAAGACTGATACTCAAAAATCAATATTTATAATTTAATTATAGAGGTCCTTTTCTTCAATCTTCACCATATTGTTGCTGTAATCAATAGAAACCTCTTGGAACACCCTCCTCTGCCCTCCACATGCCCATCTTTTAAAATCTGAATTATCTTTTAAGACAACTCACATGGGATCTCCTCCATAAAACCTTGCCTTATTCTCTTTCTCCCCATCCACAGGTAAAAGAGATCTTTCCCTCCTCTACTCCATCAGTGTTTCATTGAGAGAATATTTATCCCCTTCTTAGATACTGCCAGGTGTTTTACTTATTTGGGTTGATGTCTTGAAGAGTTGTAAGCTCTGTGAGAGCAGGAACTGTGTCTTATTTGTCTCTGTCTTCTTCTTAGTGCTGAGTTCTATTTATTGAATGAAAAAACAAAATGAGAAAATGATGGTTATTTCAATAATAAGGCCTGATTATTTAGTTAAACATAGTCTTAAAAAAAAGAAGATAAATTAACTCAAACCCCTTGGGAAGCTTAGCAAGAAAATGGTGACTGAGGATGGTGCATTGTGAATTTGTTGGGCTGCTATGGATTCTGATGGGTTTAAATTCCCAACTAAATGTCAACACAGAGAGATGGCTCATTTCCATAGTCTGAAGTGACTAATTTGAAAAGCCACTTGAGAAAAACTGAGCATTTTTATGTTTAAAGATCTCACAAAGAATGTTAGCTCTGGGAAGAATGTTAATAATTAGCTAGCCCATTCCTACTTCCTATCCCTACTTTTCAGAAGAGCAAACTGGAGGTCAGAAATGTGCCTTTTACCGTTATCTCATGCCTACAAGATTCCAGCCAAAATGACTCCCATCACTTTAGCCCTGTACCTTTGCTCATGCTGCCAGCTCTATCTAAAATCCCTCTCCCATCTTCTTCTGCCCAATTAACATGACATACAGAACCAGCTTTAAATTCTGGTAGTTTACAGGCTATGTCCTAAAGTTCCTTTCATCTCTGATATTCTTTGATGCAGAAACACAGGGAATGTTTCTGCCTGAGGAGTGACTGGGATGCTGAGTGACTCTTTCGTGGCTAAGGAGCCAAGTCTGAATACGCATAGTCAGAAGCATCCATATTGGAGCAGCATAATGAGAAGCATCTTACTTTAATGATTTGAAAAATTAGCATATGTAAGACTATGTGCCCTCCAAAATACTCCACATATTTGAGTCCTTTGGAGATAATAGACAGATGCCTTTCCTTTCCCTTGGAGACTTATTGGGCATGATGGCTGAGGTTGAGCAGCTTCTAAAGAGCCCTGCTACCACTCTGCATTTCAGCAGGTGGGAGATGCTAACTCAACAGCTCTCATCTTATTATCTCCTCTTCAGTTTTCTGACTCAGTTTTTATTTAAATGCCTCTGGGTATTACCTTTAATAATACTTCAAATGATTTCATCTGCTGTGAGTCTTCCTCCATTGAAGCAGATCATGGATCACATCATTATGGGTCACCATGCTTAAAAAAATATTTCTTGATGGTCAGTCTTCTGGTAAAAAGCTTCTCTACACCTGGCTAGACTGCTCTTCAGATAACAGACCCATAATACAAGCTCAGGCTCATCACCTGAAGCTTTTCTAGATTTAATAGGAACCTTACAAAGCTCACCAGAATGGTAGATTTGTAGTCAGAGGACCTGAGAATTCTAGCTTTTCTGATTACTACCAGTGTGACCTTGCACAAGTCATTTCCCTTCAATGGACCTGAGTTTCCTCATCTGTAAAATTAGAGGGTCATACTAGATGGTCTCTGAAGTCCCTTATTCTTCTAAATTTATGAACCTATGAAGGCTTTCCCTAATGTAAGCTTCAGGAGTTTGTGTGTGTGTTCGTCCTTCATTGCTGAAGAAGACCATGCCATCAGAGAAATAATGACATGACTTGCACTTGACTTTATTTTGAGTGAGGGAGGACTGTGCAGGTCACCAACCTCACTTCTCCTCCAGAGCCATCTGAATCCAGTGACCAGATATTCATCAAGGATGACTGGAGATGGCCCAGGATGAGGCAATTGGGTTAAGTGACTTGCCCAAGGTCACACAGCTAAGAGTTTGCATGATGGGATTACAGAAAACTTGTGTGGAAAGGATTGGGGATAATGGTTTAAACAATCACTGCACCCTCTCCCCTCCACACATAGAGCTAAATGTGATGTCCTGAAACAAGGAATGTCTTTTCTCAGGATACTTGCGTAATAGGGGAACAGAAGAATCACTCTCCTCTGTGGGGAAGAGAAACCCCCCTAGATCTGGGTACATGTGCTTTAGAGCAATAGGGAGAGAAAGGTGCTCTGGCTCCATCCTGAGGGAGGTGTACTTTGGGTGATACATAGATATGTTGGTCTCCTTAGGTTTGTGCTTTGGGATGATGGGAACTATCCAGAAGAGCATTTGTGGAGGAGCATATGTGCTTGGGTTCCTGGCTAGTACCTTGAAAGTCTTCAGCACTCTTGGGGGCTAGTCTTTCCTGCCTTTCAGAAGAGTACAATAAAAGTGATGGGTTATGGTTTCATGTTCTGAATCTCTGTCAATGAGCGTTTCTGAGTCTTGTGTGTTTAAAACATTTCTTTTATGGGGAAGGAAATAAATAGGTATTCCATATCACCTGATATCAACTACTTTGTATGGTAAGTAATTTTTCTAGAAGAGATCTAGGAATCTAGGATAGGGACTTAATGCATCAGAGAATATAAGAAAAAGCCTGAATCTTCACTCTATGGTCAGGCTTGTCCAGCACTGAGCCAGATTTGTGTAAGACCACTGTGAGTGTGTGCCCCCTGGGCCATAGGTGACACTTGTGATCACAGCTTCTGTCTGTTCAGTTCTCCAAAGAGGGAAGCAGTGAGGAGAACTGAACTTCATCAGTTTGGAAATAGTCCCCAAGGCAGAGGATGTGTTTGCTATAGTAACCTACACAGAGACCAACAAAGACCTTTAAAATCTTGAGTCTGTCATCAGTGCCTTTTGCCATGCCTATATTCATGTCCATGGGGCTTCTCAAGGAGTCTGTCACTTATATGATTACAGCTATTTACACCATGGAGAGAGTCACAGACACAGTCATTCTCACAGTGATCATGGGCACAGGCACAGCCGTGTACACTCCCCTGGATCTTCAGGAGGAGGCATGAATGCTAACAGGAGAGGTGTGCTTTTACGTTGATTGACAAATACACTTGGCAGTATTGTTATGATCGTATCCACAATTCTGATAAAACAATTTGACTGCCTCTGTGCTGATCCTTTCTGCTCTCTTTTAATTTCTGTATTAATTTTTCCCAATGTTATTCTACTGATTAAAGATACCTTTTTTAAAAAAAATATAATTTATTTATTTTTCAGTTCTTAACATTCACTTCCACAAGAATTTGAATTCAAAATTTTCTCCCCATCTGTCCCCCACCCCCTACCCCAGGACAGCACGCACCCCATCCACCCCTTCCTCCAGTCTGGCCTCCCTTCTATTATCCACCCTTCTTCCATCACCCCTTCCCTCTATTTTCCTGTAGGGCAAAATAGATTTCTATACTCCATTGCCTGTATGGCTTAATTTCCAGTAGCATGCTAAAACAATTTTTAGCATTCATTCTTAAAGCTTCGAGTTCCATATTCTCTTCCTCCCCACCCACCCTCATCGAGGAAACAAGCAATGCAGTGTAGGTCATACATGTGTAGCAATGCAAAGCACTTCCCTAATAGTTAGTTATAAAAGACTAACCACATTTCCCTCAGTTCTATCCTGTCCTCCATTTATTCCATTCTCTCCCTTGACCTGTCCTTCCACAATAATGTTTGCTTCGATTATTCCTTTCCCCAATTTGCTGTCCCTTCTATTATCTTCCCTCTCCTGCCCCCTTCCCCCTTGCCTTCCTTCAGGGTGAAATAGATTTCCATATTCATTTGAGTGTGTGCTATTCCCTCCTTAAGCCAAATCCCATGAGAGGAAAGCTCACTTACTTCCTTTCATCTCCCCCCTCTTCCCCTCCACTGTAGAAGCTCTCTGGGTAGGGCGCTGGGCCTGGAGTTGGGAAGTTAAAGTTTGGCCTCAGACACTTATTAGCTGTGCGATCTTGGATGAGTCACTTAATTTCTGTCTGCCTCAGTTTCTTTAGCTGTCAAGTAGGTATAATAACAGCACCTGTCTCTCAGGGTTGTTCTGAAGATCAAAAGAAATAGTATTGTAAAATGCTCAGCACATTGCTTGGGATGTATTAGAAGCTTAATCAATACTTCCTTTGTTTCCTCCCTTTCTTTCTTTGCCTTCCTCTCTCTCTTCCTCCCTTCCTTCCTTCCTTCTGCATTGACATTGTCCTGTAAGCTCTTCCAGGCACTAAATCCGGCTCTCAGAGTGAGAACTTGCTTCTTGATTTTCCAAGGATTGAACCAAAATGTCCAACTGCCCCTTGATCTTGAAGACAGTGCTTAACACCTCCACCTGCAACCCTGCCAGGGCATATGCCACCCCATAACCTAGTCGTTATGTAATCTTTCATCGATACCGCTGGCTGGCTGGGCTAGAGCTGCATTTGTGCTTTGTCAAGCGATAGAGCAAGTCGTTGTCTCTACAGCGACAAATTCCTGAAGTGGAGCTTAGTCAGAGATGCCCTTGGTGAAAGGGCGCTGGTGGGATGGAAATGACTCATATTTATATAGTACTTTACAGTGTGCTTTAATAGGCCTGGCTATACGATTTAGAGTTGGAGAACACAGAGACCATTTTTATCCTGGTTACTCATTTTATTTTTTCAATGTAAAATATTAATCAAGGACATATTTTGTGCATGTTATTATGCTAGATGCTAGGTAGAGTGCAAAGACAAATCTGTCCAAATTCCTCTTTAAAAAATTAATTTATAAATTTTTATTCTGTCATCTTTCATTTATTCATTATAAAGTATCTATTTAATAGATTTTGTTTATCCCTTGGGTTTTTATGTCAATCATTTCTGTATATGACCCCATCCTGCCCTATAATGAAACTTCTTTGTAACAAAACAAACAAACAATGGTTTGATCATACCTGACTATGTAGGCAATGGTCTGACATCAGAGTCCTTATACTTTCTTCCAAGAGGAGGAAGGTATGTCTCAGAATCTATTTTCCTGGGTTATTATTGGTTTTTCAGTTATTCAGAGGTAGGAAGCTGAGCTCCTTTTAGAAAAGGAGCATATTGAGACCATGAAAAAATAATTGACTTGCCATCAATCAAATAGGCAATAAATAATGAATCTGGAGTTTGAACACTGGTTTTTAAACTCTAAATCTAATGCTTTAAAATAAAGTTGTTTTTATTGATACATTTTGTTTGAACACATCAGTCTTTCTAAAGCCAGATTTCCCAGACCTTCCTTCCTATGTCTCATATTACCTTCCTGTCAAATACAACAAAAACAACAGCAGCAAGAAAAACAATGATGAGAATACAACCAGGAAACACTGAAGGCAATATGCACTAGAGTCAGAGGACCTGGGTTTAAATTCTTCCTCTTTCCTTTTCTCCCTGTGGGATGTCTTCAGTTTACTCTTCTGTAGAAAAAAATAAGGAGATTAAGGTAGATGATCTTTAAGTCCTTTGTTAGCTGTAAATCTGTAAATTTCATGAAATAATACAGTTAGTGTGGCAGTGCCTGTAACTTTTCATTTTTGTAGCTTACTATTAGTTATTAGAAAAAAGTGGATTCTTTTAAAAGAATGCTTTAATTTTACGATTTTTAACACTTTTTAAAAATAATTTTTGAATCCTGAATTCTCTCTCTCCCTTCCCACCCCACCTTGAGAAGGCAAGCACTTTGATATAGATTATACATGTGCAGTCATGCAAAAATGTATTTCCATATTAGTCATGTTGCAAAAGAGAACACAGACAAAAAAAATCCCAAGAAAAATAGGATAAGAAAAGTATGCTTCAATCTGCTGTCAGACTCCATCATTTCTTTCTTTGGCGGTAGATAACATTTTCATCTTCATTCCTTTGGGATTTTTTTTTTTTAATCATTGCATTGCTGAGAATAGCTAATTCATTCACAGTTGGTCAAGGTACAATATTTTATTAGCATGCACAGTGATCTCCTAGCTCAGTTCACTTTGCATCAGTTCGTGTAAATCTTCCTAAGTTTTTCTGAAATCTATTTGCCCAACACTTCTCATCAATATCTTAGTATCCCAGAACAATCACATGCCACAACTTGTTCAGCCATTCCCCTATTGATGGACAGCCCTTTAATTTCCAATTCTTTGCCATCAGAAAAAGAGCTGCTATAAATATTTTTGTACACATAGCACCAGGTGTGTGTTTTAGTGGTAGTCATTTGGAACCATCATTTTCCAATTTGTATAACTTTAGTTTTGTCTCCTTTTAATATCATCTTCATTTTTTAATATCATATTCACCATGTATATTGTTCTCTTGATTGCTTTCTTTGCTCTGCATCAGTTCATTCCAATTTTCCCATATTTCTCTAAGTTCTTCACATCTATAATTCCTTCTGACACAATAGCGTAAACATATTCCTATGCACCACAATTTGTTGATCCAGTCTCCAACTGAACATAATAATTTGTGTCCAGATTTTTACTCCTACAAATAATTTTACCATGGTTATTTTGCGGCATGTGGGATGTTTCTTTATCTCATTAACCTCCTTGATGATATAAGTTGAATAGTGGAATTACTGGTTTTTAGGGTATGAACAGTTGAGCCTTTCGAAAATAATTACAGATTGCTTCCCACAATTTTTGTACCAATTAATAGTTTAACAGCAGTGATATAGTGTTTCTGCCTTCTCAAAGCATATCAAAATTAACTTTTCCCTTCTCTTACCATTTTTCTGACTCCATTGGTATAAAACCTAGGTTATTTAAAGGTACATTTCTCTTATTATGAGTGATTTGAGTTTGTCACATGATTATTGCATTTTTTCCTTGCGAAGTTTGTTCAAATTTTTTGGCTTCTTGCTTATTAGATAATTGCTCAGTTGTATGAATTTCTGTCAACTCTCTCTAGATTTTGGATATCACGTTTTGTCAGAGTGTTTGATGGACTTCATCCAGTACTTTGCTGTTATTTTCATTCTAGCTACATTGATTTTGTTTCTGCAAAAGTCTAATTATCTACTTAAAATTATCTGTTCTGTTTTGATGTAATTTATTTGTTTTTTTACATGTTATCTAACATAAACACACACACACATTTGTTTTATGCCACAGCACTTGATCAATTATTGCAGATACCAAATAATCCTGAAAACAGCTATACTATTTCCATTCAGTAATCATTGTAGGTTTATCAAATCTATTTTTTTCTAGTTTCTTATTTAGGCTTACAATGTTCTCCTAATTATCTTTACATTTGATTTATGAAGATCTTTTTAAAAATTTATTTATTTATAGTTTTCAACATTCATTTCCACAAGATTTTGAGTTCCACATTTTCTCCCCATCTCTTCCCTCATCCTACTCTAAGACACTGTGCATTCTGCTTACCCCTTCCCCCAATCTGCCCTCTCTTCTACCACACCTCCTTTTCCTTATCCCCATCTCCTCTATTTTCTTGTAGAGTAAGATAGATTTCTATACCCCATTACCTGTATTTCTTATTTCCCAGTTGCATGTAAAAACAATTTTTGACATTTGTTTTCAAAACTTTGAGTTCCAACTTCTCTCCCTTCCTCCTTCCCCACCCATACTCACTGAGAAGACAAGCAATTCAGTATAGGTTATACATATGTAGTTATTCAAAAGACTTCCGTAAAAGTTGTATTGTGAAAGACTAATATATTTCCCTTCATCCTATCCTGCTCCCCTTTATTCTATTCTCTCTTTTTACCTTGTCCCTCCCTAAAAGTGTTTATTTCTAATTATTACCTCCTCCCATTTGTCCTCCATTCTATCATTCCCCACTTATCCCCTTCTCCCCTACTTTCCTGTAGTGTAAGATAGATTTTCATACCAAATTGGGTGTGCATGTTTTTCCCTCCTTAAGTCAAATGTGATGACAGTAAGCTTCACTTTTCCTGTCTCACCTCCCCCCCTTCCCCTCCATTGAAAAATTGCCCCTTCTATGAGAGATAATTTGCCACATTCCATTTATCCCTTTCTCCTCCAAATATATTCCTCTCTCACCCCTTAATTTTATTTTTTAGATATCATCCTTTCCTATTCAACTCACCCTGTGCTTTCTGTCTATATGTATATAATCTCTCCAACTATCAAAATACTGAGAAAATTCTCAAGAGTTACAAATATTATCTTTCTATGTAAGAATGTAAACACCTCAACTTTAGTAAATCCCTTATGATTTCTCTTTCCTGTTTACCTTTTCATGCTTCTCCTGATTCTTTGTGTTTGAAAGTCAAATTTTTTATTCAGCTCTGGTCTTTTCATCAAGAATGCTTGAAAATCCTCTATTTCATTGAATGACTAATTTTTCCCCTGAAGTATTATACTCAGTTTTGCTGAGTGATTCTTGGTTTTAATCCTAACTCCTTTGACTTCTGAAATATCATATTCCAAGCCCTTTGATCCTTAATGTAGAAGCTGCTAGATCTTGTGTTATACTGATTGTATTTCCATAATACTTGAATTGTTTCTTTCTGACTGCTTGTAATATTCTCTCCTTGACCTGAGAACTCTGGAATTTGGCTACAATATTTCTAGTTTTCCCAGTTTTCTTTTTGGATCGCTTTCAGGAGGTGATAGGTGGATTCTTTTAATATTTATTTTGCCCCCTGGTTTTAGAATATCAAGGCAATTTTCCTTGATAATTTCATGAAAGATGATGTCTAGGCTCTTTTTTGGATCATGGCTTTCAGGTAGTCCCATAATTTTAAAATTGTCTCTCCTGGATCTATTTTCCAAGTTAGTTGTTTTTCCAATGAGATACTTCACATCGTCTGCTATTTTTTCATTCTTTTGGTTTTGTTTTTATAATTTCTTGATTTTTCATAAAGTCATTAGCTTCTATCTGCTCCAATCCAATTTTTAAGGAATTATTTTCTTCAGTGAGCTCTTGGATCTCCTTTTCATTCTGGCCAATTCTGCATTTTAGAGCATTCTTTTCCTCACTGAGTTTTTGGATTTCTTTTGCCATTTGGGTTAGTTTATTTTTTAAAGTGTTATTTTCTTCAGTATTTTTTGGGTCTCCTTTAGCAAGCAGTTGACTCATTTTTCATGGTTTTTCTTGCATCACTCTCATTTCTCTTCCCAATTTTTGTTCTACTTTTCTCACTTGATTTTCAAAATCCTTTTTGAGCTCTTCCATGCCTGAGACCAACTAATATTTTTCTTGGAGGCTTTGGATGGAGATTTGACTTTGTTTTCTTCCATTTGCATGCTTTTGTCTTCCTTGTCACCAAAGTAAGACTCTATAGTCTGATTCTTTTTCTGTTTTTTTTTTTTTTTGCTCATTTCCCCAGCCATTTACTTGACTTTTGAGCTCTTTGTTAAGGTAGCTCTCTGCTCCAGTGGGAGTGGGGGGGGGGTGTACTGTTAGCTGCTTTATCCCCTCACAGTCTGTGGGCCAAAGCTCCAGAAACAGTGACTGCAGCTGCCCCTACTGCTGCTGTGGCTGCTAGGGGTTCCTCTGCCCCCTATCCACTCTGCCATCCTGGAACTACTCCACTCTCCTGCACTGGTCCCACAGGCTTTTTCTATTGACCTTCCAATTTATCTTCCGTGTTTTGGGGTCGTGAAGTCTGGAAACTGCCACATGTGCAATAGATTCAGTCCCCTCAAGGCCTGCTCAGGTCCCCTCTGTGCACTCATGGCCCATACTGGACTTCGCTCTGCTTCCAGTGTGGCATGATAGGCACTTTCTGCAACCTTCCAGGGTGTTTTGGACTGGAGATTTGCTTCATTCTGTCATTCTGCAGCTCCAGAATTTTTTTAGATCCATTTTTTACAGGTATTTGGTTGGGTTTGGTGGGAGTCCTCTAGAAAGTCCTTTCTGTTACTCCATCATTTTGTCTTCCTTATGAAGGTCTTAAAGTGAACTTTTCTTCCCTCTTATCTTATGAGTGCAATAGGGCTCAGAAGCATGTTCCCTGAGGAAAGGCTACTTGGAACCAGGCCAGACATCTTCTCATCTGCCCAGGGAAACTACCACTTTCTGTTGTCATCTGATGATCAGCCTATTCAGGTGAAAAGACTTCAGAGCATAGGGTGGTAGCACTAAGGAAAGAGTACTAGGGGCCAGGATAGGCATCTTCCATCTGCCCCAAGGCAAGCACTCTCATCTATACCAGCACAGGATGTCCTCCACCTTCTACTTCTTCCGCCTACTCTATCAAACTGGAGAGAATCTTTGGTGCAAGGAAGATCAGTCCTCTCTTCACTTTCCATCTCCAGCTGCTCTTGTCCTTTGAGGGTGGAGGAGTGGTGCCCTTCACTCGGTGATGAACATTCTCATACCTGGTAGCATCTTCCACATCCCATTGACTCTGAACTCCTATAGATTATCATTCAAGCCCCATTCTACACTTGCTTTCACCTGATTCCTCATTCCTGTCTCCCTCAATACTTTTTTCCTCAAAGTTTCAACTATATTCATCCCTTTCACCATGTCTTTGGAAATGTCTGTTCCATAAGCAACAAACTTCCCTTCTTAAATTTATTCTTTTTCAACTTCATTTATCTTCCGACTCTTACTGAAACCTGAATTCCCCCGGTAACACAATCTTCCTGCCTACCCTTTCCAGTACTGGCTAAATATTCACTCATTTTCCTTGGATTAGTAGTTGAGGCAGAGAAGTTGACATACTCCTTGCTCCACATTGTTGCTTCCAAGTTCTTCCCCTTCTTTCATCACTAATTAACTCTGTTCCTTTGAGATTCAAACTATTCATATCTACCACCAAATCAAAATCCTGTTAGCTATTGTCTATAAACCTCCAGGTGACTTACCTTCTTTCATCAATGAGTTAGATACCTGGCTTACAATTTTTCTCTCCTCAACTCTTATCCTCATACTAGAGAACTTCAGCACACATATTGTTTCTCCCTCAAATATCCTAACAACTCAGTTCCTTAACCTACTCACCTTCCACGAGGATTTCCTTCATCCCCTCTTTGCTATACACAAAGATGATCATACTCTTGATCTTGCCACCACACACAAATGTACTACTTCCATGTTGAGGAATTTGGAAATTCCATTATCCAGTTGTAGTCTTTTGACTTTTCACCTCTTCCTCTGCCTTCCCTTACATACTCCTTCTCTTTGTCTGCACCATGACCTCCAATCCCTTGACCCATCAATTCTCTCTCAGGCCATCTGCCCTGCATTAACCATTCTGTCCTCTTCTCCCTATCTTTATTCCTTAGTCAACCAATTTAACTCTACACTGCTCTCCTCTCTTGACTCCCTAGACCCTTTATCACATCACTAATTATGCAGCCAAGTCTTAGCCTTGGATATTTCCCACTATTTACTGCTTTTGCATTTACATAACTGCTGCTGAATGAAGGTAGAGAAAATCACATAACCATTCTGACTGAGTTACTACAAATATCTGCTATATTATTTCAACTGGGCCCTCACTGCTGCTAAGTAATCTTACCATACCTTCCTTGTCAACTCACTATCCTTTCTCTACAGTAGTTCTTCCAAATTTTTTTATTGTTCCTTATGCCTCCCATGGATTCCCCTCCCCTACTGGATTAACTAAGAACCTTGCTTCATATTTTATAGAAAAGTTGAGTCCATTTGCCATGAACTCCATTTTTTCCCCTCTTCCTTATCTCCTATCACTCAGGTGCCTTCTGTCACTTTCTCCTCCTTCATCAATTTCACATAATGATCTGGCCTTACACCTTACCAAAACTAACCCCTCTACTTGTTCAAGTAATTCCATTCCATCCCATATGCTTCATCAAATTGTCCCCTTTGTCATCCCTGCTCTTCTACTTAATTTCAATTTCTCCCTCTTTCCTGGCTCATTTCCTCTAGCCTACAAACATACCAATGTCTCCCCTATACTGAAAAAACCCTCACTTTAACCTTCCATCCGTGGTGACTATTATCTTATATCTCTTCTTTCTTTTATAGTTAAACTTCTTGAAAAGACCATTTACAATAGGTGCCTCCACTTTCTCTCCCTTCACTCTCTTTATCCCTTACAATCTGGTTTCTGACTTTGTCATTCCACTGAGACTGCTCTCTCCAAAATTACTAATGATGTCTTGTTTGCCAAATCTGATAGCCTTTTCTCAATGCTTATTCTCCTTGACTGCTCTGAAGCCTTTAACACTCTTTAACATTCCCTGTTAATTTCTTCTCTCTAAGTTTTCAGGACACAACTGTCTCCTGGTTTTCTTCCTACCTGACTGCTGCTCCTCTGTCTCCTTTGCTGGATCCTCCTCAGGATCATACCCTCTAACCATGGGTGTGTGTTAGGGTTCTATCCTCTTCTTCCTTTATACTATACTCCATTGTTTCTTTTTGTATCCCTAGCACTTAGCACACAGGATCTGGCAAAAAGTAGATGCTTAATATATGTTTCTTGATTGTTTAATTGATTGGATTTATCTTTTTGATTTGATTGAGAGTTTCCTCCAAGTACTTTAGGTTATCCTATATATACTACACTATTTTGTATGAGCATATTTAACATTTGTATTGTTTCATTGCTCATGGTGCCTGCAATGTCAGTTCCTTGTTGGCTATCTTTATAGTATCTATATTTATTATTACCTTACTTGAAATCATCATAGCAGCTTCTGATATTTTGGAATCTCCTAAAACACAATAAATTTTATTTCACAGTTAAATTTTATTTCCACCTCTCGTTTTATACAAGCACACACACATATGCAGACATTATATATATATGTATATATATATATATATACATATATACACACATATATATTTGCAAGAATAATCTACACATGCATTGAATACACTGTTAATGAAAGTATAGGAAGAAAACAGGCATGCTTTTACAAATAATATTTTACAGTAGAACACATCTTTATATTTATTCAATGGACCGAAAGGTGAAGAGAATACCAAGTTCCTCTGTACCTATTGTTGGTTGATTTTTGAAAAAAACCACTTGATTCAGTAGAACAAAAACCTATCTTCAAAGCTGTCCTTTAATAAATTGTCTCTCTATATATGAAAATCATATGGAATTACTAGAAAGATGAAACAAAAGAGATAATTTGCTTTGGTGACCCTCTTATTATGAAAATAAAGTAAGCATGAAGAAAGGAGATGTAAACTCAACCAAGGTATTTTTGTCCTTGTCATGAAGCATATCTGGCACAAAGTTCAAACCAGAGATTCCTGATAATGGTGAGGTTCTTCAAAAGCTCCTGTTTGAGGCTGACATTGCATTGATTCTTTCAAGTTCCAGAATATTACATAGCCCTCTATATGCAATCCATGATTACTAAAATGAGTTTGGCTTAACTAGCTACTCAAGAAAAACCAAATGGATGAAGAATGCCATACTTCACAGTGCCAGCACAGATATTTTGTCATAGATAACAGATACTGTAGTTAGACAATATCCTGAGCCTTAAATTAATTAATAGAAGGACAAGGATTACCTTGGGGACACTGAAGAGCACTTTTAATGACAAATAAATATGTGCTTATTAGCTGATTAAATGGCTAAACGCATGAATGTTATGAAACCTTACTACATGGCATAAAAGTATTAATAGGAAAAATATAGAGAAGTATATGAAGGCTTATATAAACTGACATAGGAATAAATCAGCAGAACTAGGAAAGCAATATACACAATGCCTTTAATAACAGATGGAAAGAACAATAAAAAATTGATCATGTAAATGCATTGATTAAGCTTGGCATTGGAAATGAATTAAGAAAAGTTGGAGAGGTGAGGGGCTATAGGTATGAAATATTACACATATTTTCAGATCAAGTTATGATAATTTTGCAGAACCTTTTCACCCTTTTTCTTTTTCTTTGTTTAATCTTAAAAAGATACTTTTTAAGGGATGATTCTATGGATAAGGAAGTAGAGAGGAATCTATTTAGAAACAGATGTAATACAAAAACAAAAGGTTTCAACAAAAGAGGTATTTTTTTTTTAAGTAGAAGAGCTACTAAAATTCACTTTTTTGTCTTTAGCAATCAGTGTCAGCCTTGGTTTAATATGATCTGTATTTCTCTAGACATATCACTTACAGGATAATGACACTTTTGTATTTATCTTTGGCTTCCTGCCTTTTCATCTATCCTCTGTAATGTCTTTTAAAAATCTCTTTGGTCAATGAATTTCCTGTATATTCTTATCAGTCTCTTTAGACAGTCCCTATCATCATACTGACGCTTATATCTGCAGAATTTTGTATTTGAAAGCTCCTTGACCTTGACTCAACTTCTCCTGTTCATTTTAAACTGTGGGATCCTACTTATCCTTGTTTCAAATTGATTGAAATCTCCAAGTGTCTGAGATATTTGCCAGACTATAATGATTATCTGTAAGAAAAAAGAACTGCGTGAGATGACTTCCAAAGTCAATCTAGCATTCTATGTATTTGCTTCTAACATTTTACATAGTAAAATCCCTTACAGCTCAATACTCACTCCATAATCCTGTGATTCTGATTCCTGAGTCTCCTCTTCTCTGTTCAGATAAATTGTGACACTCTTCTGTCTTGCTAAATAAAGTTAATCAGCTAGACTGAGTGAGGGAGAGGGAGGATTTTCATTTTATGATATGAACCTAATTCTTATTTTGCTGTTTCTACACTATAACATTCCATCCATTTTCCCTAAGGTGGGTTAGGGGAAATCAGGTTTTGAAAGACAAATCAAAACAAGGAGGAGTAGGAGGGTAGAATACTAGATGATTATTGATAGTTGTCACCGGTAATGCAGTCAAGGAAAGATTCAACCAGCATGGATTTTTTTTTCCTTCCCCATTCTTCTGGAAGCTAGAGGGGACCCTTTGAGGCTGAGGAGCCACTGGGGATAGAGCTTTGCCAGAAGTTGCCTTTTGCTATTGAGTTCTTGCCAAATTCTCTACATATTTACTATAAAACTTCAGGGGTCCACAAAGGAAGTTGGACAGCCTGAGATTGGGCTTCCTGTTGAATATAAATAGTTCAGACTTGTTGAAAAGTCAGAAATGAATTTTGTCGGTTGCTATTATTAAATGCACATCATGATATGGAAAATTCTTTTCCAGATACACCTTTTCTCTGGCTACTAGAGTCAGACTTGCTATAATATATACTTCCATGATTTGTACAAAACTCTAACTATGATTATTTTGCTGCTGCAACATATGCCATAAATTGTACCCAGGGCAGGCAACATGAAGTTGGGAGGTTGAGGAGGAGTTTAACATAACTGGCATCTTATTTTATCTAACTATTTTTGGTAACCGGATGAATAAATTTTGTTCTTTCGATGCTACTGAATGACAGAAAGTACCATTAGTGCACTTTAAATTTGTTGCTCTGGGGCAAATATTTGGTCTAACTATCCTAGTCATGACCCTGTAACTGTGATTTCATGGGTATGGGTGTTTCACTGAAGATCACATCACATCAACACTTCAATAGACGACCTTCATGAATTGCTGTGGCCAAAACAATTCACACCTTGATGGCTGGTTCTCTGGTGATCACTTTTATCAGAGTTAGGCTGAAACAAGTTAGGCCTTTAGGTCAACAGATTACAGGCTATCGTTGGACTCATATTCATCATAGGACCATAAAATCCAAGAGTTGGAAGTGACCACGGATATCCACATCAGTGCAGTAATATATGTCGCATATTCTTTTACAGTCAGTTAACCTCTCTTTGAACATTTTCAGTGACAGGAAGATCACTGCCTTCCAGGTTCTATTTCTTTAGAACTCTGATTGTTAGGAACTAGAAACAAAGTAGGTGGCCACTGTTTGTGAGAATGGCAAAGCAAATTGTGATAATGAATATAGTGAAATGTTGTTACATAGCAAAAAAGGACTAATACTAAGTATCCAGAAAGACATGGAAAGATTTAAATGAACTGAAATTAAGTAACCAGAAGAGAGAACAATATACATTTTAATGTACCACTTTAAATGGAAAGAGAGGACTGAAACTTAGAAAGGTCTTCCTTATTTTGTCTGAATCTATCTCACTTTAACTTCCCTAAGGGATGCAGATTAACTCAAATCAAAGACAAACATGGGAGGGGGTTATTCCAGCACTGTTTTTCATAATATTGAGACATGGGGGCTATATTATATTTTCCAGTAAATTTATTCTGTATACATTTTATGTTTTGAGCTCTTTTACATTTTAATGGTGTGGCAATGACAATTACTACATAACCATATATTTAGAGAGCACTTAGTAAATATTGAAAAATTAGCATGAGAAACTGATCACTTCTGGAGTCTTTGAAATTACTTCCTCTAAACACATGACCATCCTAAACAGTCCCCAGAAAGAGACAGGGAAGGCATTTTTATCATTGTATTACAGATCACAGTAATACAGGATTTAAAGGATTTAGGAGGGATGGTAAAGAAAATCTAGTGCCATTCTCAAATTTTTTAATACTGAAGGAACAGAGGCCTAGAGAGGCAACTAAACTAGGATTCAAACCCAGATCCTCTGATTTATAATAGGTAGAATTATTTTAGTGATTTTAATTATTATCACATTTTATCTTGGGAGGCATCATTCCAATTTTACAGGTAAGAAAACTGAGGCAGACAGAAGTTAAGTGATTTACCCCAGGGCCATACAGATAGTAATTTTCTAGGCCGTATTTGAACTTGGATCATCCTAACTCCAGGGCAGCACTCTGTCTGCTGTGTCACTTACCTTACTCTTGAAAGCCTTTTTTTTTTCCTTTTTCATAGACCGCCATGCAGAAACTTTAGCTCAGGTCTTCCTGATTCTGAGCCTAGCACTCTATCCACTGAGCCTCCATTATAGCAACAACTACTACTGCTACTACTCCCACTATACTTGAATCTTGAAAGCATGCAGAAGACAGAAATCCATTAAATTTCCGTAAATAGATTGATAATCGACATCCCACATTGGTCGTTAATTTGTTCCCCTGCTTCTTTGGATACCTTAAAATGAGCAGGAAATTGAGATTACTTATCCAGGTCTGTATTAAAAAAGGACAAAACCATTCTCAGGAGGTGAACTTTCCTGTTTAAGTGGGCAATGAAACCTGGATGTGCTACATAGTCACTGGGAGCAGTGATGGAGAGTTTAGGGATGCTGGATTTGCCAAGTCTTAGCAGATATAATAGTCTATGTTCCGCAAAACTTCACTGAATGTTACTGGTTACTCCAGCCTCCTTATGGACAGAGTCTTACACCAAGAACTAGCCAGGCCCATAATGCATAAAGCAAAAGTCCTTTATTACAAAGATTCCCCACAAGGAAAGCATAGGCTGAATTTGGGACCTCTAGAGTTCAGGATATGTGGGTACAGGGACAGGGGAATAGATTCAGGGAAAAGGGCAGATGGATAAAACAAGATCTAAGTCACTTGATCCTAAGTGTAGTGATTTTCAGGGCACAGCAGGAAGAGAAATGGGGGGGTGGAGCATCTGCAATGGCCCTTCAGAGAGATTATGCCCATCTCTTCAGTGCTGACGTTTACCCTTGGGCTTCTCATGCCACTTTCTTTAGACCTCTCAAATACACTCGTGTTGGTCATATCACCTTGGTTAAATATAAGAAACTTAAGAGCAAAGACTTTATTTTTGTCTAAATTTTTTGTCTCATGATAGAGCACAGTGGTCTGCATATAGTGTGGTCTGCATGTAGTTGGCGCTTAATAAAAAGTTTATTGATTTTTTTCTTCTAGGGTGTGAAGAGGTTCTACTCTCATAGGTTGCCTACTAGGTAATTAATGTTTTTGGCATAACAACTGATAAAACAGTCTACTAAGACATGGAGGGTATTGCAATCTCTATCTGTGGAGGGGAGCACCAATACAATGACTTTTTGGAAGTTTTGAAATCAGTTCATTCACAGATATGATACTTCTCTCCTACAGGATAGGACCAATTACACATTTGTTCTGTGCTCAGAGCTGACTGGAAGTCACCACAGAGCCAGGATTTTCAGGACTCCCCAACATCTTGTTGAGGCACATTTTCAATTCTGTTAAAACATCCAGACTCACATACGAAACAGTTAACAGTTTGGCCTCCTGGGGCCCTTCAGAGCTGATGGAAGAGATAATGTCTTACTGAAAGCAAGGAAATCTGTCAAACTGGATTTGTCAGCTCACAGAACACCGCCCCATGCAGGCTCCATAGAGAACCTCAGTATATAGGTTTTGTTTCATAATTTCAGCTGCATGAATCTGGGATCCATAAAATTAACCTGACCTGATGTTCCCCAGGATCACGCAGAAAGCTCATGTTGTTAAGTTGTGGAATCCCCCTTCTGGCCCCGGGTATTCTCCTTTGGGAATGAAAACCTGCAGGAAAGTCCAGATATGAATAGGTTTCAGATAAGTGATTCTAGACTAACCTCTTGATTTTATAGATCTCATCTTTTTCATCAAACACATTCTTCTGTGATGGGACAGAGTCTTGGAACCAAAACCATCACAAGAATGCAGCTGGACCTGTCTCTGAGAAACCTTTTCATCACAGATTCTGCTCTTACTAGAACATCAACCCTTTCAGTCTGGGGATAGGTACCAAGCACAGCCTGAAGACGCTAGACACCTAGGAGAGAGCCTCGCAGATAAATAGTGTTTCCCCTGGATGCTTCCCATGGGTCAGCACCTTAGCAAAGAGCCATAAAGTACACGAAGGCAAAGAAAATTTCTCTTTGGAAACATTTTGCAAGCTCTATCACTCAACATACAGGACACTGTCTTGTATGGGAGCATCAGAGCTGACTACTTTCTCATTTTCTTAAATATTCCTACCCAATTCCCTCCCTAGCCTTACAAAGGAGAAAGCTGAGGAAGAAATCTTCCCATGCAAAGAATAGCCCTGAAACCCCTCTTTCCATCAAAGTTCTGCAGTGTCCTAACTCTTGACCAACAAGGACCAACCTGAGGTAGAATAGTGACTCAGGAGAAGTCTACTTCCCTCCAGTCCTAGCGAAGGTCTCCATTCTCATTCTGAGTTCACTGTGGTGAGTAGAGACTGTCTCTCCGGGGAGGACTTCTGTGGAATTGGTGGGGAAGGGCTATGGGTTGACTGAGGGGACTCTGCCCATGACCAATAACAGCTTCCATTTATATAATGTGTTGCATCTATTCTCTCATTTCATTCACAAAGTCCCTGGAAAGTAAATAATGCAAATATTATTGTTCCTCCCCTCTCTAACCTACCCTTGTTCTCAAATGAGGTAGCTAAGGCTTACAGAGTTTAAGGGACTTGCTTAAGGTCACCTAGCTAGTAAGTGGCAGAATCAGCACTAAGTCCTCAAATCTCCTGACTTCAAGTCCAGGGCTCTTGCTATTGGACCATGGTTAATTCTGAGCAGCAGCTTCTCCAGCTTTCTCTCCATCCTAGTAACCCTCCCTCTTATTCCACTTCTTATCAAATCTGATAGCATGAAATCTCTGGACTTTCCAGAACCACCCTGATATTTTCAGAATGGATCCCTCCTACACCTGGAAACCGTTCTTTGGAATAATCAATCAGGTGGTCAATAAGTACTTATTGTCTACTATATGTTGTTAGACACCATGCTGAGTGCTGGGGATACAAAAAGACACAAAAAAGTCCTTGCCTTCAAAGAGCTCACAGTCTAATGGAGGATGCAACAAGCAAACAGATATGTACAAACTATATATGGGATAAATAGGAAATAATTAAAAGAAGGAAGACCCTAGAGTTAAGAGGGATTAGGATAGGATTCCTGTAGAAAATGGAATTTTTTGTTAGGACTCAAAGGAAGCCAAGGAAACTGGAAGGCAAAGAAGAGATGTGAGAACAGTCAGAGAAAATGCCTGGAGTCAAGAAGTGGTCATGGAATAGCCAGGAGGCCAATGTCACTGGATCAAAGCATGCATAGTAGGGAATATGGTGTAAGAAAACTGGAAGCATAGGAAAAGTCTAGGTTATGAAGGTCTATGAATACCAATGAGATGATTTTATATTTGAACTTGGAGGTGATAGGGAGCCACTGGAGTTTATTGACTGGAGTTGGGGGCAGGGGTGACATGGTTGGACCCTCACTTTAAGAAAATCACTGGGGTGACTGAATGGAGGATGGGGAATGACTTGGAGAGGGGAGAAACTTGAGGAAGGTACATCTCCCAGCAGGCTCTTGTAATAGTCCAGGTATGAGGGGATGAGGAAATGGACCAGGATGGTGCAGTATCAGAAGACAGAAGGAAGTGTAGAGGAGAGATGTTACAACGGTGAAATCAATAGGTCTTGACAATAGATTGGATATGGGGGTGCTGGTGAAAAATAGTGAGGAGTCCAGGATGACTCTTAGATTGTGATCCTGAGGGACTGGGTGGATGGTGGTGCCCTTGACTGTAATAGGAGAAATTGAGAGGGAAGGATTTTAGGGAAAGAGCAATTTTGTTTTGCACACATGTTGAATTTAAGATGTTTACTGGATATCCAGTTCAAGATGTGTGAAAGGAAGCTGGAACAGTTCTACCTCATTATCTCTGCTTATGTCTCCTGATTTTTTCAACTTATTTGACTCTTCTTTGTGCCAATAGAGAGCAGGTACAACTGTAGACAGAAACATCTCCTCCACTTCATATACACTAGCACCTTTGGTTCCAAGTTCAGTGTACTCCATTATTTGGTTTTAATGGATTTAAATATGAAAAAGGATACTACAAAAATATTTGTCGATTCAAATAGAAAAAATACATCCTTGGTTACACTTACTAAATCATGAAACTCATTTTCAATCCCATTCACTGGTTATGCAAAGGTTTTTGTTGAAATTTGGTTAGAAAATATTAATTTTCTCTGAGGTCAATCAGTCATTCTTTCAAACTAATAAGAAAGCCTTGAATTTTTATTTCTTTAACAAAATGAGTTCAGGACTCATTGATACTTTCCTTAGATTTTTAAGCAGATTTGAAAATTGTTTTTTTCAACCTGTTTAAAAATCCTGCGGAAGAGTTTTAAGACATACAACTATGACAGGTTATTTTAAAATAGTTGATGCATTGTTTTTAGTGACAGAAGCTTAGTTTTTCAATAACTTGCTACTTATGATGGCTTCATACAGTCGCTTAATGTCTCAGGGCACCATATACCCTTTTGATGAGCCTAGGATAAGGCAGCTAAGTAGTCCAGCAGAGAGAATACTGGAACTTGAGTCAAGAAAACATGTGTTCAAATTCCCCTTCAAATACTTAACTAGTTATGTGAAACTGGGTAAGTCACAACCTCTCTCAAACTCATTTTGCTGATATGTAAAATGGAGAAAATAACAGTACCTGTTACTGAAGATTTTTGTTAAGATAAAATGAGACAATATTTGTCAAGTGCTTTGCAAACTGTAAAGCTATATATAAATGCTATTTTAATTCATTGTTAAAGATGGTGAATGTAAGTCCACATTTCAAATATTTTCCTTTGTAATTGCAAATTTTTTGAGCTGATTTCTTGTCAATTCTGATTAAATCAGAGGTTCTCATACAGGGTTCTATGGATAGATTTCAGGGTGTCTGTGAACTTAAATATGAAAAAATATACATATATGTATGTGTATATGTATGTATACATATATGTATCCATATTTTTTCACTGACCTTTGCTTTCCATTGTAATCCTATGCATTTAAAAATGTTTTTCTGAGCAAAGGTCCATAACCCTCACCATATTTTTCAAAGAGGCTCATGACATGTATAAACAATTAAGAAACCCTGGATTAGGTCTTCGTTGTTTTTGCTTCATATGTTGTTGCCAAAGAGCTTACTCCAGAAGGAGAAGTGGTAGCTGTGCCATTATCATATTGTTTGCTTGGGTCCCTATTGTTGGTATCATCCTCCATCAGTGATTTCTTTGTAGGATTCCTTTTTAAGCCAACTATCCATTTTGTGAGAATTAGCTTATTTGAAATTAGATGATATAATCTGTAACTCTATTTAAGCACAAATAAGTGGAGATATATTGCAAACACTGGAAGCTAATGTATGAGTGAGGACAACACAACAATCCCTCTACATTTTGAAACCCTCGTATTTCCCTCGGGATACCTACCTCCTAGACAGTAGGTGACATGTACCCAACTGGTATTCAGCCTGAATGAGGGCACCAGTGTGGATCCATACATGAAGCAAAAGGATGAAGAAAGGGAAGGGATGCTAGGTGGGAGAGGTGGGGCATAGTCTTTTGAAAGAAAAATCTGATCCAGAAAATGAAAATACTCTTTGTACTATCACAATAACAAAATTAGACGAGAATCCAGACCTCTTAACTCTCATAGAGTCCAAGGCCTTTTTCCTTAATCTACCTTGTCTTCATCTAGTAATCGTCTGGTAGATAAAGTTTTCAATAATTAGGTTTAACATCTAAGCAAGAGGTAAACTTACATCTTAACAGCAGATGCTAGAAAAATAGAGGCACGAGGTCCAAAGGAATGAAGATCTAACCTTGGGCTTTTTTTCAGTAAGATGGATACTTTGGGACAGAGTGGCTTGGCTTTCTGTCAAATCACTAATAAAGGAAGCTCTGTCTTCAATTCCTGGAGAAATCGATCCATAGATTGTGACCTTGAACAAGTCATTCTTTTTCCCTCTCAGTTTCATCAGATTACATGATCTTCCCCTCAGAGGACATGTAGAATGATTCCTCTCTTTTTCGAGCTGGTGTATTTGTAATTAGGATCATAAACATTCCTATCACTGTAGTCTTTTGACTACATGCAATGCAGAGACAGCAAAGTGTAGCACCTACAATATTGGACTTGGAATCAGGATGTCCTGAGTTTGATGTCTGCCTCAAATGCTTAAAATGTGTTCTGGGAAAGTCACCTAACCATTGCTCAGTTCTAGGCTTTCTCATCTGCAAAATGGTGATAATAATAACCTTTTCCTCATGGATTTTATGAGGATCAAATGAGATAATGTGTAAAGTATTGCTTTGTAAACATTGAAGTGCTATATGAATGTTAGCACCTTCTCCATCAGCATCATAATCATTATCTTCATCATCATCATCATCATCATCATCATCATCATCATCACCATCACCACCACCACTATTTTTACAACCCTGGGTAAATCAGCCAAATCTAGAAGATAATGGTATTTCTCTTCCCTATAGAGTTTCTTTTTCAGAAAGTAAGCGGCCACTGCCCAAACCTTAAAATTATTCCACCTAGACTCCTAGTTCTCTTGACATTTCCTATGTCCTGAAGATCTGACTTGCTGCCCATTGAAGAAAATTAGATACTTGACAGCAACAAATATTTCATTCATTTTTTTTTGCAAATCAATCAAGTCTGTCTCAGAATCCATAACCTCCAGTAGGTACAAGTGAGTATAGAGGAATTAGAACGCATCACAGCTTCTATAATGTGGGTAATGCCTGGCACCCAATAGATACTTAACAAATGCTTGTTAATCCAAGAATCAGAGAAAACATGTATTAATAGGTGGCACAATAGATAGAGTTCTGGTCCTGTAGTTAGGAAAAGTACAAATCTGGGCTAGCTGTGTGGCCCTAGGCAAGTCACTTAAAACTATTTGCCTTAGTTTCCTCATCTGTAAAATGAGCTGTAGAAGGAAAGGGCAAACCCCTTTAGGGTCTTTGCTAAGAAAACTGCAAGTAGCGTCACAGTCAGACATGACTAACGGACTAAACAGCAATGTAAGTAAGAACTAGATAATTATAATCGTAACTTTCATGTTTAGGATACTTGAACTTTTGTGAAGTGTTTTATATACATTCTGGATGGTTGAATACTGTTTTCCAAAATGAGAAAACTTGTTAAAAAAGTTTTATTGATGTCTTTTTTTTACATCAAACCTATTTTCCAATTCCCATCCTTTCCAGAAGCCTCCCTAGTAACAGAGAAAAACATTTATGCAAAGCCAACGATAGTGCAACCACATCTCTTTCTATATGCCTCATGTGTGCATGCCATCCATTATGCCTCCCTCTCTTCTAGGGAAGTATGACAAGTTCATTTTTGAATATTCTTAACTGTCAAAACCAGTTGGTTTTTCCATCTTGTATCATTCTGTGAAATAGCCCAGAATCAAATCTATCTTCTCTGTTGTAGATTATAAGGGCAGGGGAGTTCCGAGATGAAGGTGGGTGATGAGGTGGTGAAGGGCTGTAGAAAAGTCTTTGGATCCTGGACCAACCTCCACTGGCTTAGATACACACGGAAGAAGGACCATCTCCCTAAAAAGAGATGAAAGGGATTCCAAGAGGGTTTTTGAGAGTCTTGGGACTGGACCTAGTGAGCACTGACTATTGTTATTTTGACAAGAATTTCCTGATCCTAATTGCTCCTGATTAGTAGAGTTTCCCTTCAAGTCTGGCACTTGGTATATATAAGCTGACAGTGGTATTTTTTTCCTTAATGGAAAATATATTACTAGGCTCCTGTTCTAAGGGTTGCATTTTAAACCTTTGAACACTCTTTCCCATAGCTCATTTCCTTGGGCACAAGGCCTGGTTTCCACCAAATGAACTGTTACAGTAGCCTTCCCACCTCCAATTTGTCCTTCGTGCTTCCGGTGGAACAATATTCTTCTGCTTGAGACATTTTAATGGCTCCATATTATTCAAAATCTCTCTCTTTTATTTCCTTCTGGCATTCAAAATTCTCTAAACTTTACTTTCACTTGGCTTTTTCAGTCTTAGATCAAATGACTTCTCTCCTAGCGGTTATCCTCCAGGAAAACCTCTCTGGTGGAGAGTCTACCTAGCTACTTCAGTTGTTGTAGCCTTCCCCCAAGCTTCCAATCCCAGTTCCACACACAACCGAAGACTCAGGAAAGAAGCTTCTCAGCATGGAAGTCCTTGGCACTGTCAAATGGTTCAACATCAGAAATGGACATGACTTTATTAATGGAAGTGACTTCAAGAGAGACCCATTACCATCTATCTGCCTGGCTTTTCCGTTTACCCCGTCGATCAAACCTCCCTCGTTTCCTTCATTAATTCTACCTACTCTCTGCCCAAAACAAGAACAAAACCCCAGCAATAACTAGACTAGTCTCTGTTGCCTTTGAACCTTGGCTCATGTCATTTCCAGTGCTTAGAAGGCCCTCCTTCTCCTTTCACTGTTGAATTTTGCCTCATCTTTTAAAGTCCTACTCAGATACTAACTCCTCCAGGAAGTCTTCCCTGATCTCTGATTGTCGGCAACAACCTTCGTTCTGAGATTTCATATATTGCTTCACTTTGCACTTTCTAAAACATCTGTGACATAATCCTGTGTAGACAGTTGCTTGTGTGAGACCTTGCCTCACTATCCAAATGTAAGCTACATGAGGGCAGGGAATCTCTCATACCTAAGCTTTGTATTTTCCCTTCTAGCTCAGGACTTTTCACACAGCACATACTTAATAAACATGTTGAATATTAAATTTTAGCCTCAAGATCAAATTGTTGATCTTGGTAAGTCAGTACTTTGTGGGTCCTTCAATGATCTCATTAGTGTGCAGGCAGTGTCCTTGCCTTTTCTTCCTATATGGTTCTAGTTCATGTCTTTGGAAAAAGAATATTTTTGCTTTGACATGACACTTGATAACAAATACCTTGTATGACCCCCCTCCCTACAAGCTATATCCTTCAAAATCAATTAAACAAAACCACTCAAATGAAACTAATAGTGCATCTTCAGAAAGGAAAAGGAAGGATATGTGTTTTCACTTTAACCAATATTATCCTTTGATGCTTAATTGAGTTTTGTTGCCTCTGTGGTGTTGTCTTGATTAAGATTATTCTATTCATCTTATAAAACCTTTTGGTTCAGTTTTCTTCACACTCTATATAAGTCTGCCTAGCTTTTTCCTATTAACTTTCCACATTAATAATTTCTTACACCACAGTAATATTCTGTTACTTGTATGTACAATAGTTTGTTCAGCTATCCCTCCCTCCCTGTTCATGTTTCTTATTTTTAGCTTTTAGTTATCACAGATAATGCTGCTATGGGGTCCTCCTTTCTCTTTGTGACTCCCTCCCTGGAAACACCTTTTAGGAAGGATGCTAGCCAGCTCACTCTTGTCTCAACTTTCTCCAGACTTCATCTCCTTTTCCTTACCCACTGTACTGGTTCCCTTCCAGTATCTTTTGCATTCCATGGTTTCCAGAATCCCCTATATGTAGAATGTAAGCTCTTTGAAGGTAGTTACTGTCTTGATAGCTTGTATTTGTATCTTCAGCACAAAGCATAGTGCCTGACACATGGTAAATACTTAATGCATTATCTGTATACGCACAGATACATACAAATATACATAATACACTCATCTTTTCTTGCTGTCATGATGTCAATAACCCCCTTGAACTATAGTAACTTTAGAAATATCTGGTGCTTACCAATATGTAATTTTATGAATAATTTGGTAACTTTTCTTATAAAATTCAGTTGTTCTCTGGAACAGAGTACTCAAATAGACCTGTGATCTCATCAATATGGATGTCCTCTCCAGGGATGCAGATTGCCACCAATATATGCTTCCCCATCCTGGGTGACTCTTGTGTACCACAAGTCATCCCCAGATGTGTTCAAGGGCTTTCCTATTTTCTCTTGACATGTGAGAATACCAGCGAAGCGTGTGATCCATCCAGTGGTGCTTTCTCATTCTTAGCACATTACCAGCTCATTTTCTTTTTTGATCCTATATTCCTTTGATGATACCCTTTATTTCAGTTCTTCTTCCAAGTTTCTTATTTGTTACATGTTGCAGCATATTCACTCTTTTCTTAAAAGGAATGGGATAAGTATAAGTAGGGCTAGGGTAGCACTGTCTACTAAGCAGATATACTCCTCTAAGGTAATATAGGAACCAAAGGGGAGAAGGATGATAGAGAGTGTCTGGGATGAGATTAAAGAAGAGAAACGAAAGAACCTCTTCTCTCATATGAGTGTCATGTATACCAGTAGGACAGAAAGAAGATATGACATATATGATGCATTTGGGAACCTGAAAAGTGCAACACAGAAGCATAGAAGAGTAGATGGGGGAGGGGGCTCATCAATTTTACTGATAACACCAAGTTGGCAGAGAGAGCTAACATGAGAGTCAAGATCCAAAAAGATCTTGACTGATGAACATTGATTTGAATATGATAAAATGAAATTCAATAGAGATACTTGTAACATGATACATTTGAACATAGGTACCAAAGAAATCAGATTCATAAATAGAAGATAGAGTAAGCATGTTAGACAGTAGGTATTCTGAAAAAAAAATCTAGGCATTTTAGTGGACTGCAAACTCAGTATGATCAAAGCAGTGGCCAACAAAAAGCTAATGACATCTTGGGCTCCTTTACGTGAGGAATGGGTTCCAGGAAAAGGGAGGAGATAGTTCCACTTGTATTCTGTTTTTGTCACACCTCATGTGAATATTGTGTGCAATTCTGCCTAAAGGTCTCCTCTGTTACACCTTGAGATAGGGCATTCTCTTTTGGACGGTTTTAATGATTAAGAAGTTTTTCTTGACATCAAGTCTAAAGTTGTCACTTTGCACAGCAATTTAAGAAAGATGCTGGTAAGCTGGCTAGTATTCAGAGAAGGGCAACTGGAATAAGGAAGGGGGTTGAGTTCAAGTCACACGTATTTGGTTGAAGGAACTCGGCATGGTTAGCTTGGAGAAAAGAAGACACAGGGAGACATAATTGGTATCTTCATGTATTTGAGGGATTATGGTCAGAGGATGAATCAGACTTGTCCTGTTTGTCACCAACATACATATATGAGTGAATTAGACTAGATGGTCACTAAAGTATCTTCATCTCTTAAATTATGTGATTCTGTGGAAGAATAGTTCTTCAGCTTAAAAATTTGTACCAATATCTGTAGATTTTAGATGTCAAACTTTTATCAGGTATATTTAATGCAAGCATTTTTCTCAGTTTATGTTCAGCCATTTTTTCAGTTGTATCCAACTCTTCATGTCCCTGTTTGGGGTTTTGGTGGCAAAGATACAGAGTAGTTTACCATTTCCTTCTCCAGCTCATTTTACAGATGAGGTAACTGAGGCAAATAGGGTTATGTGACTTGCTAAGGATCACACAGCTAGTAAGTATTTGAGGCTGGATTTGAACTCAGGTCTTCTGGACTCTAGGATTGGTACTCTATCCACTACATCACCAAGCTGCCCCTCTCGATTTATACTTCTTACCTAATTTTAGATGCATCATTTTTACTCTTGCAAAAACTTATTAATTTTATATAATTGAAATTATCCTTTTTATCTTTTATGATGTCTTTCATTTTCTTCCCTTTTTTGAGAATCATGAGAGATAAAAATCTTCTATTGTCCTCTAATTTTTAATTAGAAGGATGATTTTTTATATTTAGATAATTCATCCATTTAGAATTTATTGTGTCACAAGGTATAAGATAATGATCTCAACCTATTTCTTACTAGTAGACTTTCACAGTTCTTTTTGAAGACCATCTTTCCTCGTCTATATTCTTGTGGGTTTTTTATGTACTAGACAGTTAGGAACATTTGTTTCTCACATTTGCTTATCTTGTTGTTCAGTTGATTGACTTTTCAAAATCCAGTACCAGACAATTTTGATAGTTGCTGCTTAGTATAATTTGAATTCTGGTTAACACCAACCTTCCCTCCTTTCTAATTTCGTTTTTCATTATATGTCTTGATTTTGTGGGCCATTTATTCCTGCAGATGAAGTTTATTATTATAACTAATTGTACAAAGTATTCCTTTGGTAATCTGATTGGTGTGGCACTAAATTTGCAGAGCAACTTGAGTGCAAACATCACTTCCCCTATATTTCTGTGGCCTAGTTATTAACACTGACTCATCACAATTATTTGGGTGTTCATTTTTCTATGAAAAAAAAGTTTTGTGGTTTTGTTTCAAAAATTTTTGTAAGTGTTTTGGTTAACTTGCTCATATTTATGATATTAAACTTTGCTATCTATAAGATTTTCTCTGCCTATCCTTCCTGAGTTTTGTTATTAACATAAAAAAGAGCTGATGATTTCATAGATCTATTTTGGATCCTTTTACTTTTCTGAAGCTATTGTCTGCATTCATTGTTTTGTTGCTTCTTTATAGCTAATATTGATTCTCCCAGTAGCTATATTATCTGCAAACAGAGATGATTTTTGCCTTCTATCTATGCTTATTCCTTCAAGTTATTCCTATTCTATTATTGCTATAACTTTAAGGACACAGTGGAAGGATAACGAATGGGTGAAAACTGGAAAACAATCTATAAGTTTCATATAATAAACCACAGTCTGAATTTAATATCATTAGATTCTAATGTGCTGCAGGAAGAATTAGAAGCAGCAAGAAAGGAAAGAAAAAAATTTTTAAAAACAATTAGATTAGATTGTACTTTATAGAAGCTAATTGCAGGGGTACATGCTAGAGCAACACAATTATGAATCATTGCAAAATTGCTTCTTAAGATATTCAAAAGAAGAGAAGACACTTAAAGTGTGGGGGAAAAATCCCAAAGCTCATTTTTAACAATAATAACCAAAAGCCACGACTGGGAAAATAGAAACTATTACTAACCCATATGCTTAGATTCCCATTGCTGCAACATTTTTAATGAGAATGATCTACACACAAATATTGGACATGCTTGATAATAGAATTAGAATGGAAATAGGTAAGCTTTTAAAAATGGTTTTTAATTGAAAAGTTGTTATCTTTTGTATTTACATCACCTTCATTTCTGAACATATTCCTCCTCCCTCTTTTACCCAGTGAACTATTCCTTACATTGGATAATTTTTAAAGATTAAAAAAAAGTAAGTAAAAACTAATGAAGATATTGACTATATAACTATACATGTTAATGTTTCATAACCTTATTCTCCCTATTTTTGCAAAGAAGAGAAGTAGGCTCATTTTTCTCACACTTTCTTCTTAAGAAAAGCTCTATCATAATTGTACAGCATTCAGATTCTTTCTTTTTTGTTATTACTCTTTATTTCATTGCAGTCATTATGTATATTGCTTTCCTGTTTCTGCTTCCTCATGGATTAATTCCAATATATCTTCTATGTTTTTCTGAATTTTTTATATTTGTTGTTTCTATAAATTATATTTTATAGTATATCACATTTTTATAATCACTAAATTGACTGAAAGGTATAGAGAATACAAAACCCTATGGTGTTTTGTATTTGTTGATTGTAAAAGCCATAGATTCGGTAGATACAGCATTTAAGTGCTTGCTATATTCCAGGCAGGACCATCTCCAATTGTGCTGATGAATATCAGGCCACTGGACCCGGATGACTCAGGAGATAAAAGTGAGGTTGGTGACTCAAATCAAAGTCAACTGCAAGTCATGTCATCATTACTCTAATGGAGGAAGACAACACATATAGGGCAGGTGGAAAAGGTTGGGATGGGGGAGAAAGGATAGGTGAGGAGAAGAAGGTGGAGTCTGGAAATAGAGTCCTTCCTAAAGTGACACATGCTTTATTATGCTTATACTCTTCCTAAGGCTGAACCATCCGTGAATGCCTGGTATAGATCCAATCTGGTAGTAAAACTTCTTTGCTAACATTTTATTTCACATTATAAATGCAACAACATTTATTGATGGTATTAAGTTATAGTTTTCTTACTCTGTTTTCAACTGTTTTGGATATCAGAATTATATTTGTGTCACAGAAAACATTTGGTAGGATTTCTTTTATTCTGTTTTTGGAAGTAAGTAACGTAACATGATGCACTGTAAGGCAGCTAGATGGCTTGGTGGATAGAGTACGAGGCCTGAAGTGAGGAAGACCTCATTTCAAATGTGGCCTCAGATACTGACTAGCTGTGTGATCCTAGGCAAGTAGTTCAACACTTGTTTGTCTTAATCTACTGGAGAAGGAAATGGCAAACCACTCCAGCATCTTTGCCAAGAGAACCCTATATGGAGCGACGAAGAGTCAGATGTATCTGGACAACAATGTAAAAATGAGTTATTCTTTAAATGTTTCATAAGATTGATTTGTAAATATATCTTGACCATGCCTTTTTCTGTGGGAGGACATTTCTGGCTTGCTTAATTTGTCTTTCTAAGGTTGGATTGTTTATGTTATCTCTTGTTGATGTTTTGTTAATCTGGGCTTTTTATATCTTTGAAAATATTTATTCATTTCATGTTATCTTGGTCTATAGAAGCATAGATCATTTAATTAAACCCTCTATTCTTATTTTGGATTCTGAAAATTTGGTTTTCCTCTTCAAAAAAATAGCTAATCGTTTACATATTTTTTAGTCCTTAAAAGCAATTCTTTGTTTAGTTTTTCATCTTAATAGTCTTTTCCTTTCCACTTTAATTTATCTCTTATTTCATTTTGAAAATTCCTTACCTGCTGTTTGTTTTGAGACGGTTAAATTGTTGATTTTCTTTTCGTTTTGGCCTTTTGTTTTTATTTTTTCTCAATTACATGTAAAAAAAAAATTAACATTTGGTTTTTTTTAAATTTTGAGTTCCAAATTCTCTCTCCCCCTCCTTCAACCCCCAACACATTGAGAAGGCAAACAATCTGATAAATAGGTTATACATGTACAATCCTGCAAAATGTATTTCCATATTAGTCATGTAGTGAAAGGAAAAATAGACCAAAAAAACCCACCCACCAACCAACCATGAAAAATAAAGTTTTAAAAAGTATGCTCCATTAGTTCTTTCTTCTGGAGGTGGATAGCATTTTTCATCATAAGTCTTTCAAAATTGTCTTGGATCATTGTATTGCTAGGTCATTCACAGTGGATTATCATGCATTATTGCTGTTACTGTATTCAGTGTTCTCCTGGTTCTGCTCATTTCACTTTGTATCAGTTCACGTAAGCCTTTCCAGGTTTATCGGAGAGGATCCTGGTCATTTCTCACAGCACAATCATATATCACAACTTGTTCAGCCATTACCCCATTTATGGCTATCCCCTCAATTTCCAATTCTTTGTTACCATAAAAAGTGCTGCTATAAATATTTTTGTACATATAGTGATTTAGGGCATTTTATAATGCGACTAAGGATAACTTTGATTTTTTCTTCAGAAAATTTCCTGTTCATATCCTTTGACAATTTATCAATTGGGAATGACTTGTAGTTTTATAAATTTGACTCTATTGTCTCTATGTTTGAGAAATGAAGCCTTTATCAGAGACACTTGCTATGCATTTCCCCCCCTTAGTTTCCTCTTTCCTTTTAATCTTGACTGAATTGGTTTTGTTTGTGCAAACCATTTTGATGCAATAAAAATTACCCATTTTACATCCCTTAATGTTCTCTGTCTCTTGTTTGGTCATACATTCTTTCCTTATCCATCAATCTGACAGATAAAATATGCCATGCTCCCCTAAATTACTTATGATATGTATGTATAAATCATATACTCATTTTGACCGTATCTCTGTATATGGTATGAGATATTTATCTATGCTTATTTTCTGCCAAACTGCTATCCAGTTTTCCAGAAATTCAGGGTTAGGGTTAGAAATCTTAGATCTTTGGATCTGTCAAACATGAGATTGCTATGGTCATTTACTATTGTGCATTGTGTACCTAATCTATTCCACTGATGCACCACTTCATTTCTTAGCCAGTATCAGATTGTTTTGAGATTTGGCTTGGCTAGGCCATCTTCACATTTTTTTCATTGATTCCCTTCATGTTCTTGACTTTTAAATTATTGATTTTTTAGTTTGCTTGGTAGCTGCATATTAATTAATGACTTTTTATTTCTATCTTTTGTTTATATAAGTGACCAGAGAAAACTTTCCTTTAAGGAAATATTGGTATGTTGTCTAATTATAAAATTTTCTTTAATGTGTTTGTTATTTCTATGAACTGTTTTTTGATCTTATTTAGTTTCCCTTTAAGTTTGCATCCTTTGTCATAAACACTATATTAATTACAATTTTTATTATGTTGTGGTTAATAAAAGCTCTCAGATGTCTACTATTTCTGCTTTTCTTCATTTATTCATGAGTTCTTTATGCCTCAGCATTTGATCAATTTACGTAATGGGGTCGTATAATATTGAAAAATAAGTATTCTCTTTAAGATGAATTTTACCCACTTCTTGTGATTCATATGGGCACAAATGATAACGCCACAGGAAACACAGGAAGTATTATTAAGGCCATAAAATCTAGGCCAAAAAATGGAACTTAGATTTGGGAACAAGTGTTATCTTCATCATGCCCAATGTGATGGTATCTGAGAATAGGATTTTTATTTCTCAAGTATAGTTTAAAATGTAGGAATGGCAGACAGGGAAAAGATGGAGTTCAACTAACAATGACTAATAAAAATGCATTTTTCTGCTGCCTTGAAAACCTGATTGAAGTGAAAAGGAAGGGAGAAAGACAAAATTGCCACCCCCCCCCACTCATGCATGTGTGTGTATATATATATATATATATATATATATATATATACACACACACGCACAATATGTAAATGAGCATGTATATATATATATACATATACACAATTTACAGGTATACAGATGTATTCACACATATGTATACATATACAACCTACAATATGCATGCATATTTGTATGCATATATGCATACATATTCCAAAACATACGCACATGCATACACTTACATAACATATGTATACATTTCTATCTCACTTTTAGATTTATAAAGTGTTTTCATAGCAACAATTTTGTGAGGCATATAGCACAATTATTAATATCCCAATTTTATGGATGAGGTAGTTTAAGTGACGTGGGCAAGTGGCCATACTGCTAGTATCAGAGCTGAGAAATAAACTCAGAGTTCTATATCATTTATCTTTCTGTTACCTGTTTAAGCTAAACATTCATATCTCAGGGTAAATGAGACTTAAAGCGCTTCTTGAGAACAGATTTTTTAGGAGAAGGAAAGAGAAACAGGACATCAGGGCCTGAGAGGGCTAGAGATGGGGTGCAACTAGGTGAAAAGGACCATAAAATGAAGGATATAGGCAAGTCAATTACTCTTGAATGATTTTACAATGTCATGGCCCATGAGCCAGTCCTGATAAAAATCAGACTTGATAGATGCTAGTGTTTTAGTGAAAAGGTAGAATTAAAGTCGCCTCACTATGTCCTTAGCATGATATTAGAAAAAATAGTAGAGGCAATGAAATCCAAAACAAGGTTGGTGGTAGCAGAAGAATAAGCCTGGGGAACAGCTGAGTTAATGACGTTGAAGCACGAGTTATTTAGGAATCCACTGCTTTGGGCTTGCTTTTCCATACACCTGCCCGTTCTGGCTAGTGTTACATAGCTGCTTTCATGCCAGTCTGGGTACTGTCACATATATATCCTTGCAACAAAGAGGCCCTGGGAAATATAGTCTATTATGGCCACAGTTATGGGATCATAGGGGCTGGCAGTAAAAGGAAACCAAATGCAGTTGTGAGAAAATATATCTACCCGCTTCAGGTGACCTTTGATGACAATCCTGGATAGGTAAACACACTCTAAAAGCTCTGGTGGCCTCTTGCGTCTGGGCCCACAGTAGCACTAGCGTATGTGATCGAGGGGCCCAGTACAGCTGGTAATTCACCACCATGCAAAGGTGTCTCTGATGAAGATGGGGCCCTGTTCTTGCTCCATTCACAGTGCGTTCCTCGTCTACTCTAGATCTGCCATCATTTTTGGGAGCTAATACTCTCGCCTCTGTTTCATGTACTCTACTAAACTCTTGGGATTTTTTTTCTTTACTCTGGTGAAATACATGCCCGACTTGACCCCAGTATTACAATCCGATTAGTTTTCTCCATTGAAGTACATCTTGTTTCCCTAGTCATGTATTCTCCCTCTGTTAATTTCCTTTCATCATCAGCATTATTTAATCTCATTCCCATAGAGGTAATCCTGGGCTATCTCATAGATGATATAACTGTGATAGTATTGGTTAGTGGTCTGTAGCTTGACCGTAGGAGAGTGGCTGAAACAAACAGGAGAATATATACCAGCGCTGTGTCTCAGTGGTTATTTAGGGCTTGAATTTTTACCCATACCTTGCAGTTCCATTTCTTATTATCTTATTATTTTTTGTCTCTCTTCATATGTTCCATATTTAAGACAGGAAGCTATGAAATGGTGAGAAGCGGACTGGGTTAGGGGTCAGGAAACCTGTGTTTGGGTCCTGGTTCCATCTCTTATTAGTAGTTATGTCAACTTGGAGGAAAAAAAAACCACTTCATATCTATGGGTTCATTTTACCTATATTAAAATGATGGAGTAGAATTGAATTACTTCTCAAATCTGTTTCAGTTCTAACCTACAACAAAGTTATGTAGACTGGAGCACCGAGGGAATTGTGTGTGTACCCTGGTTATGTGGGGAGAATTACTTAGCTTCTTTTCCATGGGATATGGGGATAGAATGAATGAGCATAGATTGATCCCTGAATTTAAAAGACTAAAAGCTGAACCTTAGTTCCAGGTCTGATACATATTAACCGTGTGATCCTGGACTCACAGTTGATTGAATCTTCATTATTTCATTTGTAAGACTGGAGTGTTAATGCAGATGACCTCTGAAGTCCCATACTGTCTGTGGGAAGTGCCCATATGTGTGGTGTCATAGAAGTGTATCTTTAAATGGTTGAAAATCCTCTGCTCTATGGCCCATTGGGATTAAATTGGGGAGATATCAAATCACATGTGATACCATGAAGGTTCATGCTTGATCAGTTGTGCAGAAAGGGCATGGTTTTCCAGTTAAGCCTGTGTCAGCCAGATGTCTCACCCCAGTTCTAACTCAATCTTTAACAGAGGGTAGTTAATTAGCTCTTAAGAAAAAACAATGAAACCAACTAAACTGAGGTAAGTGGACAACAACAACATTGGGATCAAATTGTTAACTTTTAGGTGCCTCTGATTTCTGTTAACCATTGGAAAACCACAGTAGAGAGAAGTAACCTGTGCTTTTTATTGTGATCATGCTATTAAACGGTTTTGTTTAATTGTTTCCAGGGAAATAACTTTTTGGGGAGTAGGTAAGATATGATTGCTATGTCAAAACAAAATGTATTCATTTAAAAAAATAATTGAGGATGGGGAGTTTCAGACCAAGTTTCAGAGGAGTCAAAAGATCCAAGATATGTCAGCACTTCATCTCACATCCCTTGGGATTTTTACAACAGTCATTTTGGATTATGGAAATGACCAGCTTGTTCCTTTGTAATTTCACTGGTAGTATAAGCCTTTCTGCAACTGCAGAAAACTCATATACCCACAATACATAACCCTCTTTCTCATTGCCATTTCCCTGCCAACAGCAAACAAATAAACATTAAACCTCAAAGAGGATGTGACTGAGTTGGATCACTGATTTGGGCAACTGAACAGTGTTTTACAGCATCCCAAGTTGCTCCTTGACATAAAAACTCATCTAGTTTAATACAGATAATTTCCTGAGTGATGCTTTGTGGCTATCAATTATGGAATAGTATGGTTCCTAAAGTATCAAAATTGTAAGTGGTCCAAAGGCTGATGAAGAGGTGCCAAGTGGATGCAAGAAGGCCACAAAATGTTACCAACAATGACTTGGGAGCCACAAATTGTCTAAAAGATGTCACCCATAAATATCTGATCAGAAGAGGAAATAGTAAGAATGAAAGATAAAAGGTGGTCAACTCAGTTGCCACATTGATACTCACTGAATATTCAAAGGTCAACAGAGAGGCCTAAAATGTATAAAGTAATATGTCTATAGAAGAAGAAAATAGAGAAAATAATTGAACAGATATCATAGGAATTGATCGTAAGTTTAGAGCTGGAAAGGGTCTTTAGAGGACACCTAATTGAACCTCTTAATTTTGCGGATGAGAAAATTGAGGCCCAAAGGAATGAAGTCACTTGCTCAATATCACATGGTAAGTAAGAGGGTTAGGATTTTCACTTGGGTAAAGCCAATACTTTTTCCAAAGTGCCCTGCTGAAGGTGTAGATGGTCTGCCATCTACACTAGTGGAACGAGTGTTCATGTTAGTGAGATCATAAGGGATAATCAAATACTGAAATATCACTTTATGTGGAGCACTGTGTTCAGTTCCAAAGGAGATATCAAAATTAGGCAAGACACAGACTCTGTTCTCAAGGACATCACAGGTTAGCAGTAAGACTAGGCTTCTCTGAGTAGGTGAGTTGTTGAACTGATAAGATGAAAAACTGAGCTTGAATTTATAGGTTTCCTAAATGCTTGACATAGGTGATCAGGTCAGATTTTTTCATATGTGAAGTTTATATACACTCCTTCTTTCTTCTCTGATTTATCATAATGGCAAGTAAGTCACCTTGGATTATCAAATGCTATGCCAGCACATTACAGGCTCTGTCACTTCTTAGTTAGAATGTTGTACTTGTAATTGTACTTGGAAATTGTACTTAGAATCAGGCAAACATGAGTTCAGATATTGCTTTAGATATTTATTAGCTATGTGATTCTGAGTAAACCACTTAACCTGTCTTATCACCAGTCTCTTAATTTGTAAATTAAACTAGGTCTATGTTCCTAAGTTCCCATACTCCTAAATTTAATGTAAATTAAGTAATCATAATCACAGAATAACAAAGCTCGAAGGAAGAAGATAGGATGCCAGAGCTGAGAGGGATCTTAGACATCATTTAATCAATCCCTCTTATTTTGCTGAGGTTGGGTGGAACTGAGGCATTGAGAAGTAAAAGAAATTGGTAAATTTCCTATGAGTTAGTAGCAGAACCAGAACCAGAGCCCAGGTCCTTGGACTTCTATTTCTGGGCCATTTATATACTCTGTCAAAGACATACTTGGAAGGTGGAGCTGTACTGCCTTTCATGTGCATGTTCAAATTTCTTCAGTCAGTCTCACTTTTTTAGTATGTTTTAGTAGAACTTGCAATCACACAGCTTAGGATTTGATTTCAAGCTCTGCGACTTCCTTGCTGTATTAAGGTAGGCAAGCAGTATTTTCTTTTCTGGGCCTCAGTTTCCCAACTATAAAATGAAGGATCATTGGATCATAAAGAGCTCAGAGGAATCTTAGATGTCATCTATTTCAACTCCCTCACTTTTCAGAGTAAAGGCCATACATGCAACTTGACTAACTTGCCCAAGTTCAGAGGTAGTAGATGGCAGAGTTGGAATTTGATTCCAGATTTTTCCATTCCTCATCCAATCCTGTTTTTCGACTCATACTACATCTCTGTACTAGATTATAACCAAGAGTTCCTCCAGCTCTGTCAACATTCTCCAGATTCAATTTGACAAGGCTTTATTAAGTAATTCCTATGTGCAAGGTTTTTGTTGGGAATCCAAAGATGAAAGACAATAGTTTCTACACTCAAGGAATTTGATTCTGTGTTCTAAGATCCCTTACAACTCCAACATTTGATTTTCTATAGTCTTTTGTCCCTATAGCAGACATTTCCTCTGTCAGTCTCAGAATTAGAAAGGATCCTGACGGTCATGTAGCCCAATTCCTATCTCAATAAGAATATCTTCAATAATTCCTCTGAGGTCATTGAGTCTCTACATAAAGTATTCCAGTGAGTTGGAGCTAATTATCTTCAAACTGATGACTGCATTTCCGCATAGCTCTAATATTAATAATTTTTTCTTATTTTGGAACTAAACTTTGCCTCTGCAATTTCCACCAATAGTTTTTAATTTTGCTCTCAGAGAACAAGTAGAACAAAATTGACTCCAGTTCTGAGTTTGGTGGTTGATTTTGTTGCACATTCTCAGGTTTCTTTCAGCTGTAACATCCTTGAATTCTGTTCACTGAGTGCCTATGAATGGGTCTAATATTGGGTTAAGTTGACTCTAAGGCTTGCCTTGTTCCTACTGACCAAGGATGCTTTGAGTTGGAGTACCACATTATGGCTGCTACTCTCTGAGGTGTCTGAATGACATAGCACATAAAATACATAGGCCAGTTATGACTGCTGACACCATCAAGCTGCTGTGTTCCAAAGAAGCTCCCATGGAAACTTGGCTCCAGCTTTGAGGAATAGTCAGCCTCATGGATCATTTTTTTAAAAGGCTGAACCAATACAATGTGGGTCATTTTCTGAAACATCAGTTCACTTTCATGGGAAAAAAGATGTTTAATGGAAATCCCTCTGATATAGAAAGCCTTGTGGAGGGAGTGATTTTAATGGGCTTCGATGAGTCCAGAAAGGTTGGAAGAATTGTATTTATCTTTATTATTATATCTTAATTTTCTGAGACATTTCTTCAACAGGGTCTGAAAATTCCAGAAATACTCAGGAATTCAGAGACACTTGCTAGGGCCCTGCTGTGCCAAACCAAGGGAAGAGTTCACTGTCATCTCACAGGGAAGATGACACATCAGTGTGTAAGCTCAGGACTGGCCTGCTGAGTAGAAAACTCAGTGAAACTTAAGAGGTTTCCTTGCTTCCAGATCTCTCCTTAACTGATGTCAGAAGTGCATAAATTAGATTACTGAAAACTAAAGTGATCTTGGAACGTGAACTTCCAGATCTAAATGGAACCTAAGTTGGGACCTAGTGATCATCTAATCTAGGGCTTGGAAAACCTATTTTGAAACTCAAAGTCACTTTCAAAATTTAGGAGTCAAAAGAATTTTTAAAAAAAGAAAAAGAAGGGAGGAGCCAAGATGGTGGAGTAGAAAGATTCACATATGCTATCTCTGGACCCATAGCCCATAAAATACCTGTAAAGAAGAACTCCCAAGAAATTCTGGAGCAGCAGAAGCCACACAACAAATGGAGTGGAGGAGATTTCTGTTCCAGAGAGCCCTGAAAAACCAACACCAGAGGTCTGTTGCACACTGGACCCAGAGCAGAGCCCAGCCCTGCCTTGGCCACGTGGCACTGAGAGGAGCAGAGCTGAGCAGGCTTCAGGGACAGAATCTCCAGCGGCCCATCCACCCACAGACGCCAAAGGTTAGTGAGAGAGCCTGTTTGGCTGGCCTAGAAGGGAGCAGGGTGTCTCCATAACCCACGCCCCCTCGGGAGGCAACAGCAGAGGCAGCAGAGGACAGGGGCTCCCAAAGCAGGCAGGAGCTCAGATCCATTGTTGAAGGTCTCTGCATAAACCCCCTGAGGGAATTGAGCCCTGTGAGGTGGCCCTGCCCCCACCTGAGCAGCTGAACTTAATCTCACACTGAATAGCAGCCCCGCCCCTGCTGAAAGCCCTGAGGCTGGGAAGCAGCATTTGAATCTCAGACCCCAAGCACTAGCTGGGCAGATCTGGAGGCCAGGTGGGTGTGGAGAGGAATCTCAGAAGTCAAGTAACTGGCTGGGAAAATGCCCAGAAAAGGGAAAAGAAATAAGACCATAGAAGGTTACTTTCTTGGTGAACAGATATCTCCTCCCATCATTTCAGATGAGGAAGAACAATGCTTACCATCAGGGAAAGACATAGAAGTCAAGGCTTCTGTATCCCAAACATCCAAAATAAATATTCAATGAGCTCAGGCCATGGAAGAGCTCAAAAAGGATTTTGAAAAT